>CM053615.1:50879784-50932633 GCA_028646535.1 Procyon lotor
TTGTTACCTTGGATGAGTTAATTACATTGACAGCCCAACATGATTTTAAACATTAGGTTAAAAAGAGATTCAAAATATATTGTGTAGCAGCCTTGAAATAAAAACTTTGGGGTATGCAAATGATTTTCTGTTTCATATAAGGCAATACAATTAAAGGTAGTCAAAATTGACAAATTTCTCAGACAAAGAATAAAACTTCCAAAGCTAGGAATAGAAGTGTGACCAATGCTGGATGACTTTCTAGTGATGCTAATTGTCACCCAGCTATATGTACTTCAATTAAGGGGGAAAATTACTAGTTTAACCCAGCAGAAAAAAACAAGTGAACCCCATTCAGTGTGCTTTCAAATTAAACTGTCAACTCTAAAGGTGAATAGTAGTTATGTTCAGAAAGACAGGAATAAAAAGCAGTGTGTCACCATAATGTTAGACAAAGTGATGACTGCAAGAAGAGATGCAGGAAGGATCTCAGACTCAGAGTACGAAGAAGTCTCAAACTAAAATTGGTTGTAATATGGAAAAAGAAGGTAGTACTTAGTCGTATTGATAAATATGTATTATATGTATCTATTTGTAGATGACATGATTGTATATGTAGAAAAATCCTAAAAAATCAACCAAACATTACAGATAAAGGGCTGATATCCAAGATCTATAAAGAATTTCTCAAACTCAACATCCAAAAAACAAATAATCCAGTCAAGAAATGGGCCGAATACATGAACAGACACTTCTCCAAAGAAGACATACAAATGACTAACAGACACATGAAAAAATGTTCAACGTCACTAGTCATGAGGGAAATACAAATCAAGGGGCACCTGGGTGGCTCAGTGGGTTAAAGCCTTTGCCTTTGGCTCAGGTCATGATCTCAGGATCCTGGGATCGAGCCCCACATCAGGCTCTCTACTCAGCAGGGAGCTTGCTTCCCCCTCTCCCTCTGTCTGCCTCTCTGCCTACTTGTGATCTCTCTCTCTCTCTGTCAAATAAATAAATAAAATCTTTAAAAAAAATACAAATCAAAACCACAATGAGATACCACCTTACACCAGTTAGAATGGCAAAAATTAACAAGACAGGAAACAACAAATGTTGGCAAGAATGTGTAGAAAGGGGAACACTCTTACACTGTTGGTGGGAATGCAAACTGATACAGTCACTCTGGAAAACAGTATGGAGGTTCCTGGAAGTGTTAAAAATAGAGCTATCCTATGACCCAGCAAATGTACTACTAGGTATTTACCCCGAAGATACAGATGTAGTAAAAAGAAGAGGCACATGCACCCCAATGTTCATAGTAGCAATGTCCACAATAGCCAAACTGTGGAAGGAGCCAACATGGCCTTCAACAGATGAATGGATAAAGATGTGGTTCATATATACAGTGGAATATTACTCAGCCATCAGAAAGGATGATACCTACCTTTTGTATCGACATGGATGGAACTGGAACGGATTATGCTAGGTGAAATGAGTCAAGCAGAGAAAGACAATTATCATATGGTTTCACTCATATGTGGAACATAAGGAATAGTGCAGAGGACCACAGGGGAAGGGAGAAAAACTGAATTGGAAAGAATAAGAGAGGGAGACAAACCATGAGAGACTCTGGACCATGGGAAACAAACTGAGGGTTACAGGAGGGCCAGGATGGGGACATGGGGTAGCCAGGTGATGGGTATTAAGGAGGACATATGTTGTAATGAGCACTGGGCATTATACGCAACTAATGAACCATTGAAAACTACACCAAAAACTAATGATGTACTATATATTGGCTATATACTATATATTGAACATAATAAAAAATCTACCAAAAAACTACTAGAACTAGGAATTGAACAAGGTCAAAATATATACACAAATATATAGAGCTTTATTGCATTTCTGTTTACATTTAAAAAAACAAGTTACAAAGGAAATAAGCAAAATCAATTATGTTTCTGTATAGCAGCAATCGGAAATAAAATTTAAACAATATCTTTTACAGTGGTAACAAAAACATATAATGTTAACAAAAGATATGCAAGACCTTTACACTGAATATGAAAATAAATACCTAAGAGAAAATTAAAGAGAGCTAAAAGTATGCAAAGATAAATCTTATTAATATAAAGATGTCAATTCTCTCTAAATTGATAATTTGGTTTAATCCAATTCCAATAAAAACCCAATGGCTTTCTTTTTAACTTACAAGCCAATTCTAAAGTTTATGTGGAATTGCAACAAATCTAGAATAATCAAAATAATCTTGAAACAGGAGAACAAAGTCAAAGAAATTATAATATCTACATCTAGATTATTATCAAATTAATTTATCCACTATAAATCTCCTTTAATAATCATTTTGACATCTGTATTCAGTTCTATAAATTCACAATAGTTACTTCTGAGCAGTATTAGTCCTAACATTTTGAAGAGGCACCTCACAGGTTGCCTTTAGATAGGCCTCTTGGTTCTTTATATACTCTTTTCCTGGAAAAATGGCAATTGTAGCTGTTTTATATTTGGAATTTTCAAGGGAGATTTCCTCTAGATAAAGAATTTAGTAACTGAAAATCATTTGATAAACATTGATCAGACATATCTCTATTTTAACTGATTTCAGACCAAAGGACAATCCTTCTCTAGCCTAAGTTCTCCATTTTAAGGCTTTTCCAAGTAATTGTTTTCAAGAAGGGTACATGTTTCTGAGTCTTTACCTATCTGAGATGTCTTTTTGTTATCTCACAAGTTAAAGATAATTAGGCTGGATATAAAAGCAATAACTTACAAACTTTGTTTCTCAAAACTCGGTGTAAATACTCTATATTCTTCTAAATTTAGGCTTTCAAAATAAAAGCCAAAGAACAGCCAGATCTTTTTTAAGGTGCTGCTTTCTTTTGCTTAGATGTTTGAAAGTTTTTTCTTAACTTTATGAACTAAAATTCTTGCCAGGATATATTCTATGTGTGCCTTTGTGCATTGACTTCTCTGGAACACAATGACTTTTTTCAATATGAATCTTACTTCCGCTCATGAATTTTTCCTGTTTTATCTTTGGGGGTAGGATGAGATTGTTTATTTGTTTGTTTTAATTCCTGTATAGTTAACATACAGTGTAATATTAGTTTCATGTGTGCAAAACAGTGATTCAACACTTCCGTACATCACCTGGTGCTCATCACAAGTGCACTCCTTAATCCCCATCCTCTATTTAACCCATCCTCCCACCCCTCCACTCTGGTAACCATCAGTTTGTTCTCTATAGTTACGAGTCTGTGTCTTCATTTCTCCACCCCCCCCCATCTTTCTCTCTCTTTCCCTCTCTCCCTTTTTCTGTTGTATATTTAATTATTGGCTTTTTTACGTTAGTTTAAATGTCTTCTTCAAGAATACCAATTATCCATGTATTTACTCTCTGCTTCTATGGAGGAAGTCAAACACTTCCCTGCAAACTTCCAGTTTCTGGACCCTCCAGTAAATCACTTCGGAGATGTGCTTTTACTTTGAGTCTTCCAAATACTCTTTCTTCCTTTGTAGTAAAGTCTTTTTCACACACTTGATATGGTTTTTACCTCTTCCTTATTTATTTTTGAATGAGTTGAAATCTATTCATATTTGGTGTTTATCAAAATACAGAGAAATTAAAGCACCTTTGGCTCCACTCCATTTGTTAGATGTGAACAGCATCTGGCCTAAGCCCTAGCCTAACCCCATCATGGCTTTCTCAAAAATTAATTCCCAGTATTCACTGTTATTGGGGTTTTGTTCATTGTGGTTTGTTTTATTTGTTTGTGACCCAACCTAAACCTAAAGAGCTTTACCTTTCAGAAATTTTCCACTGAAAATGCAACGTATGTTGCATGACTGGATATGCATCCAGTCCTCCAACTCAGCCAAAGCTGATCTCATTTTCTCAGGATCCAATTGTTTTTTGAGAATTTCAATTTGTGGAATACAGAATGATGTGAAAATACTCTTGGCCTCACAAAACACACCTGGGTAAAAGCCCACCTGTTCTGTTGTGTTGATAATGAACGAGACCGTGGAGGGAATACAGTAGCTTCACTATTGCTCCATTTCAAAAGGTTTTTTGTGTCACGTAGTAAAGCGAACTTTACTTTACTCTCTTTTACTAAAGAGATTAGGGTAGGTTTGTCTCAATCTTACTTTATAATTAGTAGAGACTCTTCCCCCAGTTTTGAGACTATCCTGCCCACCGTTTTTATTTTTGTTTAAATTATTATATTTTTTCTTTGTCTTAACAGGGATTTTAGTAGGAAACTTGGAAAAGACTTCCCCAGGGACTTCTAGTCTCCATTTTTACTTGGAATTCCTGTAGCTTCTTCTTCTTTTTTTTTAATTTGTAATTTATCATGCTTTTCTCATTTTAAATATATTTTCTTTCATCTCTAACTTTATATTTGGAGTGAATATTATTATTTTTTCCAATTAATTTTATTTTATTTTTTCAGTGTTCCAAGATTCATTGTTCATGTCCTATAGCTTCTTAATGAATAATTAAAACATGTCTAGGGAGGATATTCAGCAACTAAATCAATGCTAGAGATTGTTCATTAAAGATATGAAATCTGGGTATCTCAATGTGAAAAGAGAGAAATACTATTTTTCAGGAGCAAAATAAAATTCCTAATAACTGACTAAGATTCCTTGCAGAAATGATGACAAAGAATGGTATTCCCAAAATAAAAAGCTTATGCTGAGAGCTCAAATTGCTCTCCACCCAAGCAGAATTAAGAGTACCATTCTGCAGATTTGGGATTAATGTCACCACATCGAGTCCTAGCTATAATGCAGGCAATAATGTTTCGTAAAAAAGAACACCATGTGGCGGCCTTGCTAATCTTCTGGATGAGAATCAGCTGGAAGTTGGCAACACGTATTGACATGCCTTGGACTAAAAGGAGTTCTTAACATGACACTGCAGTTTTTAGGGCTATTTGGACATAAGAGCTATATGGTCAAATACAGTGTGGAATATGGGCAACTGTAAAACAATTGAGTATTAAGCACTTAAGTCAAATGAAATCTTTTAAGTTTAAGATAGTTCAAACCAAAGCCTACAGGTAATTGGAGACCACAGTTAGTAGTTGGTATCTATTTGAGGAGTAGGACGTGAGAACAGTGCTGCTATATGAGGGTCCACTTAAGGTTGAATCTTATCATCCTTTTTTAAAAGACTTTAGGTTAAGTTCTTATGCTTTAATGAAAGAATGAAGGAATGGGTAGATAGCTCATTCTGGGAGTTGAAACTGTCTCCACCAAGAATAAAATGTTCCTCCATGAGAAATATGAGCTCTCCATGGCAGATGCCCTAAATAAAGGAAGCCCAATCACCTTACTGAGGTCAATGTTAATACCCCCAACCTTCCAAGCATTGAACAAGTCCAAGTTCTTCACTAGCCAAATGAGCAGAATTTAACAAGAAAGGGCTTGCCTTCACTATCCTGAAGAAAGGCTAAAACTATGCCTGTTTAAACCCAATTTCCCAAGTAAGAAGTACCATAAAGCAAGATAGGAACAGGGATACAGAAAGGGGATAGAAACAGCAGCTGAGACTGCAATGGGATCAGGAGGTGGGCAAAATATTTTTAAAAGTAGAGCCCCAGTACTCTGGCAACACATAACAGGGAAACATCTTGTTTGAACTAGTCTGTGCTGTCCTCCCAATAGGAGGGGCCCTGCTAATCCTTGGATAAATTTATTTTAGAGCTGAAAGAGAATTTAGAGATTATCTAGTACCTCCCCTCACTTGAGGACACTTAGGCCCCAAGGCATTAAAAGACTTGCTGGTCTCATGTGGTAATACATTGCAGAAATGGAATTATAACCCCAAACCTCCTATGTTCATTGTGATGTTCCTTCCACAACACCAACCTCCTCATGGGAATTCTAAGGGAGGCAGTATACTACAGTGGAAAGGGAAGTACATCAACTCTAAGTTCTGAGTTTTAGTCTTTGGTCTCCTAGTTTGAATGACAGAACCTGAGAAGTCAAGACTTCATGTAGTTCAACCTGCCATCGAAAGCAAGAAACCCCTGGGTAATATCCATGAACAACTGCATAGACAGCCAGGTTCTTGTGATCACTTCTTCAAGGGCAGATATTTCAATACCTTGATGAGAGTTGATATGACTCACTGACCTGAAATCTGCTTCTCTGAAATTTCTATTCTGATAAGAATAGATAGATCTCTAAGAAGGGGCTTTCGTCTCTTCTACATGATAATACTGCTCATTCAGCTCAACATTCACTCAAAGCCCATACTTGCTAGATTCTGGAGCTGGAAACTTAACATTAAGGAATGTATAATCTAGCCAGGGAGATGATCCCTAATCACTATTAAATATGATAATGCATGCCTATCAGTGCCAGGCACATGTAAGCACTCAATAAATATTAGAAATTATTCTTATTAACTATTATATAGTTCTTCCATTGCCTTGTGTTCAGACTGAGTCTCCACTTTCTTCAAGCATACAGCATAGAATGTGGCCTATAGATCAGGGATCATCAAGCTCTTTTTTCTGGGAAGGGCCAGATGGTATAGATTATAGGTTTTGTAAGCCATATATCACTGTCACAACTGCTCAACTCTGCATTTCTAAGACAAAAGCTGGCATAGAAAATATGTAAATAAGTGGGTATGTCTGTGTTCCAATAAAATTTGGCCCATAAGAGGGCTGGTTGGATTTGACCCCAGGCCATAGTTTGCTAAAGTCTGCATTAGCTGCTTTGCTATCTTCACCATAAGTCTTTGTTTGTCAATGTTCCTTTCAAAATGTGTCACTGAAAGCTAAATTCTGCTCTAAGGAGGGCAGAACCAGTATAAAGTACAATAGGGTTATTAAATATCATGAATAGGATGCCAAAAGTCAATTGCTATGGCTCAAGATGGTCACTTTTTCAAATAAGAAGAGGAGTTACACTAATTTATTTTTAATTTGCAATATGCTTTCAGAATTAATTAATTTTACTTGCTGCATCTCTCACTGGTTTATTGGTTTTAAGGTCAACTAGAAATCCTGATTCCAAACAGTGAGGATGAAGTGCCTTAATAAGGGGAGTAAGTGAAAGTTGTCATTCTGAACAATGAGGAACCTCCAGCCCCCTCTTTCCTAATCAGCTCTCAAAATTCTGAGAGGGAGATTTAAATCTCCTGTTATTCACCATCAGGTCAAGAGATTAAAGGATTCTGTTCTAGGGAAACAAATAGGCCTAAAAAAGATCATTTAGGAATTCCCAACCAATGAGCTGGTTTCTCTCTGCATGGACAGTGAAGTCCATTCCAGCAATTGTTAGGCTTTGCCCATGAACATATAGTATTCAATCAGCTTTTTAGTGCCTCATTTTAAAATATGAACAGATAAGCAAGGATCACCAGACATTTCAGGAAAATTATCAATTAAGACAGAGACCAATATAAACATGCAAGAAGAAGAAGAAGAAAAAGAAGAAGAAGAAGAAGGAGGAGGAGGAGGAGGAGGAGGAGGAGGAGGGGGAGGAGGAGGAAGGGGAGGAGGAGGAGGGGGAGGAGGAGGAGGAGGAGGGGGAGAAGAAAGGAGAAGAAAAAGAGGAGGAGGACGAGAAAGAGGAGGAAAAAAAAGAAGAAGTAGGAGAATAGAGGAGGAGGAAGGAGGCAGAGGAGGGAGGGAAAGGGAAGAAAGAGGGGGTGGAGGATGCAGGAGGAGGGGGAGAAGAAGGAGAAGCCACCACTGCCTGGAGAACTGGAAATAATACAAGGAATTTAAAAAGAAATCTTCATGTCGGGTGGAGGACCTCCCTGCCCTAGACATGTGGGGTGGGTCAGTGGGGTGGGTATCCTTATGGTAATCACCTGTGACCAATAAACAATAACCAGCCCTTAAAAAGGAAGTAAGCCATTGAAGGTGTTATCAGTAGAGATGTTAAAAGCATTTAAGTTCCTTGGTTAGCTTTCTATAAAAGACCAACCCTAAAGGCCCTCTTTGGCAACCCTGTTGGGACCTCTTGAGAGCTTTTTCTGTATCTTCACTTAATAAATTTCATTTTTTTTATGTTATGTTAATCACCATACAGTACATCATTAGTTTCTTTTTTTTTAAAAGATTTTATTTATTCACTTGACAGAGAGAGAGATCACAAGTAGGCAGAGGGGCAGGCAGAGAGAGAGGGGAAGCAGGCTCCCTGCTGAGCAGAGAGCCCGATGCGGGGCTCGATCCCAGGACCCCGAGATCACGACCTGAGCCAAAGGCAGAGGCTTTAACCCACTGAGCCACCCAGGCACCCACATCATTAGTTTCTATCACATTATACACACACACAAAAACCTTCCCCCCAAAATCTATAATTAATATCTCCAGAGACTTTGTTTAACCTATTAGATCAGAAAACAGAACAAAAAGGAAAAAAATGAGAATATTAATAAAGAAGATCTAACATTTAACTAATAGGAATTCCAAAAAGAAAGAAAAAAGATAACAGAAGAGAGGACATTCTCCAAGAAATAACGTACTCAATTTTCCTAGACCTGAAGGAAACTAAATTCCCAGTTGAAATGGTCCCTAAGAGTTCAACACAATGTGCACAGCCCTGGCTCGTTACAGCCCAAGTGTTAGAAGTTACTCGGTCGACTCACCATTATTGAGCTGGGCTAGGTACTGGTAGTCCAGCAACAAACAGGAAAGTCACAATTCCTGACTTTAGAAGTTTATAGGCTAGTGGTGTGTCAGCTTTCTTCATGCATCCTCTAAAAGATTCCCTCAAAGAGATACATTCCCCCCCAGCCTACAAAGTGTTCTGCCTGAGGCAGATGATTAACTTGCCCTTTCATGACTAACAGACTCACTCCTAGCCCCAAGTTGCTCGTGGAAATTTAACTTCCCTACTCAAGGAGTTTCTCCCTTACCCCCCTTTTCTGAAACAGGTTTTTGTAAATATTTATGCTTTCTTGCTACAGTCCATCTTGACAAGCGACCTTCCCGCAAAGCTGGTATATAGTAGAAACCATGACGACGACAACGAGCAGGATATACATCTGCTGTCTCCAATTCTTTCTGGAAAGAAATGGGATCTGAACAAACCAGTGAAGATAAACAGATTTATAACGTTCAGTTTAGCACTTTACCGGTCTTTTTCACACATTGGTTCTCTTTACAACCCCATTTAATCCTCTTTACAACTTTGTGATGCTGATACTCTTGGCCATTGATGTACAAAGTTTGAAGGGGTTAAGTAACTTACCTAGGGGCCCACAGCTAGGGAATGGTACTGCTGGGGTCACTTGCAGGTCCTCTGACCCAAACCCCAAATTCTTCCTTCCATTGTACAGATTAAATTGCACAACAAACGCCCCTATTTGACTCCCTTCACACATATACACAGAAAAAAACCAGCTTTTGTAAAGCAACTTCTACCACAAATCACCTCCAAAATTAATCATTAGCAATCATGAATCACAAATTAATCTCTGAATTGGCACAACAGAACACTGGGTACTGCCAGGCCCCAAGCATGTACCTAATCTGAGAAAGACAGCAAACTCTAACAGAAAGCTCAATGGTTCCGTGGGTCAGATGCCAGCCATCATTCTGTCTCACATTTGGCCACATTATATGACCTCCCTGGACTGACTGATCCTTACCTATGAAATGAGAGACAGAGACTAGATGGTGCTGATTCCCTCCCAGCTGTCACATGGCCTCTGAAAGCACAAGACTTTAGTCCTTATTGAAATACATTAAGTAATGAACATGAAAAATCGTTTCAACTCACTGGTAAGCAAAGACATAAATTAAATCAAGAGGCCAATTTGCCTATCAAATTATGAAATGTTTTTAACTTTTAATATTTCTTTAATATCCAAGAAATAAAATCCAAGAGCAAAGTTAGAAATAGAGATATGAAAATGTCACTACCCAGAGTCCTATGAGTCAAATGTAACTGCCGTTCACATTTGTATGTCCGTCAGAAGAAACGTCATGTTATTCTTTTGGTTTCATAACCAGTTACTCCCAAAAATGTACTACAGATATGGTCCCATTTCAATAAGAGCTACATCAACCTTTTATGGGGCTGTATCATCATTTATGTAGCCAGTTCCCTAGCACTGGACATTATTTGTTGTTATTTCACTATTATAAACAGCACCAGGGTGAACATCCTTATGATATACAACTTGTCTGATTATTTCCTCATGCTAAATTCTTATTAGTGGAACGTCCGGTATGCAAACATTTAGGACTTGTGGCAACGTTTGCCAGACTGTCTCCAGAAGTACATTTCACTCTCCCACCTGCCCCGTAAGAAACTGCCTATTTCCCATAGTTTCACCAAGGCAGAGTATAAGAATCTTAACTTTTGCCAAACTGACAGGGAAACCTGTTTAACTTGAAATAATTGTTTTTTTCATGGGTTAAAACTTTCCATACATGGTTACCAAGATTTTAAATTATTTATTTATTTATGGATGGTTATATCCTCTGCTGGTTTTTCTGTTGGGATTTCGTGGCTGGTGAGGCAGTAATTGCTGGGTCCCCGTGGAATTTTTCACCTAAGGAATAGTTGAAGGAAAAGAAGTTTGTTTAGCCTGAGGAAAAGACTCAGGTGAGATATGATTATAAACTATAAACATGTGAAGAACTTCCCTTGATACAGAAGCCTGTGTAGGGAACAGAATGTGGACCGTCATCTAATAAGTGTTTAAATATGACAGCTGGGACTTGTATAAGCCAAATAGTCTGAGATAGGTCCCATGCTAATTTGGGTGTCATTTGAAGGGGGTCCCCCATCAATACTCCTTGTACATGCATAGACAGGGATCCTAACCATCCTAATCTGACTCACAGCAGGGGCCCAGGGTGCAACACCCCAGCTCTGGACAGCTAGCCCAGAAAATCAGGGACACGTGAAAGTGAATACAAGTTTTGAATGATTACCACAGTCATGAGATGTTAATCATGGCAGAACTGTGCCTGTCCCATCTCTTACTACAAATAGTATCACAGAACTGGGATATTGCAGGACAAACGAACTTTAACCACGAATTTTTGCCAATATGTTTTCAGAGGCCTTGGGCCCTAGTTTCAAGAGGAAGCAGATCCCTTTGGGTTGGAATCCATTTGCAAGTACAAAGATAATTTCACACTCTCAGATGATGGTAGACAACGCCACACCGGGCTTCCCACTCTGAGAACACCTACACAGAGGCCACTTGGAAGGCGGGCTGAGTAGTGATCTTCACCATCTTCACATCATCTTCACATGACTTCACATCAAGTCATCTTCACATCAACACCTGAGTTCTGGAAGCAGTATAATCACCCCAAGACTAGACTCCTCAAGCCAGACTGGACCTATGACCCAAGGTAACATGGGAAGTAGGGAATTCAAATATGAACAGCTCCATGTGACCTCCTGCCTGGACGTACAGGGGTAAAGGCATCTACATGGCAAGCTTCCCCTGATGCATTCACTTTCCCACATGGGATTTCAGCCACGTTAAGAAGCTACATTGGTAAGCCATACTGTAGTCTTTTAAATCTGGTCAATATTCTACAGTCCATCACCGCCATGATCAGCAGGCAAGCTGCAGAGTTTTATCATTCCAAAGCCAGTGGAAACACTCTAGAGTAAGTTGCCAACCACAAAAGAAATGAGGACACAAAGCTAGACCCGATCAGTTCCTCCCTTAGAGGACAACTCAAAAATTACCCAAAAGCTATAAGCGATCAAGGAGTCTAAGATAACTACAGCATAGACAAAGCATCACTCTAGCTTCCAGCATCAAGCATTTAAACAGGAAAGAACCCCTCATGCTGCCTGGGTTCTTCCTCATACATGGGCACAGACTATGCCAGGACCCCAACAAGTCTGATGAGCTGGTATGGGCAGTGGTCATTCTGACAAGGCCCTTCAAACACTGAGCACCTAAGGTATTAACATCCACATGATAGTAACATCCAAATAATAGCTAATGTGATCCTCTCTCATTTTTTTTTAATTCCAGTCTTCTCAACCAGAGATGATAGACCTACCCATGCCAGGATGGTGTATGTTCACTAGAGAACTCCTACCACATAAAAAGTTTTCCCACACATGGAATTTCTTTGGTTTGCAGGTGAACATGACATTTCTCCACCTTCCCATTTAAGAAATACTAACAGATTTGACTACTTGATATTTTTAAATTCTGTAAATAAAATTGTAGCCAAAATAAAAATGCAAACGACCAACCGGGAATAATATTTGCAGCAGAAATGAAAGATAAACATATCCTATCTTGGTTGTTTGAGAAGCTGATTGATAAGAAAAACACTGAGTCACATAAGGCAATTAACCAAAGAGAAAATATACTATAAAACACACACACACATACATGCATTGACCATCAAAAATATTCAAACAAGGCGCAACAGCTTATTATGACTTGGCCTCTCAACATTGAATAACATTGAAACATTGAATAACATTGAATGTTTTCAATGATATTCCCCAAACCCTCAGAACTAGCATTTCCATGTTCCTGAGCATGAACATGGGAGCTTCTAAAGACCCCTTGGACCGCTAGGATTTAGAGCTAGAGTGTGCTCTTTTAGAAGGGATTAGTGACTGAGCAGCAACTAAAGCCCACTGGAGACTCCCACCACCTCCCCTTGCTCTAGGCCACTATCTCCTTCACTTTGTCCTCTGGGCCACCCTAGGAGTAAGCTTGCACGAGCCCTCAGAGTCCATGGTCCTACTGTGACACATCAGATTTATAGCTTCATTTCACCACTGAATGCCCCCATCTCTTTCTCTGGATTTTTTTCATGATCAGCCTAACAAGAGGGAAAAGAGTCAGGAGATTAGCCACTTCATACCTGAAAATATACTGGCCCTTTCATAAAGAAAAGTAAGTCTAATTGTATAGCAGAAAACAAGCGCATCAGAAATTGGAACGGTGTGAACTGATTTACTAAGGACACAACTGAACTTAAATCACTAATCACACTGTGTAAGAAAAGATGGAGGAGCTTAGGAGGTATATTGCTGGCCTAGGACCTATCCTGGCTTTCACACTTTTCACAGTTTTTCAAAACACAGGAATCATTCACTAAATATTGACAGGAATTCTTAACATAGAACAGAGGGTTCACTAGAAAAAACAAATTTGTCCCTGACGTTTGATTGTTCTATAAGCCCGCCAATGGGTTCCCTGATGACTAGCTTAATTAAACCCCAGGCAGCTGAGAACCACTGAAGAGGATCTGACCCTTAGAAACAAGGGAAGAGGCTTGCAGATCAGAATGTGTTCCAAGAAGGCGTTTTTGACTCTAGATCGAATAAGTCATCGGGGATTAGAAATAAGGGCCCACCCTAGGCAGGAATCTTGAGATTTTAGATTGCAGAAGATCTAAAAGGGTATCTTAAGATCCAAGGACCTATGCAGTGCCTGAGTGGCCTCTACAGCATTCTGGATGGGGGAGCGTCCTTCCATTTCCTAAGCTAAAATCTCCCTTCGTGTAAACTTAACTTTAGACTTGGGAGGTGTTGCTCGTGTCACTTGGAAATCAGTCCTCGTTGCTTCCATCTAATACGAGATCTGAGGGGCGCCTGGGTGGCTCAGTCGTTAAGCGTCTGCCTTCAGCCCAGGTCAGATCCCAGGGTCCTGGGATCGAGCCCCGCATCGGGCTCCCTGCTCCGCGGGAAGCCTGCTTCTCCCGCTACCATTCCCTCTGCTTGTGTTCCCTCTCTCACTGTGTTTCTCGCTGTCAAATAAATAAAATCTTAATACGAGATCTGAGAAGGCAGGATGTCACTACTCTGAGTGTAGGGAGTGAATGGAAAGACAAATGAACTTTAACCAATTAACTGCATGCATCCCATCCCTCCTCCCTTCCTTCCCTTCACCTCAGAGGAAGGGGTTCTCTCTCTCTTCCAGTCAAAAGCTAATCTTTCGGGGACAGCTGGGTGGCTCAGTCGGTTAAGCCTTTAGCTGACGTCATGATCCCAGGGTCCTGGGATTGAGTCCCACATCGGGCTTCTTGCTCAGCAGGGAGCCTGCTTCTCCCTCTGCCTCTGCCTGCAGGTCCCTCTCTGCCTGTGCTCTGTCTCTGTCTCTCTCTCTCTCCCTCTCTCAAACAAACAAAACCTTTAAAAAATTTTTTTTAAAAGCTAATCTTTCCAAAGAACTCTACTCCAGTGATTTTCAAACATTAAGGTGCATCAGAATTACCTGGAGAGCTTAATATAGATACTGGGTTACCATCCCCCAAAGTTTCTGATTCAGTAGGTCTGGGTGTGACCCAAGAATCCACATTTCCAAATTCTCAAGTAATGCTGCCACTGCTGGTCCAGGAAGCACATTTTAAGAACCACTGCTCTAGAACAGGGGTCAAAAGCCTGTCAAGGGCCAAATAGTAAGCAGGTTAGGTTTTGCAGGCCACATGGTATCTTTCACAACTACTCAGCTCTGCGGTTACGGTCTGAAAGCAGCCTAAGATGCTATGTAGGTACATGGATATGGCTATGTTCAAATAAAACTGCACCCACAAAAACAAACCATAGCTTAGCCTGCAGGCTGTCAGTTTCCAACCGTTGCTCTAGCCTCTCTTGCTGCTCAGAGTTCTACTGTCACCCCTAAATTTCCAGGCCAGTTTCTTGAACAAGTCAACAATCTTTGTTTCCACCTCCTCACTTCCCATTCCCTCTGCAATCCTAGTAATCCAGCTTCTGCCCACTCCATTGCACTGAAATTGATCTCAGCAAAGTCATCGGGCCAGTCATATTAGAGTGGTCAGTCCTGTCCGTATCTACACTTTCTCTTGCAATGGCTCTACTGACTTCTCCATCTCTCTTAGAACATCTTCTTCCATCAGCTTCTTGGACACCATTCTTTATAGCTCTTGTCATAGTTCTTTTTCTGTTGATGCTGAGTTTTCCTTGTCTCTGGCCAGGATTAGTTTCATGGAAGTGAGTCCAGTGCAATCGTATAAGACCCAATGTTCAGGAGGGCCCCTGTTTGGGATTTCATGCACTGCAGTCACTACCTTGAAATTCTTAATTTTCCCTTTGAATTTCTGCTTTGTAAGTGAAGTCCAGTGGGACATTGGGACACGCACTGGGCTTCGAGTCTCAGCTCATGTTTATCCTGCCTCGTCTACCTCCCAGAGATGGGTTCTTGCTGCTCACTGTCATGCCACCTTGCATCTCAGGGCCTGCCGGCCTCCCCTACTCAGCTCCATCCCATGACTCTCGCCACTCTTTGCCTCTAGAAAGGACCTGGGCACAGTACTGGGGAGATCAGGATTGGGCACCCATTCCATTCCCGTGCCCCACCAGCATGTGTGACAAGTGATCAACTGGAGGCTGGGTCTTGGTCCATAAACCTCTTGGTCACCCACCACCCAGGTACTCAGTGTGCTGTGGTTTAAAGTGCTGAGATTTAAACATCTCTGGGCCACCCGTCTGCCATGAGTTAGGGCAGAAGACCATGGTTAGAGGAAATGACTGGCTTCACATCCCCAAACCCACCTTTGCCCAGGGCTTGGTGTGGAAATTCTATGTTGGCAGAAAGGAAAACTTAGCAGCCTTCAGGCCCAAGCAAATGAGTATCCCATACATTGGGGCAGAGCCTGCACTTGCCGCACAAACATCCCCTGGCCCAAAAGTGTCCCTTCAGCCAGTTCAATGGGAGGATGGGATGCGGGAAGGAGAATCTTCCCTCTTTCTTTTCCATCCCTCCTGGGGTTGGCTTGAATTTTTTCTTCTGTTCAGCTTGAGGCACCCTCCGGAAATGAGCCAAGAAATAAGAAATGTGTCATTTCACTAATTCCACATACTAGTTAAATACTCCGATATTTGCACTCAAAATGGGCATCGCTGAAAGAAGCCAGTCACAAAAGACCACATATTGTATGATTCCATTTATATGAAATATCCAGAATAGACAAGACTTTAGAGATAGAAAGTAAATTAGTAATTACCTAGGGCTTGGGGGGGAGGGGGTTACTGGAAGTGCCAGTGGGTGTGGGGGATTTCTTTCTGGGATGATGAAAATGTTCTGAAATTAGATTGTGGTGATGGTTACATAACTCTGTGAATATACTAAAAGCCACTGAACTGTGCACTTTGAATGGGTGAATTTACTGTATGTAAATTATATCTCAGTAAAGCTATTAAAAAATTGGCATTATACAATATAAAGATGAATGATAAAATTTATGTTAATAATCTAAAGTTTTAATTTTTTTTATTGGAATGATATGAAATAGCAAATAAAAGCCACCAAAATGTCAAAAGAGAGACCACAAAATAAAGGAAAAGCTTTGTAATGTAACTATAATAGAACTTTTTTCTGTGTTTTGAGCAACTGGTGCTGTATTTTCATTTACCTTCACTCTACCTCTGACCTCTTAAATTTTAGTGTTTCCCATGGTTTTACCCTAAGCCTTTTTTTCCTCACAATCTCCCCAGCCAGTATCATTCAAGACCCAAATTTCAGCTACCATATGTTTCTTCATGATTCCCAAATCTTTATCTCCAGCCCAGAAAACTTAAGATACAAATATCCAAAGGCCCAGTGAATATCTCCACAGGCACTTATCTCTCAACATATGTACACATGTACCCATAATCTGCTCCTTCTTTGCATTTCCTATTCTGGTGAAGGACATAACTATCCACAAAACTGCTCAAACCAGAAACACTGGAGTCCTCTTGTTATTTCTCCCCACCCCCCCTTTCATTCAGTCATTCATTAAATTCTATAAATTTTAAAACCCTAGGGTGCCTGGGTGGCTCAGTGGGTTAAGCCTCTGCCTTCGGCTCAGGTCATGATCCCAGGGTCCTGGGATCGAGCCCCACATCGGGCTCTCTGCTCAGCGGGGAGCCTGCTTCCCCCTCTCTCTCTGCCTGCCTCTCTGCCTACTTGTGATCTCTCTCTCTCAGTCAAATAAATAAATAAAATCTTTTTTTAAAAAAATTTAAACTCCAAGTATCTTCTAATATAGACCTTCTTTATAATCTCCTCTGTTTCTGGGCTGGTTGCTATCTTCATCAAATCTTGGCTAGACTACTCAAATAGCTTTTGTACAAATCTTTTTGTCTTTAATTTCAACCACCTCGAATTCATCTTTCACTTTCTAAAATGGAGAGCTGAACATGCCACTACCTGACTCAAAATACTGGTATGCGTCCCCATAAGCATAATAAAATGGAAATTCATCATGGCATTCAAGACACATAGATTCGTAAAGTATTTTTTAATTTTCATCATAATATTTTTATAGTATAAAAACACTGTAAACAAAGTAAATGTCCAATAAAAGGGAAGTGCTTAAGTTGTGGTGTTATCAACTTGATAAATGCATTTATTTGAAATGTTATTAAACTATTAATTGTAAAATAAATGGTAATATAGTCACATGGTACTTTATTAAATTATGCAGTCATTTAAAATCAGATATTTAAAAAATAATTTCTGGTAGTACGGTGTACCGATTGCCAAAGCTGACCATCAGTTAAGAAAAAAACACCTAAAACTGAAAGACAAAATTTGTATATCTTCTTAAATTAATATATATGATATTAAGATATTGCATCTTAATGATAAGAAAGAAAATAAGATACCCAATCCAAAAACTAAATAAAGGCAAAAACTCGGAGAAGAAAACAGAGCACCGAAGCTGGCTTTAACCATGAGAATATCTGCCAAATCAGCTCAACGTGAGTTGAATTTTTCACAACCTCTTGATGATTAGTCAAGGTGGGAAAACTAATGGGCAACTCTTCCTATAAAGTTGCGATCTCAAAGGGCTATGCTCCCGTGGTAAGGATGAACTAACAGAAATAAACTGACCCTCACCTTCAAAGAACTTATAAAGAAAATGTCCTGTGTGGGACCTTCATTATGAGTAGAAGTAACAAAATTTAAATCTACCTGAGAACTTATAATGACAACCAATGGCGCTTACTTGGATTTGCACCCAAAACTTCTAGAATTTGATAGGTTTCAAAGAACTAAACTTAAAATATCAAGCTGATAATTTAGCTTTAAGTGTCCCAGCTACACACTGATGTTACCACCACTCCCCCTCCCCAAGCAGGCACCACAGAAACAAATGCAAATTCTCTCTGAAAAAAACCACCGCCAGCAGGATCTCATACAGAGTTTACCCAGGAAGAGTGCCAAGGCACAAATCACGGATAAATTTTAATAAAATAAGATGAGACAACAGGCAACAGAATTAGAGCTGCAAATAATTAAATACTGGAGTTAACAGACCAAAACTAAGAACATTTTAATATTTTCAGGAAATAACAGATAGACTTGAAAATGAGTAAACTGCAGATTTTTAAAAAGAGTAAAAAGAATATCTAGATATTAAAAATGTAATCTCTGGGGGCGCCTGGGTGGCTCAGTCGTTAAGCGTCTGCCTTCGGCCCAGGTCAGATCCCAGGGTCCTGGGATCGAGCCCCGCATCGGGCTCTCTGCTCTGCAGGAAGCCTGCTTCTCCCGCTACCACTCCCTCTGCTTGTGTTCCCTCTCTCAATGTGTTTCTCTCTGTCAAATAAATAAAATCTTTAAAAAAAAAAAAAATGTAATCTCTGAAAATAAAATCTCAATGGAGGTACTTAACAACAGATTAGACACAGTAGAAAAGAGAATCAGTGAGTCATTAGACAGACCTAAGGGAATTATCCAGCATACAGTGCACACGGACAAGCAGAAGAAAAGTGTGAAAGGTTAAAAAACATAAAATGTATGTAAAAGTCTAGCATCTATTAATTTGTACTTACAGAACAGTTCCATAACCTTTTAAAATTGGACTAGTCTTATAACCATTAAAGCAGCAGCGTCAGATACAAAGTTTCCATTTCTGGAGAAAACTCCAGATACAGAGGGCTTCACTAGCAAGTTCTATCAAACGTTCAAGAAAAATATAATCCCAAACTCATGGAAACCCTTCCAGAGAACAAAGAGTAAGGGAATGCTTTTGCAGTTCATTTTCTCACTTTTTAAGTCTAGCATAGCCTTGATTCTGAAACCTAACAGGGAGGGACCTAGGGCAAAGGAAAAGCACAGACCAATTTCTATCAAGAACTCTGAGGCAATAATCTTAAACAATATATTAATGAATTGACAACACATAACAACTGTCCATATATAGAAAGGATAACCTAGCCATATCAAGCTGGATTTATGTCAAGATGGTATTATTAGTTTAACACTAAAAATCAATGTAACTCTCCATGTTAATAAAGGAGAAAATAATGTGATTTCTTCTTATAGATGAAGAAAAAAAAACTTTTAAAATTCAATATCCATTCATAATTTTTAAAAAACTTTTGATAATCTAAAATTAGATTTTAGATTACCTAAAATCTGTTGTTCCTTTCAAACAACAACAAATATAAAGTTTCAGAAATATCACAATTAAGGAGAAACTGTGAAAGTTTTCCCTTTGCCATAGGGAATGAGACCCAGGAGCCCCACTTTTATAAAATGTTATACTATAAATCCAAATCAGTGTGGTAAGGAAAAAAAGAAACAAATGATACAACAACTAGAAAAAAAACCTGAAATTGTCACTTTTGAATATGATAAAATCCAAAACAATTTACAGATAAATGATTAGAATCAGACAGAAAATTTACGTATTTTTCTGTATACAAAGTCAATTTACAAAAATCGATTATATTTCAATTACAGAAGAAACAGATAATTAGAATATGTATTTTTTAAATAGGCCATCTTCAATAGCAATGAAAAGAAATTTGACAAAAGTGTGCAAATCCTCTATGGATAAAATATTTTTAAGAATTACAGAAAGCATTCACTAAGATAAACAAAACAATATTCCACATTCATTGGACTAGAAGACTCAGTATTATTGAGATTTCCATTTCCCCTAACTTAATCGATAAATTCAATAATACCCTAAATAAAATTCCAGTAGGTTTTTCTTAATTGATTTTGCCAAGTGGTTTGTAAGATTTATATGGAAGAAAAAAGGGCCAAGATTAACCAATACATTCCTAAAGAAAAACTAGGAGATCTGTTTTACCAGATATCAAAACTTCAAATAAAGCTGACATAATTAAGAAAATGTGAAATTGGCATAATGACAAACAAATTAACCAAAGGATCAGATTATAGAGCACAGAAATTGACCCACTCATATATGGAAACTTGGTGTATTGCAGGGTTAGTATTGCAAGTCAAGGAGAAAGAGTGAATTTTTAATAAATAAATTGTGCTGAGCCAATTGGTCATCCTTATTTAAAAGGAAAAAAAGAAAGAAAGAAAATGGTGTTTTTACCTCACATCACACACCAAGTCAAGTCCACGTAGGCTAAAGCCTAAATGGAAGACAGAACTATAACATTTTCAGAAGAAATGCAGAATATCCTTAATATTTGATGGAGGAAATTTTCCTTTAGACACAAAGAGCACAAATTTTAAAATAAAATTCGATACATTTGACTACATTAAAATTAATATTATCTGTTTACCAGTAGATACCATAAAGATAGTAAACAGAATGGGGGAAGATAATTGAACCCATGTAACCCAAATAATTAATATCCAGAATTTCTACAAACCAATCAGGAAAAGAAAACGCAAGAGAAATAGAAGCAAAAGATTTTAACAAGCTCTTCAATAGAAGATAAAACATATGAAAAGATGTTCTGTGTCATTACTTACTAGAAAAATACACATTTGAAGCAAATGAGAAAGCATTTCATAGCTACCATATTAGCAAAAATTATATTGTCTGGTAATATCAAACATTAACAAGGGGGTAAAACAACCAGAGTTCTTACATTTAGCTGTTGAGAAAACAGTTTGGAATTACCTAGGTATTTAAAGAAGAATTGGTTTTAGATACACATTGCAAAGAAACTCTTAAATAATTATGATAAGAATTGTGTATTATAATGTTCTTTGCCCTACCATTTATAAAGGGAAAAAATACTGGAATAAGCCCAAATATTCATTATGGACAATAAGTTGTAATATATTCATATACTAGAATACTTTAAGCCATGCGATTGAACACAACACATGATGACACAGAAAAAAAACCCAGGAGGGGCGCCTGGGTGGCTCAGTGGGCTAAAGCCGCTGGCTTCAGCTCAGAAAAAAACACAGGTGTTTAATATTGGGTGAGAAAAATCACAAGAGAATGCATCCGATATGAATCCATTTAAATATAGATTAAAAAGTATTTACTAAACCATATGTTGTTTAGAGAAACAACCAAATATATATAATAAAATTATAAAGAAAATCAAGTGCACAATAAACACAAGATTTAGGATAATGTTATGTGACCTTCAGGAGGTAAGAAAGGATGAGACAGGAAAAAGGCACATAAGGACTTTCAAAGATAATGGTAATGATCTTCATCTTAAACTGAATGACAAGCATATGCGTATTGATAATATGTTGATTCATTATAGCTTATATGTAATTTCCAAATTTTTATATATATTCAACATTGAATAAACAGTTTTTTATTAAAAGACTATCCACTGACATGAAAATGCATATCTGTTCAAATGGTCATAACAAATTACACTATGTAACAACATAGAAACATGCTTTTTGATGTATTACTTAAAATTGGAATAATAAATTATGTATCAAAAACTACGGCTACAACTACACACAAATTATGGCTATAAATGGATACAAACTGAATATAAGCAAGGGAAAAGAAAAGGCACTTGATTTCTAGTTTAATTTCCCTTCTTTATTTTTATGTTCATTAACATGATCATAAGTCCAGGCCAAAAATAAAATGATATAATTAAAACAGAAAATTGATGCTTTGAACAGGTCTTCCATGAAAGCTATTTGGACTCTAGGCCAGATAAGCAAGGTACCACCATTCACTTGGTGGCAGCCTATCTCAATGGCAAACAAAGTATTCAAGAAAAAAAAATCAATCTCTTGATTGCTGCACTTAGGGACCTTGCTTTATATAGTAACAAAATCATGCCTCATCAGCCTTCTTCATCCATCTTACCTTAGATCATAATCCTGACAACCATAGAAACATGGTACCCAGCAGACAAGTGAGAAAGGACACTGCCACAAAAATCTATCTTAAGGACAACTCTGCAGCCCAATGACCTCATTTTATAAAAGGCATTAGAAGAGATAATGATCAATTGATTCCTTGTTACTAGGGAACTAAGAAGAGAAATATGATTTAAGGAAACTGTACCAGGTTCCATTTGATTTGCAACCAAAACTGTTCCTACTTCTGCATTTAAGTATCATGAATAAGTCAAGGTCATCAGAAATACTTCACCTCAACCCTATTAAGAAAAAAATCAAAATGTTCCTCAAGGAGATATGAAAAGGAAACTTGAGGAGCATTAATACTTACTCTTGTGCCCATCCAAATATCTAGTTTGTGAAAGAATAGGAAATGAAATACAAATTAGTGATCGTGTTGAAATGACTTTAAATCACAATTAAGCGTTCATACCATCAAACTTGGGGAAAAAAAGCCAATACTGCTATATTGAAGTTAAGAATAAATTAGAGGCATGTAAAAGTCTGGAATAACAATATGCTATAAAAATTACTGATATAAAAATATGCCATTTAACAAATTTGATACTACAGAGGCATAAAATTCTACATAGAGTCTGGAAGCAACCATGTGAGCATAAGGAGGTAGCTGGGGTAACGCCAACATGGTTAATTCAGAAAGAAACTCAAATTTATAACTGGTTAGGTTTAATTTCTGTTTTGAAGATAAATTACATGCCAGAATCTATATGTTTCAGAAATTTTTTTACTGATATTTAAAGGTAAAAGCTGGACAGTATAAAAAATATTTTTCAGTAAATATCTTCCCTCTTTTTGCCTCAGATCTCACAAACTCCTCAGTTCACACCCATGTACGCACACACTCTCTCACACACTTTCATGAACATCTCCTAAACTAGATTTGCAGTGATGAACAATTCTAGGTTACCAGCTATCATGTAATATGTAGGTATAAAACATTGTTATTGTTTAAAAACTAGTTGTATAATTTTGGTGTTCGGAGATTTTTAAGGAAATCGATTTAGGAAAAGTTGGAAAGGAAGCCCACGTTGATTGACAGTCTGGAGTTTGTGTTTCCACCATCTGAGCATAGCCAAATGCAAATGTGATTAAGTTCCGAGAGACAGGAATCTGCGAAGTGTCTGCAGCTTATTAGAATCTAGGTATGATCCCGCAAGGGCATCAAGGGTGACCTCCAGCTTGATGTCCTAGGAGCCCCTTAGATTAGGGAAGATAAAATAATCTTCGTTCCATGCACCAAGTCTAATCCATCGGTGGAGTTGTTATTGGAAGGTAGTGTTCCGAGTTCATGCCCAAGACCAATAGGAAAAAGACCTGAAATGATCTCTCTGCCGTAAGCACGCAAGGAGAAAATGGTGGCACAGGGACTACACGGCTGCAGTCTTTGCCCTAAGCGAATTCTGCCATCACTTACATCATTAGGGGATTAAACCCACACACATACACATGTCCTATGACAACTGCATTTCTTTATGCCACTGTTTTTATAAATAGAGATTGCATAATTGCAAACCTATTTCGTATAATCACTCGACAAAGACATTTTACCGTTCATTTAGAAAACCCATTTTTATGTATCCATTTTATGTATCCATGTAACACATCATTCTAGGTACCCGGAGATACAGAATAAGAAGAACAGGTTCCTGCTCTGAACAAATTCACAACCTAGACTAAAAGATAGAAAAACCATCATCTTATACCATGCCGGTGGAGAAAGGCACAAGGTATGGAGGAGACACAGAGAAGGAGCAATTGACTCTTTCTAAAGGAACTCATGAGAGTTTTCCCAGAGGAGGTGACATTGCTTTTGGTCTTGACAGGCATTTGTCAAGTGAGATTGGTCAAGGCTATTCCATTCATCACTTAATCAACAAACAGGGTCCTTTATTCGTGCCAGAATCTGTGCAAATTGCTGGGAATGGAAATAAATGCCAAGTCATACACTCCTGGAGCTGTGGTCTACAAGTCTGGAGGCAGATGAGTGGAATCCAATAAAGAAACAGATTGGAGTGGTAATAGGGATTGGAATGGTAATAGGGATTGCGATTCCAAGGAATATTACAAAAGATATTTTACCAAGTGAAAAATATCTTTATAAATCACCCTCTTGGGAATTCTGTTTCCATTTAGAGTACAAAAGGCTGGAAAGAGCTCAGTACAAACCTAACAATAAGAAGCTGGGTGGACTACAAATCATAACTTCTCTTGAACCGTCAGAGAGCTGCAATTATAGGACAACCTAGTAACCTGAATTCTAAGTAAAGATGGGCCTTTCCAAGGAAAGCCAGGGGCAGGAGCACTAGCTCATCAGAGCCAGGGCAATGAAGGAAGAGATACGGGGTGCTATGTAAGTGGTTAACAATAATTCAGCTAAAATGTTTAACCAATTGCAAAAGGTCAAGCATGGGATATCTTTCAGCTCTCTCAGCTTGTGACAGCTACATTGCAACTATTTGAAATAACGGGCTTGACTAAAAAGGCAAGAATTTATTTAGGTCCAGGAATAGTTGGTTTCTCCTGCATTTCTAGACAGGCCCTGCATTTCTAGACTATCTATTCCCTCTGCTTCTGCTATCAAATCAGCTAATTCTTACCTGAGCTCATCTCATTCTTGGAAGATGTTGCTACAAGCAGCAAGTAAAAGCCAAACACATCAACACTCTGGTTCTTTGTAACTACTTTCCTTAGAGTACTCACATGAGAATCATATGAATGATTGTGGGTTCACTGAACACACACTCAAAAAATCCTCAGGTGGTCAAAGATGCTTCCTACGGGACTCCTACACTAATTCATGAACCTCTAGAAGCCTAAGACTCTCAATCCATTCCTAGTCCAAAATCATTACCAACACTTAGAAACCAGGTCTGGAAACAGAATAAAGAGTTCAGAAATACATCATTCACATTTAGTCAAATGACTTTTGACAAGGCACCAAAGAAATTCAGTGGAGAAAGGAAATCTCTTCAACAACTGTGTTAGAATAATTGGATACCCATACCAAAAGTGAGAGGGGGAAAAAAATTACCTCACACCACACACAAAAGGCAATCAGAGAAGGGTCATATATTAAATGTATATAAAGGTAAAACAATAAAGTTACTAGGAGAAAAAAATCACAGGAGAAAATCTTTATGGCCTTGTAGTAGGCAAAACTTTTTCAAGAAGGATATAGAAAGTATGAACCAGGGGCACCTGGGTGGCTCAGTCGTTAAGCGTCTGCCTTCGGCTCGGGTCATGATCCCAGGGTCCTGGGATCGAGCCCCACATCGGGCTCCCTGCTCGGCAGGAAGCCTGCTTCTCCGGCTACCATTCCCTCTGCTTGTGTTCCCTCTCTCGCTGTGTTTCTCTCTGTCAAATAGATAAAATCTTAAGAAAAAAAAAAGAAAGTATGAACCATAAAGGAAAAACATTGTTAAATTGTACTGTATCAAACTATAAAATGCTCATCAAAAGACACCATTAAGAAAAAAATAAGCAAGCCATAGCCTGGGAAAAAATATTCACAGTACATATATCTGACAATAAATTATGCTCAGAACATCCAAAGACATCTTATAAGTCCGTGATACAAGGAACCAAAATTTTTAAATGGGCATAAGATTTAAACTGCTCACCAAAAAGATATACAAATGACAACAAGCACATGTGAAAAGTATTCAACATCACTAGTCAGCAGGTTAATACAAAGTAAAATACAACAACATACCACTACATAAAACACGCACACACACACACACACACACACCTGTAATTGAAAAATACTAACAACACAAACGTTGGAGAGGATGTGAAGAAACCAAATTTTCTTTGGTTCTGGTGGGAGTATAAAATGGTACAACTACTTTGGGAAACTGTTTAGCAGTTTCTTAAATAGTTAAACACACATCTACTCTGTGACCCAGAGATTCTATTTATAGATATTTTCCTAAGAGAAATGAAAATGTATGTTTACATAAAGCTTTATATAAGAATGTTCATAGCAGTTTTATTCATAGTAGCCAAAAACTGGAAACAATCCAAATGTACATCAACAGTAGAATGGAGTTTTCAAAAACTGTAGTGCATTCAAAGATTGAATAGTACTCATTAATAAAAACGAATGAACTACTGATATGCTCATGAATGAATCTCAAAAATATTATCCTCAGTGAAAGAAAAAAAACACAAAAGAACACAGACCGTATGATTCCACTTATGAGAAATTCAAGAATAAACAAGACTAACCGATAGTGATAGAAAGGAGAGCAGTAGTTGATGGATGAGTAGGGGGACTGACCAGAAAGATGCATGAGGGAACATTCTAGACTTGATGTCTTGATGTGCAGTTGTCAAAACTGCTCGAAGATCTGAGCATTTCACTGTACACAAATTATACCTCGGTTTTTTTAAAAGGTTAATAAATGTTGCTAAGGGTTTAGATTTCGGGTGGTACCTCCCTAGACCTAATTGATAAAAATGTAAGTTTTTCCTGGCTTTGCCCCTTCTTCTGATATACATGAAGCTTGATTCTTTCTATACTTCCATGAATCTCCTACACTTAGGTTGGAGGAGTGGTCACCCCTACCCGTCTGACATGTTGGCCTCGGATCCTGGAACAGTGAAAACAGCAGCATTTCAGGAGAAACTCTGAGAACACGGTGTAGTGCACCTAAGGGGCACTACAAGAATAGAAGCCTTGCCACCCTGCTGTGGGACAGTGACCCAGAGCTGACTCACCAGATACAGAACCACATAAAGGCGGTCATCAGGGACTGATTCTTCACACCCACCCCCTCTGTGCATAAAAGCAGAGCCCCGATAAGGATGTCTTGCCTTATGTTTTCAACTACTCATAAACTGAAAATTTACCGAGACCGATTACCTAATCCGTTGGCTTGAACTTTTTCCATTTTGTCGTTCAAGTACTCGACTTTGAACGTAATCTTGGCCGGATGAAGCCACCTGTGCTTCGATCTCACAGAAGACTTTCCGTAGAAGAGAACACAATTGACTCGGACTTAAGTGTTTTGTCTTATAAGTGCTTTAAGGCATTGGTGCCAGCTTCAAGTTTTCATGGCCAAAAATAACCAATTTGGTCCGTGATTCCTGATAACAGCTGGCACAAATCAAGCTACCATCCTTCAAAACTGAAGTCTTTGGGCGTACTCGTAAGTGGATGAAAAAGTTTCAGCAGAGAAAGTTGATAACTTTATTTTTAATGTGCTTATTCAATGCTGAAACAAGTGTCAGTGGATTTTAGAGACATTTGGAATCAGAATGAAAATTTGGTGTTCTTTGGTCACAGGAACACACTGTGACTTCTCAAATATAGAAGCAGATGACTTTTTTTTTTTAAAGAAAACAAAAGCATCTTAAGGATTTTAGGGGGCTATTTATTTATTTACAAATGAATGGGTTTTGCATAATCTGATTCTGGACCACAATACTCACTAGCAAAAACTAAAACCTAAGGGGTGCCTGGGTGGCTCAGTGGGTTAAAGCCTCTGCCTTCGGCTCAGGTCATGATCTCAGGGTCCTGGGATCGAGCCCCGCATCGGGCTCTCTGCTCAGCGGGGAGCCTGCTTCCCCCTCTCTCTCTGTCTGCCTCTCTGCCTACTTGTGATCTCTCTCTGTCAAATAAATAAATAAAATCTTTAAAAACAAAACAAAACAAAACTACAACCTAAACGTAGTTTGTCTGCCTGTGACCAGTAAATGCAGGGGTGGGGAGGACCCGGCCTAAGCTTGATTTGTAGCCATCCTCAAACCTACTCTGAAAGCAACCATATTATGGTAACAAAAGCATTGTAGTCCACAGAGTAATTTCTTCCTGATGGATGTCTATTGTTGTTTGATTCAGGGAAAAATACATGAGGTTGTAATAAAAAAAAAGAACTATGTTTAGTGGTTACATTTTTTTATTTTCTTGTAATAATACCCTTCTATTTCTGTGACCACCTCTTTGCAAGGTGCACCCTATATTATCCACTCACCTGGTCCAGTGGTTCTGCTCCACACAGTGCTTGTTCTATGAGGGTTCAGCTCCTGAACCCTCATTATTGTTCTTCACTCTCCCCCCACTCGCAGATTCCTCCACTCACATCTTAACCACCGTGACTTTTTTGATAGGTCCCAATCTTACAACTACAATTCCTTGGTCTTTTTTAAAAATTCTAATCCTACTGCTTACTTTTCACTTGGATGATCCCTCGTACCCCTAACTCTGCAGATCAAGCCAGCCTCACTTCCACTTTCTATAATATCCCTTAAAAGCACTTCCAGGCGGCAAGACTCCCATATCCAAAACCTTGATTACTGATTGCTTTTTCTCCTTTCTTCATCCACATCCTACCAGTCTTCAGGTCCTGGTAAATCTTCTCTCACAATTTTCTCTCTCCACTACCCTTTCCATTGTCCAATACACCAAGATCTCCCTCTTGGACTGCTGCAGTGGGTGCTTGCCAATTTCCTTGAGGGTCCACCTCCCGTCTATTCACATAGCAGCAAGAGCAGCCATTTCAATATATAAACTGAACAAGTCACCTCCAGGTTAAGATTATTCCAGTGTCTTCTCATTGTTCTCAAAATAAAAACAAAGAACTCAGTATTATCTGGCCCCTGCCTTTCTGTTCAGTCTCAAGTCAGCACCCTCTACTAGTCAACTTTCACTTTTTTGAATGCATGCTCCCTGCTACCACAGGGCCTCTGCATATGCTATTCCCATTGCCTGGAATGCTTTTCTCCCTTTCCTTGCTTCCCTTGGCATACATAGCTCAGTCCTACTCACCCTCAGGCCAAAAATCTTTTTTTTGTCCATACCAAATATCCCTGACTTCTGTCTACTCAAACTAGATCAGATTCCATCCTGTTATACATTCTCATATCATCGTACTTTGTCTTCATAGTATTATCCTAGTTTGTAATTAGTCTCTACGTGATTATTTAATGAATGTCTGACTCCCTTACTGGGTCCATAAACTCTCAGATGGCAAGAATCATGTCTGTTTGGATCACTATTCATTAAATCACTGGCATGCTCTAGCTCCTGTCCAGAGACTCGCTCACCTCCCTTCTGTAACTACACACTGTGATCTGCATTCCTGAATTCCTCTAATACATATTATCTGTGCAATTCCCTTGGTAATATACTATAGGCTACATGATGGCTTTTAACTCTTCTTGTCAGTGTGGTGGAGTGGGAGGAGTACTGGAACTGGAGTCAGAAGACGGCCTAGGTCGACTTCAGCAGCAGCAAGGGCACGTCGGACCACACAGTTGGGTAAATCGATTCATTTCCAGAGCAGCAGTTTCCTGTCTGAGAAGTGGAAATAACAGTACCTCACAGGCTGCCGTGAGGGTGCTTGAAGGATCTAATCCCACGGGCTGCTGGAAGAAGGACTTGTCTGAAGGCACTTTGCAAACAATGAAGTATTATGCAAGGTGTTTGTTGCCAGCTGGTAATTAGCTTCCAAACAGACTAGAACCCCCTCGCCAGAAGGGGCAAGCGCGTCGCATTCCTGGGTGTCTCTCAGAGTGCCTAGTAGAGCGTCCTCCACATGGTAAGTGGTCAATAAATATTTCTTGTAGGAGTGGAGTCAGCCTGGCAGCTGCTGGCGACCTATGACGGTGTCCCCCAGCTCTGCCGCTCCGGGCGGCCCTCCACCGGCCCCTCCCCCTCCTGCTGCACAACCCCCAGGCCGGCCTATCCCAGCCTCCACCCGCACCAGACTCTCCACGCACAGCCTTGAACCCAGCTAGCGGCCGTGTAATATGGAGTCAGTCATTCATGGGTACTTCTCTCACTTCCGGGACAAAGAATGGGAGCACCGACAGCACGCTGACGCTACAAACTCTGCTGCGACGCTTTAGGTACCAAGGAAATTAGTACAGAGAGCGCTTTCCTGAGGTCATTCAATTCTCTGGGAGCTTTATGCCCCCGAGAATGTGAATGAGAAATCACAGCGCAGTCTAATCAATAGAGACTGTAATGAGCTCTTCTTACACAATTAAAGAGTCTCCATCAAGAAAGTAGGGCTAAGGGGTGAGGACGGGGATGGATGGGCCATCTGAATACACGCAGAAATATTTTCTTAGCATCTTAGAATTGAAAGAGATCTTTGGTGTCATTTGGGTCAAGTTCCAAATCAAATACAATAATGTCTCCTCTGACGGGTCTCGTGGCCCTCAACCTAAATGTTTGCAGTGACAGGAAACCCACTGTCTATGCAGACAGCCTCCTGTCTGCATAGACACTCCACTTCAGAGCACACCTAACCTAAATCCTGAACTCACAGATTATGAAACTGAGGCCTGCAGAGCGGAGAGACTTAACCCCACGTGGTGACTTAGAGGCAGGGCTAGAAGAAATCCTGCCCTTAACAGAGGGTTAAAGCACCCCCGCACCCCACATCATCCCGTTATTCCTACTCTCCGATCCGGGTTCTGTCTCCAGAGCAACAGAGACTGTCTAATTTCTTTCCCACATGACAGCCCTTCAGATTTTTCAAGAAAGCTTTATTTCAGCTCTTGAGTCTTTCTGCAAAAGAAGTCATATTCTCTCTTCCAGCCCTTTCCACTTTTCTCCGGTTGGCACGACTCTATGCCCTTCATCACCTTCAGCTCTCGACTGCCCACAGGTTGAAGACACTTCTTAAATGAGGGACACCCTAAGTGAACCAAATCCCAGCAGTAAAGAGCACAGTGGGCTATGAGATTCCTTCGATCTTGACACCTCTTTTCTATCACCGTACCCAGAGACCGTCTTACCGTTTCAGCAACCAGATCACACTGTTGAACCTGTTACAATAGTTATCTACTGAATACTTATTATGCCCCAGGCATTGTTCTAAGTACGTCGTCACATGTGTTTAATTCTTACCATTATTCCGACAATATTAGCTAGAACTGACATTATCATTCTCGTCTCCCAGGTAAAGAAGAGAAAACACAGACCTTAAAAAACATACCCTAGATCATACAGCCAGTAAGCAGCAGAGCCAGGACTCTAGCCCAGGCAGAGGGCTCCAAAGCCTGTGCTCTTAACTTAATGCCACACGTGACTTAATGAAAAATAAACCTCTTTATAAGAATTTGTTAATTCTTTTCATTTCTGTCAAGGGAGACCTCTCACAACCTGTGAAATGGGATATTTTGCTTTATTTTGCATCCATCCCTATTAAATTTCAGATTGTGAGTTTGGGCTTCTCCTTTTCAACTTCCATTCTATAATTCATTATATTGCTTCTTCCCCCTCAGTTTGTGTCATCTTCCAAATCTGATAACATGCTTTCTAGCTCTTCATTTATGTTGTTGATAAAAATTATCACCAGCAAAGGGCCTGGTGATATAAAAACTTGGTTGGCCATAAAAAAATAATCTAAGGGTTGGCCCTTGTTTGCTCTTCTGGCTTGGCCACTCGGAAAGCTACATAACTACTCTAGATTCTGGCCCATATTTCTTCATCCTGTCAGAAGGATATAATAAAGAAATTTAACGACTACTATATAAAAATCAGGATATACTAAGACTGCAAAATCCCCCCGACCTCTGTGCCTAGAATATCTTTATGGAAACGGGGCTAACATGGTCTGATGTGCTCTCTGTGAATCCATGTTACTTCCACAGCACTACAACTTTGGTAAATTACTTAAAAATAATGTTTGACTATCTATTTCAGAAATGGGGCCCAGAGTTCTCATTAAGCTTACTGGTCTATAGTGTCTAATATTCACCTTTCATCCTTCTCAAGGTTTACTGGGACTAATTATGGCTTTCTCACTCACTCCCCATCCATTCTCAGGACCCCGATAAAAGTTTCCAGCAGTGCTACCTCAAGCAGAGATGCACATTCCTTTAAAATCATGGGCAGCTGGTCCTCTGAACCTAGGATCTCAAACATATTTTCAGAGCTTCAGATTCTTTGGTCATCTGCCTCTGTGACATCTTCATTTGGGCATCTATGAAGTGTTTCTGGCTTAATATGTATCAAATGGTGCTTCTAATTGTCACCCCAGTCCCAAACTTGCTCCTCCCACAGTCCTTTCCTTCTCCATACATGGGTTGGCCACAAACCCTGGAATCCTTCTTGATTCTTTTCCTTCTTTCACATTCTGTAAGCAAACCATTAGTAAATCCTGTGGGCCCTGCCTTCCACAATTTTCTAGAATCCAACCACTTCTCAACACCTCTCCTGTTACATTCTAGCTCAGGCCATCTCCATCTTTCTTCTGGACTGCGGCATTAATCTCCTAATGGGTGTCTCTATTTCCATCCTAATTCCATGTAGAAGATGCTGTCGGTATGCTTGGTCGGGCTCCCTGAAATCTCTTCTCTCAGTGTGGTTGGTGAGCACTTTCCCCAGGTGTTGTGAGAACATCCATGAGAACTGTCCTTCAGCAACACAAGCCACTGCACCCGGAGGTGCCTGGGATTTACACTCTCCATCCCTCTCTCCAGAGTCTTTGGGCAATAACCAGGATGAAGGTAAAGAGCACCTCTGCCTTGCAGCTGGGGGAAAACTCAGCAGTGAAATTTATACTCCAGAGCTCCACACGGGATCAGGCTAAAGCTTCACATCCCCCAAAAACATTTTCTTGCCATCCTCCTTCCTCACTTCGACCCTGCTTCCTTCACCAGTTTCTTCATAGATCATATGCACATACCATCTCAAGCTCCACTTCTAGGGAACTCAGCCTAACTTACTCCCCTTGCAGCAGCCACAGTGATCTTTTAAAATGCTCATGTCATTCCTTTGCTCAACACTCTCCACTGGCTTCCCATCTCACCAAGAAAAAAAAAAAAATCCAAAGTCTTTACCTTAACCTAAAAGACTCTCTATGGTCTTCCCCAGCTAACTTTCTGACATGATCCCTTTCCTTCTCCCCTTCATCCATTCCCCACCTCCAAATGCTGTGCAATCTCCTCTCTCAGGCCTTTGTACTCAATTTTCTCTCCCTTCAGGTAGGTATCCACGAGGCATTTTCACTTCGTTCAAGTCTCAGGTCAAATGTCACTTATTAAAGTCTCCTCTAATTACCCAATTAAACAGCACACATGTCCCGCTTCCTGTCAGTCCCTTCATTGTCCTACTACCACCATGAGAATGTAAATTCCCTGAGCACAGGAGCATTGTTTTGTACACCTGTATCCAACAGTGTCTGGCATTAGGCACTAAATAAATCTGTTGAATTATAAGTAGACTATCTTTCGACTCCTATACACAATCCACCCAAACAGACATACACATCCAACAACTGCCTTTGACTTCAGAGACCTATTAACACTATTTGTTCTATTTTTTTATGGCTCAGGAACCATTACCTGTGATGGCCACAACAGAAGCAAAACAGAAGTTGAGTTGTTATGATTCTTTGCTGTAATATTAATGTTGTTCCACTAGAAAAAAAATGGATAATATGTGGAAGTCTAGAAACAATAGAGCTTTGCAATCCAGAAAGCTTGAGAATTGTACTCTTAGCTCCAATGGCTCATAGTCAAGTTGCTAGGCAGATAACTCCAAAATATGGAGCACGGTTGCTATCATTAGTGAAAATTAAAGAAGTGAAATTTAAAGTTAAGAAAAACTTATGTAACAGAGATCATTGATATTTAAAACCAAAGAAAGTCCTGTATCTATTTAATCATATAAAGAGTCGATAAATTTCTCTTACGACTCATAGAAAGGTTTCTGTGGTAGGTTCTCAGAATGGACAAAAACTAACAGAAAAGAATTTTGAATTTGTAACACATGGACCATGGAAACGAAACTGAGATGTTTAATCCATAATTTTTGTAAAATTATTTTGTAAAATTGACCCTGAGGCAAGAAGTACTGATGGTATGAGAGGCACAGGTTGATCTATGAAAGAATGTCACACTTTGCTGAGCTCAAATCATAACTCAAAAATCTAGGAAAACCTGTCCTTACCCACAGCTTAGAACACGTTCCTTTGGTATCCCAAATTCCTTTAATACTCCCCTTATTTTTCCAGATGATTTGATCAAAAATGTCATAAAAAGTATATATTAGATAAGTGACCAATAGGGAGTATTGTAGTTTGTTTGCAGTGAGTGGGGGGCATGGTTAGCTCTGGGCTTCTTCCTATACCAAGGCCTCCAGAGCCTCTCGTACTCCCTCAGCTTCCGAGATTTCTGACCCCTCTAGCATATGCCTGCTCTATCCTGAGGTCTCCTCACCACTCTCCTCCAGCGAGATCCCCCAGAAGCTGCCCAGGTCTCATGTCCCTCTGGCATAACTGCCCACCCCCACAGTCTGCCCATGTGAACATTTTCTGACGGCAGTGTGCTCCATGCTTTCTGAAGGCGGGCTTGACTGCTCTCCCTCCTCACCCTCTGCTCTCTCAACCACCAGGTCCCTTGCTTTGTTTGTTTGTTTGTTTTAATTAAAGTACAATTAATGTACAGTGTTATATTAGTTTCAGGTGTACAATGTCTTAATTCAACCATTCTACATCACTCAGTATTCATCATGATAAGTGCACTCTTTAATCCCCATCACTATTGAGCACATCCCCCCACCCCCTCCGGTAACCAACAATTTGTTCTCTATAGTTAAGAGCCAGTTTTTTTATTTGTCTCTTTTTTCTTTGTTCCTTTGTTTTTTTTCTTAAATTCCACATATAAGTGAAATCATATGGTATTTGTCTTTCTCTGATTGACTTATTTCATTTAGCATTGTACCCTCTAGGTCCACCTATGTTGTTGCAAATGGCAAGATTTCAATCTTTTTTATAGCTGAGTAATATTCCATTATGTATATATACCACAGCTTCTTTATCATTCATCTATCAATGGACACTTGTGCTAATTCCATATCTTGGCTATTGAAATAACAACGCTGCAATAAATGTAGGGGTGCATATATCTTTTCAAATTAGGGTTTTTGTTTTCTTTGCGTAAACACCCAGTGGTGGAATTACTGAACCACACAATAATTCTATTTTTAACTTTTTGATGAGCCTCCATACTGTTTCCCACAGTGGCTGCACCAGTTTGCATTCCCACCAGCAGTGCATGAGGCTTCCTTTTTCTCCACATGCTTGATGGCTGTCTCTGCCTAGCCTCTGCTCTCTCAGCCACCAAGTCCTTTGATCTGTTTTGTTATTGACCCTAGGGGGATAAACCCCTCTCTCTGACAGAGTCTTCACTGTTCCCAGAGGGAGTCATTATTTATTTCCCAAAGGCACCTCTTTTACACTCTGACCTTCCCCCAACAGCTCCCTCTACAACCTGTTACAGGGCCTTTCAAAGAGTAGTCCCAGTCCCCTGAGACAAGATCTTGGGTCTGAGCCAGAAATTCTCAGTGCGTCATGTGTCATTTCTAACAAGCTTCCTAGGAGATTTTGTTGCGCGTGTAAGTTTTAAGAACCACCGTATTCATGTACCTTGAAGGAGCATCTCTGTAAATCTCCCTCCTTCCCTCACAGAAGTCTCCACCCCTCCCCACGAGTGGCATCAGAGAGGGAGGTGGTCTATGGTCAGGGCCTCTTAGAGGCCAGACCACTTCCAACTTCTGAGAACGACAATATATTTTAGAAAATGAAAAAAGTGGGGTGCCTGGGTGGCTCAGTCATTAGGCGGCTGCCTTCGGCCCAGGTCATGATCCCAGCTTCCTGGGATCAAGCCCCACATCGGGGTCTCTGCTCGGCAGGAAGCCTGCTTCTCCCGCTACCATTCCCTCTGCTTGTTTTCCCTCTCTCGCTGTGTTTCTCTCTGTCAAATAAATAAAATCTTTAAAAAAAAAAAAAAGAAAATGAAAAAAGTGTCAAAACAGCATTATAAAAATCGACATATTTTAAGTGTTTGCCCTCAATAAATACATAAGTGCAATGTTATTGTGCAATTCATAGGTTTACAAAACATACTGTTTAGAGTGCCCAACAGCTAATGTGAGCTGGTCATAGAACACAAACTGAAAGTCATATGTAATGACTTTTTTGGGTTGTGTGTGTGTGTGTGTGTGTGTGTGTGTGTGTGTTTATTAGGTCATTGTATGTCTGTGGCTATGTTAACCCCATTTGGAAATAACATCAAAAGTCTAAATTTGAGGCTGTTGTTAAACGTGAGGCCTTGGCAATATGGCCCCTGACGCTCACTGTGACTGGCCCTCTCCCTCGTCTCTTCAAAAGTGGCAAGAACCCCCTTCCTGGGACACAGTCCTAGATTTGTGGTATGGTGAAACAAAGGTCTCTCCCGTGGAAGGGTGAGTCCAGCCCACACAGGAGTAGAACAAGAATTCGCTGGCAGGTTTGGGGACATGCACAAGGTGAGCACTCCTCAGACATGCTTTCATTCCAGGGAAACCCAGCAGCCATCACTGAGCCAGCCTAGGGAGCGAAAAGAGCCTCTGTGGAGCCAGGTCAGTGTGCACGTTCCACTCTGCGGCGGAGCCTGCTCGTTATCCCCATACTCTTCCCCACCCAATCCTTGCAGCCTCGTCTCTGCCACGTTACAGGAAATTAGGATGGGATACTGTGTGAGCCCGCGTGACTCCTGGTGGCTGTTGTAACAACTAGTAGTGGAGGGAGGTGGGTGGGGCTATAGGGAGGTGGCTAGATGGGTAATGGGTATTAAGGAGGGCACTTTTTGGGATGAGCACTGGGTGTTTATGTAAGTGATGCATCACTAAATTCTACTCCTGAAACCAGCATTGCACCATATGTTAACTAAACGGAAATTAAGTAAAAAGTTGAGGGGAAAAAGAACTAGTGAGAGATTCTCAAAGAGGAATGGATGGCAGGGTCATGGGCTCCTCATCACACTTCCCAGTGATACCCTGGAGGGCTGGGATTTGGTTTCAAGAGGAGAAATGGTGGGGTTCATGCCAGTTACGTAAGTTAAATTCTCCCTCCATGCTCACCCTGCTTTAACCAAGAAAATCTGAATCTTTACAATGAGTGACACTCACTAGCGGAAGGGAGTTTGAAAGGAAAGAGGTTTAACCTCTTCTTCTGGGTCTCGTTCCCACTTTACACTGAAAACCCGGGGTTGAAATTTACACCATGCAGCAGACACTTGGAGCTGAGGTTGTTCCTTTTCATCCATTTTCTCCCCAGGGAAAAATAAAAATCCTTTCCACACCTGAAGGCTTTCTGCCTTGCTACCGTCATACCAGAGTGAAGAGTCATCTTCTTGGCAACCTGGGCCCTGGGTGAGAAAAGGTAAGTCCCGGGGCGCATGGGTCCAGCGCCTCTGTGGGAGGAGAGGGGAGACCTCCTCTCTTCCCAAACATACTCCTTCCTCTTCCCAAACAGACGATCCGGCGTTACATTCAATCCATAACTATGTGGATTTATTTAGCTACAGTGTTATCTCCATTAAGCCACAAGTAAGAGACAATTCTCTGCTTTTATTTATAACCTGAAGGGATTATTTTTGAGTTAAGGCTTTAAGAATTCAGATCTATCAGGAAAGAACAGCTTGTGTAATGAACTTCCTGTTTTCATCATATTTGGACACCGAGCCTCCTTGTTGCCTGTTATTATTACCCAGTTAATATGAACTGCCTGGAGTTTATTTTTAGCTGCGTTGACTCTATTGTAAGGACTGCATAACTGCTTTCAAAATGAGAAAATGTAATTACGGGATCTAACACTAAGTTGGGGATATTCTTAGGTCCTTTCACAAGGCAGTGGCTTAAAAAATGAAAATAGACCATTTTAAATGGCTAAAGAAAACACAGTTATTTGATCCAAAATAGCCCATTGATCCTTTTACAAACTAAACACTTACTTCACAGAATAAAGTCTCATTTTTGTTTAAGTGACCTAAACGTATAAATTTATTTCCAAGTTCATAGTGGGGGTGGGGGAGAGAGTGAGGAGGAGAGCTGAGGCAGGAAGGGTTTAAGCATCATTTGCCAAAAGAGCACAGGTTTAACACTGTGCTGAAGGCACCTAAACTCCCACCAGGGGAGTTGAGAGTTCAGGGCTGGGAAATGAGAATCTCGAATCTCGGCGCATCTTGGGCCACCATGTTGCGTGCACAGAGGGCCTCACTGAGCGATGTTGGGGGCAGGGAGGGAATGAGCACTCCAAAGGCCGCAGAGGCTTGCCCTTCACATTCAGTGGCCTGGAATTAGTCCCTTGTATGGCCCACTACCTCAACGCCCACCTCCTCCGAGACCCGGGTACTTGTACGGCACTATCTATTCGTTCAACAAAAAGGTGCATTTCCCCCTTGTCAGGGGGATTCATTCATAGATCCCCCGGATGCCCGAACCCCACAGAATCCAGAGCTATGTAGATACATGCATATACACACACGTACTTATGGTTAAAAGTTTAATTTGTAAATTACGTACAGGAAGAGATTAACAACAATAATAGTAAAACAGTAAAATAGAACACTTATCACGATATACTGTAATGAAAGTTATGTGAATGTGGTCTGCCTCTCGAAATTTGTCACTGTACTTGCCCTTCTTTGAGTGTGGGAGATGATAAAATGCCCTCATGATGAGACGAGGAGAATGATGTGGGCATTGTATCATTGCGTGAGGTGACATCACACGATGTCAGAAGGGGGAGCATCAGCTTCCCTACCTCAGTAGTCACCGTGGAGCACTGACCGCAGGAGGGTTAACCGAATCTGTAGACGGTGACGATGGATAGGAGGGGAACACTGTCTTGCACACTCAGAATGTGCTGCGCCTCAAGAATGAAATGGGAAAGAAGACATTGTCTTAGTTCTAAGTGTGACAAATGCATTGGTAGAGAGAAGTCCAGGGGATTCTAGAAGCACTATTTGAAACCTAACCCCAGCCTAGATGAGAGGGGGAAATCTTCTTGGAGGAGCCGATGCCTGAGGAACAAGCTGGGCCTAGTCTGAAAAAATGGCATTGTAAGCAGAAGAAGAAGCTGGGCAGAAAATCCAGATGTGAAAGGAATCGTGGTAAGGTCAGGTAGCCCGACTGAAGGGAGGTGTAGAGGGAGATAAATAGAATGAAGGCTGCTGGATTAGGGGGCAGGAGGTTGTAAACCACAGTAAACCCTTTTAGGTTTATCCTGAGAATGATGGGGACAAGTCACTCTCAGGTTCCCAGGGGATAATATATAATAAATATCACTGTGGTTCCATTGATGTATGAATGGCTAAACAAGATGTGGTATATAAATACAATGGAATGTTGTTTGGGCTTAAAAAGGACAGAAATGCTGGCACATGTTACAATGTGGATGAACTTGGAGGACATTATGTTAAGTGAGGTAAGCCAGTCAAAAAAGGACAAATACTGTAGGATTCCATTTATATGAGGTCTCTAGAGGAGTCAGATTCATAGTCACAGAAAGTACAATGGTGGCTGCCAGGGGCTAGGGGAAGGGGGCATGGGGAGCTAGCATTTAATGGGTACAAAGTTTTGGTTTTGCGAGAAGAAAAGACTTCTGGAGATTGGTCGCACAGCATTGTAAATGAACATAATACTGAACCGTACAAGTTAAAATGGTTAAAATAGCCAATTTTATGGTATGCATATTTTACCATAAATTTTTAAGTTTTCACTCAAAAAAAGGAATATCACAGGGTGCCTGGGTGGCTCAGTCAGGTAAGTGTTGGACTATTGGTTTTGGCTCAAGTCGTGATCTCAGAGTTGTGGGATCAAGCCCAAGTGGGGCTCCATATTCAGTGCGGAGTCTGCTTGAGATTCTCTCTCTCTCCCTCTCCTTCTGCCCCTTCCCCTGCTCACATGCACTCTCTCTCTCTTTCTCTCTCTCAAATAAATAAATAAATAAATCTTTAAAAAATAAGTATCACTGTGATGGCTGGGTTTATGTGTGTGTGTGTGTATGTTTGTATGTATGTAAATGTGTGTATATGTAAATGTATAGATGTAAATATGCATATTTATTATTTTATAGGTATATATCTGTGTGTATATATACACATATGTATGTATACATACACATACCTGCGTATGTTTATGTATATATAAGTATGTATATGTACATATATATTTTTATATGTATATGTACGTTTTTATGTATATGTACATGTATATGTACATGTACATGTATTTTATATGTATATGTATATGTACATATACATTATTATAGGTATATATATGTACATACATACACACACACTCTGCAGCGACCAGATTAATATAGTTATCTAATATATATATGTTATATTTATTTATTTTATTTTTTTTTAAAGATTTTATTTATTTGACAGAGAGAAACACAGTGAGAGAGGGAACACGAGCAGAGCAGAGGGGATGGTAGCGGGAGAAGCAGGCTTCCCTCCCGAGCAGAGAGCCCGATGTGGGGCTCGATCCCAGGCCCCTGGGATCTGACCTGGGCCGAAGGCAGACGCTTAACGACTGAGCCACCCAGGCGCCCTATATGTTATATTTATTATATATATATCCAGCTACCATAATAATAATTGGCTGTATATATATAGAGAGAGATATATAGATTTATAGATATACAGATATATAGCTATAGATAGGTAGATTGACATATGTGAGTACATCTATATATGTGTGTGTATACAGAGAGCGAGCGAGAACTGAAAAGTAGAGGTGAGAACACCAGTTAGGAAGCTGTTGCAATAGTACAGGAAGAGATTAAAGGGCCTGAATTTTAGGTTGTGTGAATAAATAGAGAACAAAATCAAGGTTCATCTGGGCAGTAGAATAGGAAGACTGAGTACTGACTGTAAGTGAGCACTGAGGGAAAATTCATTTGCTATATCTTTTCAAAGAATCCCTCCAACATGAAAGAGACACAGATATAAGTATGTAGATTTCTCTCTCTCTCTCTCTCTATATATATATATACATATATACATATATAAAAAAACTTGTTGCTAGTGTCCCTCTTAAAATGTAGTACCACAAGTATATTAATATTTAATAATACCATAATATATTGTTCATATATAATATTAAAGGTAGCATTAATTTTGAGTTGAGACTTATATTATCAAACCATCAGCACTTGGACATCTCAGATTCAATCTGTCCAAAACCAAAGTCCTGATCTTCCTCCCACAGTGGTCCTCATCCAAGATACGGCAACTCCATCCTTTGCATTCTTTAACATACTTGCTCAGACCAAAAACTCACCTTTTTCCACAACTTCCATCCTACCAGGCACCAATCCTGATGGCTCTATCCTCAAAATAGACCCAGAATCTGACCACTTCCCCCCATTCTCCCTCCTACAGCCCAAGTCCCACATCTCACTACTGTCTATTTTGCACAAAGCAATCAAGCGATGCTTTTAAAACATGTCAGATCCCACTACTCCTCTGCTCAAAACCCTCCATGTGCTCCCTGTCTCATTTTTAAAATCTCTTAAAATGGCCTATGTGATCCGGCTCTCTCCTCCCTCAGTGGCCTCCCAACCACCGTCTTCCCATGTTCCATTCCTGCCACGTCCATCCCCTTGCTTTCTTCGAACATGCCAAGCGCATGCCTGCTTTGGGGTTTTTGCACAAACCGTTCCCTCTCAACGGAAACTTTTCCCAGAGAGACTCACATAGCTCTTTCCTTCCAATCTCTGCTAAGATGCCACCTGGTCACACTATTTAAAATAGCAATTCCACCCTCACAGCCTGTGCCCCCTGTCTCTCCCTTACCTACTTGACTTTTCCCCCATAGCACTTATCATCAACTGTTACACCATGCAATTTTTTTTGTTTATTATTGACGGTCTTCCCCCTCTCCGCACTAGAATGTAAATTCTGTAAAGGCGGGGAGTTCTGCCTGTTCCATTTACTGCTATATCCTCGGCCCCTAAAATGGTCCTTGGACTATATTAGACTCACATATTGAAGACGGAAAGGATGAACGAGTGAATGAATGAGTCTGTTCCCAACTAGATACACTGGGGACAGACCTACAAAAACAATTCTACTCAGTTGCCTGCACTTGTCCTAATAAACCACCATAGCTCTACCCACCATCTTTAACTAATTTCTTCTTAGGATTTGGGCAAAAGGTATTGGCTTAATTTGATTATGAACCTTATGTCATAATTTCCTTAAATAGTAAAGCTGTAGATGCTATAATAAAATGGATCTCTTCAAGGCTTAAAAAAAAATCTATGAAGAATATTCTCATCTAATTTTGAATTTTAATGAATAGTTATAACGATGAGTAATTAATTTTGATATTTATAGAAAATGAAATGCATTTCTTCCTTTATGAAAATCCAGCACTTCAGGAACAACAGATTCTTGAAGGAAAAATCCTAATGAGATCATTAAAGTTGGAAGGATTGTACCAACCTAAGCCATAACACACAGCAACTGAATGGACACAAAATGGTACCTCCCTGTTGTGCCCAACTCTTGCTGTCTGAGCTCATCAATTTCTCTGATCTGCATGGAACTGCCAGTGGAGGCATCCTAGGGGTAAAGCATGGGTTTCCTGGTACCTACGGCACAAAGAGAAATGCCTGGTCTCTAACCCACATTACGAGCAAAGAAAAGCTCATAGTCCTGAATCCAACAGGAATTTATCCCATATATTTTTTAATAATAGATTTTAAGTGACATAAGGCACAACATCCTCGACAATGACATCTGCCAAAAAATGCAAAAGCATTGTTCCAGTGGACAATTCTGATATTGATTCTCACAAAGGCTCAAACCAGACCACTGAATTTTTAACCCAGGGCAAGCATTTCTATCAGGTACAGAGGTAACCCTGCCCCAATACGTTGCTTCCCAGCACCACAACAAATCACAAGAACAGAGATTAGAGTTCTTGGAAGGAGAATGTAGAGACAATCCATTTTAAATTGTCTCTCTCCAATATCGTGTGTCTTAGGTGAGCCTTTGGCAAGTGCACAGTTACAAGTCGCTTCAGGATTGAATTCACCGACAAGTGCCTGAAGTGCCAATGGTCTATGCTGTTGATTATCCATAAGCTTTAAACACCAGGCGTGCAGGAAGTGAGGCTGACATTCTGCTGTCAAATTTTTAAGAACCTAACTTGTATTCTTGCCATTCCGTCTCTGCACAAAGATAAGCTGCAGGGGTTCCTGCACGTGACAACAGTACGTCCTTCAAAATGGAGCTTGAGTCCACTCACACACTTAGACACTCTTTGGAGGACCCTGAGTTTTTCACAATACTGCAGAAGGTGATTTGATCCAATGTTGTTCTTAAGGCAGGTATAGCCAATCAATCATTTCGACTATTTTTAAAAATAAAGTTAAAAAAACAAAATGAAACACCCTCCCTGTGGACCCAGTAGAACCAATATCTGGTGATCTGGTATGCCTGTCGCAAGGAGTTAGCAGAAGGAAGAAGGAAGAAAGAAAGGAGGGAGGGAGGGAATGAAGGAAGGAAGAGAGGGAGGAAGGGAAGCGGATGGAAGGAGGACGTGCTCCTATGGACTGAGGAGTTGACTTCTTGATTAAGGTTATCTGACACAGTATCATCTGATGTCAACCAGCATCTCCCAAAAGCAACAATTTCAGCTCAGATAGAGTTGATGCGAAGCTGCTCTTTCTAACAATAATTAGTCAGCAGGTTCAGCTGCTTCTTCTATAGTATTGTTTATTACAAAACACAACAAAAACATTGACAAAACTCAAAATAAAAGAAAGAAAAATCCACCCAAAATCCTGCCATCCTGCAAACCAAACTGTTTACATTTTTTTCATGCTCCCTTTTAGTCCCTGTCCATATGCAGACAGAATTTTTGCAGTTGTAATCATAGCACAGACACAATGTTGTAGTCAGGTTTGTCTCAATTAGAGTTTATAAAGCATTTTTCCAGTTTACGCCATCGTCCTTGGTTCCACTACCAGGAACACTTCACCCCTACTATCCTTACTGACCTCCTGTGGGATCCTAAATGGTGAGGAAGACTTTAGAAGAAGAATCAACAGAATTAGGGGAAAGGACTATTTTTTAATTCTCTATTTAAGGTGGGGGGGGTCTAGAATGAAACTTGTGTAGAAAGGATTTTTCTCACCCTTTGTTTGCCCCCATTGCTGGAAACCTTTATGAAAATAACTCCATTTCCCCCAGCATGAGGCATGTTTTTGTTATCTTAAGAAAGTACCCAAGCAGGTATTTCTTCTTTACCTAGTTTGTTTTAAAGGCCTGCTTAGTATTTAGGACATAGGCATGAACAGACACCTTTTCCTCCATCTGCTTTAAGAACTGATGTAACTTGGAATTTTTTTTCTTTTAAAGATTTTATTTATTTGACAGAGAGAAACACAGCGAGAGAGGGAACACAAGCAGGGGGAATGGTAGCAGGAGAAGCAGGCTTCCCGCAGAGCAGAGAGCCCGATGCGGGGCTTGATCCCAGGCCCCTGGGATCTGACCTGGGCCGAAGGCAGACACTTAACGCCTGAGCCACCCAGGCGCCCCTGTAACTTGGAATTTAAGCGTGGACCCGATTCATATAGATACCGAATCTATATGAACATCAGGGGAAATCCTCAACTGTCAAAATGTTGAATACCTGGGTGCATCATTTTACCTTTTCCTTTGCAGCTTTGTAGTCACTGGCTTCCACACATACCAGGCAGCACCTGAGACTCACCTTGACCGGAGCTGGCAAAAAAACAAAACAAAACAAAAAAACAGAGATAGATAGATTCCAAGACTCACCCTTGACTTTGCGAAGCAGAATCTCTGGGGCTTGGCTATGGACTGATGTTTAGTAACATCATACCCCATAAAATGTCAAAGGTCTCTCTTCCTGAATAATGGCTCTGATTATCATGGGTTGTGGATTCTTATGGGGATGGAAGGGAAACTAGTGTAAGGATTTGGAGAAGGGATGGTAATATGAAAGATGAATATGGTCTATAGAAGCTTTTTTTTAAAAAAAGATTTTATTTATTTATTTGACAGAGAGAGAGAGAGAGAGAGAGATCACACATAGGCAGAGAGGCAGGCAGAGAGAAAGGGAGAAGCAGGCTCCCTGCTGAGCAGAGAGCCCGATGTGGGGCTCAATCCCAGGACCCCGAGACCACGACCTGAGCCGAAGGCAGAGGCCCCAACCCACTGAGCCACCCAGGCGCCCCTCTATAGAAGCTTTGTTGAAATTTCCTTCTTTGAGGGCACTTGGGTGGCTCAGTCACTTAAGCATCCAATTCTTCTTGATTTCCCCTCAGGTCAAGATCTTAGGGTCATGGAGTCTGCTTAAGATTCTTTCTCTCCCTCTCCCTTTGTCTCTCCACCCTCCCTCTGCTTGCCCATGCGTGTTTGCTCTCTCTTTCTCAAAAGAAAGGAAGAAAGGTAGGTAGGTAAGAAGAAGGAAAGAAAAAAGGTTTCTTTCTTTGAGCCAGGTAGACCTAAAATGTGAATTATCTGCTCCAATAATCCTAGCAAGAATCACAAAGTCCCATGTTTTGGTCAGCCAACCTAGCCACATTATTTTATACACAATCCTGAAACCCCAAAGGCGATGGTCACAAAGGGGTAGGATATCTGTTGGTGACAATGTTGGGACAGCATGTATCAAACCTTTGGATTTTTTTTTTTTTAAGTATAATACTTTGACCCTGGAAAGCTTTCATTTTTTAATTCTGTATTCTATATTGTTTTAATTTTTACAAGCATGGATTCATGTATTGACTGGTTGATTTCTTTTTTAATTGAAGAGTAGGTTATACACATATGTGGTCCCTTCAAAAAACAATGATCTCACCTGCGGCCCAATCATTGTCCTGGAATCTGACTAGCAATCAGTCCCTCCTTTTCAAGCAAACAAAGAAGTTTGAGGAGAGAAGGACAGGATATTTTCCTCTCTCCCTACCTTAGACAAAGAAGGAGAAAAGCTTTCCAGGAACAAATAACAAAAAAATCAAAGAAGGGAGGTACTACATACCCTAACATGTACAGTTGTGATTCACCACCCAACTCCTATCTACAAACCAGGGGGCAGTTTTGTTCCTGGGGAACATTTAGCAATGGAGTTATTTTGGGTTGTCTTACCCAGGAGAAGGGAGTACCACTGGCATCTAGTGGGTGGAGGTTAGGGATGCTGCTAAACATCTTAAAATGGCACAGGACAGTCCCACCACAATAAAGAATTATCTAGCCCAAAATATCAATCTCAGCCAAGGCTGAGACACCTGATGAGTGTGAAGTGAATGGTAAATAGGAAATAAACCAGAGAGGCTCATACCAACCAGATCATGGGAGGCCTTGAATTTTGTGTCAGGGAACTTGGTTTTTTTTCATTGTATTTTTATTTATTTTATTTTATTTTATTTTATTTTCACTATGAATAATGGAGAGCCACTGAGGGGAAATTATGTGATTGAATTTGGATTTTAAATATACCACTCCGAAGGCATTCTGAAGGGTAAAGTGGAGGAGACCATAGCTGGAGACAGAAAAAGTCCTTAAGGTGCTGTTATAAAGGCTCAGAGAGAAATGTAAAGGCCTGGGCTAGCACAGTGCCAGGAGGGATCAAAGGAGAAAGGGACAGCATACATGCAGGATGTAAGAGTTAGTAGGTATCAGGAAGTGAAGGGGTATGAGGTGGGCAGGGAGAACTCCAGGATCACTCCAGATTTCTCTTTCAGATGATTGGATGCATGATGGGTAGATAACAGAAAGGAAATTTTATGGGAGAAAAAAATAATGTGTCTAGATAAAAGTTTCACAAAACTATTCTTTGGAGGAGATAAAAGAGGTGATAAAATTGACTCATTCAACAAATATTTTCATAGCCATTATCTTTAGAAAATAGCTGTTACCTAAAGCTGGTTAGCTCCTTATGCAAGCAAGCTATTCGATTGAGCCTTAAGTCTTTCAATTTAAGAAGAAATTTGATGTTATTTTGAGGAAGTCTCTAAGAGCCTTAATGGTTCTCTAATTTCAGGAGATGGAGAGTTTCCCTTTTTGAACCTAGAGTCAACTACACTTAGGGTTCATCTTGAGGGAAGTATACCTGTGGAGTTAATTAAGGTAAATAGGTTGGCAAGGACTTCAGCCAACTACTCAAGCAAGATCAAAATAATTCTGTCAGCAAAGAGTTTCTTCTGGAGCTCCTTTCAGCCTTGAAAGACTGGACCTTTTTTGGAGTTGATGAAAATAATGGATTCTGGCTATAAAGAATACTGGAGACAACAAAATGCAGAGATACAGAGTTGAAATTGAGATGACTGGTTTAGTACTCAATCCATGCGTGTGATTTTGAATTTCCTTGTACTGAAGTGACACCAAAGAAGATAAAGTCCCAAATCCATATGGTTGGTGTCCCTGAGGTCGAACACAAATTATTCCAGAATAGTTTATGTAATTTAATTTTTGTAAAGGATAAGTTGTTTTTAGAAGAACTGAAACTAAATGAGTTTGTGGATGACTTGATCTCTTGTTATATTTGAGATAAAATCTTGACAATATGGCCTGGAATCTTCTTCTTTCTGATCCCTTTTATGAAGCAAGAGATAAAAGAACTTCTGCTTGCATAGTCCAGCAACATAAGTACTATAATCACAGTTTGTTAGTATTATAAACAGTTCTTTTTTAAGACTTGCAGAATAAAATATGTGCTATAAATTCTTTGTTATCATAAATTTACTTGCTCACTTCAGTTTAACCTTATCCCTAAAATCTCACTGATTGAGTTATGTGTAGAGACAGACACAAGGACAATTTTGAAAGTTCAGATTAAGTTTAAGGGGAAAATATTTACTTTCCACCCGTCTAAAATATCCAACTCAAGGTTGCAGATAAGCTGTGAAGAGCTAATTCTTCAATCATCAATAATGCTGCCTCTGGTTGGAAATGTAAGTGAAAGTCCACAGATTTATCCCACAGCCTGCCATTTACCATTATTGGACTATGATTATAAATGAGTTTGACCAGATATTTTCCTCTTTGATTCAGACAGTTATTCCTGGAGAAGTGCCTTAAAAGGAAGAATCTGACAATTGCTGTTTTCTGATAGATGGAGCTCTGGAGGAACTGCTGCCAATCCTGGCATTCAAGTCCCCTGAAATTATGTCAGCTAACGCATACTTAGAAAACATAAAGTTCAGAAGGCTGCCAAATTACCGTTTGATTTGAAGTATCAGTATGTACATTGTAGGAAAAACGTATGTGTTAAAACCCAAACCAGCCTTGCCAGGAGCTAGATTAGGCCATAAATTCCATAGCCTATAAATTTGATTTTTACTCAGTAAGTGCTTTCCATGGGCTGGCCACTGTGCGAGAAGTTTTCTTTGCAAAGTATCTCCATTCATCTCTGCAACAATCCTTTGAAGTAGTCACTGAGGTCTCCCATTTAGAGATGAGGAAGCGCTAAAGTCCAAAGCCGTCTTTCTAATATTTGTTGGAGCCAGGATTTACTCCAGGTCTTTGGACAATAAATCTACCCTTTTGGCTTATACCATTCTCCCTCCTAAAACTCCAATTACAGGCTATCAAGCTTGGTATGTCGATCTGAGTTCATCATTTTCCTTCCCAATTTAGCTCCTGCTGTTGCAAACTCACCATTCCTCTTGTCTCCTGTCCCCACGACCAATCAACTGCCAACTCCTATGAATCCTATATTCAAATTCCTTGCTATTCAGTGTGCTCTTTGGGCCAGCATCATTGGTACCACTTGGGATCTTGTTATAAATACAACATGACAGGCCCCACTCAAACCTACCAATCCAGAACCTGCATTTTTATAAGATCCCCAGTGATTTATACAATGAAGTTTGAAAAGTATGTCTCTAGGCTAAGTGGCCCCTCTCCATTCCTGCTACCACTATTATTCATCAGGTTCTCAGTGTCTCTGATCCGGAGTGTTTAATAATCCCTTAAATACTCTTCCTCTCTTTGGGTCTCTCTGTAATTTCTTCACCACCCAATTCCTATTCATAAACCACCAACATGTTGACTTTTCGAAAGAAAAAACTGATTCAGTCACTCTCCTCCACCCCCTGATTCGAAAACTTCCATTTGCTCCTCAGAGCCTATGAAAAATAATAACAAACTGAGGGTTTTGGAGGAGAAGGGGGTGGGGGTTGGATGAGCCTGGTGGTGGGCATTAAGAAGGCCACGTATTGCATAGAGCACTGGGTGTGATGCATAAACAATGAATCTTGGAACACTGAAAAAAATAAAATAAAATTTTTAAAAAATAATTAAAAAGTAAAAGAAAATCTTTAAAAAAATAATAACAATAGTTAACAATGACATAATCTTGTGTCGTACGTATTATAAGTCCTTTAATAAATTAACTTTTACTCCTTACATCAACTATGAAATTGGTACTATTACATCCATTTTAGAAATGAGAAAACTGAGACTGAGTGAATTTAAATAACTTGTCCAAGGTCATGTAGCTAGTAAAGAGCAGGATTAGGGCTCCCTCAAACTCCTTAGCCTGGAGTCAAATGTCCTCCACAGTTACATTAAAAAGGAAGGGAGGGTTTTTGTCCAAGCATCCACTCTGCCAGAAACTTAGCTAGAAACGTCCACTTGACTATCCCTCACAACAACGGCACAGCAAGGTTTTTGATGTTATTATTCCAGTTTTTACAGATGAAACTAGGAATTAGAGAAAATTTAACCAAAGTTCAGTTCACTCCAGGACAATATAATTTCTACCCCATAGCTCTACTATTCCTTCCAGATAAGGAACCATTCCTTGCATCTCTGGGTACCCAGATTTTACTATCTTTTAAGACCAGTATAAATCTTACACACAAAGTCTTCACTTTTCCTCCAATTTGGGAGTACTCTTACCCTCCTCGGAAAACTTAATATCTCTTTACCTCCTTTTTCCTTTGGTGCCACTTTGTATTTTTTATGGTTTTCTCTGTATATGTGTAATGAGGTATATGTATGAACATTTTTAGAATACTGGACTCTACTTCCATTCAGTAACTCTGATTATTGTTCCTTAAGTTTTAGAAGATTAAGCTAAGGAGACAAATTAAATTAGATCCATGATATCAACAAAATTTAATATAAATTCATGAACAGAAAAAATGTAAGTATGATCATTCAGAGCTGAAATAAGAATTATTATCCTGGATAAGACAGAATTGGAGAAACAGGCAAAAATTTACATTTACTATTTAATCTCTTTCCACAAAATCAAGCAAATCCCTGTTATGAGTTGATTTTCATGCAAGATGTTTCCTGGATTTTTCACCAACTCATCAGTTACCTTCTGTCTCTTTGCTTACATCTTTCATTCTCTTTTATTTTTCCTGACAGCTATCACCTGTAACAAACAATCCTTTCAGATAGCTCCATTCTGATAATAATTCCAAAACTACCTCACTATAATTCCAACCTTTTCTTACTACCTGACATCGATCATTCCCACAAATAGCCCACTTTAAATTAAAAGGGGTATGAAGGGAAAAGGAGAGAAGACTTGGCTTAAATATCCTCTTAAGGACGTCTGTTGTAGTAGTTCCTGCAACAATAAAAATCCATTGGCAAATAAGTTTAAAAGTTTACCGGCCCATGTTAATTATATTGGAATAAAAGAAAAAGTTTGTCAGCCCATTATTTTTCCAAGATATATGTCACATATTAGATTGTCAACCAAATAATAAAATTTACCCATTTTGCTCTCCATACTTATTTATCATTATTACTGATAGCCAACAAAGAGCTTTATAGTCTAGAGCTGAATGCAATTTTATAACTCATTAAGTATTAGCATACTGGCAACAACCAACAAGCCTTCATTTCCTCTTTCACTAATATTGACTCTCAAATCTAAATAAAGGTCAGTCTTAATTATTCTAGTAATTCCTTTTTTAAAAAATGTACTTCAAAAAGCAGAGCTCTGAAGTGTATTTCCAAAGGTGTTCTAAGATTTACTTTAAGAGGAGGATATGGTATGCAGCTTTAACCTAAATCCTTTTCTGAAAGAGCATCTCACACTAGTTTCCATGGAACACCTTATAGGACAAACTGAAAGGTATTTATTTTAAGCCAAAGGAATCCTCAAAAGCCAAAAACAAACTTCAGACATATTGCATTTTTTTAATTCTGCTCCAAAGAGAAATGGAGCTAAGTGAAAGTGTCATACACAGTGTCATAAACCCCAAAAGGCCTTGAGTTTATATCATTTAATGGCACTAGACTATATATCTCAGGAGAGGAGGCACCTTAGGGTTTTTTTGTTCACTGCAGATGGTCCAGCATCTAGCACAATGCCTACAACTTAATACTTGCCTAATAAAAATACTTGCTGAGTAAATGAACAAACTCTCTTCATCTCACAGATGAGGAAATTGGAAGCCAAGAGGTCAAATGACCTAACCAAAGTTGCACAGTAACTTGAAGCTGTCCCAGAACTAGAACTTCAGGCTACACATCCCTCATTTGGTATCATTTCCACTGATTGCAACATAACCAAATGCAGGTGTCAGGTAGGGAAAGAAAGGATTGAAAACATGAAAATAAAATTGAAGCTTGGAGACTTTTTTCAAATATCTCATCAGAAGCCAAAAACAAAATTGTAATTGTAAATAGCATTGGGAAGGGAATAATAAAAAAAAATTTTTTTTAATTAAAACTCTTCCAAGAGCAAACAAACAAACAGAAACCCCACCTGTCTGATTGATGGCAAAAATAGCAATTACGGGGGTTTAAAAAAAAGTCAGTTTTTAATAATAGAAAAGTAGTCCCTATAAGGACACAAGGAAGCTAACAAACATAGCAAGTTAGCTATAAAACTGAAAACTGGACCAAATATAATTTGAGAAATACTTTGAAAAGGACTCCAAAGGCAGTAAAACACTTTTTATAACACATTAAAAAAAAAACTGGACTGAAGAATCCGAATAACAATTTAATGATCAGGGTCTAAAATAGGTACACTTATCAAAAGATCAGATAGCAAATTGGATAAATGAATCTCTTTCCTTGGTCTTTCTGGAAGAAAAAATGCCAGAAGGGAGGTTCATGCACCATAAATATCTTTTGAAACATACAAGTCAGTCCTACTATATTAAATAATGGCAAGTGTCAATGAGTGAGCAGGAAAGGGGCAAAGAGGTTTCAATGTATGTAAAGTACATATTTATGCAGCTGTGGAGAAAAAGCTACTCTCAAACCTCTATCAGGACACCATACCTACCCAGAGAAAGAACACAGAAATTCCCTAAAGTGTACTGCCTTGATGTGATGCTGCAGCCAAAAATTCTACTAAAATACTACTAAAAAGCATCAAGTAGAGGAAAATAGGCAGAAAACTCACCTATTTCTATTTAAAATTGGTTTATCTATGCTGGAAGAAAACATACATTTCTGACTACTGGTGTTAAGAATAATACAATAGAGAGTGACTGGTGGCTCAGTTAAGCATCTGCCTTAGGCTCAGGTCATGATCTTAGGGTCCTGGGATCGAGCCCTGCATTAGGCTCCATGATCAGCAGGGAGTCCGCTTCTCCCTCTCCCTCTGTCTCTCCCCTCTGCTTGTGCTCTCTCTCTCTCTCTCTCTCTTTCTCTCAGATAAATAAAATATATTTTTAAAAGAATAATATATAGAACTGGACTGGAAAAAGAAAAAAAAAGAAGGACTCATGGTCAAGGGGACTATGGAACTAATGTAGAATATCAAAGCAAAGTTTATGCTCTTGAGAGTTGTACTTAACCTAGAAATTCCACAATCTCTCTGGGCAGTCTATTCCAGTATGCGGATGTGGCTACCATTTTACTAAGCACTTCATCATGTGCCAAGCATTGTGCTAACCAATTTATATCCATTAAATTCATAATAAATTTATATCTCAAATTCATATCTCATTTAAACTTCAAACTAATATGAACATGGAAATATTATTATCCCCCACTTTATAGATAAGTAGATTGAGGTTTAGATAGATTAAAAATTTGTCC
>CM053615.1:50933133-50960257 GCA_028646535.1 Procyon lotor
CTGTCTTGGTGATCACTACTTTGTAGTAAAGCTTGAAATCAGGCAATGTGATGCCCCCAGCTTTGTTTTTCTTTTTCAACATTTCCTTAGCAATTTGGAGTCTTTTCTGGTTCCACACAAATTTTAGGGTTGTTTGTTCCAGCCCTTTGAAAAAAAATCGGTGGAATTTTGATCGGGATGGCATTGAAAGTATAGATTGCTCTGGGCAGTATAGACATTTTAACAATATTTATTCTTCTGATCCGTGAGCATGGAATGTTTTTCCCACCTTTTTGTGTCTTCTTATTTTGATGACGTTCTAATAGTTTAGTTTTGCTTTTGTTTCCCTTGCTTCAGGAGACATATCTAGAAAAAAGTTGCTATGACTGACATCGAAGAAGTTACTGCCTATGTTCTCCTCTAGGATCTTTATGGTTTCAGTTCTCACATTTGAGTTTTTAACCCATTTTGAGTTTATTTTTGTGTATGGTGTAAGAAAGTGGTCCAGTTTCTTTCAAATGTTGCTATCCAGTTTTCCTAACACCATGTGTTGAAGAGACTGTCTTCTTCCCATTGGATATTCTTTCCTGCTTTGTTGAAGATTAATTGCTCATATAACTGTGCGTTTATTTCTGGGTTTTCCATTCTGTTCCATTGATCCATGTACCTTTTTCCCCCCTGCTGGCTTTGTTTTCTTTTTTTATTTTCTTTTATTTTTTCAGTGTTCCAAGATTCACTGTTCATGCACACACCCAGTGCTCTATGCAGTACATGCCCTCCTCAATACCCACCACCTATTTTTGTGCCAATACCATTCTGTTTTGATAACTACAAGTTTGTAGTATATCTTAAAGTCTAGAATTGTGATGTCTCCAGCTTTGCTTTTCTTTTTCAAGATTGCTTTGGCTAACTAGGGTCTTTTGTGGTTCTGTACAAATTTTAGGATTATTTGTTCTAATTCTGTGACAAATGCTGTTGGTATTTTGATATGGATTGCATTAAATGTGTAGATTGCTTTGGGTTCTATAGACATTTTAACAGTATTTGTTCTTTCTAGCCATGATCATAGAATACCTTTCCATTTCTTTGTGTCATCTTTAGTTTCTTTCATCAGTGTTTTAAAGTTTTCACAGTATAGGTCTTCCACCTTTTGGTTATATTCCTGGCATCTTATTATTTTTTATGTAATTATAAATGGGATTGTTTTTCTTAATTTCTCTTTCTGGTGCTTCATTATTAGTGTATAGAAATGCAGTAGATTGGGGCGCCTGGGTGGCTCAGTCATTAAGCGTCTGCCTACGGCCCAGGTCAGATCCCAGGGGCCTGGGATCGAGCCCCGCATCAGGCTCTCTGCTCTGCAGGAAGCCTGCTTCTCCCGCTACCAATCCCTCTGCTTGTGTTCCCTCTCTTGCTGTGTTTCTCTCTGTCAAATAAATAAAATCTTTCAAAAAAAAAAAAAAAAGAAATGCAGTAGATTTCTGTATATTGATTTTGTATCCTGCAACTTTACTGAATTCATTTATCAGTTCTAGTAATTTTTTCATGTCACCTTTAGGGTTTTCTATATATAGTATCATGTCATCTGCAAATAGTGAAAGTTTTGTTTTTTCCTTACCAGTCTGGCTGCCTTTTATTTCTTCTTGCTGTGGCTAGGACTTCCAGTACTATGTTGAATAAAAGTGGTGACAGTGGACATTTTGTCTTGTTTCTGATCTTATGGGAAAACCTCTTAGTTTTTCCCCATTAAGGATGATGTTAGCTATGGGTTTTTCACAAATGTCCTTTATTATGTTGAGGTATGTTCCCTCAAAACCTACTTTGTTGAGTGTTTTTATCATGAATGGATGTTGTACTTTGTCAAATGCTTTTTCTGCATCTATTGAAATAATCATATGGTTCTTGTCCTTTCTATTATTGATGTAATGTATCATGTTGATTGATTTGTGAATATTGAACCACCCTTGCAACCCAGGAATAAATCCCACTTGATTGTGGTCAATGATTTTTTTAAATGTATCACTAGATTAGATTTGTTAATATTTTGTTGAGAATTTTTGCATCAGTGTTCATCAGGGATATGAGATTGTAGTTCTTTTTTAGTGGTCTCTTTTTTTAAGATTTTATTTATTTATTAGACAGGGAGAGAGAGAGGACAAGCAGGAGCAGGTGGAGTGGCAGAGAGAAAGGGAAAAGCAAGCTCCCCATCAAGCAGGGAGCCAAATGAGGGGCTCAGTCCCAGGACCCTGGAATCATGACCTTAAGCAAACACTTAAGGCAGACACTTAAGCAACCAAGCCACCCAAGCGCCTCTTTAGTGGTGTCTATCTCATTTTGGTATCAGGGTAATGCTGGCCTCATAAACTGAATTTGGAAGTTTTCCTCTCTTTCCTATATTTTGGAATAGTTTGAGAAGAATAGGTATTAACTCTTCTTTAAATGTTTGGTAGAATTCACCTGTGAAGGCATCCAATCCTGGACTTTTGTTTGTTGGGAGCTTTTTTATTACTGATTTGATTTCTCCTTTTTTTTAATATTTTATTTATTTATTTGATAGAGAGAAAGAGAGAGCAGAAGGAGGGTGAGCCGCAGAGGGAGAGGGAGAAGCAGGCTCCCTGATGAGGAGGACCCTAGGATCTCAACCAGAGCCAAAGGCAGACACTTAACTGACTAAGCCACCCACATGCCCCAATTGATTCAATTTCTTTGCTGGTTATCAGTGTGTTCAAGTTCTTTATTTCTTCTTCTTTCAGTTTTGGTAATTTATATGTTTCTAGGAATTTATCCATTTCTTCTATATTGTCCAACATAGTTTTTCATAATATTCTCTTATAATTATTTGTATTTCTATGGTATTGATTTTATTTCTCCTCTCTCGTTTTGCAATTTTATTTATTTGGGTACTTTTCTTTTTTGATAAGCCTGGCTAGAGGTGTATCAATTTCATTTTTTTTTTTTTTTTTGGTCCAAAAAAACCAGCTCCTGGTTTCATTCATCTTTTCTATTGTTTTTTTGTTTTGTTTTTTTTTAGTTTCTACATCATTTATTTCTGTTTTAATATTTATTATTTCCTTCCTTTTGGTGGGTTTAGATTTTGTTTGTTGTTCATTTTGTAGCTCCTTTAGGTGTAAGGTTATGTTGTTTATTTGGTATTTTTCTTGCTTCTTGAGGTAGGCCTATATTGCTATAAACTTCCCTCTTAGAACCATTTTTGCTGCATCTCAAAGGTTTTAGACCATTGTGTTTTCATTTTCATTTGCTTCCAAGTACTTTTTTATTTCTTCATTTATTTATTAGTTGACTCATTCATTGTTTAATAGCATGTTATTTAACCTTCATGTATTTGTGGTCCTTCTAAATTTTTTCTTGTGGTTGACTTCTACTTTCATAATGCTGTCATCAGAAAACATGCATGGTATAAATTCAGTCTTTTGAATCCTTTCAGGCTTGTTTTCTGGGCTAATATGTGATCTATTCTAGAGAATTTTCCATGTGCACTTGAAAAGAATATGTAGTCTGCTGTTTTAGGATGGAATGTTCTGAATATATCTGTTAAATTCATCTGGTCTAGTGTGTCATTCAAAGCCACTGTTTCCTTGATGATTTTCTGTTTTGATGATCTGTCCACTGATGTAAATAGGATGTTAAAGTTCCCTACTATTATTGTATTTTTATTATTGATTAGTTCCTTTATGTTTATTGTTAACTGTTTTATGTATTTGGGTGTTCCTATTTTGGATGTATAAATATTTATAATTGTTATATCTTCTTGTTGGATTGTCCCCTTTATATCATAGTGTCCTTCTTTGTTTCTTATTATAGTCTTTGTTTTAAAATCTATTTTGTTCAATATAAGTATTGCTAAGTATTGCCACTCAAGCTTTCTTTTGACATCCATTTGCATGATAACTTTCTGCATCTCCTCACTTCCAGTCTACTTCTATTAATTAACTTCTACTTCTATTAATCTTTAGGTCTTGTAGGCAGCATGTAGATGGGTAAAAAATTTTTTATCCACTCTGTCATCCTGTGTCTTTTGATTGGAGATTTTAGTCCATTTACATTCAAAGTAATTACTGGTAGATATGTATTTATTGTCATTTTATTCTTTGTTTTGTAGTTATTTTTGAAGATTTTCTCCAATCCTTTCTTGTCTTTCTTGGTCTGCTAATTTTCTCTAGTGATATATTTGGATTTCTTTCTCTTTATTCTCTGCATATTTATTAGTGGATTTTGATATATGGTTCCCATTAGGTTTGTATATAAGCTTTTTTACATATAGTAGTCTACATTAAGTTGATGGTCATTTAAGTTTGGACCCATTCTTTACTCCTCTCCTCCCCACATTTAGGTATATGTTGTTACATTTTACATCCTTTTATTTTGGGGTTTCCTTGACTCATCTTTTACAGAAATATTTATTTTTACTGCTGTTGTGTTTCCTATCTTGATACTGTCATTTTTTTCTTTCCCCTCAAAGAATCCTCTTTAATATTTTTTACAGGGCTGGTTTATTGATCTTGAGCTCCTAAAGTTTTTGTTTGTCTGGGAAACTATTTAGCTCTCCTATTCTGAAAGATAGCCTTGCTGGATAGAGTATTGTTGGCTACAGATTTTTCCCCTTTCAGTGCTTTGAATATATTGTTCCACTCTCTTCTGGCTTGGAAAGTTTCTGCTGAAAAATCTCCTGCTAGCCTTATAGGCTTTCCCTTGTAAGTTACTATCTTCTTTTGTCTTGGTGCTTTAAAAATTTTTTTTAGATAGGCTCTATGCCTGTGTGGAGCCCAGCATGAGGCTTGAACTCAAGACCTGAGCTGAGGTCAAGAGTTGGATGCCTACCTGACAGAGCCATCTAAGTGCCTCTAAAATTTTTTTATCGCTACATTTTGCCAATTTAATTAGAATATGTCTTGGTGAGGATCTGCTTCTATTGGCTCCAATGGGAGTTTTCTGTGCCTCCTAGATCTAGATTTTTGTTTCCTTCCCCAAATTGGGGAAGTTCTAAGCTATTATTTCTTCAAATAAATTTTTTTTTTTTAAGATTTTATCTATTTATTTGACAGAAAAAGAGAGACAGTGAGAGAGGGAACACAAGCAGGGAGAGTGAGAGAGGGAGAAGCAGGCTTCCCATTGAGCAGGAAGTCTGATACGGGGCTCAATCCCAGGACCCTGGGATCATGACCGGAGCCGAAGGCAGACGCGTAACAACTGAGCCACCCAGGCACCCCTCAAATAAATTTTCTGCCCCATTTTCTCTCTCTCTTCTTCTGGAACTTGTATAATACAAATGTTACTACATTTGATGGAGTCACTGAGTTCCCTAAGTCTATTCTTGTTTTGAATTTTTCTTTTTTTCTCTCTTTTGTTCACCTTGATTACTTTTCATTACTCTGTCTTCTAGGTTACTCATTTGTTCCTCTGCTTCTTCCGTTCTGCTGTTCATTCCATCACGCATGTTTCTCATTTTGTTTATTGTACCCTTTTTCTCTGCTATATTATTCTTTACCTCCAAGTTTAAGCCCAGCTGGTTGCCATAAGTCACAAAATTTGGCATTTCTCACCTTCCAAGCAATTGCTATGGGGAATCATTTTCCCTGTGTACTCCCCTATGCATTAGTCTGTCTTTCACCCTTCTCCATCACCATGGCATCCTTCTGCAGCAGCCATGATCTGTTTCTTGCCCAAACTGCATCTCCACACTTCCTGCTTTCTTCAATGTGGCCTCTTCTCTACCTTTAGTTGTGGAGTTTGTTCTGCCAGTTTTCAGATCAGTTTTCAGCATGAAATGCAAAAATATTGTGATAGTTGATGAATCTGACAAATGTGTACCTGTGAATCCCAACCCCTATCAAGTTATAGAATATTACTATTACTATTATTATAGAACATTACTATTAACCCAAGCTCCCTTTGTTCTTTCTCTGTCAATCCCAGCCTGAACTCCCCTAGAGGCAAACACAGTTCTGATTTTTTTTTTCAGTATAAATTAGTTTTGCTTGTTTTGGAACTTCATATAAATGAAATCACAGAATAGTCTTTTGTATACTTCTTTCACATATTATAGCTTTTTTTGGTGTTGGGGGGGTTTAGTTTTTTTTTTCTTTTTCATGTCATTGTGTATATGAGTATTCGTTATTTTTACTGCCCAGTAGTATTCATTTTTTAATATACCATAGTATCTTTATCCATTCTCTTATGGATGGACTCCGTGGTTGCTTCCAGTTTTTTTAATGCTGTACATTATTCTTGTATAAGTGGTGATATTTTTTATTTTTCTTGGGTAAATACCCAAAAATAAAACTGCTGGGTCATAAAGAAGTTGCATGCTTAGCCATTTAAGAAATTTTCAGACTGTTTTCCAAAGTAGTGAAACCATTTTACACACCCACCTACCAACAGTGTTCTGGTTGTTCCACATCCTCTCCAACATTTGGTGATAACAGACTTTTAAACATTACCCATTCTAGTGGATATTAAACGTTAGCTCATTGTGGTTTTAAATTACATTTCCCTGATGACTAATGATGCTGAGTACAGTTTCATGTCTTTATAATTTATTGGCCACTCGTACACTTTCCTTTGTGAAGTATCTGTTCAAATATTTTGCTCATTTTTATTAGGTTGTTTTTATTTTTATTATTGTCATGTCTTTTGTAAAATCCAAGTTAAATGAACTCTTTTAATCCCATAAAGTAGATACATGAACTGTGCTGCCCCAAGTCACATTCTTGGTCATCATATTAGTATAAAAACTTTAATTTCCTTTTTAAAAAACTAAAACCTAATTTTTTACAAATTCTTTTTAAAACAAACAAATTAAAACCTCCTCCTCCTCATATTGAGCCTGTATATACAGTAGGTATGTACAAGTGCCAAACCCCTAGATAAATGTTAAACTCCCTGGTCTATGTACATATTTCTGTAAAATTATATACCACTTCCCCACCCCACCCCCACTCTAAATCAGCGCTTATAACTTATTTTCTAGGACTTTTTTTCTAGGTTTTTTTTCTAGATCTTTGCATAGTTTTCTAGACAAGGTATTTGTCTCCTGTTTTCTAGAGAACAAATCTTGACTAACCTTAGGTGTGAATCAGCCCTTCCAGACTACTCTTCCAGTTATTCTTAAATCACATTACTTATTCTATCTGATTTCCTAACGATGTTGCTCACTTTGAATACTCAGTACATACTCAGCAAACTGTTATGCATGTCATCTAATATCTTAAGGACATTAATGAAAGGATATTAACAAAATGAATCAAAAACAAGATGAGAAAAGTGGAATGGCTGGAACTCTTTAGGTTGCATGGTAACAGAAACCCAGCTTGAATTAAATTAGGCAAAAGAGGAAATGTATTGGTTTGGGTGTTACAAGAAGAGAAGGACTACAGATGGACCTCAAAACAGACTTCAATATAAGTAACTTTGGAACCAGAAACCTCAGTCCCACCAGGATTTTTTTTGTCTCTTCCTTGTTTTCTTCTGTAAATTTATTTTTTTCTTTTAAACCAACTACAATTATATGATGAGGAAATTGGCTGCCAACAGCTACCATACTTCATCTCAGCTTTACCACCAGACAATAGACCATGCTTTCTCTGGTCCCTAGTTCAAAACTCCAAATGACGAGTTCTGACCACTTTTCAGCCAGCAACTGTGCCTAGGTTCAAAGTCTGTCAAAGGAACATGGCAGCTCACATCCAAATCAACTGTCTAAAGGGTAATAAGGAAGATTTTACCCGAAAAGGTGAATGATGTTCCCAGAAGAAGAGTCAAAACTGTGGACAAACAAAATAATAGAGATTCACTACAAATAGCATAACTAGAGACCCAGAAGGACTTATTCAGTAAAGGAAGAGGAAGATTCTGAAAGGGAGAGAAAGTTTAAGGAAAACACTTAATGTGGGATGATGAGAGCAAATGTCTTTTTGTGTGGGAGCCATCACACAGCCAACCACCTGGATGGTGCAGTTGGTTAAGCATCTGACTTTTGGTTTCGGCTCAGGTCCTGATCTCAGGGTCCTGATATGGAGGGTTATGGGCGGCTCCATGCTCAATATTGAGTTTGTTTGAGATTCTCTCTTCCTCTCCCTCTTTCTCTCCCCCCACTCACATACCTTCTCTCTCTCTCTCTCTCTCTCTCTCTCAAATAAATGGGTAAATTTTTTTTTAAAGTCTATGTGGAGACAGATCTTTCCAGTGCCTTTTTTCAGATATAACCTTTTTTTTTTTCAGATACAATCTTTTAGATGGAAATGTAATACTAGCCCCAAAATATCTGAGCTCCTCACTTCCTATATCTAACAAAAAAACCGATGTAAAAAAACAAACAAACAATAACAAACAAAAAAACACCCAATGTAGTACAGACCAAATCCTAACCCACTTAATCCAACTAACCTCAGTCTATTTGGGTGCTGTTCTTTCCCAACTAATATACCAAAATACTACACTAGATTATGTCCTGTCCTATAGGCTCAATCTCCTACTTCCTGACAAAATTATAAGTCAGCAAAAAGATGGAAATTAGTCACAACCTTAAGATTCACTATTTGCTTAAAACAAAAATAATTGTCTTTAAGATGGGTGCATTTATTCTTCAACAACACCGTTATATCACAAATGATTTGGAGGGAAAATGCAGGAACAGTTGAATAAAAAAACAATTAGATTACATTTAGCTAAAGCTTAGTAATTTATACCACTCTACATGGCTAGGCTAAATATCCAAAAGAAAGGGGTTTTTTTCATTTTCATTTTATGTTACTAATATTTATCTAAAACAAATGTACTCATGTGCTGAATCCAAAAATCATTTTATTTTAACCTTATTTCTCTGCATTGCACATCCTCAGCAAATGCTTGTTAAGTAATACAGGTCCACAGAAGCAGAGATAGAGAAACTTAACTCTTCCTTTAGGGAAGAGATCAATAAAAGCTTCATGAGTTCACTAAGGGAAGAGGCAAGTAGGGGAAGAACATAGGCAAAAACAGACGTCTGCACAAGCATGAGGAGCCAATTAGTTCACTATACTAAGGAGGAAGACTAAAAACAGGAGAGCAGGGAGAGAGGTACAGTAGGAAAAGTTGGCAGAGGTCAAATCATAAAGGGCTTTATAAGCCATGTTAACAAATTAAATCTTCATTCAGTAAATGATGGGAGCCCCTGAAGATTTTTAAGCTGAGAGTGGGTAAGGGAGAAGAAGAAATATAATCATATTTTCAGTTTTCACATTTTATAAAAATCATGCTGAAAGCACTAAGGAGATAAATTGAAGAGATCTAGGCCAGCAACTAAGGAGAGCAATTAGAGGTAAGTATTATATCAATTCATCGGGTAAATGATGAAAGGTCTAAATTGAGAGATTCCAAAAGTACTTCATCAGAAGAAATAATAGGATTTGAATGTTGGAAATAGAAGAGAGGGCAGAGAATAGAAATACTATCAAGTCCCCAGCTGATATGTTGGTGTCACAATCCAAGATCAAGAATATGGAAAGAGAAAGCTTATAAGGAGGCAATAATGACCTCAATTTAGGACAAAGTATGCTGCATATGGTAGGTCCAGGAGAAGCTGCCTGGGAGGCAGTTAAAATTATATGTCCATCATGTGGGACATAGGTCTCAACCAGAGAAAGAGACTTGGAAATCCAAGCCCTATAATTGGATGAGATGGTCTAGGGGAGTGTGCAGAATTAAAATAAAATAAAATAATTTTGAAAAAGAGGAGGTCCTAGGACAGAGGCCTGGTTGTATCCAACTTATTTTTACTTAAGCCTTTTTCTCAATTTTAGAACATATAATAAAAAATAAATAAAAATAAAAACTATAAGAAAAATTGCATACTAGTTGAAAACTTGACATATGACATAAAGAGACAATTTGTTACATGAAAAATATAAATAGCTAAGCATATATATGTATATGTCTGTGTGTGCATATATATGTCTGTGTGTGCATATATATGTATATGTCTGTGTGTGCATATATATGTCTGTGTATATATATATATATATATACACACAATATATATATACACATGTGTGTATACATATACAATATAAGCTGTGGTTGATTCATTTGGAGGGGGATGACATTTGACAGAGCAAACCCCTCAAAAGACCTTGAGTGGAAACCCTCTGCCATCAACCCAAATGGGTAGTGGGTATGGGAAGAGACAGGAAGCAAAACCCACGTAGATATTCTCCTTAAATGCCAAGTGTAACCTGAGTACTTCTTGTACTGTTATACCAGTGACTTTGATAACTAAAGAGTGTCCTGAAGGCCCTTCTGAACAGCCTGCATTTTGCCCAGGTCACGAAAGACCTCGATGATGTGAGAGATGCAGTGAGTCAAAGGGAAGGAGCAGAGCCACCAACAATTGCTGGTATAGAGCCAAATGCCATATGAGAGCAGTAAGAAAGATGGACCCTAAAACTTCCTGTGGATGAGTAGCAATAGCTTGAATAACAATGTAGAATTGTTCACACTATATAGTTGTGACACTTGGGAATGGACATAAAGCCAGCCACCTCTTTACTGACATATTTCTTCAACTTGGCAAATCTCTGAAGAGAAAAATGAGTCTTACCATTGGGCTCTCAAATACATATGTTTTAGAGTTGACCTAGAGATACTGAAGGAGACCGGTAAAACCTATCCAAACCAGGGACAATAAGTCATAGAAGTATGTCATGTCACCCTAGAAAACCATGATTCCTCAGTCCCCAGCATTCACCGAGGACGTTATTCAACAGGTATTGGAAGATGGCCAAGGAGTGCAGATGCCAGTCTTACAACACATTCATACTTATCAAAAGATGTCTGGAAGGGTGCTCCTGGGTGGCTCAGTCGGTTAAGCATCTGACTTGATTTTGGCTCAGGTCATGATCTGAGTGTTGTGAGATAGAGCCCTACATTGGGCTCCTCACTGGGGCATGGAGCCTGCTTGAGATTCTCTCTCTCCCTCTGCCCCTGCCCCACTCTCTCCCTCTCAAAAAAGAAAAAAAAAAATGCCTGGAAGGATAATATTTGCTTGCCACTTTTCCAAGAACAAAGCTGTAAATGTCCATAAGTCAAATTCCATAAAGATCTCGGCCCACGTCCAGGAAGATCACTGGTAATGATGATGATAGCTACCATTTATTGAGTACCTATCATGTGCCAGGCCCTATGGTAAGGACTGCAAATGTATCAGTTCATTTACTCTCACAACAGCCCTGTGGCAGATAAACAACACTTACAGCAACTTCTACAAGGTCATGTAGTTAAAAAGTAGTAGAGCCAGAAGTCAAACCCAGTTATTACTGGTTGTATTGACTATGCTCTTTACTTTGTGCTACATTGTCTCTTCCACTGAGAGCTTGGTATGGATTATACATGATAAGCCTATAAAGTCACAGTTGTCTTGCTAGAAAAGGTAAATGCCATTTTTTGCTTATTAAAAAGAACCAAAATAGACCTCACAGGAAATGTGGAAAACTGATCCATCCTCCCCCATAAGTATTGTTGTACTTGAAAAGAACTTGAGCCTTTGGCTCTGTAGCAGTAGAAAACACCAGGTTCCAGCTCCATAATATTCCATCCTGGTGATGGGCACAGAATGCTGGGGCCAGGGTAGCTCTTCTGCCTTCCCATTTGAGAAATCTTATCTATACATGGTAGAATTATTCAGAATTCCTGGCAGAGGTAGCAAATGGGATAGCATATAGACAAGTATCAAGAAAATATTGGTGGAAGAAAGATTTAGAGGGAAATTAAAATAGTTTGAACATCCAGTGAAAAGGAGACCCCAGCACTTTTGATTTACTCTTCAGATACAATTTAAGCCAGGGGGAGAGGGGAGCATTCTCTTTAGAATGTCACCTTGTAAATAAGGACATCTATGGATAATGTCCAAACTTTTGAGTCAGATAGAGAACCTGGCCTGTCAAGCCAAGGCTCATCCACAGAGCTGCCAATAACTTCATTGCGGAAGCGGGATTCTTTAGCTAGGAATACCTCTGAAAAGCAGAACACCCTTTCCCAAACTGAGACCTAAGAGGTAGAAAGGGTCAGAGGCCAGCTGTCCCCTGGTGGAGTTAAAAGTATGGACTCCCAGCAGCCATGAACATATACGAACACACACAAACACACACATGTGTACACACACACCCCAGAAGAGACAGGTATAGCACTAGTATTGCCTCTAGCCAGACGACAAGTTCTACCAATTCAGAAAAGTGATAAAAGCTTCAATATCATTTCAGTGTGAAGGGCTCTCCCGAGGCCTCCTTGGAATTCAGTCAAGAAAACTGAGTCATTCCATTTCATCTCCTGGGCAAGAGGCCAGAATGATCACTGACCCTCACCTCACGCTGAAGCCTATGGACATCACTGATGGCATTCCCATCTGCTGTCACAGCGGGATAAAGAATAACCAACAATTACAATGAGCTTTGAAAACATAAAATATCTGATAAAACTTTTTTTTTTTTAAACTTTCATCTTTTTTCTGGAACCACTTTACATTTCGTTTCAACAACCAAAAAAAGAAAAATATCTAGAGAATTTTCTAACCAGAAGTAATAACAATATTCTGCCTTTTGCTGTGGTAACTCTGTCTGTTCAGTCTGTGACTGCTAAAATTGAATGTGAACATGACACAGAAGGACTGTGATCATTTTATTTGGTCCCTAAAGGTCACTACTGAAGTTCAACGTAAAGTACATATTTGATCCTGTTCACAAAGATAAATAAGAGTATTATTTCACTAATACTTCTAAGAGAATTCAACTTTTCTTAGAGTTCTGTTGAAAAATGAATCCTCACAAATGCGAAGCTTCATCTTTAAAATGATTTATAGAAACTTAAGGGACTAAGTCTTGAGACCTGGAAATAAATTAAATATTTCTTAAAACATTTTAAATAATGTTCTCATTCCATTTCTAGAAATGATTGATTACTTCTGAATGTGTAATAATTTTTCAGACTATCTTCCACAACGATAGCTTTCACACTGAAAACTGGACTTACATTATAGAATGAGCACAGTGACAACAGAGCTGCTTTTAGATAAGTTATTTGGCAGTTCTTTTGTCTAAATAAGACATTTAAATATTTATATACAAAATCAGAATTGTTTAAAAATTTGAAAAAATATTCTTATCAGGCACACACATTAGAATATTCCTGAATCATTTCCTGTGACTCACTGACCAGCTAACACATTTATTCAATGTACATAGGCACTGATCTTTCGGTTGGGTCAATTTTATATTTTCCAGATTTAGTCAGATTTCAGATTTAACCAATTCCCTAAACTAACCTTATAGTCAACGGTCAACATCTCTTTTCATGCAGAAAGAAGGGAGTGGGGGACTCCGACAGATTCATGAGTAAGTTGCTTGGAATTAAACTCTTGATTTGTAAAATGGTGTGGGTGGGGGAAGGAGGAACTCTGTGAAATTCTTTTGAGTGCTACTACTTGAAATAGTTTTCATTTTCTTGATTCATCTCTCACCTTCTCACCCTTATTTGTCTCTATTACCACTCAAAAATTCTCTCATTTACCTCTTATTAATTCCCTGTTTCATTCCCTTTAGTGGCCTTTCAAGACTTTCTCTTCCTCTATGTTCCCAAAATCCCCAATCACAAGACTTCACTTCTAGCCTGTTACTTTTCTGAGAAAATAGAAGCCATCTGAGGTCTTTTTCTTTTTACTCCCTTTCTCTTCCCCTCTGAATTCCTCTGTATTGTAAGTTATATTCTTCCTTCCAAACTTGGGCTCCAGCGTGAAATGTCTCTCATTCTAGTAACATTATCCTCTTTGTCTTTACACTTGATCACAAACCCTCCTCTGCTTACATCCTTGCTCCTTCGATTCTCTTCCTTGGTTTGTTTTTGTTGTTGTTGTTGTAGTTGTTGTAGTTGTTGTTGTTGTTGTCATTATTGTTGTTGTTGTTTTAATCTCTCCTGACCAATCATCTCTTCCCCTGCCTACTCAGGTGGACCCAATGTCTTAAAATAACACAAATCTTCTCTTGATTTTACCCCCTCCCACAAGTTTTCTTTTCTTACCAACCCTTCGACATACAAATTATTAGCAGAGGAATTTACAGTTGCTTCCTACCTGTCTTCACTAGCCCTTTTACTCACACACGCTTCCAGGATCATGAGGAGCTCCTACATGTCCAATCCAACTTCATTCTCTCAAGTCTAGCAGTAGGGAACATTGGCAATGACCTTGTATCTCCTGAAACCCTCCCTTCCCTTGGTTTTGTGATCTTGTGGTACCCCATTTCTCCTAAATATGTCCTGGCCATGCCTCCCCGTCCTTCCTTCTCCTGCCCTATGACACTAGGTATTTCCCCACAGTTTTACCCTTGATTCTCCTCTTTATCCCCTCTCACTCTAGCCTTTAGTAATCCAGTTCTGTGGGGGCTCTTTTGACATCTGGATCTCCAGTCCAAAAGTCCTCTCTCAAGCTGTTCCACACATACCTCTACCTGGCAGACAACTTCATCCATAACACTAAGGGCTCCTCAAAGGCACAAACCATGTTTTATTTCTTTTGTACTTCAATTTCCCACCTTTACCATCGAGGGTCAGGAACAAGGTAATAGGAACTCAATAAAAGTTATTTAAGCTGAACTAAATAGTATTTCCTACCTGCACCTGAAACTGAACAGACACAAACTGAGCAGCTGTCCGGGCCCTCCATAACCCAAAACACCCCAGCCTCCTAACTTCCCTATTTCTCTTAACTTCTAACCCGCAAGCCTTAAAACCTCAGCTCCAACTCTGACATGTTCTTTTCCTTGTCTCCTACATCCGATAAATTATCACATGTTATTGATTCCTCCTTTGTTATGTTTTTACATCTATTTACTCATTTACCTTCTTTCTGTCATAGTTTCAAGGCCTTAATTACCTCCTACCTTACTGTAATCGAGTCCCAAATCAGTTTCTCCATCTCTCCCACGTCTAGATTAATCTTCATTAATCTTCTAAGGACACTAGTCTGCATCTCAAAAATGGGTAAGATTTATCCTTTGTCCAGCAAACTATAAACGTCTCGCCCTCTCATCAAAGGTTCTTCCTAATATGGTCCCCAAATACTTGTGTGTTTGGGAGAGATCTACCCAAGTTACTCTAAGAGAAGACAATGTTTAGAAAAGGATATTCGCTGATCAACTGATAGCTGTCAGAGGACGAGAAAGCTCCAGAACCAAGCCACTCTTTCTCTCTACCCATGTCCCTGCTTCTCCTTTCAGTTTCTCCTCTCTCTGTCGCCCTGCTCCCTCATTTCTCAGTTTCCATTCCTCATGGTTTCAGCTAACACACAGCACAACACGACCACTCCCAAACCCTCCTCCACCATGGCCACTCTCAACACTTGCCTACACTGCTGATTAGTTCATGCTTTGATTTCCCAGTTTGATTTTGATTTCCCAGTTTCAAATTCTGAAGAGGCCAAATGGCCTACTCCATGTTTTCATACTGGACCACAGCTGTGCCACAGAACAACCAACGGAGTGTCTGTCTTTGGATCAGAGGCCCATTCTCTTCCAATCAGCTGCGATCCAATCACGTGGGCGATAGGCAGCATAACAGGTCCAGAGAATGGACCATTAGGAAGCAGGCCTGTGGGCAGAAGAGATTCCTTTAAAAGGAATCCTTTTTAGGAGAGCAGGCAATGATCATCTCTAAGGCATTACCTTTTCCTGCACTGTTCTCCTACATACATAGCATGATCCTGTCAAACAGGATTTGCCTTCTCACAAACCCAGTCCACAATTGTATAATCGTATGTCTTTGCTCCTGCCGTTACCTCCGATTAGAATAATCTGTTATCACCTTAGCATCTTGAAATCTACCATCCAAAGGACACAAACAGACATAAATTAACAAAACAGTCAATACACAACAAGAAAAGGAAGCTGTGAAAAATTACTTAAGCACAAAGAAACACTACTCAAAATAAGGTGTGTTTTTTGTCAATTAAATTAGCAAAAATAAATTTTGACTGATTGGGGTATCTGGATGGCTCAGTCAAACCTCCAGCTTTTGCTCAGGTCATGATCTCAGAGTCCTAGAATTGAGCCCAAAGTCAGGCTCCCTGCTCAGTGGGGCATCTGCTTTCCCTCTGCCCCTCCCCTCTGCACGTGCTCTCTTTCTCTCTCTCTCTCAAATAAATCAATAAAATCTTTAGAAAAAAATTTTTAATTTTTATTTATTTTTTTATAATTATGTTTAGTTAGCCACTGTATAGTACATAATTAGTCCTTGATGCAGTGCTTAATGATTCATTAGTTAAGTGTAACAGCCAGTGCTCATTGATATACCCTATGATGACAGCTTGTCTTCCAATAAAATATAGTTAGAAGGAAATGCATTTAATTCCTGTCAAAATTTCACAAAGATGCCCAAATATAAATAAAAAAAGAAGCACACCTAATATCAAGAATTTAAAAAATAATAGTACTAGATGAAGTAACGTTAAGAATACAATAAAGCTGTTGGTCTTATAAATGGCTGATGGCATGCAAAAATACTAGAACCATTTTAGAAAGCAATTTGCCAACTTGATTCATTTTGGAATATAGAGAAAAAACTTAACAGGAACACTAAATTACTTTTCAATACTGTCAACTAGAGAAAAATACTTTTAAAGTTTTGGTACATATCCTTCCATATCTTCTTCATATGTTTTTTTTCTTTTTTTCTTCTAAAAACTTCGAGTCGAACTAGGTATACTGTTAGACATTAGCTTCATTTTTTTCTTATATCATGAACTTTTGCCTATGCTATTAATAGTCTTCAAAAACATTATTTTTGATGGTTGCATAGTAGTCTATCATAAAAAGAGATTTTTAACAAAAAAAAATTCCTTAAAGCTAAACTTCTGATTTTGCCTACTTTTTCATAATTACTGATGAAGTGAAATGAATATCCTTACATATAAGTGCCTTGTGCATTATCTCTGATATTTTCTTAAAATAAATTCCCAGAGATATACTTGACAAGGCGAAGAATACAATCATTAACATTTTTTTTAAAGAACTTTTAAATACCAAGTTAACCAAAACTATAGTATGACAACATTAGGAGAATAAGGAGTAGGGGAGGAGGAGGGAAGGGAGGGACGGTATAAGAGAGCTAAAGCTCCATCATCTGTAGCAGGAAGCCATGGTACATAAAATGTAAAAATTTTTTAAACTAGTTTAAGGGTGTGACTTAGAAATACAGAGGTGAAATAGCCAATAATGAAATAGTCGATAGGAACCAAGTGTAAGAAAATAGGACACAGAACACTGCTGTTTCCATTTTAAGTTTTGTTCTGTCTGTCTTTTTAACCATTCACTTATACTGGTTTTACATTTTGATAAAAATACAAATTAAATTAAAAACATAAAACCAACAGTATAATTTGGCTGTAAAATACAACAAATATACAAGTTGGCTTCAGAGTCCTCGGTTCTCATCATTAGGTAGGAAAAAATCCTTTTATGTACATGCCATTGTTTATAAAATCCTTAAAAGTTACAATTTTGTGAGCTCTTATTGAGAACCCTCCTGTAAACAAAGCATGTGACTAGGTGCTGTGGGAAGTACTAAGAAATACTCCATCTTTTCATTCTCTCCAGAGAGAAGACAATTACTGTCATCACTAGAAATATTCTCTCCACATGACTCAGCTATGGAATGTTAGTAAACTGCCTATGCAGAAAAGATCAAGTTTTCTCCCCCAAAATTTTAAAAATGGATAAATCTAAGATAGCAATGCCTCAAGGTAAACTTTAAGAAAGCTATGAATTTTTCTTCAGGAGAAATGCTTCCATTTTCCCCCATACCAAACACATGCTATAGGAAGCCGTCACGAAAATGTGTCAGAAAACTGGAAAAATAAAAGGAAAATATGGATTGTGGGAATAAATAAAGTGTTAGAAACCTTCATTCTCAGGCAACCTCCTCACAGATCTTGCCATGTATCCTTGGTAAATGTTTAGTTCTTCTTAGTTCACTTCATTGTAGGGCCAGAAATTTCCTCAGAATATTAGTATATTCAAAAGAAATCATCACAGTAGCATCAGATCAGTTCCCCCTCTTGATTCAGCTGATTAAAAGAGCATGCGTGTGGTACATAGGAATTAGATGAGTCTCCACTGTCGAAGGTTATTAAGTATCTGCCTCCATCATATTATCTCCTACTAGCACACAAAGTGGAGCTAGTAGACCAAGAGTTCTGTCCCTTGCTCCCTCCCCAAAACCTCTCTCTGTCCCCTTCCACTCTTCACTCCACATTTCTCCTTTAATCACTTTCTCTCTCTCTCTACTTCACGTCCTCAAACCTCCTTCCTGGGTTGTTCCCTCTCTCTCCTTCCCACCACTCTCCCACCCTTACCCTATCTACTTCAAAGAACTGAGGTGAGGAAGGAGAACCTTTCTTGTTCTTCCTCCACTTCCCTACATGAAGAAGAACCATAAACTCTACCTATAGGTGATCGAAGTCTAATAACGAAGACATCTAATAAAATGCTAGCTAACATTTTAAGTATAATTCAGACTAAATTATTTGTAGGTTTATCCAAATTGCATGAACAATTTTCTCTTTGTTGAGTGACTACCAATTGAGCATATTCATTTTGATTTACAATGGTAAACTAAATGTGTAGTTGTGTTCTCTATTCCTACAGTTAATATGCTCCCTTCAAAATGTTGTCTAATGACCATTATGTAATATCAGCAACCACTCAAATAGTGCTTCCTTCCCCAACTTTTACCAAAATCTACCCCTCTCTCCCAAATAGTGGGTATTTGGAAGAAGAAAAAAAAAAGTGACTGTTCCCTGTCTTCATTCAAGCCTCTATACTGGTCAACATAGGTCTCTGTGCCAAAGATAAACCATAGAATGTTCATTCCTTGGGAACAGCCACTTCCAAATATCATATTGAATAAAGCGCAAGTTCACAGACTACAAGAACCTTCGAACTCTGAAACACGTGGCTTCAAATCCCAACAAATATGACTTTCGGAATGGACATTCCATCTTCCAGTCAGAATGGAGATATTACAAGAACCTGGAAGGAGAGGATAAGATTGGTCTATCTGATGAATACATCAACTGAGAAATGGGAGAGAATGCCAGAAATAGTTGTCTAAAAAGTAATACATCAAGCATTTAGATTGTACAAGCAAGTCTTTACAGATAATCTAAATTTCAAAAAAGTAAGTTCAAAATTATGTTTAAAGGATAATAAATCTCAAAAACAGCACCTTAGAATAGTCCTATAAGTTAGGACAGTGCCCATGGGTCTAGGACTAAAGCAAAAACCATCACCAATATTTGTTGGTACATCAAACTGCTGAAAAGACTTGAAGTATATAAGTACCAGCACAACTGCGACAAACTGCTCCCATTTCAACACTTTTTCTAATTCTTCTTACCACCTTGGGCTCCAACAGGGGTAGGCACAGTACTATGCCTGATTCTATTTTTATTTAAAATTTTGACATCCGTGATGACATGGATTTTTCACATTTTTTGCATATTGCATTAAAATGTTATTTAATTTTAATTACTGAGTTTTTCAGTGCCCCTTTAAAATTTGCACCCTGGGGGGGCACCTAGGTGGCCCAGTAGGTTAAAGCCTCTGCCTTTGGCTCAGGTCATGATCCCAGGGTCCTGGGGTCGAGCCCCTCATCAGGCTCTCCACTCAGCGGGGAGCCTGATTCTCCCTCTCTCTCTGCCTGCTTCCCTGCCTAATTGTGATCTCGCTTTCTCTGTCTGTCAAATAAATAAATAAATAATCTTAAAAAATATATATATATGTACCCTGGGCAAGTGCCTCTCACTCCTCATGCTAGTCCTGGCCCTCCCTAGAGTTTACAACCCATGCAAGGAGTTTGAAAACTTTTTCTGAAAAGGGCCACATAGTAAATATCTCAGACTCTATGGGCCATGTCATCTTTGTTGTACCAACTCAACTCTGCCATTATAGAACTAAAACACTACCAATGATATTTAAATTAAAAGTGTGCTTTATGTTGTGATAAGCACTGGGTGTTACATGCAACTAATGAATCATTGAACACTACATCAAAAACTAATGATGTACTATATGGTGGCTACCTGAACATAATTTAAAAAAGGGAATGAACTAAAAATTTTTTTAATGTTTTATAATACAGAAAAATTTTAAAGAAAATTGAAAGCACCCATAATCACACTATTCCATAATTATCACTACTACAATTTTGGTGAATTGTCTTCAAGTCTTTCTATACATATTTTAATAAAGATAAAAGTGTTGGGCAGGATAGGTCTGATTATGCTATGGTGACAAATGAACCCCTAAATCCAAGTGGCCTCACTCAATTAAGGCTTATTTTTCACTCATGCTACCTGTCCATCATGGGTCAGCAGGGACCTTGGTCCATCAGGACCCAGACTGATTAGAAAACTTCCCAACCTTGTAGCTGCACCTGGAACACGTGACCTCTTCAGTCACCTTGGGAGACTCAAAGCTCTCACACCAGCTCTCCTATGCTTTGGCCCAGAAATAGCACACCACTTTCACCCACAGCCCACAGTCTAGAACTAGTCATGTAACTATAGGTGAAAGATAGAAATGTCAAGGACACAAAGTAAAGTGTTTGGTGGCCACCATCCTCCCTGTCACATTAAAAATCATGTATAGATATATATATTATATATAATATACATATATAATTTCATTCCTTTGACTTTAAAATTATATCATAAGATTTTCCCCACACCATTAAATCTCTTCATAAATATATAGATATCACCTTTTGTTACTCAGTCAGTTTCACTATTATAGCCTCTGCACAGTGAAGGAAACAATCAACAAAACTAAAAGGCAACCCAACCAAAGGAATGGGAGAAGATATTTGTAAATGACATATCTGATAAAGGGTTAATATCCAAAATATATAAGGAACTTACAAAACTCAACACCCAGGGACACCTGGATGGCTCAGTCAGTTAAGCATCTGACTTTTGCGAAATAAGTCAGTCAGAGAAAGACAATTATCACATGATCTCTCTGATATGAAGAATCTGAGAGGCAGGGCGGGGGGTCGCAGGGGCGTGGGGGAGAGAAATAAAACAATATGGGATGGGGAAGGAGACAAACCATAAGAGACCCCCTAAACTCATGAAACAAACTAAGGGTGGCTGGGAGATAGGGAGGTAGGGATAGGGTGGCTGGGTTATGGACATTGGGGAGGGTATGTTCTATGGTGAGTGCTGTGAAATGTGTAAGCCTGATGATTCACAGACGTATCCTGGGGCAAATAATACATTATATGTTAATTAAAAAATTTAAAAAAAAAGCATCTGACTTTTGATTTCAGCTCAGGTCATGATCTAGGATTGTGATTAAGCCCCACGTCAAGCTCCACACTGGGCATGGAGTCTGCTTAAGATGATCTCTCTCCCTCCTCCTCTGCCCCTCCCCTCATCTTTAAAAAAAAAAACTAACTCAATCCCCCAAAAATAATTATCCAATTTAAAAATGGGCAGAAGACATTAATAGACATTTTTTCAAAGAGGAGGTCCAAATGGCCAACAGACATATGAAAAGATACTCAACCTCACTGATCATCAGGGAAATACAAATCAAAACTATAATGGGATACCACCTCACACCTGTCAGAATGGCTAAAATCAAAAACACAAGAAACAACAGGTGTTGATCAGGATGTGGAGAAAGGGGAATCCTCTTGTACTGTTTGTGGGAATGCAAACTAGTGCAGTCACTCTGGAAAACAGTATGGAGTTTCCTCAAAAAGTTAAAAATAGAACTACCCTATGATCCAGCATTTGCACCACTAGGTATTTACACAAAGAATACAAAAATACTAATTCAAAGGGATGCATGAGCCTCTGCTATAAATAGCAGCATTATCTACAAGAGCCAAATTATGGAAGCAGCCTAAATATCCATCAATTAATGAATGGATAAAGAAGAAGTCGTATATATACACAATGGAATATTACTCACCCATAAAAAAGAAACCATTTGCAATGACATGGATGGAGCTACAGAGTATTATTCTAAGCCAAATAAGCCAGTCAGAGAAAGACAAATACCCTATGATTTGACTCATATGTGGAATTTAGGAAACAAAACAAATGAGTGAAGGGAAAAAAGAGACAGGGGCAAACCAAGAAACAGACTCTTAATTGTAGAGAACAAACTGATGATTACCAGAGGGGAAGTGGGTGGGGGATGGGTGAAATAGGTGATGGGGATTAAGGAGGGCACTTGTGATGAGCACAGAGTGATGCAGGGAAGTGCTAAATCACTATCTTGCATACCAGAAACTGATATTACACTGTATGTTAACTAACTGAAATTTAAATTAAAAGTTAAAAAAAAAACTATTATAAACATTGCTATGTGCCAGACATTTTCAACTTTATGCAGATTTTGTCGTTTAATTCTTACAACTAGTCTCTGAGGAAAGTTCAATAGTATACCCATTTTATGGTTCTGCACATAGAGGCCTAGTGAGCTTAAGTAAATTTTCCAAGGTCACACAGCCAATAAATGGCAGATCTGAGACACATGCATAGGACTGTCAGACTTCAAAGCCCATTCTCTTAACCAGTGAGGGTGAACTAAAGAGTTGCTGTGGTCCAAGTGCTATTGATCAGGAGGCATGTCATCGCAGGAATGGAAAAGAATGCATGAAACCATGAGGATTTGCTGTTACTGGAAACTGTTCTATTGTTAGAACAGTTGAATAGAACAATGACAGATGAAAGATAGGACCCAATAGGAGACTGGTCAAACTTTCTAGTTTTTTCTCTTTCTCTGTGAAGTATCTGGAAAAATGACTGGTCTCTTTGAATTCATTAAGGTCCCTGGATTCTTTTTTTTTTTTTTAAAGATTTTATTTATTTGACAGAGAGAAACACAGCGAGAGAGGGAACACTAGCAGAGGGAATGGAAGCGGGAGAAGCAGGCCTCCTGCCGAGCAGGGAGCCCGATGCGGGGCTCCATCCCAGGACTCTGGGATCATGACCTGAGCTGAAAGCAGACGCTTAACGACTGAGCCACCCAGGCACCCCCAGGTCCCTGGATTCTTAGACCATTTTGGAAGGAAGGGGAAAAATAAAGATATAATGAACACTGCTACTCTGGAGTTTAGCAGGTTTTAATTAAAAAAAAAAAAAATTGAAGAGCTGGCAGTCTTGGCGAGCTGCCACAGAGAATATGGGCAGGGCAAGGCAAGAGGAAGAAAAAGAAAAAAATAGAAGAGTAATAAACATAAGAGTCTTCTTTAAAAACTTAACTATGTCTAATCTATCTTTATTTAATATGTGTTCTCTACTTAAAGCAAGGATTGATAATGTACAGATTTCTCTTGTACACAGTTTTTAGCAATCTTCATATAGTCTTATCATAGAAATTCTAAAAATTGTAGGACTTGCTATGTATCGTCACATATCTTAAAATCCTTAATGAGCTGAGAGGTTTATATTTAAAAAGCACTATCAATATAATCACTTAAATATTATCACCACAATTGTGTCTTAGGACTAAACCACTTATCAACCTTAAGCATGCTGTCTTAGTCTGTTCAGCATGCTATAACAAAAATACCATAGACTGGGTAGCTAAAACAAAAAAACAAAAAACAAAAAACCAAACATTCATTTTCACAGTTCTGAAAACAGGGAAGACCAAGATCAAAGTGCTGGTAGATTTGATATATGGTCAGGCCCTCTTCCTGGTTCATAAGCAGACATCTTTTCATGTGACCTCACATGATGGAAGGAGTAAGGAACCTCTCTGGGCTCCCTCAATAAGGGCACTAATTCCATTCATGAAGGCTGCACCCTCATGACTTAATTAATTAGAAGGGGCTCCCTCCTAATGTCATCACATTGAAGGTTATGATTACAACATATGAATTTTAGGGAGATACAGACATTCGGTCCATAACACATGCCAAGTTCTGCTTTAGTAATAAGTCCATTCTTAGACTTCCTAGGAGCAGACAGACACATAAGAACTTTCTATTGGTCAAGTTCTGTTTACTTAGAAGGTGTATTACTTGCCTAGGGCTGTCATAACAAATCACCACAAACTTGGATGGCTTAAAACAGGATTTATTCTCTCACAGTTCTGGAGGTTAGAAGTCCAAAATCAAGATGTCAGCAGGGCCATGTTCTCTCTGAAGGCTCCAGGGAAGACTCTGCTTGTTTTTGCCTAGTGTTTGGTGGTTGCTGGCACTCCTTGTCATTCCACAGCACACAGATGCATGACCCAAATGTCTACCTCCATCATCACATAGCATTCTTCCATATGTGTCTGAATTTCCCTCCTCTTACAAGGACACCAGTCATTGGAGTAGAGCCCATTCTAACACAGTATGACCTCAACTTAAATTGATTACATCTGCAAAGACCTTATTTCTAAATAAGGTCACATTCACAAGGACCTGGGGTCAGAATTTCAACATGTTGTGCCTGGGGGACACAATTCAATGCACAGCAGAGGTCATAAAAGTGTCTTCAGGTCTTCCTTAGGAGTATAACTGAAGATGGCAGAAAAAGAAGACTAACTCTCCACCAACTCTAGTGGAAGGCTCTGTGTTGAGTCTTGATAAAATTTCACCATTAGACCCATTTTCAAACATTTGATCATATGCTGAGCACATAGAGTTTCAACTCCTGAGAGGGTTTTTAGGTGTAAAACTGAGTACCTATATCCCATATAAAACAATGTTTACCAATCAATCAATAAAAAGGACTCCAAGTTCAAACAAACTACCTTAAAAACAAAACTTGGCAACCAACCCATTTTAAAGTTAGGAATTGCGTATAACTTTGACCATTCCTCATTCTTCTCTCTTTTCTCTAAGGGCAAGTGCTCTGTTATTTGATATATACTATTTGTAAATGCTACTAGAACTTACAATAATCCCTGAACTAAATGGTTAGCAACCAATATTAACAGATGATGATGATGATAATTATGATGCTGCTGATAATGATAGCAATAAATCTAAACAGACATTTTTAAGAATGCAGTAGCCTTCTGTTTTTATCATAAGAAGTAAATTTTTAAAAGTAGATAATTACATTCAAGTGTATCTTATTTCTTACATAATAAGTACAGATAGAGATCTGGAACTTACGTTAAAAATTTTTAAAAAATTAACCAAAGCTCAAAATAAATATATTCAGTAGGGAACAATAGTCTTACAACAATGTAGCCTTTTGCAGAGCACCTTGGAGTGATGAATCATTGTACTTGATGATCTTAAACAAGTTTACATATAATTAGAGAGGCATGTAAGTTAGGGGGCTGGTATTGTTGTTTTACACAGAAACCTAGCACCAGACATATAATAAACGTTTAGAGGTTTGTATTCATATTATGTAAGAATTACAACAACCCTAACAGAAAATAAAAATCCCTGGTCAAACTGTAAAATGATTTTTCACTTCCGTTTCTGAGTCATCTATTACAAATAGCAAGCCAAAAATAAAGCACACAATCAGGAAAGGAGTCAAGCTAATTTTGTGTAATAGGTAGATAGATATAGAGAGAGATTGTATCTTAAGTGTAATACATATTATAATTTGAGAAATTCTTGCAAGGAATATTGACAAATGTGTTGTGATACTGTATTTCTTTTTTAGCTTTTATTCTGCATTACTAACTCCTAACATTTTAGAGACCAAATTTTATTTTAAACTATCCAGTAGGAAAAAAATTATCCAGGGGCACCGGTGTGGCTCAGTCATTAAGCGACTGCCTTCAGCTCAGGTCATGATCTCAGGGTCCTGGGATCGAGCCCCACATCGGGCTCTCTGCTCGGCAGGGAGCCTGCTTCCCCCTTTGTCTCTGCCTGCTTCTCTGCCTACTTGTGATCTCTCTCCTCTCTGTCAAATAAATAAATAAAATCTTAAAAAAAAAAAATTATCCACCAGAAGAAACTTTGTGGTTTTAGGCATTTATATATATGATGTCTTTCTTCTAAAAATTAAAATCTTGAAGAAGATTGCTGTTTCCCAAAGTCCTGCCATCTTATGATAAATATTCTATGTCTATTAGTATATTCTGCTGTCTGGCTGCCCCTCTTCCATCTAAATTCTGCAATCCTTACTACTTCAAACCCTTTATCTTTCCGTCTGTAACCCGGGGCTCTCATCCCAATGCTTCTCTCTTGGGACGTGCCTCTACTAAGATCTGATCTCAGCTTCAACTGACCACGGTTCCAGTGGAACAGGGTGCTGAGTAAGCCCGTAACGAAGGAGGAAAAACAAAACAAAAACCTCTCCTTTACCAGATCAACTATAATTATAAGATTTGAACTGATGGGGCACCTGGGTGGCTCAGTCGTTAAGCTGTCTGCCTTCGGCTCAGGTCATGATTCCAGGGTCCTGGGATCGAGGCCCACATCGGGCTCTTTGCTCAGCAGGGAGCCTGCTTTTCCCGCTACCATTCCCTCTGCTTGTGTTCCCTCTCTCGCTGTGTTTCTCTCTGTCAAATAAATTAAAAAATCTTAAAAAAAAAAAAAAGATTTGAACTAATAAAATGACCCTTCAGCTGCCTCCAGCCCTCTTACTTACCCTCCCTTCAGGCTTTTCTCTACCAGGGTCTGGGAGCCTAATGGCAGTTACACTACCAAGGCCTGGGAACCATTCTTATTTGGGGTGCTAGACTGCTACTTCTCATCCTATGTCATTCAGCTGTGCAACAGGTTCTGTTTCCTCACCCGTCCTGAACCCAAAAAAGAGATCTCTCATTTATAGATAAAACCATAAAAACCTCTCTTCTCAACAAATTCTAGAAAATAGCCAAATCTCCAGGAATATGTGCCTATTTCTCCTTAAATCCCCAAGCTCTCCAACAACTCTATCTCAACTACCCACTCTCTCTGATTTCTAAACTCCATAAAAATCTGCCTGTTTTCCACAGCAACCTTCTGTTGCTTTTCCTGTAACTTCACCAAATCTGCAGGCCAAGAAAATATCCTTCCTCCACAGGATCCATGAATCAAGCCTCATCCACATTTCCTGACCCATTAGTGCTGGTATTCCTGCTTCCGTCTGGTGTTCTGTTTCTTTCACTGGTATGAAAGAGGAGGCAGAATGGTTTGATGAATTGGTCAAGCC
>CM053615.1:50960757-50990104 GCA_028646535.1 Procyon lotor
AAAGATAATTAATTAGTGCAGAAGAGAATACACAATAAATGATGCTGTGATAAATTTGTATCTGTATCTCATAAATAAATTTCAGATGGATAACAGATTTAAATGCAAAACTTGAACTTTATAATGCCTAAAGGAAAATATAAAGAATTATATGTGAAAAAAAATGTACATTAGAAAAAAGTCATGGGAGTCATCTTAAAAATTGTTAAGAGTTTTTTTTTTTTAAGATTTTATTTATTTATTTGAGAGAGAAAGAGAGAGAGTGAGAGAGAAGAAGGTCAGGGAGAAGCAGACTCCCTGTGGAGCTGGGAGCCCAATGCGGGACTCGATCCCAGGACTCCGGCATCATGACCTGAGCTGAAGGCAGTTGCTTAACCAACTGAGCCGCCCAGGCACCCCAAAAGTTGTAAGAGTTTTTAAAGTGAAAGAGTGATACATCTTTTTTTTCTTTTTAAGAAATTTAATTGTGTGGGGCGTCTGGGTGGCTCAGTTGGTTGGGTGTCTGCCTTCGGCTCAGGTCATGATCTCAGGGTCCTGGAATGGAGCCCCACATTGGTGAGGGGGGATCTCTGCTCAGCGGGGAGCCTGCTTCCCCCTCTCTCTCTCTGCCTGCCTCTTTGTCTACTGGTGATCTCTCTCTCTCTCTCTGCCAAATAAATAAATAAAATCTTAAAAATACATATTTTAAAAAAATAAAAAATTTAATTGTGGTAAAATATATATAACACAAAATTTTCCATTTAACCATTTTAAAGTGTACAACTCAGGGGAATTAAGTAAATTTACAGTAGTCTATAACCATCACCACTATTTTCAGAACCTTTTCATCATCTCAAACAGAAACTCTATCCGTTAAGCATTAACTTTCCTTTCTCTTTCCCCCTTAGCCCCTGGTAATCCCTATTCTACTTATTATCTTTGTGAATTTGCCTATTCTACCTACCTATAGAGAGAATTGTACCTACCTCTACCTATATAGAGAATTGTATCTTTTTTGTCTGGTTTATTTCACTCAGAACAATGTTTTCAAGGTTCATCCATGTTGTAGCGTGTCAGGGTTTCACTATTTTTTATGGCTAAGTAATGTTCATGTCATGTACATATTATATAGTGTTTATCCACTTATCTGTCGATAGACACCTGAGTTGTTTACACCTTTTGACTATTGTGAATAATGCTGCTGTGAACATCAGGGTACACACACCTGTTTTTTTGTTATTTCCAGTATATAGGATTGGAATTGCTGGATCATATAATAATTCTGTTTAATCTTTTCAGGAACTACCAAACTGTTTTCCACTGGAATATCTTATTGTCATCTGTTTAACCTTTGCACCATCTGAATATACATCCCCCTATTTTAATTTTTTTCTTTTTTTAGATATTAACATTTTTCCAATTTTTTCTTTGTAAATTTTTCTTGTAAAATACTCATCAAGTTTATTTTCTTAACAATGTTTAAGTAAAAAGTTCAGGGGTATTAAGTACATTCATATTGTTGGGCAACTATCACCACCATCCATCTCCAAAACTCTTTTCATCCTTGCAAAACTGAAATTCTGTTCTCATTAAACAATTACTTCCCATGACCCCCTCTCCCCAGCCCCTGGCAATCACCATTTTACTATTTAATTTTTTTTAAACTTCACCCCCCCTGCCCATGCTCCAGCCTTTGGTAACAACCACTCTGCTCTGTTACTATGAGGTAGGCTTTTTGTGGGTTTTTTGTTGTTTTTCACTCAGCATAATGTCCTCCAGTTTCATCCATTATCACATACGACAGCATTTCCTTCTCTCTTAAAGCTGAATAATATTCTATCATGTATATATCATATTTTCTTTATCCATTCATCAGTCAACAAATATTTACATTACTTCCGTATCCTAACTAGCGTGAATAATGCTACAATGAATATGGGACTGCAGATATCTCTCAGAGATACTAATTTCATTTCCTTTGGTTAGATATCTACTAGTGGAATTACTAGACCATATGGTGGTTCTATTTTTAATTTTTTGAGGAACCTCTATACTGTTTTCCACAGGGGCTGCACCAATTTACATTCTCACCAACAGTACATAAGGATTTTTCTCCACGTCCTCACCAACACTTATTATCTTTTGACTTTTTGAAAATAGCCATGCTAACAGGTATGAGATGGTATGTTATTGTAATTTTGATTTGCATTTTCCTGATGATGACTGATGTTGAGCATCTTTTCATGTACCTGTTGGCCATTTGTATGTCTATTCAGGTCCTTGGCCAATTTTTGAATCAGTTTACTTATTTTTTTACTATTGAGCTGTAAGAGTTCCTTACATATTTTGGACTATTAACCCCGTATCAGATATATGGTTTACAAATATTTTCTCCCATTCCGTAGGTTGCCTTTTCATTTTGATTCCGTATGCCCTAAAAGCATAAAATCAAAAATTAAAAGGTATGAACCATGAGATTCTGTGGACTCTGAGCAACAAACTGAGGGTTTTGGAGGGGAGGGGTGCGGGGTTGGGCGAGCCTGGTGGTGGGTATTGAGGAGGGCACGTATTGAATGGAGTGCTGGGTGTGGTACATGAACAATGAATCTTGTAACATTGAAAAAATGCAAGTGTTTGGGGGAAAAAAATTAAAAGGTAAAAGCAAATGGAGAGAAAGACAGCACATATGATGGACAAAGAGTAAATATATCAAGAGCATACACAGATTAAGAAAAATCCTCAAGTTGTAATAAGCAAATTATAAATAGCATGAGTAGATAATTTACAAAAGGAGAAATGCAAGCAGCTAACATATATGGTATTATACATTAAACCCCACTTATGATCAAAAAGTAAATTTTTGAATGAGATTATTTTTGGCCTATCCAAGAAGCAGTAATTTTTTTAATGCTCGATCCTACTTCACCCCACTAGAGTGAGCAGAAAAGAAGGAGACAAGACCTGCTGATCACAAAGAAAAAATATTTAAAGATCCTTTTTAACAAATAGAAAAATGCCATAGGGAATAACCTCTTTTCCTACCCCATAGGGAATAACCTCTTTTCCTACTGCAGTCAGAGGCCCTGGATTGTTCCAATCCAGGTCCTAGGTTGCCCATCCACTGAGATGTGTTCTAGACTTTATCTTTCAATCCATAACTATCCAGCTTTCTTCCTGTTGTGCTATGCCTAATTTTCAGTTATTCGCACTCTGACCTTCACCCCTGATCTTGTATCTCCCAGTCTCTTAGATGGAGTCCCTAACTTCTGCTGCCTGTTCACCTGAACCTGATCCCTTTTTCTGCCAACATGATAGATGCTAAATTTCCTTATATCTAGTAGAATTCCCAGCCTTGGCCTTCCCTGCCCAATCTGATGTTTTTATTCAAATTGTGGTGGAACCATATAATCATATTGCTAAGCATTATCTGTACCATAAAGATAATAAAAGTAGCCTTATGATATACTTCCTATGATCCAGGCACTATGCTGAATGCTCTACATACATTCTTCAGTTGAGACTCTATAACCTCTGAGATGGGGAAGTAGTAGTATTTTTATTTTGCTTATAAGGAAGATGTTAAGTGACTCACCAGCCTCGTATAGCTGCTGCTTCTAGCCAAGTCAGTTTGACCCCTATATGCACTCTACTGACCCCATGGGCTTTTATTACATGGAACACATCTTGAAGACCATGATATGACTTACGGAAAGAAATTCCTATTATAATAAACAATATAAATATTAATATCCTACTGCATTTACAGCATCTAGCCAGGGAAATCAAATATTTTCTAGGAAACAGGTCAGTATTGAAGTAAACAGAACCTTATATTATTTTTCATAAATCATTATTTTCTATGATTTTTCTAGAAATATGAATTGACAGATACAAAACAAAACAAAACAAAAAACCCACCATACTATCTGATAATGATGAAAGGCCACCGAATGACAGGAGAATGTGGTCATATAGAAAACCAGATATTAGTATGCCGGGTGGTTGAGTGGAATTTTTCCCATGGCCCTAGTCCTGGCCCTAGGGTCTGTAGATAAAATCTACGGGCACTGAATCTTCATATCTACAGGGACAGATACCTTCTCTCAAGGCTTTCTAGTAGTTAGAACTATGACTATGACTGGGAGCCATCAACCCAACCCTCACAACTTCCTTGCCAGCCTAGGCAGGAAGAAGAGAGGGAATGGAGTCCCCAGTCTTGCTTATTGTGAGGAAATTTTATTTTCCCTGTCCTACAAAGTCAAGTCTGTTGGAGGGAGAGATGCACTGCTCTAAAAGAACTCCTGACAGATGTGGGGGGACTATAGGAAAGGAGAACCACTGGTGTGCAAGTTCTGAGGTGAGCTTGGCCTGAAGATGGGGGCATGCACTTGAACGCAGAGACTGTACCCACTTCTCCCTATAGGTTTCTGAAGGCAAGAGGCTTCCTGGAGAAGGAAGCCTCGAAGTAACATACCAAGCAACTATAGGATAGTAATCCTGGGAAGGAGAAGATGTGTGGCACCTCAGCCCAGTTTCATGACAGAAGGTAGGGAAGAGAACCCCAGTGGTTTCCATTGGTCCACAACAAGGACCGTACAACAGACGAGGGATAAAGAAACAAAAGGGCTATCCAGACAGCCAGGATAAACGAGGTGACACCCTGCCAGGGAGAAGACAGGAGGTATGAACCACAGCAGAGCTGCCCCTCTCTCAGAAAGTCCTCATTGACAGAGTGAGTCATGTTGGCCTAAACAAGAAACCATCACATGGAGACCATTACATCGGCAGAGGCTGCTAGAAACTGATAGAACCAGAGTGATGAGGGTGAGTACGGGTAACTTCCTACAACTGGCTGGTGGTCAAGGGTGTCAGACTACTGTTACCTCCTCTATCCAAGAGCCCCTTGTCCCAGTCATGAATTATCTACAGGACAGAGAGAAGGGGAGGAAGTACCTTAGAAGCCCACTGTATCTATCTATCTTCCTTTCTTTCTTTCTTTCTTTCTTTCTTTCTTTCTTTCTTTCTTTCTTTCTTTCTTTCTTTCCTTTCTTTCTTTTCTTTCTTTCTTTCTTTCTTTCTTTTTTGTTTGCTCTTTCTTTCTTTTCTTTCTTTCTTCCTATCTCTCAATCTCTATCTTCTATTTATCTCTATGTCTATTTCTCAAAACCTCTATCTATCTCTGTCTCTCTCTCCATCTCCCTTCTTCCCTCTCTCCTTCTTTTTCCAATCCCCCCTTCCAAACTACTTTTTGGGTCCCTTGAGCAATGGATTAGGGGGAAAGTTTTAAACTGTATTGGACTGAACTTTACTCATTAAAAATGACCAATATATTTTGATACGTACATAAGATTCCATTAAAGGAAGGGAAAAGAAGGTTTTACAGGGTTTAACAGAAACTTTTGTTTCAGGGGTGCCTGGGTGGCTCAGTGGGTTAAAGCCTCTGCCCTCGGCTCAGGTCATGATCTCAGGGTCCTGGGATTGAGCCCCGCATCGGGCTCTCTGCTCAGCAGGAAACCTGCTTCCCCGCCTCTCTCTGCCTGCCTCTCCGCCTATTTGTGATCTCTCTCTCTCTGTCAAATACATAAACAAAATCTTTAAAAAAAAAAAAAGAAAGAAAGAAAGAAAGAAAGAAAGAAAGAAAGAAAGAAAGAAAGAAAGAAAGAAAGAAAGAAAGAAACTTTTGTTTCAGATACTTCTTAGTATCTAAGTATGCTAAGTGTTTAGTATAGTTGTCAAATGATAGATTACATTATACTGCACTATATTGGAAGAACTCTTGACAGAACCTTACCAAAAGTAACCCATTTTCTAGGACAATGTGCAAGAGTGACTGAGGTAAGCTCTATTCCTAATCTTCTTTTTTGGAAAAAAAATCATTTAATACAATTTCCCTTCCATGGCATTCTATCACTAGAAATCAGGGCACTACAAGTTAAAAAATCAAATCAAACACTGAAGTCACATTTATGCACGTCAGATAAACCTGAGATGGAACCTGCAGCCCCCTTCTCTGTGAGTCATCTCAATACTACAGAAAGCTGTGACCCCGTATTTCCAGGAGGACCAGTCATACAGTTCTGCTGTGCAGATGAGTCATAAGAAACCTGGCCAACCGTACTTGACATCCTCAAAACATCTCCCCAGGAGCTGGCCATTTTCTTTCCATTCACTGTTATTCTTTTTTTTTTTTTCCCTCATATTTCTTTCCAGAAGCCACCCTTATTTGAATTACTATGACAAGAATATTGATACTACCTGCTGCCCTATGGAAATGACAAGAAGACTTTTAAAAATCAGTACAACTACAAAATGATTCTACTATAGGATCCCTACTTATAAAAGTAAAATCATTTTTTTTTCTTCCACCAGAAAACGGTCCAGATTCTCAACAGTCTCCAATCTCAGCTTGGTACCATAATTGCCATAAATAAACTTCTTACGCACTAAAACCAGTTTTGCCCTTTTCCCAGGAGGCTTTTGTAAAGCTCAACATAAATTCAGCTATCTCATATGATGCAATTGTGATTTAGGAAAAGCCAAGACCATCATCAATACACAGTTCCATCCTCCCACACCAACAGCCCAATCTAACTGCTGCCAAGTCCCCAAACCCTGAAACTCCCACCCACAAGCTGCCAGACCCTCTGGTTGCCCTATCACTGGCAGATGCTACGATGCTCTGTCAGTAAAAGGTTTGTGAGAAACTGAAAAGTGTACAAAATCAAACAGAATGCAAAGACATTTTTACTGAACTCAGTATTTCAGGATTCTGGAATACTTAATGCTTAAGAATTAAGAGAGATTTGGGGACCCATGGCCCTGTGTTTCTGTCTGGCCAACTTTAAAATGGCTTCTACCTGCCTATCCCAAAAGGAATAGGAAATGGCAATTTTCGAAGACTTTCAACTTGCCCCCTGAAAAGCATCATTTACATACAACTCTGTAAATGCAAAATATTTCCATCACCCGGAGACTTGCGTGTGCCGTAGTCATTAGTCCTACATTGAAGTAAGACAATGAACACTCACCAGCAGAGCCAAGTTACTCTCCCAAGGGGGAAGCCCTATTCCACGGTCATTTCCACGTACCCCATTGAGCTGTGTCCAAAGACACTGACTCAGTGACATAGCTGAAATGCTACAACTGCAGTCAGGTTAGTCCTAAAGATCTCACTAAGGTCTTCAGCGAATCATGCCATTTTTGTTTCAATCTGGACAACAGTCCTAATACTCTGAGCCCCTCATCTTACGTGTGGGAAAATCAAGGCCCAGGAGGCTTAGCAAAATGGCTAAAATCCAGACTCCTGGACTCCTAGCCTTGTGCTCTTTCCATTCCCTTCCTCTGGGCCCTAACCTCATAAAAACCCACTATCACCATGTATACTCCCCCCACCCAAGTCTCACCTCTGTGCTGCCATCCAAGCGCTTCAAGTCCCCAAACTGCTTCTCTGACTGTTTGAACTGGCCTTCTCTTTTCCTGAGGCTTAACTCAATCCCTCCCGGCACAGGACCGTCTGTCTCTATAAGACCAGGCCCCTGAAACTTGGGCTTCTCCCGCTTCCCAGTCACTACCTCCTGTCTCAGATTTCACTCCAACGCAGCCCTAAGACTCCTCTCTGATTCTTGAGCCCCAGGCCTCCCCCAACTAATTCTTACCCTGAAACCTCAAGCACTGCCATACTGCATAGGCTTTCTGTGGGATCTGTATTCTACTGTGCTATGACAAATGGCTACAAAGTCAGTGACTTGAAACGACACAAATTTATTATTTTATAGTTCTGTGGGCCAGACATCTGAGAGAGGTCTCCCTGGACTAAAATCAAGGGGTGCTCCCTTCTGAAAGCTTTGCAGAGAATTCATTGACTTACCTTTTCCAGCCTTGCAGAGGCCACCCCTGTATATTGACTCATGGCCCCTTCCTCCACCTTCAAAGCAACGTAGCATCTCTCTGAGCCTCCTTCCTCACCACTTCTTTTTCTCTGACTCTCCTCTTCTGCCTCCCCCTTCCACTTTCAAGGACCCTGGTGGTAACATTGAGCGTACCAGGAGATCCTGGGATATTAAGAATATCCCAGAACATTAAGGTCAACTAACTAGCAACCTGAATTCTCTCAGCAACCTGAATTTGCCTCTGCCGTGCCATCTGATTTATTCACAGGAATTTATTCACATTATTCCTGCAGAGGGCTGGGAATGGCATTGGCCAGGCCAATCTACAGCCCTCTGTCTACACAGAGCCAAGGAGGGCTGAGCCCAGGAGTAGAGAAAAGAAAGCTGGGGGCTAGCATGGTATCCAAGGACCCAGAAAGAACAGCACATGAAATGCTATTGCTGAGGCTGGTTTGGTGCTGATCAAAACCAGCGTAAACACACAGGCCACTGAATGTGGAGGCTGTTTTCAGAAGGAAATTTTGGGGACCAAACTTCATAGTAGAAATGACGAAAAACCACTGCATTGTGAGGTAATCTACATTGTGCTTTGGGCGGGGAGGAAATAAAAGCTCCAACTCAGACGACTGTGATATCGTTGGACATTATGGAATCAGCCCTAAGAGAATCCTCTTGACCACCTTGTAAAGAATTGCTTTTTCAAAAATTTTGAAACAAAGATTCACAGGAAGTTGCAAAGGTAGAACAAAGAGATCCCATGTCCCCTCACCCAGGTTCCCTCAACGAGTGCACCTTACTGAACTATCATACAAAATTAAAACCAGGAAACTGACATTTGTATAGTGTGTGTGTATAGTTCTGTGCCAAAACCATAACTGGACAATTGAATATGTGTCTACATTCACCACTCATTCAGAATCCTGACGATAGTAATACTCCATGGAACTTAAGGACCTACCTTCCACCAGCAGACCCGGATTGGGGAGCTTCGGACAATCCACACGACCCCAAGATAATGTGTGCAGGGAAGCACAGAGAACTTGACAAGGGCCGACATCTGCAATGCAAAACCACAGAGAACTCTCAGTCCTTGAGACCACACCTGCTGAAAAGAGGAAATGCTCTTGAAATATTCTCACATGGTTTTCCTCAGTGTACGGGAACTGTCTTAAAATTTCAAGGATGCCAGCCATCTCTGAGAAAAGATGGGAGAGCTGACCGAAATCCTATCCAGGGTCTCCCTTCTTTCCATTCCAGGAAAAGAACTCGAGAAAAAATCCTCTGAATTAGCCCCACAAAGTATCACAGAATGTTAGACCTCCAAGGGCCCCTGGAGACTTCACAGTTTGGCCCTTTTCTTTAACTTACAAATAAGGAAACTGAGACATGGCAGGTAGGGGAGGGATTGCTCAGTTGTACAGCTAGTCAGTGGTTGTGCCAGCATCCCAACCTGAGTCTTCTGACTCCCAAACTGGCACATTTTTTAGTATCCACATTATCTATAAATATATGCTTCAAATATATGCTCCTGAAACTTCAACAAGATTTTAAGAAAGGAAATACATGATAAATGAGTAATGCTGCGTGGAATGAATTTGAGTGGGTTAGAAGTTGATAGGAGACTGGCAAAGAGGCTGTCGAAATACACTGAAGAATGTAGATCATGGCTTCAACTAAAGTGATGGCAATGAAATTGGAAAGAAGCAAAAGCACTCGAGATATATTTTAGAAGGAGAGTCAGCATTAGCTGAAGTCTTTCGTGTGTTTAATCAGTAACAAATTTCTGCATCCTCCAGGAAGGCCTAAGTAAGGATCCAGACTACGAGCATGGAACAGACCAAAGGTAAGTAAACTATATGGAAGTTGTACCTGAAAACTTGGCCTCACTGTCACTGTCATTACTAGGACTCACCAACAGGTACTGAGTTCGGGTGGTTCCACTTGTCTTGGCAAGCAATGTCTACTTGGTTCACACATTTATAGCCCTCACTTCCTCCATACACTTGGCTTCCTGCCTAGAAAACTGACATCCAAACTGTGCCCCAGCATTCAGTTCAGTTGTACAGTTGGGCTTGGATGTTGACATCCCAGTCTACAGTAGTTCTACCGTATCTGTTGGAAGTTCTTCTTGCAAGTTCAAGTTAGCCCAGGTTCAGTGGCATCTCAAGAGCTTCATTTGTTCCCAGAAAGGCAAAGCAGCAGCAATCCTAATGCTGGTATAAACATCAGATGAAACCTGAATCATCTAAGCATTCACCATATGGTCGGTTCCGGAATCTATCCCTTCTACCCAAGATCCTCTGGTTCCCTGAAGAGCTGGAAACCAGTTCACCTGGGAACCTGACCTCTTATCTAATGTCTGGAAGCCCTTTACTGAGACTGGCTTTCCACACACCTCCATCTCCCACACTCCTTGGGGCTTGCAACCAAGAACAGCTGTCAACCCAAAATCTGTTGTCGTTCTCTGCATGTTTCTCTTGGATTGGAGCCTGGACATGAGAGCTGGTTTTGCCACATTCCTCCAGGCTTAGTTTTCATCTTCCTGTATGGAAAAGTCTGCCTTGTTTGAACTTTACAGTGGTAGAGGGAAAAGAGAATGGGCAGCTCTCAAGCATTGCTGATTGAAAAGTAAATTCATGCAATGACTTTGATGAGAAGCTTTGTAAAGTCTTGAAAAGTTAAAGATGCAGATAGCCTGTAATCCTACTTCTAGGCATCTGCCCAAGAGAAAGGGATGATATGTCCACCAAAAAAAATACAAGGTTGCACAGAGCCAATTTATTCTGTTTTTGTTCTGTTTGCTCAACCTGGGGCTTGAACTCATGACTCTGAGATCAAGAGTCCCATGATCTACAACTGGGCCACCAGGCGCCCGCAAGAGCCACTTTATTTTTAATAGCAAAAACTGTAAATAATCCAAATGTCCAACAAAAGAATAAACAAAATGTGATATAGTCATTAAATGGGCTATCACCAAACAGTTTAAAGAAAATGTACTAATATATACAACAATATGAACGGATCTCAGAAATATTATGTTGAGCAAAATAACCTAGACCAAACAGGTACATATTATATGATTCCATTTCCAGGAAGTTTTAAAAAAGGTAAACACTAATCTGAACTAGGTCAAACTAGTGGTTATCTTTAATGGAAATAGGGAGTGGAGCTATTGACTGGCAGAGGCCATGGGGAAATTCTCTGGGGTGATAGAAATAGGCTGTATTTTGATCTGGGTGGTGGTCACATAGGTGTATATAGATATGAAATGTCATCAGACAATTCACTTAAAATTTGTGAATTTTACTGTATCTAAATGATACCTCAAAGTTATAAAAATAAAAATATGTTATTGCTATGAAATATTTTAAATAAAGGCAAGCAAAAATGAATCTATTATTTCCTTCCTACCACTCAGATAGAACTAACATTAAGTGGCTTTGGAGCCATATCTTTTTTTTTTTTTAAGGTTTTATTTATTTATTTGGCAGAGAGAGAGGGGGAAGCAGGCTCCCTGCTGAGCAGAAAGCCCGATGCAGGGCTCGATCCCAAGATCCTGAGATCATGACCTGAGCCGAAGGCAGAGGCTTAACCCACTGAGCCACCAAGGCGCTCCTGGAGCCCTATCTTTTTAACTTACAATTCATACTTCTTTTTTAAAGCAGTTATTTTCTATGGAAAATATTTATTGTTTAATTGCTTTCTTAAGGAGTGATCTTCAAACATTTTTGTAGCAGGAACTTCTAAGGGTATCCTCAACATACAAATCTTGCTCTGACAGAAGCATATTTAAGGCACGCCTGTGTGCATGTCCTCCACTCACCTCTGGCAGTCTCTGAGCCCTCTTAGTAGTACCTACGCAGCCTCAAACCACTGTTTTGGTTTCATTTGTGATGAATGCGTTCCAGTTCACAAATGACCCACAGTTTCTTCAACTCTGATGGTGACAAAAATATCAAGACCTGAGTATCCACAGCCTCTTCTCTCTTAGACTCACAAAGGAAATTCTGAAGTTATCTGATGACCGCTTTCACCGGGTTCATTCACTCACTCCACCTTCAACACCCCCTCAAAGAGATGGCTTGACCCAACCCAGTAAAAGGTGTTTTTTGAGGTAGATAGGTGCATGGAGAAGAAAAAAAGACTTGTGAGGTCTTACACCGACTGGAAAGGGAAAGAATTATCAGCTGGAAAACAGATCCAGAAAAGGGAAATGGAGGAGGAAAAAGATAAAGCTGGGTCCAGGAAAGAATATGAAAGAAATTTTGTACAAAGGTAATGGAGCAAATGGGAAGCAGCTGCAGAGGACGGTAAAACTGGGAGTTAGAAATGACAAAATGCTTGGCTGGCAGGGGCCTGAAGAGCACGTACAGGTAGCGACCCGTCAGCCCCAAAGACTGCGTACTGGTTTTGGGGAGCTGGATGTAGTTGCCCGCAGAGACAGAACCCTGGATCCGATACACAGTGCACTTCAGAGTCTTATCCTGAAGACAGAAAGAGTTGGGGCAGCACCGGCCACCCCCGGACACCAAGAAGGACACGGCCAGCATGACCCTCGGGCGGTTGCAACAGGGTTCTCAGGAGGACAGAAGGGGCTGCTTCTGCTGCTGCCGGGTCCTCTGGCCCACTTACGGTCACAGGAGCCACATCGCCTTCGAGTATAACTGGGGTGCCTGGGTGGCTCAGTCATTGAGCGTCTGCCTTCGGCTCAGGTCATGATCCCAGAGTCCTGGGATCGAGCCCCGCATCAGGCTCCCTGCTCTGCGGGAAGCCGGCTTCTCTCGCTACCATTCCCTCTGCTTGTGTTCCCTCTCTCGCTGTACTCTCTCGCTATGTTTCTGTCAAATAAATAAAAAATCTTTAAAAAAAAAAAAAAAAGAAGAGTATAACATCATGAAGAGCAGTGGGAGCAGGAAAACTCCAAAATGCCCTTTCTAACATAAGTTTACTAGTGCCCCCCACTCAATGCTATTTTTTTGTAATATAGCATTTTTTTAATTTAAAATTTGTAACTTCATTATATGCTAATATGTTATATGCACTTGTGACTGCTTCTAGACTTTCGATTCTCTTCTTATGATCTGATGATCTATTTCTTAACTCATTCCACACAAAACAAATTATCACAGCTTCATAATGTGTTTTAATAACTAACAGGGCAATTCTCCCTTCATTATTTTTAAAATCTCTTTTAGATATCTTTGAATGTTTGTAATTCCATCTAAACTTTAGAGTCATTTTGTCATATCCCCCAAGCCTAACCTAATTTTCGTAAGAATTTAAAGAGTAAGTTAGAGGAATTTCTATATCGTTATAAAATTTTATCATTATAATTAGCTAATATATACTTTTGAGTCTTTTCATCCAGAAATGTGGTCTGTCTCCACTTATTCAAGTCTTCTCTTATCCCTCAGGAAGTTTTGTTGCTTTCTTCATACAGTCCTGACTATTTCTTCTTGACAAATTAATTCCTAGGTCTCTGTATATTTTTATAGTAACTGTGAAAGGGATCTTTTTTTTCTATGATATTTTCTAGCTGATTCATGTTGGTTCATATATACACATGAAATCAGCATGCATATATGTATATACATATGTATATACATACAAGTACATATGTCATATGATACAATATGATACGCAAGTTTGTGCACATATACTTAACCAGACTACCAAAAATTCATATTAGCTCTAAAAGTTTGATTTGTTTACATTTTCCAAGTATTTTATAGGTAATGGTAACTTTGTCTCTTCCTTTCCAATATTCATATTTAATTTATTTTTCTCTTTTTAAAACAACGGCTAGGATGGGGTACCTGGGTGGCTCAGTTGGTTAAGTGTCCAACTCTTGATTTCAGCTCAGGTCATGAATCACAGTTGTGAGACGGAGCCCCGAGTCAGGCTGTGCACCGGGGATGCACGGAGCCTGCTTGAGATTCTTTGTCTCCCTTTCCCAATGACCTTCCCCTATGCCAGCACACTCAATAAATAAATAAATAAATAAATAAATAGGGACACCTGGGTGGGTCAGTGGGTTAAAGCCTCTGCCTTCGGCTCAGGTCGTGATCCCAGGGTCCTGGGATCAAGGCCCCCATTGGGCTCTCTGCTCAGCAGGGGGCCTGCTTCCCCCTCTCTCTGCCTGCCTCTCTGCCTACTTGTGATCTCTCTCTGTCAAATAAATAAAATCTTTAAAATAAATAAATAAAATATAATAATGTTACCACCCATTTTGTTTGTTCTTCACTATAATTTTTGCCCAACTTCATATATTTAACTCCCCTAAGTCACTGTTATAATGACATATATTTGTTGGTTTGGTTTTGATAGAGGTAAAATATACACACAATGAAATGCCTAACCTTCAATGTACAATTCAATGAATTTTGATAAACATATAAACCCATGTAGTTACTGTGGTCTTAATCAAGATATCAAACATTTCTGTCATTCCAGAAAATTACCATGTACCCCCATAGACAACAACTGTTCTTATTTCTATAAAAATAAATTTCGCCCCTTCTATAATTTTATATAAATAGAATCATTCAGTATGTATTATTTTGTCTCTGATTTCTTTCACTCAACATGATGATTTTGGGATTTGCTCTTGGTGCTGTATATATCAGTAGTTCATTCTTTTTTCTTGCTGGGTAGTATTTAAATGACTTAAACCATAATTTATCCTTTTGTTGATGGATATTTGCATTCTTTCCAGCTTGGGGCTAGTATAAATAAAATTGCTGTGGGCATAGATCTTCGTTTCTTTTGGATAAATACCTAGAAGTAGAATTTCTGAGCCACAGCACAGGTGTACAGGTAATTTTATATGAAACTACCAGAAATTTTTCCAAAGTGACTATGTATTTTATACTCTCACCAGCAGTATCTCCATGTCTTCACCAAATATTGGTGTTGTCTTTTTCATTTTAGCCATTGTATTGGGTATAAAATGGTATCTCGTACTTTTAACTTGTGTTTTCCCTGAAGACTAATGGTACTGAGCAATTTCATGTGCATATTGACTATACATCTTTCTTCATGAACCACCTGCTCAAGTCTTTTGCCCATTTTGTATTGATTTGTAGATGTGTACTGTAAACTTTTCCCCTACTATTTGTCTTCCCTCTTTGTTCTTGCCATGGAAACTTGATCAGCAAAAATTCTTAATTCCATTTTATCAATTTTTTCCTTTTTGTTCAGTGTCATTTATCCTCTCTCTAGGAAATCTTTTCCTAACCCAAATTTGTGTTTTCCTCTAGAAGTTTCATAGTTTTGATTTTACATTTGGATCTCTGATCCATCTCTGAAGTATTTTATGTTCTGGGTGCTAATACAGAATTATATTCTTAATTGCATTTCCCAATTATTTGCTGCTGATCTATAAAAATACATTTAACCTTATGTTCTGTGTTCTTTCTAAATTCACTTATTAAATTCACTATGGCCTTTCTAAATTACTTTGGCCTCTTAAAGTTCATTTATAAGTTCTAGTGCTTTGTAGCTTAAGATTTTCTATGTAAAAAATCATGTCTAGCAGAAATAGAGGGTTTTACTCCTTCCTTTCTAAGCTTTACAGCTTTCACTTCTTTTTCTTGCTTTATTGCAATGGCTAGGACCTCCAGTGCAGTATCAAATAGAAGTAGTAAGAAAGGACATCCATATTTTATTCTCAATCATGAAGACTTTCAATATTTCAATGTGAGATATGATAGTACTATAGGTTTTTTTGTAGATGCTCTTCATCAAGTTAAATAAATTTCTTTCTATTCCTGATTTGCTAAGTCAAGAATTGTTGAATTTTGTGAAATGCTTTTTCTGCACTTATTGAGAGGATTATATATGGGGTTTTTCCCCTTTATTATATTAATATGTGAAATACATTAACTAATAGACCCATTTGATCATTAGGTATATATTGCTAGATTCAACGAGCTAATATTTCATTAAGGATTCTTATTTCTGTCTTAGTTCAGGCTGCTATAACAGAATACCATAGACTTAGTGACTTGAAACAACAAACATTTATTTCTCATGGTTCTGGAGAGTATGAAGTCCAAGATCAACACACCAACAGATTCAGTGTCCAGTAAGGTCCCTCATATCGGTGACCATTGACTTCTCCATCACATTGGGGGTTAGGTTTTGAACATATGAATTTTGGAGGGACACAAACATGCATTATATCACAGTGGCTATAGTCACAGGGAATACTGATCAGCAAATTTCTTTTTTTGAAATATTTTTCTCAGGTTTGGTGTCCAGGTAATGCTTGCTTCACAAAGTAAGTCCAGAAACATGCACTTCTTTTCTATTTTCTAAATTTGTTTAACATTCATACTGTTTCTTCTTTAAATGTTTGATAGTATTCATCAGAGAGACCATCTGAACCTATAATCTTCTTCATGGGAAGGTTTTTTTTATCACAAATTCAAAATTTTAGATATAAGGCTATTCAGATTTTCTATTCCATCTTGTATTAGCTTTAGTAAGTTATGTTTTAAAGTAATTTGAAACCATCTAATTTGTTGAATTTAGTGGCATAAAATTTCCATATTACTTTTTAATTATTCTTTTAATGTCAGTATGATCTAGTGATATACCTCTTTCATTCCTCATGTTGGTAATATTTTTTTTATGTTGGTAATTCCTGTTTTCTGTCCTTATCAATTGTGGTAGAGGTCCATCAATTTTATTACACTTTTCAAATGACAAACTTTGGGCTTTGTCAATTTTCTCCATTAACTCTCTCTTTTCTATCTGGCTGATTTCTGCTATTATCTTTATCTTCTGCTTTGGGTTTAATTTGGTCTTCTTTTACTAATTTCTTATGGAAGTAAGAAAAGCAACTTTAAGGTAACCTTTTTAAGGGGTTTGGAGACAGAGCAAGCAGTGAACAAGACTTGTGTGCGAAGCGCACCAAATTCAAGCCTGGATATCACTTTCACTTTAAGTCTTGGAGATTACCTCCAGGTTCTAGACACACACACACACACGCACACCCACACGCACACGCACACACACAGGCTGCCTGGGCTTCAGGAGATGTTCATCCTTGGACACACAGTTTTTCTGCACATTGCAGTATGAGATCCAGGGCCAATTGAAGTCCTGAAGGACCAAGTTCATTGCCTTGAACATGTCTGGATAGTCTATATGTGTGTCATCATGGCCCAGACTAAACATGAGTCTGGACTTTCAGGCAAGGATAAGCTCCTAACGTGTAACCCTCTTTTTCACAACTCTAAAAGTTTACCTAGGAAACCAGTGAAAGGGTTTGTCTCGGCACCACTACATAAATTTCAGTTCTTATAGAGACCAGAATTATGAAGGTTATTTATTTTGAACCATGGGCGCTGGATATCTTCTATTTTCCTCAGATTATTTTCTCCCAACCCTTGCTGATAGTACTTGTCTTCTATGACTTATTAATTTCCATATGGACTTAAATTTGTGGACACTTTTCCACTGTGAAGTTGAACATTCAACTGCAAAAGAATTTGGAAAAATAGCAGATTCCATGAGACAAACCTGCTTCCAAACTGGATATCTCCTCCTGCATTTGTAAGGCATCCATTCAGTTCCTTCACCACCAGATCTATACTAAGGAGAACAAATCTTGGAGTTGTGGGAGCTCCAATGTGGCAGTGGAGGTGAAGGTGGGGCTTGCTTGTTAAAAACAATATGTTCCCATAAAATTTAAGGAAAGGTAATATTTTTGCACACTTTTCTGTAATTGAATATCATTAAAGTATTAGATATACAATGCATCTCGCCTTTCTTTTATACTTTCAAAAATTATTTATTGAATGCCTAGTATAAACCAAGCATTATGCAAAGGATAAAGGGATAAAATGGTGAGCAAAAAAACAGAAAAGAAAGCTAAAAGGCAGTTATGACTGGAAAGAGTAGGAATGGAGAAGAAAAAGTGAATTGCTGTATTACCTCTATTACCAAAGACTTTGTATGTTCTTGGGACCTTGAATCAGAAAAAAAGTAGTTATGCTGGATCCCTCTGACATGTATGGCAAGGAGTGTGTGTGTGTGTGTGTGTGTGTGTGTGTGTGTGTGTCTGTGTGTGGTGCCTTTTGGAGAAGATGAGGGAGCATAAGGAGAGTACCTCAATTTCTGCCCAATAGAAGTGGGAGGACAGAATCACTGATGTTCCAGAAGCTAAGAAAGGAAAAATGTAAATTATTTTCTTTACGCATGTGGTTTGCACAACATTCTCCCAACATAAGACTCCCACTTGGGTCCTAAAGTTGGAAAAATCTAGGGAGTATGGAGAAGAGGAACAGAGCTACAAGACTTGACATTGTATACCAGGTGCCAGCACTAGCAGACAAACTCCTAGAGGGAGACCTTTGTAAGACATTCTCCAGGTTCATTAGCCATGAGCACTATGAATCTGGAATTAATATCATCTACCTAAATCAGAGAGAGATACTTCTCACATAAGTCCCTTATGTGCAGGCAGGGTAGCAAAGGAAGAGTTCTTTAGGGGTAATTTGAAGAGCCCCTAAGAATTCCCTACCCCAAATGGTATTTCCCATGTTGACTGAAATTCTTCATTTTGTTTCACTGCTTAGAACCCACCTTTACTCATCTCATTATAACTACAGAAGTAGATGTAACATAGAATAAATAGTAATTAAAGGTTCTGAAATCAAATGGCCTTGTTCATCGTAGGCTTCACCACTAATCGGTCACGTGACTTTGGGGCATGTTTCTTAATAACAGCTAAGAATTACATTTACTGAGCATGTAATCACTTAGCAATGATAAGGCCAACCCTTTACATCTATTTACATGTTTCACTACTCCTCACAATACCCTATAAGGTATGAAGTATCATTATCAGTTTACAGATGAGGAAACATGCACGTATGTAACTGAGGTCCAAAACTAGTAAGTGGAGAAGCTGAAATTCAAACCTAAGCAGACTTAACTATTATACCAGTCCCCTCACTTACACCCTCTAAGCCACTATACTTACGTCTGAGAGTAGTAAGGATCAGATAATTCTTACAGACTTGATAGAGTGCAAAAAGTCTTCAACACTATTACCGTTACTATTTCAGATAAATTAATTCTTGAGAAGAATTACAGCAGTACCCAGCAAACCCATTTCAATTTTAACCTCTGTGTTAGGTGCTAGGGTGCTATAGTGATGTATAAGACTTGATTCCTGCCGTCAAGAAACACAGAATTCAAGGCTCACTTACATTGCTTCCCTACACAAGATCCTTCAAAGACTCTATATTGCTTTCAGAAAGCTCAAGTCCCTTTCTTGGAACAAAAGGCCCATCACAATTTCACCCTATCTTTCCTCCTTGAAGATGTCTCCTGCCACTTCCCCCATCCACCCTCCAGCCTGAGCTACTTATTCTTCAGATGTGTTAGACATTTCACATCTCAGTAACTCACAATGTGCTGTTCCATTAGTCTGGGAAATTCCTTCCCCTACCTCCATTTCTCCAACTTCCATATTCACCTCAAATTTCTCTGGAATTCCCCAACCCCTGCTACATGAGATGCTCCCTCTCCATGCTCCCACAGAATCCTGCACATACTGCATTTACTATATTGTACTGAAGAAACTCTTCTACTCATTTGCCTCCACCACCATTCTGTAAGCTTCCTGAAGACTTTTTAGCAGTCTCTTAACCTAGCTCCCACAACAATTTTATGCACAGTAACACTCAATGAATGTGCACATAATGAACAAGTTAACAAATAAACTTTAATTAGTGCTCTAATGAGGGTGTAACGATTTCATTGAAGGAGTAGAGTGAAACTGACTGAGAGGGTCTGTGATGACTTCTTTAATGAGGTGGCATCTGAACTGACTCTTTGTGGGAAGGGAGTACTTGAATTAATGGACATAGGCAGATGACCTCCCAGCAAGAAAAGGTTTGAGAAAAGGCCCTAGAAGGAACTTTTGAGGTATAATAAGTAAGTTCTGTGACTAAAACGTAGGGAAGAAAAATGAAGAGTAAGGCAATAAAGTGGCAAGAGATTAGTGGCGATAAAACTGGGACTGGGAGAAAAGCCAGACCATCAAAGTAATTCTCAAGCAATTTTCAATTTTAAAAAATCTTACTGCTGTAAGTAATGTGATCAGCTCCCAATTCTTCTATTTGTATTTCTTCCCATTCATTCATAACTGACTCCTGATAATTATATCAGAACCACAGCTATGTGTACAAGGAGAGGTTGTAAGGAAGGACAGATACAGGCAAAGGAAAATAGTATGGAGAGAAAAATAGGAGGAAACTGATCTAAATTAACATACCAAGCAGATAGAAGTGTCTTACCCCTAAAACAGCAGAGACCATGTCATCAGTAATTTGACTATTCTTAGATTTACTTTCAACTTTATGTCATTTTTTACTATATATATTTCTACAACAAACTCACATTAACTAATCTAAGATGCAGAGACAGAGATCTCTAAAGGCAACCAATATCATTTTAGGAAGAGAATGCTTTGGCCCACATGCTTTTGCAGTGCACCTAATAGGCGCCTGGCATCACTAAAGAGTGAATCTGGTACAGTATTGAATACAGGTTGTATCACATAACAACAAAATGCACACCTACTTTACTCACTGTGCTCCCTGCTTCAAGCACCAACTCAATATTTACTGCACACCTGTTATGAGAAAGACACTGTTTTTGGCACAGACAGGGAATCCTAGATGAATCTGGTAAGATCCAGGCCTTTGAAGAATGTACAGAGTAGGTGAGCCAACTGTGTACATGATAATGCAATTCAGCATGCAATGTATGAAAAATGTAGCATGGAAGCAAACAAGAGGCATCAAGTTGAAACGGGGAAAGATTTCACGACAGGGTTAACTTAAGGGACTACTAGGAAAAGTTTTCATTATGTTTCTTTTTTATTTATATATTTTAATTACAAAGGTGATATATGTTCATTATATAAAATTTCTAAATACAGAAAAGAAAAATTCACAAATGAAACACTATATTTTTGTATATGCCATTTAAAATTTTATTTATTATAAAAATGAAACCATACTGTACATTCCTTTCAGTAAACAGCTTTTTCAAGCAACAATATATTACAATCATTTTTCCATGTAATTTACTATACTTCTAGAACTGATTTTTATTTTCAAATAGGTCCATGTCAAAAGGTATAAAAGAGTATACAGCAAAAGCATGTCTCTCTCTCAACCCATTCTATTACTTTTAGTTTTAACCAGAAACAACCACTGTTACCAGGTTCTTGTGATCCTTCCACAAATATTTTGCTTATGTGTATATATTTTTTTAAATAAGTGGTAACCACAAACACAAAATTTTGCACCTCATTTTTTTCTCCCCAGGCAATACACATAACATTGCCTTGTTCTTCTTGGTAGCTACAAAGTGTATCATTGTATGAAAATATAATAACTTGCATCCAGTCCCCTTGATGGACATTCAGAATAGTTCTAATATTTCGCTATTACAATATTGCTAGATGCATCCTTAAAATGTAAATATGTACACATTTATAAATATATCTACAGGAAAAATTGCTAGAAGTGGAGTTTAAGCTCCAAGGATATATATATTTTAGAATTTGAAAGATACTACCACAGTGTCCTCCATTCGGGTGGTCTTCCAGCCAATTACAAATGAGAATGCCTATCCCTTTCCCTTACTTATGGCTACCCAGTCAAAAACTATCTCCCATTCTCCCATGGTCCCCCACCTCCAATACAAACACATCTTAGAAACAGGTGAGATCAACTAGCTGGCCAATGGAATGTGAGAATATGAACACAAATGATAAGCATCATGTCAAGTCTAAAGTAATTGAGAAGAGAGGGCACATCCTTTGCTTTTCTGCCAGCTGGAAAGAGAAGATTTCAGGGCCCTAGAACTGGCAGAGCCACATGATGCAAGGAACCTGAGTCCCTGAATCCATACAGAGAAAAACTGTCTAACAACAAGAAACATCCACATGGGACTATTACATGAGAGAGAAAAAAGTTCCTATTGTATTACAAGCTGTTGAAATATTAGTGTTTGTTAAAACATCTTGCTTTATTGTAACAAATATACCAAGACATCCTTTTTTTTTTTTTTTTAAGACATCCTTTTTTATACACAATTCCAGATCCTGGGGAGCCTGGGTGGCTCCATCAGTTAAGCATCGGACTCTTGATTTTGGCTCAGGTCATGATCTCAGGGTCATGAGCTCAAGTCCCACATCATGCTCTGCACTAGATGTGGAGCCTGCTTGAGAGTCTCTCTCCCTCTTCCCCTCCCGCACCTCTCTCAAATATATAAAATCTTTAAAATCCAAGATCCCTATACACTAATAATGAAGCAGCAGAAAGAGAAATTAAGAAAATAATCCCATTTACAACTACACCAAAAATAATAAAATAATAAAAAACTTAACCAAAGAGATGAAAAACTTGTGCTCTGAAAACCTAAACACTGATTAAAGAATTGAAGACAGCACAAACAAATGGAAAGACATTCCATGCTCATGGATTGGAACCACAAGTATTGTTAAAATTGTCTAGACTACTCAAAGCAATCTATAGATTTAATGCAATCCCTATCTAAATACCAATAGCATTTTTCACAGAACTAAAACAATCCTAAAATTTGTATGGAACCACAAAAGATCCCAAATAGCCAAAGCAATCCTGAAAAAGAAATGCAAAACTAGAGGTATCACAATTCCAGACTTCCAAGAAATAAAAAGCTGGAGTAACCAAAACAGTATGATACTAGACACATAGATCAATGGAACAGAATAGGAAACCCAAATACAAACCCACAATCATGTGGTTAATTAATCTTTGGTAAAGCAGGAAAGAATATACAATGTTCTTTGTAGAGACAGTCTCTTCAAGAAATGGTGCTGGGAAAACTGGACAGCTACATCCAAAATAAAGAAACCAGACCACTTTCTTACACCATACACAAAAATAAACTCAAAATGGACTAAAGAACTAGTGTGAGGCCTGAAACCATAAAAATCCTAAAAGAGGGGTCCGTGAGTGGCTCAATCAGTTAAATGTCTAACTCTTGATCTCAGCTCAGGATTGATCTCAGCGTTGTGAGTTCAAGCCCCCATGTTGGGCCCCACACTGACCATGGAGCCTACTTCAAAAAAAAAAAAAAAAAAACCTAGAAGAGCATAGGCAGTAATTCCTCTGACATCAGCCATAGCAACATTTTTCTAGATATGTTTCCTGAGACAAGGGAAATAAAAGTAAAAATAAACTATTGGGACTACATCAAAATAAAAGGCTTCTGCACAGTAAACCATCAACAAAACTAAAAGGTAACCTGCTGGAATGCGAAAAGATATTTGCAAATGACATATGCCATAAAGGGTTAGTATCCAAAATATATATAAGGAACTTATACACCTCAAGACCTAAAAAACAATCTAATTAAAAAATGGGCAGAAGACACAAATATACATTTCTCCAAAGAAGATATCTAGATGGCCAATAGACATATGAAAAGATGCTCAATGTCACTGACCATCAGGAAAATAAATACAAATCAAAACTATAATAAGATATCACCTCTTTTTAGTCAGAATAGCTAAAATCAAAAACACAAGAAACAAAAAGCGTTGGTGAGGATAGGAAGAAAAAGAAACCCCCATGCACTGTCGATAGCAATGCAAACTGGGGCAGCCAATGTGGAAAACCAATATGGAGGTCCCTCAAAAAATTAAAAATAGAACTACCCTATGATTCAGTAACTGCATTACTGGGCATCTACCCAAAAAATACAGAAACACTAATTCCAAGGGATACATGCACCTCTATGTTTACTGTAGCATTGTATACAGTAGCCAAATTGTGGAAGTAGCCCAAGTGCCCATCGACTGAGAAATACATAAAGAAGACGTGGTGTGGGGGGGTGCCTGGTTGGTTCAGTCAGTTAAGTGTCTGACTCTTGGTCTCAGCTCAGGTCATGATCTCATGGGTTGTGGGGCCAAGCCCCACATCCAGCCCTACACCCAGTGGCATGGAGTCTGCTTGAGATTCTCTGCTCTTCTCTCTGTCCGTACATGTGTGCTCTCTCTTGCTCTCTCTCTCAAATAAATAAAATGTTAAAAAAAAAAAAAAAAAAAAAAAAAGGAAGTCTTGCCATGTGCAATAACATGGATGGAGCTAGAGAGTATATTGTTAAGTGAATTCAAGTCAGAGAAAGACAAATACCATATCATCTCACTCATATGTGGGATTTAAGAAACAAAACAAACAAGCAAAGGAAAGAGAGAGGCACACCAAGAAACAAACTCTTAACTATAGAAAACAAACTGATGGTTACACAGGGGAGGTTGGTGGTGGGATGGATGAAATAGGTTATGGGGATTAAGGAGTGCACCTGTTGTGAGGAGCACTGAGTATTGTATGGAAGTGTTGAATCACTGTATTTTACACCCAAAACTAATATAAGACTATATGTTAACTATACTGGAATTAAAATTAAAAATTTAATTTAAAAAAAGTATCATTTAAAATAGCAGCAAAAAACGAGACAGAGCTAACAAAATATATGCAAAATGTGTATACTTAAAAAAATACAAAACTTTAAAGAGATAAATAAAAAATGGCACTAAAGAAAAAAAAAGGGCACCTGGGTGGCTCAGTCGTTAAGCGTCTGCCTTTGGCTCAGGTTGTGGTCCCAGGGTCCTGGGATCAAGCCCCGCATCGGGCTCCCTGCTCTGTGGGAAGCCTGCTTCTCCCACTACCATTCCCTCTGCTTGTGTTCCCTCTCTCGCTGTGTTTCTCTCTGTCAGATAAATAAAATATTTAAAAAAAAAAAATGGCACTATATAATATGTCCTTGGATTGGAAGACTCAATATTGTTAGAATGTCAAGTCTTCTCCAAACTGAACTATATATTCAATGCAATCTCAAAAATAATCCCAGCATGGTTTTTGGTAGAATTTGGCAAACTGATTCTAAACTTTACATGGAACAGTGGAGGGCCTAGAATGGGTAGAACAAGTTTGAGAAAAAGAAATAAAAGAGGATTTCTGTACTTAATATAAAACTAAGCAATTGCAGGGCACCTGGATGGTTCAGTTGGTTAAGCGTCTGACTCTTGATTTTGGCTCAGGTAATGATGTCAGAGTCATGAGATTGAGTCTGCACTGGGTTCTGTGCTGGGCATGGAGCCTGGTTAGATATTCTCTCTCTCTCTCTCTCCCTCTCTCTCTCTCTCTCTCTCCACCCCTCCCCAACCTCACGTTGATGCACACGCACGCTCTAAAAACAAAAACAAAAATCTAAGCAATTAAGACAACATGGTATTGGTAAAATATATAAATATACATCAATGAACTAAAATGAAAACAAACAAATAAAAAAACCCAGATCCACGTTCAAAGGATACATTTAGGAAATGTTCCTTAAGTATTTCAATGTTAAGTATGATAATAGCTATGTATGAAAGTAACATCTTCTGGATTGTCAAGAACTGTTTATTTCTTTGTTTTATCACAAATGAATATTGATTTATCAAATACCGCTGTAGTATCTGTAGTAATGATTCTAAAATTTATTTCCTTTGATCTACTAAGGCGATACATTAAATTAATATTTCCTAATGTTGAAACAGCCTTGCATATCTGAAATAAACAATGTTTACTTGGTTGTGACAGTTTTATATGCTGTGGGATATAAAGGAATAACCAAGAAAAAATAATACACTGGGAAATTCTTTAAATGATTCATAAATTTCAAATTTCAACTGAGTAATTAAAGAGCAGAACAGACCTTTCTGAGGAACAAATTTGTTATCTGGAAATGCAAGTGAATGACACACTACCCAGATCAAAAATGAAAGAAATGGAATTCCTAAATGAAAAGAAAAGAGAACTAGAGGGCAGGTCTAGGAGGCCTAATTGCAAATAAAAGAAATTCAAGAGAGACCACACTGAAGAAAGCAATAATCAAAACATAGTGCAAGAAAACTTCCCTCAGGAGGAGACTAGAGTTGTTAGATCAAAGTATTCACTGCATGCCAGGCAGGATAAACAAAAAAAGACACTTAGATATATCCTGGCAAAATCTCTCAAGTTTAATAAGAAAAAACAAACTTTCAAAAAATAAAGAACAGGTTACTTAGAAACAAATGAGCATGGGCTGGCACTGGGACAGCTAAGGGCACAGGCTCTGAAGTAAAACTACTGGGCTTCAAATCTTGGTGTGCACCTGGTTAAGTTACTTACTTCTTTGTGCTTCTGTAAAACAGGGATGATGACAGTACTTAACTTCTAAGGTTGGCTGGAATTTGAGATAATACACTGAAGAGTCCAGCACATAGTCGGTTATAATAACTGGACTTTGGCCTGTTAATACTGAAAGCTGTATAAGAGAGTGAAAACTCTGTAGACTTTTGAGAAGGCAAGAGCCTGAACCCTCCCCAGGGCTTAATGTTGAGCACTAATGATCTGAAAAGCGGTAGGATGAGCCCCACCCTACTGCCTCTAATGTTACCTGAGCTCATGCCAAGTGAGAAGTGAACTGGTGGGCAGAAAGAATTTTATTAATTTTTATTAATGTGAACAGGGCAAGGATAAAAGTCTTTTTAGCCTGGAGCTAACGATTATCAGAGATGAAAAAGTTGTAGGCTCTGTCAAGAGTAAAAGGACTCACAGTGGATCCCTGAGTCATTGAGGACTATCCTACAAGGAATAGATCTTACCGTTATTGCCAGGCAGGACCTTCCAAAAAGTGAACTAGTACGGGATTTGTGGCTGCCTGAGTTGGGTGTCATAAAGAAGTTATTTCATTCATTCAGCAAATTGTTTGCGCATATCTATGTTATGTTGAGGCGATATACTAGGGATCTAACTATGAATAGACTATGAATAAGACACAGCAAGTCCCTTCCCTCAAAGAATTTACACGCATGAATCTTGATTTATATCACCCAAATTGGAATGCCCATGTAAGAAACTGATCATACTAACAAAAGTGGTTAAAAAAATTTAAAACACACACAAACCTCTTCCAGATGAATTACACAGGAAACAAAAACAAAAAAGTCAACTTTCGGGTCCTGGGATCAAGCCCTGCATTGGGCTCTCTGCTCGGCAGGGAGCCTGCTTCCCACACCCTTCTCTCTCTACCTGCCTCTCTGTCTACTTGAGATCTCTTTCTCTCTGTCAAATAAATAAATAAAATCTCTAAAAAAAAAATTTTTTGGTAGAACTCTTGTATTAATTAGTTCAGTTCTACTTACTAAGCACTTAGCACCAACCAGAAATATTTTAAATGTTCCTCTCTAGATGTTACCTAAAAATTTCCCAGTCCACTACGTATCTTCAGATGGAAGATTATTTCTTCAATCCAAAAGGTATTGCATATAATGAATGTAGTGTGTTGAATGGTGGCCACTGAAAAGATACGTTCATGCCCCAAGACTTAGAATCTGTGAATATTACTTTATTGAAATAAAGGGCCTTTATAGGTATAAGTAAGGATATTGAGATGAGGAAAGTATCTGGCTTATTTAGGTGTGCCTAAATGTAATGACAAGTGGGGTCTTACAGTCCTTTTAAGAATCATTTTCAGAGAAAGGACACAGAAGAGGAAAAGATAGGGCAGAAAAGAAGGAAGCTATGAGAACACAGAGGCAGAGCCTGGAGTGGAGCCAACCAAGTCAAGGAATGCCAACAGCCAGCAGAAGCTGAAAGAGCCCAAGAACCTTTCAGACTTCTGGCTCCCCCAACTGTGGGAAAATACCTTTCTGTTGTTTACACCCCTCAGTCTGTGATCATTGGTTACTGCAGCCCCAGGAGAGAATGAACAGAGGCATTTTGGTAAGGAACCCTGGGTTCAAGTCCCACACCTGGCAGTTAGTCCCTATTTGCTCCTGAGCAAGTCCCTTAGCCTCCCTGAGCCTCCACAGCCTTATTAGTAAGAATGGGATAATCAGACCTGTGCTACTATCCCCCAGAGTTCTGATAAGACCAAAATGAAATGTCTGTGAAAACACACAGAATACTGTAAAATTCTATGCGAAGATGTATTATTATTATTATTATTATCTGACATTTCAAAAGAGGTTTGGGGCCTGGGCTGTTTATTCAAACCCACTTGCTGCAACCCTTTACACAAATCAATACTTGCCTAATTTTAACAATGCCAACATTCTATCAATTCTTAATATCAAATTTTATTTATAGAATTAAGCTATCACTAATATACATGGTACACCTCTTTACTGCTAGGATTTAATGAAGGTCTAATTACCACTAACCCTATCATCTATTTTATTTCCCTCCAGATATCTTCTACTACTGTCATACTAATTTAGTAAAGAGACCATCTAATTGGTTTATTGCCCCATATATATTAACAAATCAGTTCTAGCTGATCTGCCTTCAACAATATCTGTGAACTCACTTAACATAATCATAATTCTTTCTCTAGCTGACCTTAATTATCCCATACTGAATTTTTCTCAGCAAAGAATGAACCATTAATAACCTGTTCCTCCTATTTCTGGTTTTCCCCAATAGGTAGATACTGATCTACTGCCAGACCTAGTTCTTCGTTCCTAAAATGAAGTATATTTATGAAGTATAATCAAAAACTAAAGATATTGGTTCCACAAGTTATGCACAAAAGTTAATTTCATAACTCTATAACCTTACTTTATCCATGTATGTTTATATTTTTTAGAGAGTTCTTCCATTTTTTTTCACATAAAACATCTTCAAACACATTCTAAATTATCAAGAGGTTGGTTCTACTGCAAGCTGCAAATGACTTTCCTATCGGGCAAGGAAATTTGACATTAAAAACAACAACAACAAAAAAAGGTACTTTGATAATGTAGTCTTGTACCAGAATTTATTTTCTTGTGTCTTAATCATTCTATTCTATTTTAGAGTTGAATGGCATTCAAATCTTCCTAAAATCTAACTCAGAGTAACATAAGAATTTTATTGTCTGAAATGTTGCCTCTTTAGAGATCTTTAAGTAAATGTAAAAGAATGCTTCCCAAAAACCAGTTGGATGATAAAAACATCAATGGACTTTGAGATTTGTAAATGTAATAATCATTTGCAATTATTTAAAATATTTTACTTATTTATTGACAGAGAGAGAGAGAGATCACAAGTAGGCAGAGAGGCAGGCAGAGAGAGAGGGAGAGAGGCAGGCTCCCTGCTGTGCAGAGACCCTGATGCGGGGCTCGATCTCAGGACCCCAAGATCATGACCTGAGCTGAAGGCAGAGGCTTTAACCCACTGAGCCACTCAGGCACCCCAATCATTTGCAATGATTATTATCATCATTTATATTATCATTATCAATGATCATTTATATCATCATTTATTATTATCATCAATTATATTATCAATGATAATTATTATCATCAACAACATACAATCTTAAAATGAGATGTCCCTCAAGAATGCTAAGTGTTAAAAAAAAAGAATGCTAAGTGTTCCTACCAAGCCACT
>CM053615.1:50990604-51026722 GCA_028646535.1 Procyon lotor
TGCCTGGCTGGCTCAGTAGAGTATGTGACTCTTGATCTCAAGGCTGTAAGTTGGAGCCCCATGGTGGGTATAAGAGATTACTTAAAAATAAAAGAAGGAAGGAAGGAAGGAAGGAAGGAAGGAAGGAAGGAAGGAAGGAAGTAAGGAAGGAAGGAAGGAAGGAAGGGAGGGAGGGAGGGAGGGAGGGAGGGAGGGAGAGGGGAGGGGAGGGGAGAAAGGGGAGGGGAGGGAGGGGAGGGGAGGAGAGGAGGAAGGAATGAACAAAGGAACGAACTAACTTAAAAAACATCCAAAGGAAAAGGAAAAGGGAAAAGAGAAAAGGGAAAAGGGGAAGGAAAAGGGGAAGGGAAGGGAAGGGAAGGGAAGGAAAAAGGAAAAGGTGGAACGAAGGAACGAACGAACTAACTTAAAAAACATCCTCAAAAGCCATCCATTTTCCCATCACCCATCTTAGCAACCAAAGTATAGAATCTGGCCCCTCGCCACTAGAGGGGGGTGTTTCTTCTATTGGTTTTTCTTCCCCCTCATTTGGCTCACCAGAATTTCTGGCTGAACTAGAAACAAGCCTCAAGATAAACATTCTGACCTTTATTTCTCCTTCATATTGTGTGGTCCTTTCATTTTATTTCAGGCTGTACGTTGCCACTAAAATATCAACTTCAATCCCTAATTATTTGTATCACTATGCCCCATATCACACTTCCTTGCCTTTTTACAGACTAATAACAAGCTACACAGAGCTGATTCTAGAGACTTCAACATTAGTTCACCAGAAAATAATCAGATAATCCAACCAAGCCTGAGTATTCGTTTTTAAAAATGGGGTTTTTTTATATGCCATATTCATACGATTTCATTTGAATCACAATAATACTATAAAAAAAAAAGACAATAACAAATTTCAAAGAAGAAACTCAATGTTTTCAGGTGACTTGCCCAAGATTACCGGTGCCAAATAGTAAAACCATAATGAAGACTTAAGTACCCTGACCCCTAGACATTTTTGGTGCTACTTAGTATATGCCATGAGTAAAACACAGGAGATGAGAAAATAAATCAGTTCTTCACTGCTTTCTTTGAAGACCCCTGGTCTAAGGCAGAGACCCTTAAAGAAGGCTGAGACAAGAAATGGCCAGTCAGAATCTACATGCACTTTATGAAGCCAGAAGAGAGGGGAGGGAAGAGCTCTGATAAAAGCAAATCTATCGGGGCGCCTGAGTGGCTCAGTGGGTTAAGCCTCTGCCTTTGGCTCAGGTCATGATCTCAGGGTCCTGGGATCGAGCCCCGCATTGGGCTGTTCATCAGGGAGCCTGCTTCCTCCTCTCTCTCTCTCTGCCTACTTGTGATCTCTCTCCCTCTGTCAAATAAATAAAATCTAAAAAAAAAAAAAAGCAAATCTATCATAACAAAATCAAATCCATCTGATGTGAAACTGCTGGAGACAAAGTAGGTATACCACTCAGAACGCTTCTGGCAGCAAATGGCAAAATCCCAGATCATGCTGGCCCACATAATAAGGAACTGCATTATCTCACAGAACTAGAAGTTCAGAGGTAGATCAGACCAAGTACAGTACAGTACAATCAGTAATTCAGCAAGGTCATCCAAGGCTCAGGTTTCTTCTCTCATTCTGCCACCTTCTAGAAGAGCTTCATCCAAAGCTAGCTTTTCTCATTGTCCTAAGATGGCCTGAGCAGTTCTAGCCAACATACTCACACGAAACATCATCAGAGGAAGAAATACCATCTTTTCCTTTTATCTCTTTTTGAGGACAAGAAACTCTTTCCAAGAAGTACTCTGGCCCTCCTCCAGACTTCCTTTCACATCTCATTGGCCAGAATAGGTTACAGGACATTCCTAACCCTTCACTGGCAAAGGAAATGGGATCAACCATAATTGCTTAGACTAATCATCTTGGGTAGAATGAATGCTGAAGAGGCAATCACCATGACCATACCATGGGCAATTTATAATGATGAGTACTACTATGACATTGTTTTCACTCCAGAACAAAACTGTAATTTAATTATGTTGCTTCCATGATCATAACTATGAGGCATGTGCTTTGCCTGAGACTCAGATTACTCCTTGTTCACATCTCATATTTATCATCATAGACTTATTCCTCGGATATAAAACATTTTATTAAAATTTTCCTGTTCGATCCACTATTTTTTAAAATCTTTAATGCAACATTTTAGAGCAAGAATGGCAAACAGGTTTGTGTCTCACACCTACTCCAGTAGAAACAGCTATCTAGAACCCCACTTCAAGACAGATCCAAAGCTGAGTTTGGATCCAGTGAAAAATAATGACATGACACATTAGTGATATCTTCCATGACTTGTGTTTGGGCACAATACACTGAGTATATCTGCCAACCCCCATTTAGAGAAAATCTCTCTAAATAATTCTCTCCCAGTGATAGTAGATTTCTCCATTGCAATGCCTCTTTTTTATTTTTAAAATAAAATAAAATAGATAATTAAATACAAGATAAATAAAATAGATAAAAAATAGATAATAAAATAGAAAATAGAGGGGATCTACTCTATCTTCTCCCCTCTCTTCATTCTTCCCATGTAATTTATGTATATATACACACAACATATCTCAGGCATGAAATCCAAAAATTACTTTATATATAATCATTTCCACAGGAATTCTAAAAACTGACCCCTTTTGTAAGTCCATAGAAAGGCCTGGCAGAATGGCTTCACTTACAAACTATCTTACATAAAGGAAGCAAAGGAGGGTCTTTGGGGCCCAGTCTGGATGTAGGCCTAGAAAGGATTGAGGGGCAGATGGAAAAAGAGAATGACCATCTATTCCCAGTTAAAATGGATGAGTCCACAGTTGCCAGACAAAAACCAGAAAGGAACTAAAACCTAATCCTCAGCAAAGGCGACTAATCAATAAATGAAGGATCCTTAAATATTGACAGATTGCAAACAACATTCAGAGATTATATGTCTAAGATGCATCTGAAAAGACAGGGAAGGGCAACAGTGGTTATTCTGGGATGAATTAACTTAAGCCTTTTTCCTTTTGTCCTTCTATTCCTTATCTACATTATTCTGAGTGTCCTGTACTGCACATACACTGCCTTCTTAATGAGGGGGAAAAATAAAGGAAATATGTTTTTATCTTATCGTTTTGATGTTTTGGTTGTTCCAATTAACCTCTAACTGCCTTGTAGTTTTAAGATCAAGCCTGTCTAACTATTCTCCTATGGGAAGCAAGATTGTTTTAAGTTGTTGATATCACAAGCAAAAAGTATTCTTGTAGCTAAAAATTCATTTGAAACATAAAAGAAGAAAAATTAGAAAAATCCCTAAAAAAACGAATCAAAAATATTTAATCACCACCATAATACTCTGAAATCACCACTACTCAAAAGTTTGATAATTTAGCATATTTTTTAAGTCAAATAATTTTTTTACCCAGATTGCCAGTTGGCTGTTTTGCTTTCACCCAAATTGTATTTGGCCAAAATCAGTTTTGGCCAAAATATCTTTTAAGTCAAATTGGTATTTTACAAAGAACATACTACCAGCATCAGGGGAAAGTCTAAAGGCAGAGATAAGAAATAGGATCCCTAAAAGACATTCAGTAATAAAGAACAAGCAAAATGCCTGGACAAGTATGAAAAAAGAAAATCACCTAGTGCAATGGTTCAAAGGTAGAAGAAAATTTTTTATCAAGGAGCTATAAAGCTAACCCAAGTAGCTTAGTAAATGTTAGTAAGGATATCAGGTTAATTGAGTTTCATCCACCTGCTTGAACTCTCTCCCCTGGGTAGACAATGCTAAGGTTTTCCTCAGGTTCCCTATGAGAAAACCTAATCTGCCTGGGGTTCAAATTGAAGACGAATGTTCCCCAAATCATTCTACAATGATACACTTTCCCAGTAAATGAGGTTCTGGAGCTAGCCACTGTGTGATAGGGGATCCAAACCAGTGTTTTTGACATTATGGGAACATTATGGTTCCCATTCTAAATTATGGAAGGTAATATCCTATACTGTCAGACAAAGTAGAGATGGCAGATGATAGGAATTTGCACAGAAAGAAGCAATCCCAATTATACTGCCTTAGGAGTGAAGGACTCCAGTAGAGGACCTCAGCTTCTACAATAGCTGGTCAGTATGGCTAGAAAGAGCTAGAAGACATCTCCAGTTTGAAGTCTTTAAAGGAACATGATTATAGTTAGTTCTTTTCAGCCACTTGTTCAGTGGAAAATCCTGGAGAGCTTTCTGAGCTGCCTCTATTCACTCAAATATTAACTGGCTTCCAGGCTATTGGTGTTGCCGAGGTAAGCGGGGAAGGAGGAGAGTGAAAGACATCATCATTTAAAAAAATGAAGTGGGACCCTCTCCTCACACCACACACCAAGAAAAATGAGGAAAATTTAAGTGTAAAATAGAAATCACAAAACAGCAGAAAACAATGTGAGAGATTTCTTTCAGCAACTTGTAGTGGGGCAGGCTTTTCTAACTATGACCCAAAATCCAGGAGTCATAAAAGACTAACAAATTCAACTACTTTTCAGGAAAAATCTACTTAGCAAAAACATCATAAGCAAAAATAATGGGGGTGAGGTACGTTGCAACTCATATTACAAAGGGCAAATAGTATACACATCAGCTACAAGGTGGTTTTTAAATGAACCCCCGACCCCCACCCAAGAAAGGCAAAGGATTAAAGACACATTTCACAAAAAAGGAAAAATAAATGGCTCCCAAATATACGAAAAGGTATTCAACTCATTCATAAGAGAAATAGAAATTAAAACTACATCAAGAAAACATTTTTCACCTATCAGATTGGAAAAATCCAAACATTCAATAATACTTTTTGTGGCAAGAATATGGTTAACAAGGCACTCCCATACATTTCTGATGGAGGTGTATATCATACAACCTCCATGGAGGACAATTTGGTAGTACCTATAAAACTACAATGAGATATACTCTTTGGTCAGCAATTGCACTTTCAAGAATTTACCCTATAAATACATTTATACCAGTATGAAATAATCTTATGTAACAAAAGTACGTACTGCAGTATTCTTTTTTTTTTTTTTTTTGACAGACAGAGAGATCACACGTAGGCAAAGAGGCAGGCAGAGAGGAGGAAGCAGGCTCCCACCACCAAGCAGAGAGCCTGATGCAGGGCTCAATCCCAGGACCCTGAGATCATGACCTGTGCCCAAGGCAGAGGCTTTAACCCACTGAGCCACCCAGGTGCCCCTGCAGTATTATTTCTAATAGAAAAAGACTGAAATTTTCCCAAATGCCAATCAATATGGGACTCATTAAAAAAGAATGATGCTATATCCATACAATAATGTGGAAGAGATTTCCAAAATATATTATTAAAATTAAATATATCTGGGGGCACCTGGGTGGCTCAGTTGGCTAAACATCCAACTTTTGATTTTGGCTCAGGTCATGATCTCAGGATTGTGAGATCTACCCCTCATCAAGCTCCTTGCTGGACACGGAGCCTGCTTAAGATTCTCTCTCTCTCCCTTTCCATCTGCCCCTCCCCCTCTCAAAAAAAAAAAAGAAATATATCTGGGATATTTTGCCACACTTACGGAAAGAACTCCAAGATACACTGTTAAGTGAAAAAGGGAGAATAATACATATAAGCTTCATTTATATAGAAGAGAAAAACAGAATTTATATTTGTTTTGGTTTGAATATATATTTCAAAACTCTGGGAGGATGGGAATGGGGAACAGGGTGGAAGGGAAATTTTCATTTCTAAACATGTTGTTGTTTGAATCAAACGAATGCATTACCTTTTCAAAAGTTAAAACTTAAGATGCCTAATATAGTAAATGTTTACTACATATAATTCAAGTTATATCTACGAAATACTCTACATTCGGGCCCCTCAGTCTGTGTGTGCTAGATGGCAAACAAGTGACTATGCACTTGGGGAGGCCTTAAACAGCAGTATCCAGAACTGAAAAGCCAAGTGTGGTTCCAGCGGGAAACCTGATGACTAGAAATGAAGAACTCACTGATGAATAGGTTGCTCATGCCCAGGGCAGAGACGGGGAAGAAAAGAGAGAGGAGCACCGTCTTGTTGAAAATACCACAGGAAAAGAGGCACATCAAAATAAGTAAGCCAGAGATTAATTCTTAGGGTAGCTAAGGTCAAAAGGTGGTCCAATTCCTTAGGATACTGAATTGGTTCTTAGTTCAAATGCACGTCACAGAGTGGTAGAACTCAGGGTGTCTGGCCTTCAATCCGGGTGACTAGAAGTCTCTGTCGACTACTGGCCATGGTAAGCCAGGTTAGTGTGGTAACAGCGGCACGGGGATGGACAGCAAGCCTCCTCTGCTGCTCTCTTAGGCCTAAACACCAAGGAAAACTCCCTCAGAAAAGCTAATAAGGCCACAAGATTGGTTAGAATAAAGAAAACAGAATATTTTGAATAAACTTCCTGAAAACTGATTTCATTCATTCATCAAATGTTTACAGAGCACCTACTCTGTGCCAAGAACTGCTCTCAGTGCTCAATAAATTCATCCCCCAAAATAAGTATGTTGGGGATCATTTAAACAAATTATCAATTTGTTTGTTAATAATAATTAACAAATAAAAAGATATTTTAAAAGATTTTGAGATAATAGAAGCTTCTCTTAAAACTTTTTGTGAAATATGAAAAAATCACTAAATTGACAGCTATAAAATGCTTTGAAACTATGAGAAATGGATTTCAATTTTTATCCAACCTATTCTATTGGCTTAAGAGTGAAAATAGTGACTTAACATGTGAATTTAAAATAAGACAATCATTCTTAGAAATTAGAAATAATGAGGAAGTTTGTTTCAATTTTACTAAACTTGAGTAGGATAAATCTTTAAAACACAGCTTTCTATTCTCATCAGTACAATTGATAAAACAGGAAAACATAACTGGAAAATGGAACTAATTCAGAACAGATGTCAGGGAGGAATTTTTCCAGTAGTGAACTATAAACATGTGGAATAAATAGTGGAAAATGTATTATGGTAAAAAAATCAGAATCAGTTACTAATTACATGATCTAAGCAGGAAACCAGATACCTAAATATGTAGAACAGGCATTTAAAAAATAGCTCTAAATTAATGGATAAACCATGTTTTCACTTTCCAAACCTCAGATAATACATAAACCTGCAATGCGTTAAAATGCAGGTATTTCTCAAAGCCTATAAAGTTGCCTCTTATCCATAAAGATGTATCCAACTGCAAATGTAACAAGTTTGCAAACAGAATTTATTTTATTCTTTCTGCCTGATGTGCTAATATTTTTTCAACCTAATACCTACTTGGTACTTTTGACCAGCCTTCTTAATATTTCACTCTATTTACTTACACTCTACAAAGAGATATAAAGACTTACAACCCACCACCACCAGTTATTCTCCACGAAAAAGCGAAAAGGACAGTCATTCCTTAGCTGCTGCTTCTAAGAAGAAATGGTTTATGCCTAGCATGCAGTGAGGATCAGAAAGGAACTGAAACAAACAACACTATCCATTCCAGTGAAAGTTTATTAATTTGTATGAAGTCAATTTGCTACTCATCCATATTCAAATGAAAGTACAAAAACAAATTCCATAGCTAAATATAAAATGACTTTTGGACTATCCAGGTTTCTGCTTGTTTCTACTTTATGGATAAGAGAAGGCTGTGACGCTAGCACTACATTAACTCTCTCAGGCTACCAAGATCCCACTCCATGCCTACAATTAATTATCAAGTAGGCCAAAGCAGTTTAATATAATATTACTATTATAAACACACATTACACACAGAAGTTATTGAGCCTACTGACTACAGCAACCAGGTAGTGACGGGAGCCCAGATCAGAGCGGACTCCTGATTCGAAATACTTAAGTGGCCTAAAAATTCTTAAACTTTAGAACCTAAAAGATCCTGAAAGTCATATAGTGAGCTCAACAATGTCATTTTAAGATAATGATATTAAGGCTCCCAAAAAAGCTTAACAAACTTACCCAAGGTTGGGCAGCTTCGTGGCAGCAAAGCTAGACCCAGGCCTCTGAGAAGCAATCTAGTGCTCTTTGTGAAATACAGCATCTCACTCTTGGAGAATATGCTGAAGCAACTGAAGTACATGTGAGGCAATCTTTTTTCTTTTTTTCCAGAGTTGGGTAATAAGAAAAAGGGTTATGTGGCTACCTTTGGAAAGAGAGATTAACTTTATCTATCATTTCTAGCTAAAATGAAGATCTTGTTTTACAGGTATACATGATATCCTGAATTGATTGATCACACAGGAGTAATAACTTTTCTCCCCCAAATCACCGTGGTCTTCCAGAGTTTACCAGTAACTGGGAAAAACATGACTAAGAAATAAACTCTCTTTTTAACCACATTGCAAACTTGTTATTTAGTAATGGACCAAAAAAAAAAAAATTTTTTTTAATGAGATTTTAAAATATTATCAACACTTATACTATTAAATAATCTTTCTCAGTTTTTATTCTTTCCAAAATCTTCCATAACATAGAAAAATCTTCCCTGATCTTCCCTGATATTGCTTTTTCCTTTTAAAGAAAATTTTAATATTCTAAGTCACAAGGATCTCTAAAACTTCCAACAAATATAATTCCAAACTCTCCTTGCCTAATTTACTTCGGCATAATATAGTGTCATACAAATCTAGTTAAATATATTTTGGAAGAGGTAGGAAATTAAGAAATTTTTATATTTAACTCATTATACATAGATGTTAGAGTTCTCAATTTTCTAAACCTTAAGAAATGTTTCCAAAAGAAGAATGACATTACATTTCCTAGCCTACAGCATCCAGTTCATCACTGAGAAAAAGCAACATAAAAGAAAGTGCAATTAGAAGGAGAAAGAGGGTAGAACAAGGTTCAAACCAAAGTTGATCAGGGAAAAAAAAAATCAGAGCAAATCTCCCTACACAGATATAACAGGTACAAGCCAAACCGCAATTTCCTTGTATCACTATGCTCCCTCTGTAACTGTCTGGGCTTGTGGCAGGTACCTTGACAAGGTATCTTCAATCAGGAGAGTCAAAAGTTGAGATTAATGAAAACAACTAACATATGATCTCATTTACATCCATTCATGCCAAGAATCTCCTAATCCATGCAATTTGTGACTTCTATTACGGCTGCTCTCTCTTTATATTCAAACTGAGAAGGAGGAAATATTTTATGGATATTTACTATCCATGTTAAACTTAGGTGCCACAGAAATTTCTGTGAAGATATGTGAAGCATGTTTCTGAAGCTTATAGTTTGACAGGGGAATAAACTATGGACATAAAAACAGAAAAAGAAAGCAGTAAAATAAGAAGTCTATAAAAGTCTAAAGCATAATTTGAGTTCATTTCTTGAGCTAGTTTTACAGGAAAGATAAGATTTCAAAAAGCAGACAAGGGGAAGAAGGGAATGTCATACAAAGGAAAACTATGTACAAATGTGGGAGGAAGAAAAGATGTTTGAAGAACAGTAAAGATACCAGTTTGACTAGAACGGAGAAATTCTGTGGAAATAAAGAAGCCAGGATGTGGAGACTTTCAGGTTTTACTTTGAAGACAATATCCAGCTGCTGAAGACTTTTGAGCACAACAGAATTGATATGGAAAGCATGGTATGCAGGCAGATCAGACAGAAAATTACTACAGTAGTCCCGTGTTCCTGGGCCCAGAACACTTCAGTTTGTAAGTCAATGTCAGCTGCAGTTACCAAATTTTATATATATTTTTTACACTTTATATATACGCACATATACATGCATATATAACATAGAACTTCTACAGTGATTCTAGAGACTGGACTTACGTAATTCTTTCATTTTCCCTTCCTAGTTTCACCTTAGGTAACAACTTCTGGCTTAGAATTTTTATTTTACCTCTCTTCACCCAATCTTCACATTAATACGACTCATGCTCATTTTTTGTGTATGAGCAAAATCAACATTAAATGTCACTGCTTAATCAGAAGAGCATTTAAAACAATTTTTTAAATCCCATTTTGTTAAAGCAATTGTTTTATATCACACACAGTAAATTTCCCCCAAATTTCATATTTTATTTTCCAAGAGAAAGAGCATTTTTCTTTTCTTGCAAACTACACCTATGAAACTGAAACAAAATGAAAGTTTATTTATTATCCAGTGAATTTGTAATAATTACTTCATAGAGAGTTTTTAAACAGATTGGCTGCCATAAGTATCATGAAAACAGAAACTAACTGCTTTCTTTGCTTTGTGTGTGTAAACTAGGCCACACATAAATGTCCCTCTTCTAGAAAAAGAACCAAACCAGGTAAGTTTTCAACATTTCACAGATTAAGGTAGTCTTATTCTATTTGATTTCCCAAAAGAAGAGCTTTCATTATAAAGTATTAAGTTTCATTTAATCCAAAACAGTCATTGAAAAGGTAATTTAGATTACTGAAAGTCATATTACATATGCCTTACAGATTATGTGTGATTTCTAGTAAATCAAACTTATGAAAAAATATAGAATAATAGAGAGTAATTTGAAAAAGAAAAGAGAATGATTCATTCTGTTTGAGGAACTGCATAGGTTTAGGGACCTAGGATTAAGGAGAGGACGATGTCCCAGACTGCAAGACAGCCTTGTCTCTGCTTCCATGCCTTTCCATTTGAGTGCAAAATTTTGCCACTTATCAGTGGCCACTGGAACTTCTCCAACAGTCAGCCCAGCTTCCTACCCAGAGGAGCACTAAGCCAGCTGATTGGCTCAGTGCAATCAGACAACAACCCTCAGCCCAACAGCAGTCAAGGAATAAAGATTGGCGACCTGATAGGAAGGAAAGGATGTAAAGGAGGCAAGGGGTGGGGGAAAGCACCGAATCAAGCCATACAGACTTCCAGAAAGAAATAGCCACTCAAAGAAAGAAATGCTTTTACCTGGAGATATTTGGCCAGGGATGGATATTTTTTTTAAGGTAAACAAGGATATGGGTTTAAAACTGTCACTGGAGGAGCCCAATTCCTATGAACAAAGTTAGTAGCTTTACAACTACCTTGAGTGGGCATGGATCTTTTATAGATTAACATTTAGAAAATGGAGTTTATTCAATAAATTCATTAAAAGATGTCCTATTCCCTAAAAACTGTACCTAATTTTAGGGTTCCTGCTTTAGAGTGATTCCAGTTCTGCGTGAGATTTCAAATTGAAGAGGGAATGGGTGGGGTGCAGAACACATGAAATTTTTACAGCATGGAAATAAAAGTATTTTTAAACCTTCTTGGGGGTGAAGAATTAGGCAAGAAGTAATACGTGGAAACTGTCAAGTGCTTCTCTACACACCCACCCACCAGATACCATCGCAGCCGGGCAGGGGAGTCTCCCTCTTCTTGCCTGACAGCTTCACTTTCTTTGAGGTCTCGAGCTGGTGATCACACTGGCCCGTCATGGTATTTTCAGTTAACAAAGCAGTTACTCAACAGGGGAAAAAGCCACAAAGGAGCAGAGCAGCTGCTGCTGCACCCGTGATGCAAGTGCAGGATGAGCCCCAGGCCGCCACCGCCGCCTCGGCTCCTCCGTGACGTCCGGGAGGGGTATCCCCGGCTCTCAGGAAGTGGTGGCCGCGGGCGGCTCCGCCCCCACGCGACTCGGGGATGGCCGGGCCGCCGGGTGGCAGGACTGCCCGGCAACTTGGCAGACGGCATTCGCCGTCCGACACACACGCACGCCCCGCGGGCCGCGCGCCCCGCTCCCTCGCCCGCGCCTCGCCCTCTTCTCCCGTCACAGCCCGCGCCCCCTCTCTCCCAAGGCTCACACCCACTCACCCCGACCCCCTGCGCAGAGCCTGGCCCAGCGCCGCCGGTCACTAGACAGGGTCGAGCTGGGTCCAAGATGGCGACTCCGCCCCCGCCCCCTCCGCACTCCTGGCGGGGTCAGGGCGCCCCCTCACGCGGCGGGCTCGCGCCCGAGGCCCGGCTAAAAATATCCAGGCTCGACTATATTTGGTTCGGCCGGATCCCGCCGCGGCCGCGCGCACTCCGCCCCGCCCCGCCCTGCGCGCCCCGCCCCGAGCGCTCCGCCCCGCCCCGCCCCGCCCCGCCCCGCCCCGCCCCGAGCGGCACTGAATGGAGAAGGGGCGGGGGTGACCGAGGGGAACCTACTCCGCTATCTGCGGCGCGCGCCGGCGGCGGGGCCCGGCCAACCGCCGAATTTAGTAACATCGCCTGCGTCAATCACGCGCCTCGTGTGCGTCAGCGCCGCGCGGCTCCAGGTCCTGCTCCCCCCACCCCCCCAGCCTTTGAATGGATACAATGTAGCAGCGCCCTCCTTCCTTCCGAGACTGGATTGGAACCCGCCGCAGTGCAGAAGCTCGGTTCCCCTCTGCTGGGTCAACTTGCGGAGCATCCTCCCATGGTCTTCTCCACACCACTCTGTCTGAAGTGGAAGTGGAATCTAAGAAATATACCTGTCATATATATATATAATAGTTTTGTTTTCAAGTTTCTGGTGCTAACTCGAACCTTCGATTCTGAACTGTGTGCTGTCAACAATGGGATTCTCCCCCCACTGCGCCACACACACACACACACACACACGCACGCAAACATTGGGACATGTCAAAGAAATAGAATGTGACATTTGATTTAAGCAGACTACATGTAGATCATGCCTGTCTGCGTCGTTGCACTCAAATATTTTCTCCTCAAAAATTCATATCTCAAAGAGGTTGCTTTCACTCAGGACTTTGGAACTAGGACTTTAACTTTGATAAATTTTTGTTTTTGTTTGCAGCGAGAAATTCACACTTAAATTCATCATTTCCAGGAAGAAATTGCTCTCCCTCACACAGTCGCCCAGGCTTTCAGCACACCATTTCATGACAAATGTGTCCCAGAAGACCAGAGCAAATCCCATGGCGAGGGACTGAACTAATAAATCCTGCTGATTGATTTCGAAATATTTAATTTGGGAGATTGGGGGGGGGGCAACATCAAAAAGTGAAAGTGCGATTTGAGATTTCTATTTCTGCCGGGGATAGGGGATGATTTGCAACGGTCAGTTCCGCTCAGCTGTTCAACACGTGTGTGTTTGTTTTACACACATTAAGTAGTTTCTGCTGCAGCGCGCACGTGGATGATGGATGGATGTGCACTCTCAGTTGGGTTAGAGTGGGTCCAGTTAGGAAATCCACACCCTAGTTTAATGAAATAAGACCTTATCTTCCGGAGCCATCTGCATCCCTGTGCGAAACACGCACTCAGCAAATGATGCGAGGAGGAGATGGATTAACCTAGACGCTGAGGGCCAGCGAGGCTTAAACAGCTTTGGAACTGTTGCTTGAGGAAAGCGCAGCTGCACCTCAGGGAGTCTTCGGGCCGATGCCTGACTCCTGCACCGGCTGCCAGGTCACTCGGAGAAGCTGGCTGGCGGAGCCTTCCCTTTCGGAAGAGCTGTCCTCTCCCTTACCCCCTCTCCCTGGCTCCATGCCTCGGGGCAGCCTCGGAGTCGCGCCAGCCGCACTCCTCCAACTCTACTCCACCCGAGCCTGACAGCTGGGCGGTCCCGCCTGACCCGCGGGCGGGCCGCTGCACCCTCTAGCCCACTCGCGCCCTGGCGAGCAGCGCCGCTGCAAAGGGGTTGGCGGCGCGGGTCCAAAAGGCCCCCCTGCCGGGGCTGGCCGCGCGGCGCAGTTTCCATTGTGCAGCCCTGAGAATGGTCGAGGAGCGCGCGCGCACACGCGCGCGCACACACACACACACACACACACACACCCTCCCTCGCACACGCGGAACCGGCTGGGCCAGGGGAGGGAGGAGGAGGGTGACGTAGCGTCCCATGGCGTCACATTGACGTCTCGCATTCCAGGCACTCTATGGAGAGGCCGCTAGGGCTCCTGTGGCATAAATGACGTGCCGAGAGAGCGAGCGAACGCGCTGCCGGGAGAGCGGAGTCTCCTGCCTCCCGCCCCCCACCCCTCCAGCTCCTGCTCCTCCTCCGCTCCCCACACACAGACAAGCTCACACCCGCTCCCTCACTCGCACACACAGACACACGCGCACACAAGCTCCTCGCACACACTCCACTCTCTCCCGCGCGCTCACACCCCTCTCGCCCTGCGCTCTCGCCGGTGCCGAGCAGCGCGGCAGCCGGACGCCCCTCCCGGACTCACTTTGCAACGCTGACAGCGCCGGCGGTGGCCTTGGAGGTGGGAACGGCGGCGGCATCCTCCCCCCTGGTCGCGGCCGGAGCCCGGACGCCCGCGGAACCCCTCGCCGGCACTCTCCCATGAGTCGGGATCGCAGCATCCCCTGCCAGACGCTCACCACCTCTGGGAGCCGCTGGGCTTGTACACAGCAGCCCTTCCGGGACAGAAGCTGTGACTCCCCCCCAGTGCAGATTTCGGGGCAGCTCTCTAGAAACTCGCTCTAAAGACGGAACCGCCACAGCACTCAAGTACGTATGAGATTCGCCCAGTTAATTGAGGGACTTGCTAAAAAGTTGGCGCGCTGGGAAGCGTCGCTCCTGAAATTGACAACTTTGCGTTTGGGGTTTTTTCCCCCCTCGGCTCGTCGCTCTGGCTTTGCTCGCCGAGCGGCCCCGTGGGTTCTGATCTGAAACTTTTCCCCTGTAGCGGGCCCGCGGGGACCTCTGGAGCTCTTGGGATTCCTCCCCCCACCCGAAGAGGCGAAAAGCCTCTAACAAAGAGGAGGACCGGGATTTGTTCAGTAGCAGCTCCAGCGTTGTAATTCAGGGTATTTCGGCTCTAGTTGTCATGGTAATGATGCTCTCGGCGGCGGCGGCGGCGGCGGCGGCAGCGGCAGGGAGTTGCAGCTCCGGTGATGAACGGCAGTAATTTTCCTGCCTTTTAACTGGGATTGAAAATAGGGGCTCCGGTGGGTCCAAGTTAATATACCTAATGGTGACTCTCAGCTGGTTGACTCGGAGGAAGCTTGGGAGGGAAGGGGCATGGGCAACAGTGGTTGGAGTTCGCAAAGTCGCTCCCATGATCTCTGGAAAGAGGGCGTAATTGTAGGAATGTGGCTTATTGTATTGAAATGAGCCTGGGGCTCCACTAGGCACGTCTGCCTGGCGTAGCCTACTTGCCCGGGTACACTTTTCCCTTCAGAGGTAATCGGGTGTAATTGCCTACTCCCGAGCCCGGACACGCGTGGGGATGGTGTTCGTTTCCTTCGGTCCTTGGCTTGGTGTGGGAATGTTTCACTCTTAGCTGACAGAACTCGAGCTTTTGGAGAAGTTGCTCTGAGTGTTTTACTCTTAATAGAAATAAATGAAAGTTCTCAGTGGTGAGGGGAGAGCGGTTATAAGAGCGCAGCCTAAGGAGACTGACTACCTAAGGCACTTCTCGAAGGCACCTCTCCACCTCTCGTTGGAAGCTTGGGTCAGTACTAAGAGAGAAAGTATTTGTCCCTTGATTCTAAAGAATGTTCCTGGAGATTGCCTTTTATTTATGCCTCCGGATTCTTCAGAGGGAAGAGCTGCAAGGAGTTTGGCAATCAGAAATGTCGGGCTGTTGTCCCAGAGCCTTAGGGTGCCAGGCGAGAGGTGAATGGCAAATCCGTCCTGAATCTTCTATTCCCACGACGGAGAAATATTTTACAGAACTGAGTTGAGGAAAGAAAACGCTGCCCAACGCACCACTGGGCACAATGAATGAAGTTAGAGTTCATTCGAGTTATCTTACCTGGATAAGGTGCTCCTAATGTGAATATCAAAGACTCGTCAGGCCGAGCCACCTCCACACCGGCTCCCTCCCTTCCTCACCCACCCACTCCCTTCCCTAAGACCGCGCGCTCGCAGAAATTCTCCCCCGCGGTTGGTCTCCTCTCCCTCGGTCTTTCTGAGAATCTCTGTCTTTCCCTTTCTGTCGGTCTCTCCTCCACTCCTACTGCCCCCGCCCAACCTCCGCCCCCGCTCCCCAGGGTTGGAAACTCCGCGGAGGAGCCCGGGTCACAATGGTGCGTTTCACGGTTTCCTCCACACACTTCACCACGGGGAGGGGAACATGGGGGTGTTCCTTTCGTCTGCCCACGAGAAAGAAAGGAGCTTTGACAGAGGTAGTTATTTCTACCTAATTTACAACGCCGAGGCTCTAGGGCTCCCGGCCTCGGCGGCCGCGAGCCGGAGCGGCGGAACGTGTTTCCAGGCGCTGAGGCTTTGCCTAGGTAACCGGCCATGAGAGTGGGCGGGGGGAGCCGTGGGGCTCTTGGCTTGGCTGTAGGAAACGTGGTGTGGCTCTTTCCCGCGAACGCGCGGCGCTCGAGGGGAGCCCTTTCCTTGAAGAGACGCAACCCTCGCCCAGTGGAGTCAGAGGCCGATCCTCGGAGAAAGACTCCGCTCGAAAGGACCCAGGGGAGGGCAGGAATGAGGGTACCTACTGCAGGAGGTGGTGGAAGGTTGCTGGAGACCCGTATTTGCCAATTCTGGGCGAACGGGAAGCTCCTGCTACAGCCGTGGGAAGATCCGCCGGTGCTTGCGCTAGAGAGAGCGCAAGATTTCCGTACGATAGGCTGGGGCAGGGTTGGGGCGGGGGTGGAGTGGGGTGGGTGGGTGGCAAGGGAATCCCCAGTTTCCTGGCTTTCGAGGGCTTACCGGACCTGGGGGTTCCGATACCCCCTCCCTCTCTTCCTTCAGGCAAGCCGCTGGCGCAGGGGCGGCGGGGGACGAAACTTACACGCCCCTCTCGGCCCGCGCACCCCCGAGATTTTTTTGGGTTGTGTTTTGGTTTTTTTCGGTTTCACGTTCCCAACCCCCGATATATGAACGGGTCCAGGCAAAGGGGGCGCTGTAGGCCAGAGTCTGGGGCAGTGGATCCTTTCCCCAAGGCCAGCGGAGCTGCGCTTCCAGCTACAAAGTTTCTCTGAGGCTGTGCGCAGAGACGCTCGCCCCGGAGTCGCGCTCCACGCCCTCCGGAATGTGCCCCCTCGGGGCCGCCGGATGGCCCCGAGCCCCGAAGTCGCCCACCCTCAGGGATACCTCCTGCTGGGTGCAGGGGGCCTCCCTCCTCCCACTGCACCAGCCTGGAACTCCAACTGCCTTGTCCCCTTGTTTCCAGCGCGAGGTTGTTTCCACTGTGCCCTTTTGTTTGCTTGACCCCTGGCCCCCAAAACTCGAGGCTAATAGAAGCGAAGCTCCATTAGCATTTAGAATGAAAAGCGCAGACTTTCTTAATTCCCCGGGGCATTTACGCATTCGTTCCGGATCTTGTGCATTTCCTATGCAACGTGTAAATTCTGTATTTGGGGGGGGGGGCCCGCAGTGGAGTTGGAAAATGGCTATTTTCCGCTCCTGCACACTCACTGACTCCTCGAATTCGGTCGAAACTCTTCCTCAGGTGCTCTTTCTTTGGTTTTCCTGACTTGGCGAGCTCAGAACCAATTGTGGGGACAAAAGAGATCAATTCCTGGGCGATGACAGAAGGCACGTATTTTTAGCCTAGGTTTGGGTGCCACAAAACGGCGGTGAGCGCAGTGGGTGCTTGACAAGCTTTCTGTGGCTCTCCCCCAAGGCAGTGTGACGCTTCTTGCCCAGGGCCCCCGTTCACCTTAATCACTGCTTCTTTGCCCTTACGATTCTTTGTAATTAACGTAGCATTCACAGTGACCCCCTACCAAACCATCTTCTCCCAATACGCCCAGCCCGGGCCACGACGACCAGCCTGGTCTCACTTTGAGCTCTTTCCTCTCTCCCGGTGCCCGAAGAGCCTACTGCGGAAGAGCGCAGTCCGGCAAGCCCCGGCCCTGAGCCTGGACCCTCAGCGGAGCCAGGCAGCACTGCTACCGCTTCGCCTCGCCGGACGTCCCCGCCTCCCACCCTCTCAGCCTCCGCTGGAGAAACCCACAGCCCCACCATTCAGCGCGCAAGATATCCTCCAGGTAGGTCTGAAGGAATGACGCTTTATTCCTCTCAGGTTGGAAGGGGGGGGGGGGGTTGGGGAAAGGCACACACTCAGCAGGCAGGCTGTTCAACTTACCCAGCACCAGGACAGTGACTGCTGACCACGCATTTCACAGAACAGGTGGCCTCCTTGAATGAAGCTCCTCTGGATACCACACCCTGTTGCTACCTCGTAGAGCAGCCAGATTAAATTAAGCATTGCATTTCTCAAAAATATTTTTCCTAAGAAAAATGTCATACACCAATAGATTAGGATCTTTTTATACATTTTAATGTCTCCATTTTTGCTCTTCTTTTATATCCATCCAGTTTATGCTTGTAAAAGTTATGGGCTCTCTTTGAGCAATACAGAGCATTTATGTTTGTATAAAACCCAAATCATCTGATGCAGAAGTTTGGTTTATCAAAGCCCAGAGGAAAAGGGAAAACGCATTTGAGCTGAAAACCAAGGAGTAAATTCGAATTGGGCAGGAGAAAGGATTGCAGATTTGGCTTGTAACACCTCTTTAGGCCTTTGTTAAAGAGATGCCAGGTGCCAGGACTGTGTAAATCACCAAAGATGTGCAGATAAATAGAACTTAGTGCCAAACAAACTCGTATTCTAGCTGGAAACCTCAGAAAGACGCAAAGAAAAGCCATGCATAGGGACTGGCAAGGAAAGATGACAGAAGACTAATGGAGAAATTCTGGAGGTGCTGGAGGAAGAGAATAGATGGAACCTCAGGCAGTGTTCTTTTAAGTCATTAGCCTTTCGTTTCACCCTAACAACAAGACGGCAGGATAAGTAATCCTTGAACGTCAAACTGGTGAGGGTTTTTAAGGCCCTTCTTGGAAAATGAAGGCTTGAACTGGCCTCTCCTTATCACTGCTTCTTCCAACAGGCCCTCATCACCTTTTTTCAAGTCAAGATTTCATCCCATACACGCATGACTCAATCAGATTTGGAAATGTGGGTAAGAGAAAGATGTCAAAGGAAATATGAAGTCCTCACTTTTTGTATTAGTCACAACTTCTATACCATCGACTCCAAACAGAGATGAAGCACCTGCTTTCCCTTTGGTTCAGAAAAACCGACCACTAGAAACTGCCCATTTTATCATTTCTAGTTAGCCACAGAGAAAGAGAAATAATGAGATTTTAAAAAATCAGCCACTAGATCCAGTAATTCTCAAGGCCTTCTCATACAGCTCAACCTCTCTGAACAATAATAAGCACCCTGGATACTAGTCACTTCAGGGGCTCAGCAGAGTCAACTGGCAGAGACATTGAACCTACTAAGGAACTGCTTTCTTTCTCTTGTACTAATTCTTCTATCATAAGAAAATTTGTAGGCTAACTCACCTCTTACAGTAGCTATAAACTGTAGCTACTTAAACAGCTACTGAAACTTAAAACAGCCACTGATATATTTTATTAGTCAGAATTGGGGGATATATATATACATACATACATACACACACTGTATATGGCAGAGAGCACATTTGGTGGGTGTTTTGTTGCAGCTGCTGATCTTTTTCTTTGCAGATGGCACAAACTCCCCCGAGTCCATTTCCTGGGCCTGCGTTCCCACCTCTCCACCTAGCTGGCTGAAGTCATCAACAGGGGTCCAGTTTGTGTGGGCTGTTAGCTGTGTTTGGAGAAATGGGGGAGGGGGGAAGAAGAAAGCGACTACAACATGTGTGGGTAGGCTCAGTTGGCACTCATAAAATGTTAGAATGTCAGTCTCCCTTGGCCAGTAAGTCCCACGTAGGACACCGTTTTGTGTGTTTTTTTTTTTTTAAACTAACCCATAGATTTCTAAATCAATGCGTATGACTTTGGGAACTAGCGGTCTCTTTCCCCAAAAATAAGCCAACAAAGCATTCACTGGCTTTCTTTTTGTCCTCCCAACTTGTGGCCGAGACCATCCCCAATTAGTTTATAGGGCTCAAAACCACTTTGTCAAAACATCACTGGGCTTCTGAAAGGAGTCAAATTTTCCAGATCTGGTGGAGAACAAAGGCAAGAGAGGGAAGGTGGGCAGAGGTCCCCAGGAGGCCTGGTTTTGGCATCCTGTGGCCCCTTAGACAGTCTGTGAGGGATTCTGCTTTCTTCCCAGGGAGGAAAGTAAGGATGAAGCTTTAAATCTATGCTACCAGAAGGAGAAAAGGTACTTCCCCTCCCATTTCCCAGATTAGAGAGCAATGAACCCAGAGCGACGCATCAGCTAGGAGAGAGTGCTGACTTGCTTCTGACAGACCATTTTCCCTGTCCTGCAGATATGCCCTGCGTGCAAGCCCAGTATAGCCCTTCGCCTCCAGGTTCTAGTTATGCAGTGCAGACCTACGGCTCGGAATACAGCACGGAGATTATGAACCCCGACTACGCCAAGCTGACCATGGACCTTGGCAGCACTGAGATCACGGCCACCGCCACCACGTCCCTGCCCAGCTTCAGTACCTTCATGGAAGGCTACTCAAGCAACTACGAACTCAAGCCCTCCTGCCTGTACCAAATGCAGCCGTCCGGGCCACGGCCCCTGATCAAGATGGAGGAGGGCCGTGCGCACGACTACCACCATCACCACCATCACCACCATCACCACCACCACCACCACCAGCAGCAGCAGCAACAGCAGCAGCAGCAGCAGCAGCAGCAGCAACAGCAGCAGCAGCAGCAGCAACAGCCATCCATTCCGCCCCCATCCGGCCCGGAGGACGAGGTGCTGCCCAGTACCTCCATGTACTTCAAGCAGTCCCCTCCGTCCACACCCACCACGCCGGGCTTCCCCCCGCAAGCGGGGGCGCTGTGGGACGACGCGCTGCCCTCGGCGCAGGGTTGCATCGCTCCCGGCCCGCTGCTCGACCCGCCGATGAAGGCCGTGCCCACCGTGCCCGGCGCGCGCTTCCCGCTCTTCCACTTCAAGCCCTCGCCGCCGCACCCGCCCGCGCCCAGCCCGGCCGGCGGCCACCACCTGGGCTACGACCCGACGGCCGCCGCCGCGCTTAGCCTGCCGCTGGGAGCCGCCGCCGCCGCCGCCGCCGCCGCCGCCGCCGCCAGCAGCCAGGCCGCCGCGCTCGAGGGCCACCCGTACGGGCTGCCGCTGGCCAAGAGGGCGGCCGCGCTGGCCTTCCCACCGCTCGGCCTCACGGCCTCCCCCACCGCGTCCAGCCTGCTGGGCGAAAGCCCCAGCCTGCCGTCGCCGCCCAACAGGAGCTCGTCGTCGGGCGAGGGCACGTGCGCCGTGTGCGGGGACAACGCCGCCTGCCAGCACTACGGGGTGCGCACCTGCGAGGGCTGCAAGGGCTTCTTCAAGGTGAGCGCACGCCTCCTCCTGGCGCCCCTTCCCCTCTGCGGCCAGCTCCTCTGCCACCCGCTCAAGTGAGCGTCCAAGAGTGGCATTATTATCCTGTGCGTTCCTGTAGCCTCTCCTAGCACCTTCACATCCACTCTCTCGGGGGGTTTTAACTTGAGGTCCATGAACGGAGGCAGACCTGGACGGACTCCAGGGGGCCGTGAACCTCCCGACTTGGCTTTGCCTTATGAGCATTTTTCTGGAGAGAGCCTTCAGCAGATTCTAAAAAGGATCCCTGGCCTTAAAGAAAACAAAAATGCAAAAGCCTCATGGTATTCCTCCTCTGTCCATGCAGGGTATCGGAGGGGATGGGGTCTGTGTGCCAGGCCCTGGACATTTGTATCTCATTTAATCCTCATAATAGAGCTGGGACTCTAGAAGCAGACAGACCTGAGATTGAATTCTGACCACCCACTAGCTATTTTTATTAACAGTATCTTAAAGGTAGGTATTAATTATCCTTGCTTCACAGATGAGGAAGTGGAGGCTCAGAGAGGTCATTCAAGTTACCCCAAGCACACACTTAGAGTGAGAAGGAGGCAGGGTGCCAACTCATGTTTGCTTGTTCCCGAAGTATACAGCCTCTTCGCAGGTCTGCAAGAGCAGAATAGAGAGGAGCAACTGGCTGGTTGCAGGTTGGGGCAGCTCTCTCTGTAGATGTAGAAGCTGGGGTCTCGCCTGTCCACTCCATCTCTGTGCCACACAGAGTGCCAGGTGTAGACACTGTTCATTATCTCCTAGACCCAAAGGAGAACTTTATAAGGGGAGGGTCTTCGGCTTCCGCCATAGCTTACCCCTGAGTAAGCTGAAGCCTAGAAAGAGAAGCTTTGCGCATTCCATAAATGGTGATTTAGCGGCATGTCTGGCCATTCCCGCTCGTTCCCCTCAACACTCCAGGTCAGTCCCCTTTCTACTGTTACGGGGGAAGCGGCCTTGTTCTCTTGCCACTCTACTTTTGCTATTGACTCCCAGACTTCTTCAGACGCTTAATTCTGTGCCACCCTCCCCACTCCGTTGGCCATTATATCAAGCATTTGCAAACCTGCAAATGTCCGCCCACAAAAACCACTCCCTAGACTCCAGTGCTGGGCAGGGTGGAGGGAAAAGGGAAGCTAGACGCTGATTGGGTAACTGGTATTTGGGAGGCCAATAGGATATATCTGGGAGTGGGAATGTGCGAAAACTGGAGTCAGGACATTCAAAGAGGAGGCCTTGATCTGTCACCCACCAGTCTATGATGTTGAACATCATAGGCTTCCGTTTTCCAGTCAGGTGAATAAAATTCAGAGAAGAGTTATGAGTATTAAATTAGATAAGGCAGTTATGAACACACTTCATAATCTTTAAAGGGCCATAAAACAGTAGTTCATCATTAAATGAAAACTACCGAGTATTTACTAAAATGCACATGTGTGTGGATTGTTATACCTACCAGCAAGCAATAGTTATTTCTGATGTGGGGTTAGGCATCATGCGATCAGTTAAATTCTGCAGATAAATGAGAAAATGCTTTTGGAAAGACTTTGCAGTATGTCTAGTGCCATAGAGGAGGTATGCAGAAGTATGATGTTTTAAATGTAGAGCCATCTTTTTTAGCCATTTTTTAGCCTTTTTTTTTTTTTCTGTCTGAACTGCTCATGCTTTACCAGGGTTCTTTCCAAGTTAACCACATTCTTGTAGCAGATTTCATTTTCACAGTATTTCAGTGCAATGCTGAAGGGCAATGAAACAGGCAGCCAAAAAGGGTAAAAGAAAGAAAAACAATTAAGAGAAGTACGATTAACCCACAAATATAATCACCTCTGAATAATTGAGAGTTCACCAAAATACGGGAGTGGTAATACATTCCTCGTCTAGAAATGTCAATTAAGTGTTCCCCAACAGCGTCCCTTTTCTGCAGCAATGCCTTGAAAACAAATCTATACTTGAAAGGGTGGGAGTAGGATGGGGGAGAACCACCCCACAGATCTGTTAATTAAAGGAACAGGAGCAGGTTTTACCCAGTGGCTTTCTACCATTAAATTGAATTCTTTAAAAATGTGACATGAGGTGCAGTTAATGATGGGAATTCAGTGATTGAACCATAACGATCTCTCCCTGTCCTTAAACTGCAGGCACACACGAATGTGGGGAAGGTTTCAGGTTATTGGGAAGATGTATACCTGAAGCAAAATGCCACCAGCCCTCAAACTGGCAGATAGCCTTGAGGATGATGGCAAGAAAGAGAGTTTCAGAAATTACTGCATGTCCAATGAAAGAGAGCTTCATTCAGGAAACATAAGTTTCCTACCCTTACAGACTGTTGAGAATTTAAATGCTGGAAACTCAGAGATGTGTTTGTGTTTTGGAATTTTGCATTTTAAACTAAATGGATCTGGCTTTGGTAGATTTTTAAAGTCACAGAAGCAGTTTAGAAACCATTCTCTAAAATGAAATAAAAGGGTGATGGGGTGAAAACTAATACATGGGGGTTGAGAACTGCTTAAAGTAAAAGATTAAAAGTAAATCTATAATTTTGGACCCAAAATAGATCACCAATCCCAAATTATCTGAATTTCTTTTTCTTTCTTTCTTTCTTTTTTTCTTTCTTTCTTTCTTTCTTTCTTTCTTTCTTTCTTTCTTTCTTTCTTTCTTAATTTCTCTCTCTCTCTCTCTCTTTCTTTCTTTCTTTCTTTCTTTCTTTCTTTCTTTCTTTCCTTCTTTCATGCAGCTCAGGCTTACTAAATAAATTCCAACTTTCTGCTCTACTTGGAGTTGTATAGATTCAGGTCATCTCTGAATAATTTCACCCTAAGTGGTAAATACACATCCACTTGTACAAATGTTTTTAATTTTTTAAAAAAATCATTTTTTAAAAATCTGGAGCATAGAATATGCTTCATTATTTCTCCATGTAAATTTTAAATTTACACATGATTCTGAAGAATGAAACATCATTTTATATCCAAGTCTAAGGTTTATGATGTGTTGTTTACAATATGGCTATTTTGATGTCTATGTCAAAAGTCATTTATGAAATAACGTATTAACAGGAATTTTTATTGAAAATTTATGGCTCTCATATTTCCTTTTTTTGGTACTCTTTTTGTTGTTTTTTTTTTTTTTTCAGATGTGATAGTGGTTTTTAGCAACCAATTTTAAGATTTTGCTTTCAAAAATCAGAAATAACCAGTTTACCATAGATATCCTTTTAAGAGAATATTCTTTTAATATATATTATCTTAATATCTTAACGATAAAATAAATGATACAGGCAAATTAAGCTATAGTGATTTTTTTGCATAAAAACATTTGCTATATGTTTTAACTAGTCAGGTCCCGATTTTGCTTTTTATGATTTCATCTCTATTGGGAAACAAAGCCAGTTACTGTGATATTTGGCTTACAATAGTGATAGCCAACAAAGTACATCCCAGATAATTTTGATTTTATTTTAATAAGGTCAGCAATAATCAGGGGAGTGGAACAAGTAGAAAATTGTTCCCAAAGGGATATTAAAAGTGGAGATAATCTAATCCTCCAAGGTATGATATGTTGACCTGGTAATTTCAGATATGATTTTATCATTCAGACTTGGGTGTCTCCTGAGACTTGCTTCAGAACAATCCGAGATGATTTTCATTGTCAGCAGCTAACACTAATAAAATTGTTTTTCCTGCAGGCTAGCGTGTTAGGAAATTAAATTTATCTAATTATACGAATTGCACTGTCGCTTTTCACATTGTAATTAAAATACATCTTGTCAGGTCCTACCTCTTTCCAGAAACTATTAGTTGACTATCTCTATATTGTGTTTTCTCAGAGAACGGTTCAGAAAAATGCAAAATATGTTTGCCTGGCAAATAAAAACTGCCCTGTAGACAAGAGACGTCGAAACCGATGTCAGTACTGTCGATTTCAGAAGTGTCTCAGTGTTGGCATGGTTAAAGAAGGTATGGATATAATGCTCTTTATTCAGCTTGCTTATACCTATCCTATCACTGAGAAAAATGTTAATAGTGACATTGGGATGGTGAATTTTCCTAGTTGCCTTTTCTTTCCAACATTGTACTTTTATGGTGTATATTACCATTTAAAAATCGCTGAGGACTACTTATTCTAATTTCTCAAAAGCAATAGAGAGCTTGTGTACATACGTCTCTGTTCTATTTAAGAGGGAGACTTTTAAGGCTAATTCATTACCCGATGTAAGTATGGGTGATTTTTATGCCGCTTGTTTCAACTCTCATTAAATCCTTGTGGGGATATAATTCCAAACTCATTGCCACTTTTAAATGGTTGGTCTCGTTAATGATTGCTCAACTGTAATGTGTTTTGATTCCTTTTGGTGATTTATGGCTCTTTATGGATATCTTTGAAGACATTTTTTCTTTCTTTCTCTTGGCATCAGTTGTCCGTACAGATAGTCTGAAAGGGAGGAGAGGTCGGCTGCCTTCCAAACCAAAGAGCCCATTACAGCAGGAACCTTCTCAGCCCTCTCCACCTTCTCCTCCAATCTGCATGATGAATGCCCTTGTCCGAGCTTTAACAGACTCAACACCCAGAGATCTCGATTACTCCAGAGTAAGTTTTATGATGTCCTGCTTTTTGAATGAATGATCCAGTCTCTGTTCGTGATACTAGTAACATGAAATGACTGCCCCTGGCACTGGACTGAACAGTTTTCATACCTTTCCTATATTTCTCCCTTCATTTAGCAATTCCGGTGCATCCATTGTGCCCAATCATTTTTGCCTTATTGGATCTCTAAATGCCTTAACAAATGACCCTGACAGTGCTGCACCTGTCATACCATTGTTGCAGGATTCCTGGTGGTTGTGCCAATGACAGTCTGCACAGGTGAATTGTGATGTGTAGGTTTCTTTGGTGGTTTAGAGGAAGGGATGACCGCTTTTTTCATATTGTGATCAAACCATCTAGGGGAGCCTCAAGTTATCCCTCAGCAGTTTACTCAATTGCATTGGCACTGATTGACCTGCTGCTTATTCAGGGGATTAGACCACTGATGAGAGGAGCGAGCTCTGGCCTTGACATTGGGAGGTGTCAAGGGTATCGGGATGGAACGCTGCCTCTGCTCCTCCCTGCCAGGTTCACCTGGCTCCCGCTCTTGGCTTCCTCATCCCTACAATGGAGATGATTATAATATTTAACCCCAGAGAGATGTTTGGAACATCAGTCACACAGGAATGATGGTTTCAAAAACCATAAATGAGCACCAGTATTGTTATTTAAGTCGACCAAAGCATATCAATATTTTTATTTCTTATGAGATGTGGTAAAATATCATTAGTTTGAACTCTGAAAATTCCCAGAAATGTGTATAACACGGAGGGGAACCCTAAGAAGGGATTTTCTGAGCAAATGTATAAATATCACTGGAAGGCAGTTTTGAAAAAGACTTGAAAAGCAAGCTTCTAAAAAGATGGGGTCTCCCCAGAGAGGGAAAGAAAGGAAAAAGACCACAATTATTGAGTTATTTCTGCATGCTAGATATTGCAGTCTATTGTCTCATCTCGCCACTTACAGAACCATGAGCCGGGAGGATAGTTACCCCCTCTCCAATCCGAGAAAACTTAGAAACACAGTTTGCACACAGATGAGAGAAAAGGGCCAGTCCAGGGATCTCCAGTGGGTTGATCTGGCTTGGCAGCGACTACCAGATTGCCCTCCCTGGGTCTAATCAGTATTTCAGACTTCTGATGGAGGAGCTGGCAGAGTGTGTGTGTGTGTGTGTGTGTGTGTGTGTGTGTGTGTGTCTGCTGTGTGCCCTCCTTCTGCGTTGCAATGTTGACAGAAATGAAGGGGTTATTGGTATACCCGCTGTGATCCTCCTTCCCTTATCCTCATTCTCATTATAGACTGTGAAGCTTCCTCTCCACACCTAATCACAAGACTTCCAATGAGAAGCATGGTAGACCCTTAGCAACAAAGGTTGAGGACTCTTATTCTGATTACAAGTAGCATCTCTTAACTAAAGTCAAGTCTCAAATAATAGTCTAACAGAATAATGCAGTGGTTAAGGGCTTAGGCTGTGGAACCATGCAGGCCTAGATGAATATCCCAACACTGTCGTTTAATAGATGGGTAACCTTGAGCAACCGATTAAACCTTGTAATGCCTCAGTCTCCTCATCTGTGTTATGGAGTAATAATAATAATATCTACTTCCTGGGGTGGTTTGTGAAGAAGAGTGAATAAGATGGTACTTGTCCAAGCTTTAGCACAGTGCCCTGTACGTTACCTCCCTGACCACCCTTTCTTACTTTAGCATTTGTTGAATGTATGAACCCTAAACATGTCACGGGTCATGTAGCCATCCCATTTAGGCAGGCGTTATCACCTATTTCACAGATGAGGAGATGAAAACTGGGAAAGGGTAAAGGAGTGACGTGCCCAGAGTCACATAGGTGATATTTATCAAAGAGAGAATTAGAAGCAAAAGGCGTTGGACCCCAAAGTCTGTGTTCCTAAATACCATGCTTCACTGTGTCTTCGGTTTCAATGAGAGTGGGTGCTGGAGAGGCAGTCGGAAATAACGACCTCTCCTCCCTGAAGCACTTTGGGGCCTCCCCTTATGCAGTTTGTCTGAATTCATGAAGCTGCTCCGCAGTGCCCACGCCGAGCCTGTAGGACGGCCTGACGTTGTTCCAGGGCATTGGAAATCACTACTGATGGTCAGTCCAGAGACTTAGACCCCCAGAGTGATTTTTTTGGCCCCAAATTATCCAATTATTGGTCTACGTGGCCTAATTAGTCATTCAGTGGCAAACCCTCCCCAGCACTTTGAGTTGTCCCAGCTGGGAACTGTCTCCACACAAAAATCAATCCAGTATGTTTGCTTGCTTCTGCACTATTCAGTGTGTTAGACTAGAATCGTCATCCTCATCAACAAACATTTATCCAATTTAATTGTTAGCTTTGTCCGATATAGCAGATTGACTATGCCAAAGTCTGGGTCAGATTGATACTACGTTTCAGGGCCTTGCTCAATTTTGTAAAGCATATTTATTTTAATGGCATTGTTTTGGAATCAGGTTGAACCTCATAACTTGGATTCTCCTGCTTTTAGATAGCTTTACAAAATTATCAAAACTTGGACCAAAATCAATTAAATTAAAAGACTTTTTAAAAATACAGTGAGTTTTCATCAAAAACTTGGATGAAGGCAGAGAAGGCATGCTGATCACATTTGCAGATGACAGAAATCTGGGAGGGATCGCTAATATGATGGATGTCAGTATCAACATTCAGAGTGATTTCGACAGGTTGGAACAGGATGGGCTGAAGCCATCATGAAGAAAGTTAACAAAAATAAATGTGAAGCTCAGCATTTAGAATTTCAAAACATGGGGAGAGCCTTGGCCCATCAGTAGTTCTTGTTAAGAAGATCTTGGGACTTTATTCCATACACTCTCAATATGAACCAACAAAATACATGTGTGGTGGAAGGAAGAGGTGCTGAATTACCTTGGGTTGCTGTAGTAGAAATATGAGACCAGAACCCAGTTGGGGATGGGCCCACAGGCTCTGTCCTATGAGGCCACACTTCAAGGGTTAAGTGCATTCCCAAACTGGAGTTCAAGAAGGACGTGAAGACACACCATTTCTGGAAACTTGTAAGGGATAGTTGGAAGAAACGAAAATATCTAGACAGAAAGCAAGAAGGTTTGGCAGGATTAGGTTACTCTTTTACCCTGTGGAAAGAGCACTGTTGCTCTCAAGGACAGATCTAGAGAAAGAAGACGGGGAGCCCCTTCCACTCGTTCTGAAGATAAGGACGAGCTCTTAGCTCGAAGAGTTTAGCATGAGTTGGAAGCATGAGTTCATCAACACATGAAATAAATAAGGAAAACACATAACAGGATTTCTCACAAGCAGAGAAGTTATTTTGAATATTGAATTCCTTCCAATGCTAAGATTTTATGATTCTGGGGTTTACCTTATTATTTCTAAATGCAAGTAATTTTATATTTATATGATTTTAGATATAAATGTATATGTGTATGTAAATATATGTTAAGAAACTTGTTATTTAACAAGATTGAAATTGCTTTGTTCTCTAAAAAAACATTACCATAAAATGAATGAAACAAAATGAATTTATTGAGTGCCTACTTTGAGCTAGGCACCATCACATATGTTCTTACATAATTTCACTTAAGCCACAGCTTTATGTGCTATAATTTGTGGTTTCAATCATTTTTTTAAGGAATATCATTCACTGAAACTCAGTTTTTATAATACCTTCTCCTGATATATTTGCAAATGTATAGAACTGGAGGTTACTTTGAGATCATCTATCCAACCGCCATATTTTCAGAGGAGTAAATAGAAGCTTCCAGAGCCTACGTGTCTTGCCTAAGGTCAGGGGCAGAACTAGGGTTAGATCTGAATCTCATCGCCCAAGGTTTTAAGTTCCTCTTTGACCATAGTGTCTTGTCTCTGTAATGAAAATTTACTAGTTGTTTTTTTAATAGAAGCTTTACTAGGTTTTCAAAAATTACAGTAATAGTAATATATACCCATTGGTTTTTTAAAAGGCAAACCATTTAGAAGAGGAGGAAGTGAAAAATGAAATTCTCTTCATTTATTAACTGACTAATCCCACTCTTCAGTGGTAACAAATGTTAACATTCTAGTGTGTGTCCATAGTTTATTACATTTTTTTAAAGATTTTTTATTTTATTATTTGACAGAGAGAGAGATCACAAGTAGGTGGGGGGTGGGGGTAGTAGGCTCCCCACTGAGCAGAGAGCCTGATGTGGGGCTCGATCTCAGGACCCCGAGATCATGACCCAAGCTGAAGGCAGAGGCTTCAACCCACTAAGCCACCCAGGCACCACAGTTTATTACATTTTAAATAAGAATTTACCCTGTCAGATTTGAGTCAGACAGTTGATTTGACCAAGACAATTTGTTGACAATGCCAGTTTTCCCCAGATTTGCAGAATCTGGCAAATCGAGAAATGAGACAATGGTTGCCGGATAGGTATGTTCCAACCTTGTTCCGGCATGTGTGTCTCTAAGGTCGTGAGTGAGTGGTTTTCCTTGTTTGTGGGAAAGGGAGGTGAAGGAGTTGTGTTCCAAGTCACAGAGGGAATGCATGCACGTGTTAGAGGCCAGAAAGAGAGCTCCTCGCTCTGGGAAGTGTTCCTGGCTCTGGGACCTTCACTTCTCCTTTGGGCCAAACTTCTCTCCTTCAAAAGTGAGCTCAGATCTTTGTATATCAGTGCAGTCAAAACATGTCACGTTTGATTTGTTTCTCCTCGAAATGTAGCTATTCTCTGCCCCACAGTTGCTTTTAATTTAGCAATACAAGTATATATAGATACGGGGTTCGGCTTCGGAGCCTGCATTATTACTAATGAGAAAATACACTTAACCTCCTCATTAGTTGGTCATTTCAAGTATTCTTCAGCACCCTGGGATGTTTCTTGGTAATCGGTGTCACTCAGGGTAGTAACAAACTCCAAATACGAGAGATGCTGCTCGGATAAACCCAGGCACCAGCAAATGGCATTTCAATATGTGAACAAGATTTCAGGCCAGTTCCTGTGCCCCAGCGGGCCTCAGCCCCCTTGTCTGTAGGGTGAGGAGATCGGACTAAGTGCCCCGCCACGATCCCTCCCAACCTTCTCATTCTCTGACCCTCTGACCGTTAGCCCTACTCTAATTCCGCTGTGGGTCGAGCTCAGCATTTCCCAGAGTGTGGTGCCCAGGAAGACCCAGGGTGTTTTGCTTACAAATACAGGTTCCTGGGCCACACCCAGACCTACTGAATCAGAACAGGGAGAGAGGGAGGAGGCAGACAGGAATCTGCATTTTAACAAGTGCCTCGGGTGACTTGTTGCCACGCTGTTTGAGAACCACCAGTACAGTTTAATAAAAGCAATCCAGTTTTACCTCCAATCTCCTGTTTCCCAGCCTTTTTTTTTTTTTTTTTTTTTTTGAGGCTGAGAGGGAATCAGCGATAGACATAAATTTTCAGAAAGTAACCAAGTGGTGTAACAAACACCACCCGGGCTCCTCCGTGTCAGGCACTGTTGTATAGCCGTGGACACATTGTTGAAGGGAATCCCACGTCTGCAGCTGACATAGTAGTATCGCTGTGGTGAACCCTTTAGTGGGAGGAGAAGACGGTTTTTTCTTTGTTTTGTTTTTAATTTTTTTTTTTTTAATTTATTTGACAGAGAGAAACACAGCTAGAGAGGGAACACAAGCAGAGGGAACAGTAGCGGGAGAAGCAGGCTCCCCGCTGAGCAAAGAGCCCGAGGCGAGGCTGGATCCCAGGACCCTGGGATCATGACCCGAGCTAAAGGCAGACGCTTAATGACTGAGCCACCCAGGCACTCCTGTTTTGTTTTTAATTAATTTATTTATTTTATTTCATTTTTAAAGATTTTATTTATTTACTTAACAGAGAGAGAGAGATCACAAGTAGGCAGAGAGGCAGGCAGAGAGAGAGGGGGAAGCAGGCTCCCTGCTGAGCAGAGAGCCTGATGTGGGGCTCGATCCCAGGACCCTGAGATCATGACCTGAACTGAAGGCAGAGGCTTTAACCCACCGAGCCACCCAGGCACTCCAATTTGTTTTGTTTTTTAGCAAGGGGGGGATTAGAAAAGAAATATGGCGGGAGGGAACATACTTATTGCCAATTTTTTTTTTTTAAGTGTCACCTTTTAAAGTGTGAGAACCTAGGAATATGTTTGCATAGTTGGCTCATATAATGATCACATCTAAAACATATAAAGAAATAGACCCAGGGAAAAATAACGTTCTGAGGGGAGATTAAAGGTTCTTAGGACATTCTACATATTCCGCCTGGACTGGCAGTGAGGTAGAGTAAATATCAGATTCCATTCTGCTCTGAAAACATCACATTGCTCATGTACCAGGGCCGGCGTTCCTGGAGGCTCTCACTTAATTCCCATTTGAACAACTTATTTTAGACCTTTAGGGTTGTTGGTGAAGCCTGACCTGCATAGCCCTAGTATGGTCATATGCAAAATAGGGATTTGTTTCAGTAACTTCTTTGGATATTTTCAGCTCTAGATTCTCACTCTAGGTTATTCAGAGAGCTTCCATCAGACATTAGCTGTAGCCTTTTCTAAATGGTTAGTAAATGTCATACTGTGTCTTTGACAAGAGGTGAAGCCAGATTTGGGATGGATCGATTATTCACATAGGCTGAAATAAAAAGCCTAGGCAGGAAAAAAGATTCATTTTTTTTAGTCTTTCTCTGGACTAAATTCGATGGGAATGATCAATAAACAAATGTTTCCAGATTTTCTTTGGTGAACCCCAAACCTGCCTAGCCCTGAAACAGAATGATGTAGGGGAGCCCAAAAGCTGAGAATGGAGATCTGATTCTTCCACCTCCAAATCCAGTATTCCTTGGCAAGGTTTTATAAAAACTTCTAGGCCAGGTGAGAAAGGATCCAAAATGTTTTGTTCTGTTTCTTTAAGTCTTACATTCAGCAGAGGGGACACTTGCTTTGTTTTTTCCCCCTAGCATTGGTGCTAAGCCCCCAAGTTACTGGTGGCTCAGGCTGAATCCAATTCAGCCCCAGAAATCTGGACCGTGGGCCAGAATCACATTGCAGGTGAAGCCCAGAGGGTCTGGCTGGAGTCTGGCATGCCGGGCCTACTGGCTTTTCTCCTTGCTGGACTCCATCGGAGACAACTGCACAAGCACAGTAGGCAGGGTCTGCACCTCCCTGTGTGCAGGATGCATGGAATGTGAGCCCAGCAGGGATGGAGTCCTGCAGAGGATGCTGGCTGGAAGCTAAGCACCCTGGAGGATTCTGAGCAAATATTGAAAGCAGACAGATTACTGAGTTGTGAGCCATGGTTTCAGGGAGGTCGGTATAAGAGAGAGCTATTAGGTCCTGTTCCCAGGGACAGGTTTACAACCTTTGGTCTTTTTCTCTCTGTTTAACACACTATTTTAAGACAAAATGATGCTGAATCCGTGTCAGATTCTAGGCAGTAACATCATACCTGGTATGATTAGCAGCATTTAGAATCATCCAATGCAAGAGCCATCATATGGAACATTCGCCAGGATAGTTGATAATCTGGGCCATAAAACACACCTTAACAAATTTAAAAGAATGAAAACAGACGATGTCTGCCGTCAAACCACAATGTAACTAAACTAGAAATCAATAGCAGAAAGATAGCTGAATGCAGACAGCCAGAAGGAATCTTAATCAGGTAGCCCGGTCACTTCCTTCTCCAGAGAAGTTAAGTAACTTGGCTAGGGCTGCACAGCAGGTCAACGCCAGAGCCTGGAGGAGGACCCATGACCTGCTGCCTGGTCCAATATTCTTTTCTCTACTCCATATACCACTCAGGAGTTTCACGTGTAGTGCTATCGACTTTCTAAAGGGAGTTCTGCTCTAATTTTCCTCCAGCCCTTAGAGAGTAGTATATGCAATCAGATTCATACAAGAAGGGAAAGTAAAAAAAGTTAAATAAGATCCCTTTTTTCATTCTCTTCCGGTTAGTAGGGTTTGTACTAAAAGGAGGTGAGGGGAAGTATCGGGACACCAGGATCATGCCGCCGTCGTTGAGTATCTGTGGAAGGAGGACTGCTTCCTTCTCCCCGACTTTGCTCCCAAGGAATCTCATCACAGCACAGAAACATCCACAGCTTCATAGAATCCAAGCTCTGGGTGGGATTATTGAGAACAGAGGAGCCAGGACTCCGAACCGGACCTGAAGCTATAGGATCCTAAAAAGTCAGGGCTGAGAATTAGAAACCTTCCGGTTCAACCTCCTTCTCCGTTTTATAGATATGAAAGTGGAGGGACAGAGCTAGTTCCAAGTATCATAATCGTTATCAGTATCATCGCTGTCGTCATTCATTAAATATCTTCCTTATATCGGGCCCTTCAAGTATGTCATCACCTGTAATCCTTACAACAGAACCTTGAGGAGGGTATTATCCCCACTTTACAGAGGAGAAAACTGAGACTCAGAAAAGTAATTTATCCTGAGTAACTCCAGGCAGAGCTACATTTATTCGCAATTCGGGGCCTAGACAAATCTAGGATTAAAGCAGCTGGGCTCTTTTGTTATTTCATGATGCCTCTTGGGAAAGCACAAAGGGGAAAAGAGAGAAAGACCCTTAAGACAAGTACCTCATTTCCTCCCAAGTAGTTCCTCAGTCAGCTCCTGGTGCTTGTTGGCAGTTCCTCTGGCCTCAGGCATCCAGATTGGGGCATTGGAACAAACCTAGGCACTCCCTTGACTATTTTTTCACTGAACAATATTCAGCAACTTACTGGGGGTCAATTATGTGCCAGTCACTGTGCTGCTGACAAAATGTGGGACCAAATACACACGCGGAGACCTCCGATTAGAGCAAAGCAAAATGCTTTTTAAAAAAAAATGTATTTATTTGTTTGACACAGAGAGACACAGCAAGAGAGGGAACACAAGCAAGGGGAGTGGGAGAAGCAGGTTTCCCACTGAGCAGGGAGCCCGCTGCAGGGAATCATGACCTGAGTCCAAGGCAGACGCTTAAGGGCTAAGCCACCCAGGCTCCCAGCAAAATGCTTTTTAAAACTATCCCCCAGGCGACCGGCTAGGAACATCAGACATATTAACAGCCAGGGAGTGTAGGAGTGGGGGTTACAGGGCCCTGTTGAAGTGTTGGCTGGACCACTGTTGGTTGTGTCCCTTGAGGAAGTCTTAGCCTCCCCGAGTCCCTCTGAGCCTCGTTTTTCTCACCCGTAAAATACGGATTAAAATCCATGCCCCGCAAGAACTGAGACAAAGGACACAAACACACACAAGGCTGCGTGAGGGCAAAGGAAATGATGCGCGCACTTCCATGACTATTTCTACAGATCTGTAGAGTTCTGCTGTTGATTGTCCCTTGATTATTATCTTGCTCTATCAATCTTCCTGCCGAAAGCAGAAAGACTTTTTCCTCCAGTGACTCAAGCAAAACCCTGCGTCTACCAGAAAAATCCAAAAGCTGGATAAGGACTGTATTCCTACTTGTACCTTTCTTCTCCTGGGATCCTTTAGATCAGCGCTGTCCAGTAGAATATTCTGCAGTGATGGAAATGTTCTGCACAACACATGCTTTGGAGCACTAGAAATATGGCCAGCGCAGTGGAGAAGCTGGGCTTTTTATTTTATTTTGTTTTCATTAATTTAAGTAGCCACGAGTCCTGAATCTAATGGCACATGACTGCCTGCGCCCAGCTAAGGAGACACACACACACACACACACACACACACACACACACACCCAGCCTGGTTTGTTTTTTGTCTTACAGAAATCCACCTGTGGCAAGGAAAACTCATTCTCTTCTCCTATTGGTTAATTCTGTGGTTTCTAGACCCTAGTGTGCATGAGAATCAGTTGGAGATCTCCATTAAACAGTCTCTCCTACCCTCAGAATTTCTGCTTCTGTAGGTCTGGGTCGGGGCCTGAGATGTTTCTGGCACATTCCCAGGTGCTGCTGGTGCTGCTGGTCCAGGAACTACACTCTGAGAACTGTGGCTGAATTAGCATCCTAAAGACAACTGTGTTTTAATGGAATTAGTAGACCCTGGAGGCCTGTAGGACACAGACCCCTGGGGTAATGATTCTTCTCAACAATGGCCGCTCTTTGGAATCACCTGGGGGAGCCTTTCAAATTCCTGATGACCCATCCCCACCCCAGACCAGTTAGATGTGAATCTTTGTGCTGATGATCTAGACTTGCATTTCAGTCTTGCATCAGGATTGAAAACCACTGCACTAATGGGACTCCACCAGGTTTCTTTTGTCTGTTAAGAGGTAACACAATTTGCTTTGTTTACATTGTGAGAATCAGATAAGACAAAATGCAAAAAAAAAGAAAAAAAAAA
>CM053615.1:51027222-51052411 GCA_028646535.1 Procyon lotor
TGTGCACGGGAGCCAGGCCAACAATGGGACTGTCCTCTATCAGGCAGGCAGCAAAGGGTTAAGTAGGGGATAGATTGCATGCTGGCAGGTACCATATATGTACTTTTCACCAAATTTTCTCCAGTGCCTGGCTCCAGGAATGGTATGTACTTGGTGCTAAGGACATAATTGCTAAGGGAATGAATGAATAAAGCTACTCATCCAAGAAGACCAAATCAAGAGATAGTAACTTGTTAATGCAATAGGCTGAAAGAGAGAAATATGTAGCAAGAGGCTGGAAAATTAAAGGAAAAGTAAGATTCAAGTAAGGACCATAGAGAAGTCAGAATTAGTTATACCTTACACTCATTGAGCTCCTCTTCTGTCCTAGGCCCTGTGCATGGGCTTTCAAATCCTTTACTGAGTTCCTGCAACAACAATCTCAGGAGGTAGTGGTCAGAGTTCTCATTTTATAGGTAAGGAAAGGGAGAGATGAAAGGAGATGAAAGCCACCCATGGCTAAGTGGTGACATCTCGGTGGTCCAGGGCATGGAGATGGGCATAATATAAACTATCAGGCCGATTTAGAAATAGCTCTCCGCAGCCCCATGGTTAAAAGTACAGAAAGAGACTTAAAACAACGACCACTTGGACTTTGGGTCACTTTTTATTTCTGGGATTGACTTCTGGCAGTTGCAAGGACTTGGTGTTCTTAGAGTCTGCACGGTCGAATTGTAGTGTCTAGGCTCGGGTCTTATCAGTTTTTGACATTTAAGAATAAGAGGGAGAAATCCTGGCCAAGGAGCCCTGAAGGGAACAGGCTCAAGTTCTCTACAAAGAGGCGGGGTGCTTGGGGTTTCACGTCCCTCCTCCTGGAGTGCCTGCTCCCCCCCACCCCCGTCCCATCCCTGAGGGGACAGTAAGGACTACCTGATTCGAGTAGTAAGAGAGCAGGGGCTCCACCCCTTGCTCCCCAGGGCTGCTCCTCACCAAGAAGGTTCACGGACAAGTGGTGGTGGCTGTCGATCCCAGGAGCACAGTCTTGTCCATCGAGAGTATACGGGAAGGTTCCACAGCACCAGGCTGAACACCCCATTGCTATTTAGGTGCCTTTGTGTTCTGATATTGGACTGATTGAACACACAGGTTTGATGTGTCTCTATCTCCCTCTCCCCTCATGACCTTGTCTTGTAGGTCGAACACTGCTGAAGATAAGTTTGTGTTCTGCAATGGACTTGTCCTGCATCGACTTCAGTGCCTTCGTGGATTTGGGGAGTGGCTCGACTCCATTAAAGACTTTTCCTTAAGTTTGCAGAGCCTGAACCTTGATATCCAAGCCTTAGCATGCCTGTCAGCACTGAGCATGATCACAGGTAGGTGCCCCCCTGGTCACCGAGGTGACTGTGTCCCCCTTCCTCTCCTGTCCTGCATTAACAGTGCATTCCGGCTTTGGCGGTCACACACACACACACACACCCCCAGAAAATTGGGGAAATGACTGCCACTTAGAGCCAGCCATAAATACAGTAAATAAAACCAGCACGTTGCCACATCCCTATGGAAATGAATGTTGAGTCTAGCGAGTGAGTCAACGAGTGTTCAGTGATCTCGGCCCTCTGCTCACGTCGGTGGGTTTTCAGAGATGATAGCTCCTCTTCTCTCATTTCTGCACCTTGCAGTACTTTGTGATCTGCTGGTTGGGAGGGGGTTTGAAATGTATGAAAGCATCAGGAAATGGCAGAAAAGGTGACGTCTGGAAAACAGCGGTGCGTACTGTTGCAGATCTTCATTTCCATTTGATTATGGGCTCCCAGGAAATCCTGAATTTGGAATAAGTTCCGGTGATGGTCCCAGGTGATCATGGGGCTGTGCTCAGCTGGGCTCCTGGTTGTTAGCGATCAGGTCCTTAAAAGCAATAGATTTGGTGCAGGAGAAGTCCAGATTACTGCTCACTTTTTTTGGGCAGAGAAAGGTAGAGGTGCTGGTCACGAATGGCTTCCCAAGGAGGGAGGGTATAGCCCTGGGAAGATGCAGAGGAAGGACATTCCAGATCAAGGAAATAGAATCCCAAGGGCGTCAGCACCTTTGGGGAAAAGCAAGTACAGCGGTGTTGCATTACCCCTGTGTTAAATCCCGCACATAATCTGGATAGAAAGAAGGACCAAAAGAGTGCAGGCTATCATTCTTGAAGAGTGTCGATCCTGGAGTGAGCATTAGACAGCAGATCTCATGTCCACAGTGGGTCCTGGGCTCTTGGCTTCCCGCAGTGAGAGCTGCACTTTGGGGGAATTTAAAGGATTTTCAAGGAAAAGATTGGTTCAATGTTGTATTTGGCTTATGATGATCCATCGTCAGAGTAAAATGCCTTTCCCATGCAGTGAAAAGGGAAATCAGATTGGAAAGGCCATTCTAGACCAGATGGTGGGGAGGGAATCTTGAGTGCCCAAATGCCATTTGGCATCACTACACTAAAAGAATGTTCTCCATGGCTTTCTTTTCCCTCTCAGGTCTTCTGTCAAGTGAGAAAATAACTCCTTTCTCTTATGCGTGTAGTCTTTTTCTTGATCTTATTGGAACATGAATTCTAAGATTGAAGAGCAGGAAGGAAGCCAAACCAGGGCCAGAAAGCAATGAACAATGACATAGAAGGACCAGGCTGGTCGCTGATCTTGCCATACCTTCTGCCCCACTCATTCTGAGTGGTTACCTGGTTACCCTGTTTTTATATCATATAGCCATCGGCTGCACTGCAAAGAAAACTAAGTGTAAAACTTGGCAATATATCTTTTTTTTTTAAAGGGTGGGGATTGTCTTGGGATTTGGAGATCGGAGATCTGAGTTCAGGTCTTCACTCTGCTACTTCCTAGCTGTGCAGTCTTGGGCCCGTTTCTTACGCACACACTCTCTCCCTTTCTTTTTTTCCTTATACTCTCTGAATCTCCGTTTTCTCATTTTTCACGGAGATAATTGTGTCTGCTTGTAGGTTTCCTATAAAGATTAAATGAGCTAATGTGTACTTTGAAGAGAAAAAATATTAGACCAACCTTCATTATTATTAGCCTAAATGTTATTTTCTTACCTCCAGGAAGAGCTAGCTGTTCTCCTGAGAATCCATAACAATTTCCTGCATCCCTACAACTGCACGTACACATTATATTAAGTCATTTATTTGTGTCTCTTCTTCTCTAACTGGACTGTGGGTTTCTCGAAGGGCAGGGAGAGTCTTATTCATCTTTATAATTACTTTGGCTTTTAAAAGTGTCTGGCACATGGCAAATATTGGTTAAATGAACGGGTTAATTGTAAATTGCAGAAAGTGTCCCAAATTAGGAAAATTAATTATTTTTAGCCTACCACTTTGTTATTAGAAAATAGTCTGAATTCCTGAGGGCTACCATATTTCAATTCAGATTAATTCAGTAGTATTTATTGAGCATCTGCTATGTGCCAGGCACACAATCCCTCATCCTCGAAGCGTTTGTGGTCTCCTTGGGGAGACAGACACATATCTAATAAACCACAGACAGACAGACTGGAGAGCACTATTAAAGCCTCAGCACAGACTGCTGACCAGCTTGTGGCTTCCTGATCAGCATGGGCTAGGTGTCTCTGGCAACTGCCCACCAGTAAAGGATGTTACATATGCAGTGAAAAGTAGCAGTGAGATGACTTCCCCAAGAAAGAAGTGGAGCGCAGAGCAGGAAGGTCTTGTTTGTTGGTTGGTGTTAGCTTTCCTCTTTGGCTGGAACTGGACTCCTGTTGTCTCCGAGTTGGCCTGTGCCCCAAGACCTGCTCAGAAAGAGAAGGAGTTGCTAGTCATTATTGGGTCTCCCAATGGCTACCATCACTCTGTCCTGCTTGCCGGGAGGAAGAGAATTTGTGTCTTGTATGTGCCCAAGAGACAGACCTGGGAACTGTAAAATCCAGCTCAACATGAGGAAAACTTTGTAATCGAACTATTTGATACAATTGGCTTTGTACAGCCAATTTGGAACAATTGGCTTTGGGGAGTTAGGTTTATGGAGACTGGATGAACGCTGGGTGCAGACTGGCTCAGGCATCTCGTGGGGACCAGGCTTCCCCAACTTTCATGGGCATGACCTCACTAAGCATCTTGTTAAACTGCACATTCTGATGAGGCCGGTCCAGGGCAGAGCCCGAGATTCTGCCTTACTAGCCAGCCGCCAGGTGATGTTGATGTGGCTAGTGCAGGGACCACACTTGCGTAGCAAGGGGTGATGAAAGCTATTGGTAATTGGGATTCCAGAAAATTAATAATACCTGTCATTTTAAAACACCCAGTGCCAGGCAGTGTGCCGTGGGCTTTACATGTGCTCTTTGGTTTAATGTTGGTTCGTAAGTAGATTTGGAAGGATCTGGGATGGATTACAGCAGGGCTGGGAAGCAGAGGGACCAGCCAAGAGCTCTGGAGACAATGTAGGCAAGAGTTACAGAAGTCCTAGCCCAGAGGCAGTGAGAATGAGAGGAGGAGCTAGATGCAGGGAACATCACAGAGATAATAATCAGAGTTCTTGTGATGGATTAACTAACTATGAAGGCCAGTGGGGGAGGAATCATTAGACGTGGTTATGAGAGCGATGGGGAGGACAGAGAAATCCTTCATAGGCAAACCCAGAAAAGTGGCTGATTTGAAGAGGATGTTAATGAGTTGAGTTTTAGACATAGAGGATACTTGCGAATATTTTTAAGTACTTAACTCTATGCTGGCGTTGTCCCAAATACTTCACATGTATTGATTCATTTAAGTCTCACCACAACCCAAGAGGCAGGTACCCTCAACAGCCCTATTTTACAAACGTGGAAACAGACCCAAAGTCACAGGGCTCCTAAGTGGCAGAGCCAGGTTTTACATCCGGGAAATATGGCTCCAAAGCTTCTAATGGGGTAGGTTTTAGAGTTGGTGAAGTCCTTCACCCTTGTGTGCTGCTCATTAACTCCCAACTTACATATTTATTCTGAGCAACCCACATGTTTAGTATCATTTAATCTTATTTTATGGGTCATTGTTCCTCCATGTACATATAGCTATTGGTGTCTCCTATGTAGTAGGCTTCATGCTGCACGTATAATGGTGGGCAAACACAGCCCATGCCCCCATGGAGCTTACATTTAATGGAGGAGGCAGGCAAGAGTCAGATGAATATCTGATTTTGCCCTGTTATGTCCAGCAGAGGGAAAAAATAGAATGCCATAGGAGAACATCTAAACTGGAGCAAAAAGGCAATTTCCCTTGAAGAAATATTTGATCTGCAATCTACAGGATGAGTAGATCTTAACTAGGGGAAAAGGGAAAACCATGAGCACAAACCTTAATAACTCTAATATTTCTCTCCGTCTCTCCCCTCTCTCTCCCTCTTTCCTCTCTCCTATTTTTTACCTTCCCCTCTCCCTCCAGCCTTCTCCTCTCACTTGCCTCCCTTCCTCTGTCAGCCTGCATGGCTTAAATTGCGTAGGAATCCAACAGTTTCTTTAGATACTAACACCACACAGGTCGGGAATAGGATCTGTTGTCTGCCTGTTTTGTTCACTGCTCTATTCCAATGGCCATAACATTGCTAGGCACAGAATAGGCACTCAGTACATATTTGTTGAAAGAAGTAATTAATCAATTAGTTAATTAGGTATGCAGAAGGTAGGAAGGAGTTACAGGGAGGATGAAGATCATTCTAATAAAATGTTCAAGGCATCCTGGTATAATAAAAATATGTCTGGACTTAGAGCAAAAGAAATTAGCCATTTGCTAAATTTAACTCTCTGAGCCTTCGCCTTCTTATCTATTAAATAAAGATCGTCTTTGTCCTGCCCGATTCACAAGGATGTTGAGAGGGTGTGACAAAATAATCTAAGTAAAAGAGCATAATAAAAAGTGCTTCTAAGTGTACTGTTATTATCTAGCTGGTGCCGGGCACCGTCTTTGTGACATCTCTGTAGGGATTTTTCTCTTGGGTGGGAGTGTGAACTAAATGACTCAAATCCTTTCCAACTCATATGTACTATGATTGTGACACATAAATCCGTTACTTAACCGTTTCTATAAGATGTGTCTTAAAGTTTTGGATACAGAAAGCGGAGTTAAAATAACGAAAAGTATTGGATAAAAATGATGTGGATCAAAGAGCAAGACGAGCCGAAGAGCTTGTTTTGTTTACTGGTGGTCAAAGCTCTTACACTGAAATCTGTGTGTGATTCTCTAGGAAAGGGAAAATCCAAGTGTCCGATTCCCCCCATTTGTTGAAGTCTCTGTCGTCACTGCAGCCGTGTTTACCAGGCACCGAAAAGAAAGGAGGTCCTTTCAGCTAAAACGTCAGTGATTGGGGTTTTAAGGAATTTCAGATTACTAGGAAGGTCTCTGCCACTCAGTGACTCCCTGGTGATTTGGAAATCTTGCTGTCTACTGGCAATAGTTTGCAGGGAGACTGAATTTTATCTCAGCCCTTTTGAAAAAGTAAAGAAACCGCAAATCCAGTAGCTGTTCAAAGCAACAAAGAAGGTGCCTTTGGCTTCTAACAGGAGTGTCTCTGAATTCCTCAAGGAATTCCAGGCCTAGGGTTGATCCAGCTGGCAGGGAGGTATCGATCTCCACTTGAATTCACTGAATAAATAATGGTTGCCATAGTTATTGAGCAGTCACAACTGGTTGGAGAGCAGGGAAAACTCCGAGGCACCTTCTGTGAGTTTGGCCACGAGAAAGTCTAGTTATAAGGTTTCATAATCAACCCCTTCGCCAGATCCAGCCAACACCGTGCTCCGTTTCTTTATCCTAAAGATGAATACGGGATCTTGAATATAACGCAAGACATGGGGCCCTGAAAGGAAGGCAAAGTTTAAATCAATGGATTGGTATTTTATTCTGGGAAGAGCGTCTCTCCGCGGACTGTGAACCTAATTTGATTTGATTGGTATTAATAGAATTTACTATCGGTAAGATGACTGTTTGATCATGTTACAGCTGTGAGAGACCGAATCCCAGATTGTTCTATGCTCACACTTCAATATACGAATACTGCTAATTTGGAAATTTTAAAAGAAAGGAAAAGAGTTAGCTGACAATCTCATAAATAGTCTCACTTTTCTGTTTCCTTTCACCCTTCTCTATGTGCAGAAATAAATTGTGCATGGATGTCCTCACAGTTTAGATACCATTTTATATTCCATTCTTTCTTTAATGAGATATCATGTATTTTTCCCCGTTGCTTCATAGCCTTCCCATTTGTCCTTCCTAATGTCTACAGAATCTTCCATTATGTGCATTTACCATTTAGCAGTTTCCCTATTCTTCCACCCCTTGTCTTTTTCCCAGTTTTTTTAATAGATACTACTACCCCAAATGTCTTCACGCATGCAGTTTTAGTCTCCTGCTGAATTTTTCCTTCAGATAAATTCCCAAGAGTGGCATTACTTAGTCAGAGGCTATGACTATTTTACAGCTCTTGAAGTTACTCCCAAACTTGCAGTCTGCCTTTTTGCTCTGGTGGGGCCAGGGGCGGGGTGGGGGTCGGGGAAGAAAACTTTAGGAAGAACACCGTTGCAGGCAGCATTTCTCTTGAAGTTCACTCCGGGGTACATCTTTTGAGACTAAACAAAGGGCCTATGTATGCAGTAAAGATAAACGTAGAGGACAGGTTTGCACCTGGGCCGATTAGCTCATAGTTCCCTGGGAAAAGCAGAATCATGCCCTGCAAGGCTTGGGAAGTTTGGGACTTTACTGCCTTTGTCTGACCCTGTGGTTGCCAACCATTGGCCACGCGTCTTGGGGGTGACTGTACCACGCATGTAGCCTGCTGCACCTGGCAGGTTTCCGTGTAGCATCATCTTAGTTAAGCCTGACGATAACCCGTGGAAGTAGGTTTTTATTATAATTGTGCTTTTTCTTTCAATTTGCAGTATTTAGGACACACAGAAAAGGGGGAGCACCTGGCTGGCTCAGTCCGCAGAGCATGCAACTATTAACTTCAGGGCTGTGAGTTTGAGCCCTACATGGGGTGTACAGATTACTTAAAAAATACAATCTTGGGGTGCCTGCGTGGCTTAGCCGGTTAAGTGTCCGACTTTTGATTTCAGCTCGGGTTGTGATGTCAGGGTTGTGAGATTGAGTCCCACGTCCGACTCAGCACTGGGCATGGAGCCTGCTTAAGATTGTGTCTCTCTCTCTTTCTCTCTCTCCCCTTCTGCCCCTCCCCCACCAACCTCTCTTCGCCCTGCTCTCACACATCCATGTGCATATGCGTGTGCACACTCCCTTTCTCTTTAAAAATAAAATCTTTAAAAAAGAGGCATACAGAAAGGAACAAAGAATACAATAAAGACTTGTATGTCTACCACCCTGTAATCCCCGTTTTGCTAGAAGGACATTGAGCCTCAAAGAGATGAGATCACATGGCAAGTGAGTAACAGAAGCAGACCTGGAACCCAGCTCTATCTGGCCGCACATCCAGCGCCCTTTGCTCTATATTATGGTGCATGGAGATGAGATGCCTGTAAGTTACAATCCAACTGAGATGCCTCCGGCGCTTTTCATGGTTGTAGTTTAATGTAATTATGGCACATCAGAGCTAGAAGGGACCTTAGAGGTCATTAAGTCCAACCTCCTCCTTTTAAGACAAGCCCTAAAGAGGGAGGAACTCATCCAAGTCGTATACAACTAGCCAACCTAGGAAAGAGTACAGATCTCTGGATCCCTGGGCCTCCTTTGACTTAGGGCAAGAGAAGAAATACCTGGATCTTGCTTCATTTTGCTAATAGACTTTTTTGTTTTTGTTTTAAGGAAATAACTTCCTCAACAAGGAATCCAATTGTTCCTCAACAATATCCCCAACTGAGGATTAGGAGAATACTTATCTTGATGAGCACTGAGTAACGTATAGGATTGATGAGTCCCTGAACACTTTTGTACACCTAAATGAATATGATGCTATATGTTAATTACACGGGAATTTAAAAAAAAATTAAAGAATATATATCCCCAAGTGAAAAAATAAATGTAAGAAAATTAGACATTGTTGCTTGATTTCCCTTTGGAAGGATATCTTCCATCTCACAAGAATTACTGTTTTACATGTAAATATACTTAAAGATAAAAAACCCTGACTGAGGGGCGCCTGGGTGGCTCAGTGGGTTAAAGCCTCTGCTTCAGCTCAGGTCATGATCTCGGGGTCCTGGGATCGAGCCCTGCATCGGGCTCTCTGCTCAGCGGGGAGCCTGCTTCCCCCTGCCCTTGCCCTCGTCTCTCTGCCTACTTGTGATCTCTCTCTCTGTCAAATAAATAAAATCTTTTTAAAAAAAAAAAATTTATTTTTTTTATTTATTTGACAGAGAGAAACACAGCTAAAGAGGGAACACAAGCAGAGGGAATGGTAGCGGGAGAAGCAGGCTCCCTGCTGAGCAAAGAGCCTGATGTGGGGCTTGATCCCAGGACCCCGGGATCATAACCTGAGCCGAACGCAGAGGCTTTAACCCACGGAGCCACCCAGGTGCCCCAATAAATAAAATCTTTTTAAAAAAATTAAAAAAAAACAAAACAAAACAAACCCTGACTGAGATACGTAGGGCCAAGCCCTTCTCTCAGGAAAGAGACTTTGGTATGTAAATGCTGAGGGAGAGCAAAGTGATTTTGTACTGGACCTGAGTTTGTCCTTTCCGATTAGAGAGGCAACATAGCTCTGGGGTAGGAGGACAAAATCTTTGGAACTATGGGAAAATCACTTAACCTTAAAATAAGAGATCATAATATTTAACATGGGGATCCTTTTATATATTGTTTTATAAAATACAAGATACAGGTGTTCATGTCTTGCTACATTGTAAAACGCCTGCAGTGCCTCTTTCTGGGCCTCTTCCCTTCTGGTTGACTTTCCATTTCCACAGCAGGAAAACGTGTATTTTGTACAGAGTGCCAGGTGTAGGTCAATAGGTGTTTCAAAGGGGGGCCAAAAACAAGGAAAAGAAAAGCTGGATTCTTCTCAATGCTGGTTAGCATGAAAACACAAGAAACGTGCTTTGTGCTGGATCTCATGGGGCAGCCCTTGCATTAGCAAATGGAACTTACAGACCCCCGCTTCCCCACCTGTTAAGATGGGAACATTAATTCGTTTGCCTGGATGTGTTTCTTTGTCACTCTGATAAAAAGTTGCTTCCTGACCAGGCTTTTATAGGATGATGTATGCAAACTAATTACCACTCTGTTATTCATTCCTTGTGACTGTGTGCCAGGAACGGTGTGCTCCACCTAAGTTGGTACTCCCCGAAACTCCCAGAAAATTAGGGACAATTATTATCTTCATTTTATAAGGAAACTTAGGCTCAGAAATTAAGAGGCTAACTCCGGAACACAGCGAGGAAATGGCAGGACTGAAATTCAAACCCTGGTGCTGTTTGATACCAAAAGCCGTGAGTGAGCTCCAAGAGGGAGGCACTTGGATCATAAAATGCCATCCCAACTGGTAGAAGAAAACACGGGCCTCAGTTCAGGATTCAGAGTCTCTTAAGATGGGGGTGTCTGGGGCCCCCAGCTGGCTCAATCAGCTGAGTATCTGCCTTCAGCTCAGGTCGTGCTCTCAGGGTCCTGGGATTGAGCCCCTCATAGGGCTCCCTGCTCAGCATGGAGTCTGCTTCTCTCTCTCTCTCTCTCTCTCTCTCTCTCTGCCCCTCCCACCTCCACTCATCCTTTATCCCTCCCTTTCTCTCTTTCTCTCTCAAATAAATAAATAAAATCTAATAAAAGAAAGATGGGGTGTCTGTTTGGCCCAGTTGATAGAGCATCTGACTCTTGATCTCAGGGTCATGAGTTCAAGCCCCATGTTGGGCATGGAGCCTCCTTTTTTAAAAGGAAAAAAGCAGGGTGCCTGGGTGGCTCAGTCTGTTAGGCGTCTGCCTTCAGCTCAGGTCATGATCCCAGGGTCCTGGGATCAAGGCCCACATCAGGCTCTCTGCTCAGCAGGGAGCCTGCTTCCCTGTCTCTCACTGCCTGCCTGTGCTCTCTATCTCTCTGTCAAATAAATAAATAAATAAAATCTCTAAAAAAGAAAAAGAAAAAACGGAAAACAACCAAGTCTCTTACGATGTAACCACCTCTTAAGCTTGTCCTTTTCTATCCCTCTGCAGAACGACATGGGTTAAAAGAACCAAAGAGAGTGGAGGAGCTATGCAACAAGATCACAAGCAGCTTGAAAGACCACCAGAGTAAGGGACAGGCTTTGGAGCCCAGCGAGCCCAAGGTCCTGGGCGCACTGGTAGAACTGCGCAAGCTCTGCACCCTGGGCCTCCAGCGCATCTTCTACCTGAAGCTGGAAGACTTGGTGTCTCCACCTTCCATCATCGACAAGCTCTTCCTGGACACCCTGCCTTTCTGAACGGGAGCGGCCGGAGTGGGGCGCCGCCTCAGTGGCCAGCACCTTCTTGCTAAGCAGCAGAGGAATGGGTCTGGACACCTACCATTTTCTGTCCTTCCTTAAGAGAAAAAGCAGCTCCTGTAGAAAAGACTTTTTTTTTTTCCTTTCTGGCACTTTTCCTTACAACCTAAAGCCAGAAAACTTGCAGAGTATTGTGTTGGGGTTGTGTTTTATATTTAGGCTTTGGGGTTGGTGTGGGAGGGAAGGGTATAGTTCATGAGGGTTTTCTAAGAAATTGCTAACAAAGCACTTTTGGACGATGCTATCCCAGCAGGAAAAAAAAAAAGGATAATATAACTGTTTTAAAACTCTTTCTGGGGAATACAATTATAGTTGCTTTGTATTTAAAAACAAGAACAGCCAAGGGTTGTTCGCCAGGGTAGGAGGTATCTTGAGGTTGATCTTTAGAATACACTTCCTGTATCAAGGGTATATATGTGATGCAAACAAGGCAGAAATTCTCTCTTCTTAATTTCTCTCTTCCTTTATTTTATTTTATCAGATGGTGAAAGATGAGGATTACCTAGACATCAGAAATAGCAAAATGATAATGGCTGTTCGCTTCCATATACAAGTGCAATTTTTAAAGTGCTGTCTTACTGAGTCTTGTTTATTAACTCTCCTTTATTTCGTATGGAGATAAAAAAGGAGGCAGTCGTGTTGGCAAATGACACACGTTAATTTTCCTAGCAGAGGCTTTGTCCACCTACTCTGGAGAACCCTTCCGCGGTGGGGTCCATCCAAGACTTTGGGTCACTCTTAATGGATCCAGATATTTGCCCTGACTGTCCAGCTGTCCCGCAGGGGACTCAGATCACAAAACAGATTGCATACAGCCATCTCGGCTGTGTTCTGTCAACCAGACAGAGTTCCCTAAACTTGCTTCAGTTAATAGCAGCTGATGGACACATTCATTCACAAGCCCCGGGAGCTTTCAGTGAGTCTCAAGTGTTTGATCCCTAAATAAGAACATGCAAATAGGTAGGAACTGATCATACAGGGTAAACACCAGGGGTAACAAGATTTTTAAAATCTATATAATTTAATTTTTGTTGTTAGTTACAAAGACAATTTTGGAGAGCAAGCGAGTCTCATTTAAAAAAATCATAGTGACTACTAGACAGGATTAGTGGGCTGCGTTTCAACATTCCGTGTTGGTACTCCCTTTTGTATGTTTATACTGTCAATGCCATATTACTATGAGATAATTTGTTGCATAGTGTCCTTATTTGTATAAACATTTGTATGCACGTTCTATTGTAATAGCTTTGCCTGTATTTACTGCAAGACCACCAGCTCCTGGAAGTTGAGTTACAAAGTACTTAAATGGGGTGTTCACAGTGACTTGGATACACCAATTAGAAATTAAATAAACAAATATATATATAAATATAGCAGGTTACATATATATATTTATAATGTGTCTTTTTATTAACCATTTGTACAATAAATGTTACTTCCCATGCAGTTATTTTATGATTCATTTGCAGTGACTTTTAAGGCAGTACTGTTTAGCACTTTGATATGAAAATTTTGCTTATGTTTTGCTAAATTCGAATAATGTTTGAAGATTTTTAGGTCTAAAAGTCTTTATATTATATACTCTGTATCAAGTCAAAATATCTTTGGCCATTTTGCTAAGAAACAAACTATGAATGTGAAACCGACGTCACGGTAGTTTTTGTTAGCTTTAAATCATTTTTGCTTTAGTCTTTTTCAAGAAAAAGTAACAAAACTATGCTGTTTATATTGTCATTAAATTATACGATCAAACAAATGCCAAATGAATTGCCGAATTGCTGCAAAGGATAACCCAGATAGCAAAGCATATATTTTTTTTTCCCCCAAGATTCATTCTGATATTTGATCATGTATTATGTTTGTATGAGCTTTTATGATTATTAGTTTTATATCCAGAGGATAGGGTCTGCAATGTTAGGCTCTTGGGACATTAGACTTGTCAGCTGCTCCCCTACCCCTTCGAAACTCACAGAGGAGAAAACTGGGGCCCAGCGAAAGTAAAAATTGCCCAAGGCCCAGCAGGCTAGTACCAGTATCAAGACTAGGACCTAATTCTCCTTTCCATAGTGTTTTTACTCAACTTATTGCATCTATAGGAAAACAGGCTTTTAAAAGTAGCCACTAATATTTACATTTTACCTGATAACCATGAGTAAAGTAGTACTTTTGCATTAATTTTTTGAGCTTATATGCAAACATCATAAACATTATTAAATATCAGGAAAGCTAACATTTCGTACAAGGTAGCTTCAGACCAAATTCAAATTGAATTTGAATAAATTAGAAATACTGTGCATACATAACCCTTTTGTGCATCATTAGTATTGGAAAGTTAATCCTTGCTTTCTGTCATGTCCATAAAAGAAAAACAAAACAAACAGAAAAACCAGAGCCCTGGAGAAATGCTGTTATTTTTTATTTTTAAACCCATCAGATTTAAAGGAAAGACTTTTTGGCCGTGACTCGTTGGCAGAAATGAAGGTTTTTGGTTATAGGTCCAGACACTGGTGTTGAAACTAAAGGTTATAGCCGGTGTTCTTCTGTCTTCCGTAGTTGTAAGAGCTATGAGAGCCTCCCGCATAATCCATCAATTCAACTCTCTTCTTTTGTCTTAATGTTGACACACAAGTTGATACGGAGTGGATGACCAAACTAGCTCAGAAGAGAACAGCGAGAATTAAAGCAGGTGATTCTTCCCTCGTGGGAGAGCTCTCTCAGTGTGAACATGCCTTCTACGGGCGGAAATCAGGAATCCACCAGCTGTTAATGGAGAGTGCCTTGCTTTCATTTCAGACAGCAGAGTTTCCAAAGTTTCTCTGCTCTTCTAACAGCATTGCTCTTTAGTGTGTGTTAACCTGTGGTTTGAAAGAAACGCTCTTGTACATTAACGATGTAAATTTAAATGATTAAATTAAATCACATTTTATCGGTGGCTACCAGTGTGTTGAATAAGCATGCTTCATTTAACAGTAGTCTCTTCATCGTGTGTAGAATGGTGTTTGCTGTGAACTCTTAAACACATCCACAGATGGATTTTTTTAAAGGCTTGCTAATGCTGAAAATTAATAGGCATTCTGAATTGGAAATATATTAAACCTCACCGATTGGGAAGAAGGACATTCTAAATTCAATAACCATGTATTGACTGCTTCCTGTGGACAAAGCACTGCTGTGTGCTTTGAGGAGATACAAACATGCACAGTGTTTGAAGCTATTTTATTTCATGCATGTATATATGTATATATATATATGAAATATATATTTAATAGAGCTAATAATAGAGCCTAAAATATTCTTTAAGGGTATGAAGGATTTATTTCTATATCAAGATGATGGGATATCAGTTGTTTATGAACCAGAATTTGTAAGAATCAGGATTAGAGTTCTCCAAGATTGATCAGCACTCTTTGCCTTTGCCTTTTTGCTGACACCATTACTCTAAATTGCCTAGAAAGCCCTCTTTGTGGGCAATGCAAACGCAACTTTCATTCAACTCTGCCCCAAACATCGTATATTCTGGATTAGGGCAAATGTATTTTGTGTGTGTGCATTGACAGCTCAAAAAAAGAAATGTGGAGCTCTACTTAGTTCATTAGTTCATACGCAAAGAATTTTCTGTGGCATCTAAGTGCTATATTCAGTCCAGGGGCCAAACCCTTCTTGGTTCTCAGCAGTGCCTTCATTTCCGGAACTATATAGAATGTGATTAGTAAGAAAAGAATGAGAGATGTGGTGGAGCTCCATCCTGCATATGGATTTAAATATAGGTGCTTAGCCAAAGGGCACTCCAGAGGCAAAATTCTGGTTTGAACCAGGAGGAAGGCAGGAAGTTCAGGACTAAATAAGGGGCAGATGCCTGTAGTTGAAATTTTGTAAGCTAAATGTACAAGACAACAAAGGAAGCTAATTGTTGGCTTTTTTTTTTTTTTAAGATTTTATTTATTTGACAGCAAGAAACACAGCGAGAGAGGGAACACAAGCAGAGGGAATGGTAGCGGGAGAAGCAGGCTTCCTGCCGAGCAGGGAGCCCCATGCGGGGCTCGATCCCAGGACGCCGGGACCATGACCTGAGCCGAAGGCAGACGCCTAATGATAGAGCCACCCAGGCGCCCCTGTTGGCTTTTTTTTTAATCGAGTGCACAGTTCAGTGATATTAAGTACATCCCCACTGTTGTTTAACCAATGGCCAGAGCTCTTTTCATCTCACACAACTGAAACTCTGTAGCCATTAAAAAATAATCAAAAAGGGGGAGGAGCAGGATGGCAGAGGACTAGGAAACATAGTATCATTGGGTCCCAGAGTTCAGCTAGATAGTTAACAAACCATTCTAAACACCTACAAACTCAACAGGAGATTGAAGAGAAGAAGAGCAGCAATTCTAGGAACAGAAAAGTGACCACTTTCTGGAAGGTAGGACATGTGGAGAAGTGAATCTGAGGTGATACACGGGAAGAGAGACTGTGGAGGGAGGGGTTGGCTCCTGGCAAGCACAAAATCAGAACTTTTAGAAGTCTGCTCCACTGAGGGATGTGGCTCCAGAGGCTAAGCAGAGGGTGAAGCCCTCACAGGGACAGTGTGGTCTCAGGACCCATGGGGTCACAGAAAGACCTGGGGTGTCTGAGTGTGGCAGACCTCCCAGGTATCAGAACAGGGACGCCGGCTGCAGAGACAGAACCAAGGAGGGAGCTCTGAGCTCGGGCTTACCTTAAACCATGATCCAAGGCACAGTCACGCCACTGCTCTTCGAGCAGGGACCCCACAAGGGGCAGATCCGGGGAGACTCACCTTTCTTCCCCTGGGTGAAGTGGTGTGGGAGCACGCTGCAGGAATCTGCTGGGTTTGGAGACTCCAAACGGGGCCGTGTGGCAGAGATAGAGATGCTTGGTCACAGTCCAGGCGAGCATGGAGTGCGGCCAGAGACCAGGGAGATGGGAGGGATTGCACTGAAAAGTGGGGCCCTGAACTCGGTTCCTCCTGGTCGGAGATTAGGAGGCCGCCATCTTCATTCTCCGCCTCCAAAGCAGTACAGAAAGCATTCAGGGAACAAAAGCTCCCGAGAGCGAACCCGAGCAGGTTACTTAGCCCGGCCCCGGGCAAGGGCAGTGCAATTCCGCCTCGGGCAGAGACATCTGAGAATCATGGCAACAGGCCCCTACCCCAGAAGATCAGCAAGAATATCCTACCAATACCAAGTTCACTGGTCAATGAGAACTACAAAACTTCAGAGCTACAGGAATACAGCACATAGAATTCATGACTTTCCCCCCATGATTCTTTAGTCTTTCAAAGTTAAATTTTTTAAATTTTATTTTTTTCTTATTCTTTTTTTATTTTTCCTTGTTCCTATTTTAATGTTAATTAAAATGATAAACTATTTTATCAATAACTTTTTTAAAATCTTTTTTAATTTTCATTGCTATAGTCATATTCTATCCCTTCATTGTACTTACCCTTATTTTTTTGAATACATATAAGTTTCTCTTTCTTTAAAATTTTGGGATACAGTCTCTTCCAATATATCAAAATATACTCTAAATCTAGTGCGTGGCTTTGTTCTAGTCTCCAGCCTGATGACATTCTTTCCTTTTTTTTTTTTTCAACCAACTTCTTATCTTATCAATTCCTTTTTTGGAATCTTTTTAAATTTTCATCTTTTTAATCATATTCCATCCCTTCATCGTGTTTATAAGTTTTTCTTTCTTTAAAATTTTGGGAGGCAATTTCTTCTAACAGACCAAAATACACCCAAAATCAAGTGTGTGGCTCTGTTCTATTCACCATCTAATATATATTTTCACCATCTAATATATATATTATTTAATATGTATATTATATATATTTTTCTCCTCCTTTTTTCTCCCCCTGGTTTTGGGTCTCTTCTGATATGGTTAGTGTATATTTTTCTGGGGTCATTGCTACCCTTTTAGTATTTTGTTCTTTCATTCATCTATTCTAATCTGGATAAAATGACAAGGCAGAAAAATTCACCTCAAAAAAAAAAAGAACAAGAGGAAGTACCAATAGCTAGGGACTTAATCAATATGAACATGAGTAATATATCAGAACTAGAGTTCAGAAATGATGATTATCAAGGGGCTAGCTGGGCTCAAAAAAAGCATGGAAGATACTAGAGAATCCCTTTTTGGAGAAATAAAAGAACAAAAATCTAACCAAGTTGAAATCAAAAAAGCTATTAATGAGGTGCAACCAAAAATGGAGATTCTTATTGCTAGAATAAATGAGGCAGAAGAAAGAATTAGAGATATAGAAGACCAAATGATAGAGAATAAAGAAGTGGAGAAAAAGAGAGATAAACAACTACTGGACCATGAGGGGAGAAATTGAGAGATAAGTCATACCATAAAACAAAACAATATTAGAATAATTGGGATCCCAGAAGAAGAAGGGGACTGCAGAAGGTATATTGGAGCAAATTATGACAGAGAATTTCCCTAATTTGGTGAAGGGAACAAGCATCAAAATCCAGGAGGCACAGAGAACCCCCCCTCAAAATCAATAAAAATAGATCCACACCCCATCATCTTATAGTAAAACTTACAAGTCTCAGTGACAAAGAGAAAATCCTGAAAGCAGCTTGGGGCGAGAGGTCTGTAACCTACAATGGTAGAAATATTAGATTGTCAGCAGACCTATCCACAGAGACCTGGCAGGCCAGAAAGGATTGGCATGACACATTTGGAGCACTAAATGGAAAAAATATGCAGCCAAGAATACTATATCCAGCTAGGCTGTCACTGAATATAGAAGAAGAGATAAAAAGCTTCCAGAACAAACAAAAACTAAAAGAATTTGCAAACACCAAACCAATCCTACAGGAAATATTGGAAGGGGTCCTCTAAGCAAAGAGGGAGCCCAAAAGTAAAAGACTAGAAAGGAAGAGACAATATACAGTAACAGTCACCTTACGGGCAATACAATGGCACTAAATTCATATCTTTCAATAGTTACCCTGAATGTAAATGGGCTAAATGTTCCAATCAAAAGACACAGGGTATCAGAATGGATTAAAAAACAAGACCCATCAATATGCTGTCTACAAGAAACTCATTTTAGACCCAAAGATACCTCTAGATTTAAAGTGAAAAACAATTTGCCATGCTAATGGACATCAAAAGAAAGCTGGAGTGGCAATTCTTATGTCAGATAAATTAGATTTTAAGCCAAAGACTATTAAGAGATGATGAAGGCCACTATATCATACTTAAAGGGTCTGTCCAACAAGAAGATCTAACAATTTTAAATATCTATGCCCCTAACATGGGAGCAGCCAATTATATAAACCAATTAATAATAAAATCAAAGAAACACATCAACAATAGTACAATAATAGTAGGGCACCTTAAGACCTCCCTCACTGCGATGGACAGATCATCTAAGCAAAAGAGCAACAAGCAAATAAAGGCTTTAAATGACACACTGGACCAGATAGACATAACAGATATATTTAGAATATTCCATCCCAAGCAACAGAATACACATTCTTCTCTAGTGCACATGGAACACTATTACCACTGCTATTCAAAATAGTACTAGAAATCCTAGCCTCAGCAATCAGACAACAAAAATAAATAAAAGGCATCTGAATCAGCAAAGAAGTCAAACTCTCACTCTCTGCAGATGATATGATAATTTATGTGGAAAACCCAAAAGACTCCACTCCAAAACTGCTAGAACTCATAGAGAAATTCAGTAGTTGTCAGGATATAGATTCAATAATATCAATAAAATCAGTGCATAGAAAACAGTTGCATTTCTATACACCAACAGCAAGACAGAAAAAAGAGAAATTAAGGAGTTGATCCCATTTACAATTGCACCCAAAACCATAAGATACCTAGGAATAAACCTAACCAAAGAGGCAAAGAATCTGTGCTCAGAAAACCATAAAGTACTCACGAAAGATGTCTATGCCACCTAAAGCAATCTTCACATTTAATGCAATCCCAATCAAAATACCATCAATTCTTTTCAAAGAAATGGAACAAATAATCCTAAAATTTATATGGAACCAGAAAAGACCCCGAATATCCAGAATAATGTTGAAAAAAGAGAACCAAAGTTGGTGGCATCATAATTCCAGACCTCAAGCTCTATTACAAAGCTATAATCATCAAGACAGTGTGGCACTGGCACAAAAACGGACACATAGATCAATGGAACAGAATACAGAGCCCAGAAATGGACCCTCAACTCTATGGTCAACTAATCTTTGACAAAGCAGGAAAGAATGTCCAATGGAAAAAAGACAATCTCTTCAACAAATGGTGTTGGGAAAATTGGGCAGTCACATGCAGAAGAATGAAATTGGACCATTTCCTTACACCACACACAAAAATAGACTCAAAATGGATGAAAGACCTCAATGTGAGACAGGAATCCATCAAAATCCTTGAGGAGAACACAGGCAGAAACCTCTTCAACCTCAGCTGCAGCAACTTCTTCCTAGAAACATTGCCAAAGGCAAGGGTAGCAAGGGCAAAAATGAACTATTGGGACTTCATCAAGATCAAAATCTTTTCCACAGCAAAGGAAATAGTCAATAAAACCAAAAGACAACTGACAGAATGGGAGAAGATATTTGCAAATGACCTATCAGATAAAGGGCTAGTTTCCAAAATCTATAAAGAACTTATCAAACTCAACACCCAAAGAATAAAGAATCCAATCAAAACCGGGCAGAAGACATGAACAGACATTTCTGCAAAGAAGACATCCAAATGGCCAACAGATACATGAAAAAGTACTCAACATCACTCGGCATCAGGGAAATACAAATCAAAACCACAAGGAGATACCACCTCACACCAGCCAGAATGGTCAAAATTAACAAGTTAGGAAACAACAGGTGTTGGCAACGATGCATAGAAAGGGGAACCCTCCTAAATTGTTGGTGGGAATGCAAGTTGCTGCAGCAACCCTGAAAAACAGTATGGAGGTTCCTCAAAAAGTTGAAAATAGAGCTACCCTATGACCCAGCAATTGCACTACTGGGTATTTACCCCAAAGATACAAATGTAGTGACCCGAAGGGGCACATGCACCTGAATGTTTAAAGCAGCAGTGTCCACAATAGCCAAACTATGGAAAGACCCTAGATGTCCATCGACAGATGAATGGATAAAGAAGATGTGGTATATATATATATACACACACATATCTACACAATGGAATACTATGTAGCCATCAAAAAAACCAAAATCCTGCCACTTATAACGACATGGATGGAACTAGAGGATATTATGCTAAGTGAAATAAGTCAATCAGAGGAAGACAATTATCATATGATCTCTCTGATATGAGGAAATTGAGAGGTAGGGCAGGGGGTTGTGGTAGATAGGGAGGGAAAAAATGAAACAAGATGGGACCGGGGTGGGAGACAAACTATAAGAGATTCTCAATCTCAGGAAACAAACTGAGGGTTGCTGGGGGGTGTAGGGGAGGGATGGGGTGGCTGGGTTTTGGACATTGGGGAGGATATGTGCTATGGTGAGTGCTATGAATTGTGTAAGACTGATGATTCACAGACCTGTACCCCTGAAGCAAATAATACATTATATGTTAATTTAAAATAGTAATAATCAAAAACTAATGATGTATGGTGACTAGCATAACACAATAAAAATTTTTAAAAATAAAAAAAAAAAGAATGAGTCCTCATGCACTCTTCCTACAGGTCTGGTAACCACCATTCTCTCTGTCTTCATCAATTTGACTACTATAGGAAACTCATGTAGGTAAAATCTTACCGTATTTGTCCTTTTGTGTCTGGCTTATTTCACTTAGCCTAATGTCCTCAATATTCATATTATAGTATATGTCCTTTTTAAGGCTGAATAATATACCATTGTATGTCTATACTACATTTTGTTCATCCATTCATGTGTCAGTAGACACTTGGGTTGCTTCTTCCCTTTGGCGATTGTGAGTAATGCTGCTATAAACATGAGTGTACAAATATCTTTGCAGGACCCTGCTTTCACTTCTCTTGGATAACTGTTGACATTTGAGCTTAAGTATGATATCAGTGCTTTTCAAGGATAATCTTGATTATAAGTGATTTTTTACCTCAAGCACTGATATCAGACCTTCCCCATTTCTCTCTCAAAAGGCTCCTGAGGTTATTTCATGAGCAAGCTATTTGTAAACCTTTGTCCCAAGACTAGGCTAAAAATGGAATGGACTAAAATCTAAGAGCATTAAGTGGTCCATCATCTTGTCCAAATACTTTTTGAAAAATTCCATACTTGGCCCAAGGGGTTGAAAATCCCATCAAGTTTCAAAGAGGGTTTTGCACCTTCTATTATCTGACATCCTTCACCATGAACAAAATTCTTCAAAAAATGCTTCAGAAAATTCTTCCTTAGAGCTCTTTCTGAATTGCACTGTGACACTAACAGGCAACATTTTTCATTTGTGTGTTCTGTTTTGCTAGCATTGCAAGGACAGTGTCATTCCTGTTTTATTTTTTTCTCTGTCTCTGCCCATCTCATGGTTCCATCAATGAGCCCAAGGATCATTGGCCCCTTCTCCCATCACCTGCTGTGATGCTGACCATCTCTCATGCTGGACTTCCAAGGGCATTTGATTTGAGGGGAAGAGAAGAAAGATCTAATATTTATTAGACCTTTATTGTGTGTGTCAGACACTCTGGTAAATACTTTCATACATGGTCCCATTTAATACTTAATACTTCTGAGATGCTGTTGTCATCCCCGTCTAAAAATGGGGAAAGAGGCTGGGAAGGGTTAAGTGCCATGCCCAAGATCCTTTTAGATTTGAACACATGTCACTATGTCTCTACGACCCCTGGCTGACTCCTGCCTGCCTTCCAGCAGCTTAGTCATTAGACTCCTGCTCCTCTCTGGAGTGCAGAGACAATTTACCCTCAGTTCCCTGCTCATCAGTGAGTGCTGAGGAATTCTGCACAGGCACCAGAATGGGCATCCTATACACAGACTCAACCTCATTTCCCTTCCTGTCAAACTTATCACCTGTCCACCTCATCTCTCAGACTCTGACTCAAGGCCCACCATTTTGTGTGTAGGTCTCTAGCTTTGTCCCTCACTGGCCTTATACCCAAAGAGTCTTATAATACTGAAACCCTGCTCCACTTCTGACATCATTTCTGACCCTTTCCCCCTCTCAATGCAAATGCTCTTTACCCTCAGAGCTGACTTCAATCATTTGACCCCTCCCAACTCGTTCCTGCCTCCAGCCACCCTCCCAATTTCCAGGTATTTTAAAACTTCCACACAGGCTTTATATTCAATAGCTGTCCTCCTTTGGACTCTACAACCACCTCTCTGTCCCTTCCCAGCCACATTCACTACACCCATAAAGACCAGCCTCATCACGCCCAGAATCTACTTTCATTGTCCCTGTAGAGAGATGTTAGAGTACTGCAGAGAACCAGGCTTGCTCTCTTCCTAGCAGCCTGGACTGCATTTGCCCATTGAATATATGTACCTCCCAATACACTTTCCACCTTTGATTCCTAAAATCCTCATTTCTTCCCTCTCACCATCTCATCCTTGCTCATTTTCTCCTGCCAGTTTCTAATCAATTGTTCAGAATCACACAAAGACGTTTTTAAGTATACAGAAAAAACACACATGTAAGTGTACTACCTAACAAAGCTGTTTGTGTATGTTTCATTGTTTGTTTATACATACTTAGGGTTTCTCTTATTTTAAAAATTAAGAGTATATCCTTTACATTTGTATTTTTTGCTTTTTACATTGACAAGATTCCATGGGAAATTAAAATAATATAAAATTGGAAAAATAAAACTGATTAAAAAGAACAACGTAAAATATATACACGGAAAAACAGAAGTGATTTAAAACCAAAAAAATAATTATAGAGATGATTTTTAAGGTCACTTTTTTTTATTGCCTCTTTTTTTTATCATTTTATTTTTTTCTTCCGACATGATGTGACATTTCTAGCAAGTTCCCAGGTGATGTTGATGCTACGGTCCTGGGAATACACTTTCAAAACCACCCGTCTAGAGAGATTCTTGCTTAAGTTTATCAGAAGATGTGTACAAAAATGTTCATCCCCTCTTCTCCCACCCCTTCACCCACCTCCTCTCTGGTAACCACCAGTTAGTTCTCTATTGTTAAGAGTCTGTTTCTTGGTTTGTCTCTCTCCTTCTTTCCCCCCATGTTCATTTGTTTTGTTTCTTAAATTCCACATATGAGTGAGATCGTATGGTATTTGTCTCTCTCTGACTGACTTATACCACTTAGTACTATATATTATAAAATGATTTAAACATATAAAACAATAATATGACAAACGTCTAGCAACATACTATCCAACACAAGAACGGTTGGAGTCTCTTTGCTTCCCCAGTTGTATTCCCCTCTTCTCCCCATTAGCCTGAATTTTGGTTTATTGTTGTGTATGTATACATTCCTAAACAACTTGTTGTTTAGAGTTATATTTTTAAAAGTTCATATTAGTGGTATCATAAAACACATACTCTCCTGCAACTTGTTTCTCTGCTCAAAATTATATTGGGATTTATCTATAATGTCATATAGCTCTAATTTATTTTTTCACTGCTCTATAGTACTTCTTTTAGTACATTATAATTTCTTTATTCATTTTCCTGTCAATGGATATCTAAGTTGTTTCCATGTTCTTGCTATTACAAGCTATAAGACTATGAACATTTTTGTACACATCTCCTATAAACATAGGCAAGAATCTCTCTAGGCTAGTGGTTTTCAAAGTATGGCCCCAGGGTGAATACATCAGCATCACCCGGAACTTGGTAGAAATGCAAATTTTCAGGGGCGCCTGGGTGGCTCAGTCGGTTAAGCTTCTGCCTTTAGCTCAGGTCATGATCCTGGGGTCCTGGGATGGAGCCCCAATTCAGGCTCCCCACTCAATGGGGAGTCTGTTTCTTCCTCTCCCTCCTGTGATCTCTCTCGCTCTTGCTCTCTCTCAAATAAATAAATAAAATCTTTTGGAAAAAACAAAATGCAAATGTTCAGGCCCCACCCCAAACATACTGAATCAGAAATTCTAAGGGTGGGGCCCACCAATCTGGGTCTCAACAAGCCCTCCACGTGATCATGATGTACACAAAAGTTTGAATCACTGCCTTGGGCTTACCAAGAAGTAGAACTGCAAGGCTAGGGGCACCTGGGTGGCTCAGTGGGTTAAACCCTCTGCCTTCGGCTCAGGTCATGATCTCAGGGTCCTGGGATCGAGCCCCACATCAGGCTCTCTGCTCAGTGGGGAGCCTGCTTCCCCCTCTCTCTCTGCCTGCCTCTCTGCCTACTTGTGGTATCTATCTCTCTCTGTCAAATAAATAAAATCTTTAAAAAAAAAAAAAAAGAACTGCAAGGCTATGGGGTCTATAAATCTTCTCCTTTACTAGATACACTAATTTGCTTCAAAAAGGTTAGTACCAGTTTACTCTCTCCACAACAATGTAAGAGAATTCCTACTGTTCCAGATCTTCCCCCACACTTGGATTCATCAGAATTTTTTGTTTTAACTAATCCAGTGGATATAAAATGGCATCTTATTGTGCTTTGTACAATTATGAATAGAATTGCCATCAGCATTTATCGACAGGTCTTTGTGTTAACATGTTTTATTTCCCCTAGAATAAAAACCGGGACTGTGATTACCGGGTAAACTTAAGCTTATAGGAATCTGCCAAAATGTTCTATGTAGAAAAGATTATCTGGGGGCACCTGGGTGGCTCAGTGGGTTAAGCCTCTGCTTTCGGCTCAGGTCAT
>CM053615.1:51052911-51083787 GCA_028646535.1 Procyon lotor
CACTCAAAAGCCCCTGCAACCCATGGAGGCCTACAGAAAGGAAGAAATCCCCTAAGGGTTATGACAATGGTATTTGGGGGCTTGCTGGGTGGAGGGAGGGGGGGGTGGGACTCTTTGTGAATTTTGTTGATTTCCAATTCCTTAAATGTATTTCACTAGTTGGGGGATTAAAAGGTTTACTGGTGAGAGTGTCAGTTGTCAAAGGATTGAAGACAGACTCTATAATCCCGTAAAAGAGAGCTCCGGCAGCTTCTCCAACAGGAATCTAGAAATATTTGGTATCTTGGAAATCATTTTGCCCTATTGTTAAATTCTCTTAGCTCTTCTATGACGATCCTACTGCGCCTGGAAGAAATGGCAACTTCTGTGAACTTAACTCACTTTGTTCTCACGCTCTCTTCGCAAGGCACTCTCTCTGGCGGTCTGTCAGGTTTTGCCTCACGTACTTTGACGCTGTGTTGTTGGGTGCACACATTAAGGATTGTTATGTCTTCTTGGAAAAGTAACATCTTTATCATTATGCCATGTGTCCCTCTTTATCGATGCTAATTTTCCTTGTCCTGCAATCTGCTTTGTCTGAAATTAAAATAGCCTTTTCTGCTTTCTTTTGATTAGTTTTAGCTTGGTGTCTTTTTCTCTGTCCTTTTACTTCTAACCTTTCTGTGTCTTTACTTTTAAGATGGGTTTTGTGTGGAAAACATATACCTGGGTCTTGTGTTTTGTTCACATTGATAATCACACTGACCAAAAAAATGGTATAGCCAGAGCATTCATGTTAAAGTGCTTCTGATACAGTCGGTTTAACACATACCAGGTTTGGAACTATTTTCTATTTATTGCACTTATTTCTCCCCTACCCCCTTTTTGCCTTCTCTAATATATTAATTCTACTTCTTTTTAAACTTTTTTTAGTGATTATGCTACAGTTCATAATATATATTTATAACTAATCTAAGAATACCTTCATTTTTTTTAAGCTTTTATTTATGTGAATAATCTCTATGGCCCCACATGGGGCTCAAACTCAGGACTCTGAGATCAAGAGGCACATGCCCTTCTGACTGAGCCAGCAAGGCGTCCCTAAGTATACCTTCAAATAACACTATATCACTCTCTGTGTAGTACAGGTAGCCTCCAACTCCAACAAGAGTATTCCCCAGGGGCGCCTGGGTGGCTCAGTCGTTAAGCGGCTGCCTTCGGCTCGGGTCATGATCCCGGGGTCCTGGGATTGAGCCCCGCATCGGGCTCCTTGCTCAGCAGGAAGCCTGCTTCTCCCGCTACCACTCCCTCTGCTTGTGTTCCCTCTCTCTCTGTGCTTCTCTCTGTCAAATAAATAAAATATTTTAAAAAAAAAAAGAGTATTCCCCTTCCTCTCTCCTATCCCTTAAAATAAATGCCACCATTTATTTGACCTAATACACTGTTACTATTACTTTGAACTATTACATCAATGAAGAATAAGAAAATTAAAAGATTTTATTTTAATTTCACTTATTCCTTCTCCCGGGCTCTTCTTTCTTTATGTGTATCCAAATTTATGATCTATAGCATTTTCCTTCTCCCTGAAGAACTTCTTTTAACAATTCTTACAGAACAGATCTACTGGAACTGAATTCCCTCTATTTTGGCAAGGGAGGAAGAATCTGAGAAAATACTTTTTTCTTCACTTGTGTGTAGAGGATACTTTTGCTGAATATAAAATTCTAGGTTTGTGTTTTATTGTTTTGCTTTGTTTTTACCTCCAACACTTTAAATATTTCCCTCTACTCTCTTCTTGCTTGCATGGTTTTTTTGATAAGAATTCTGATGTAACTCTTATCCTTGGTACTTGTGTGAACCAACTAACACCATCTTGTACAAATGGTCCAGGATGCCTGTCCTGTGACCTGTAATCTTCTTGAGCACAATCCCTCTCCCCTCCACATTTTTTTTTTAAGATTTTATTTATTTATTTGACAGAGAGAGAGAGATCGCAAGTAAGCAGAGAGGCAGGCAGAGAGAGAGGAGGGGAAGCAGGCTCCCTGCGGAGCAGAGAGCCCGATGCAGGGCTTGATCCCAGGACCCTGAGATCATGACCTGAGCCGAAGGCAGAGGCTTTCACCCACTGAGCCACCCAGGTGCCCTGACACACCTATTCTTATACATTCTCCCCTTGGGTAGTCTCTTAGCAGGACTACTCCCAGCCTCTTGGGCTATACAAAGTTCTAAGGGAGGTGGAGTTGTAGAGAAATATTTGTCCTGTGGGCACCCAATCAGGCTTCTGTTTTAAGTCCCTTTTTTTTTTAACTGATTTTTTTTTTTTTAAGATTTTATTTATTTGACAGAGAGAGAGAGCACAAGCCAGGGGAACAGCAGGCAGAGGGAGAGGGAGAAGCAGGCTCCCCACTGAGCAGGGAGCCAGACATGGGGCTTGATCCCAGGACTCTGGGATCATGACCTGAGCCAAGGGCAGAAGCTTAACCATCTGAGCCATCCAGGCGCCCTTAAGTCCCTTTAATAAAGCATTTCTCATAAAGCTGGATTTAGCCTTTTTCTTCTGTCTTAGGCTTCTTCTGCTTTTGGTCAGTTTGCATATACTTCCCCTTCACAGAATGGTTTCTATAGGTAAGGTGGGTTTTTTATTTTTCCTCCTGGCTTCTTTCAAGATTTTTTCATTATTATTATTATTATTATTTTTTTAATATGATATACCTAGGTATAGATTTTTTGGCATTTCTTTTGCTTGGTTTTCTCTGAGCTTCCTGCATCTGTGGTTTGCTGTCTGTCATTAATTTTGGAAAAAGCCGTTATTACTTCAGATATTTCTTTTGCTTCCTTCTCTTTCTCTTTTCCTTCTGGTTTTCCAACTAGTGTCTATTCCATCTTGTGAAATTGCCCCACAGATTTATCCTGTTCTCTCTCTCTCTCTCTTTTTTTTTTTTCATTCTGTTTTTCCTTTGCCTTTCAGTTTGGGGAGTTTCTATTGATGTGTCTTCATCCTCACTGATTCTTTCCTTGGGAGCATGTCCAGTCTACTGACAAGCCCATCAACGGCATTCATCATCTTGGCATTTTCTTTTGATTCTTTCTTAGAGTTTCCATCTCTCTGGTTACATTACCCATCTGTTCTTCCATGTTGTCAGCTTTTCCCATTAAGCCCCTTGCCATATTAATCATACTTATTTTAAATTCCCTATCTGATCATTACGGAACCTATGTCACATCTGAGTCTGGTTCTGATCCTTGCTTTGTCTCTTTGGACTGTGTTTCTCTCTTGCCTGTTAATAGCCCTTGCCATTTTCTGATGAAAGCCAGACATGATGTGTCAGGTAGTAGGAACTGAGGTGAATAGGCTTTTACTGTGAAGTTTTGTGTTAATCTGCCTAGAACTAATCCATATTTAATGTCTGCTATAACAGTAGGTATCAGAGGCTTCAATTTCTTTTGGTATTTTTGTTTTTAAAATTTTCCTAAAAATTTCTTATATAGAGATTGCATGTTGCGGCTCTTTAAGCTGTAATCTGCTATCATTATATTGGAGTGGCAGGGTGGTGGTCAGATGTAGGGGGAAGGGAACATCCTATAATCCTATGATTAAGTTTCAGTCTTTTGGTGGGTCTGTGTCCTTGGGCTATGATTTTCACAAGTGTTTCTCAACCTTCTCCTACCCTGCCTTAGGAGAGACAGGAAGGTTAAGAGGGTGAGTTAGGTAACTTCTCATCTCCACACCCTCCACCCCCCATAAATCTCAAGCTAAATCTTTTCCTTTGCAGAGCAGGTCTTTGTGGAGAATGCCCCGGGTGTGTTTCAGAATGGTTTATTTTCCCCTCCTCTGCCAAAAACAGGAGGAATTTTTTTTTCTTTGCTTCAGAACTTGGTGAGGTTCCTACAGGTAAAATCCATGGACATATGGGGTCCCCACCAAAGCCTGCAGCCCCCAGGAGTTTCTCCCTGTCACACAAGTCTGCACTTCACTACTAACAGGTTGTCAGAGTTACCATTTAGATGTTCCTACCAGTTTCAGATATTCCAGAGGCTTCTGTATCAGGTAAGCTGATGTTGGCTGTGATTTTCTGTATTTACCTATCACTCCAGATTTTGGAGGCAACTTGCCCTGCAACCTCAATTCCCTGATCAGTCCAAGGGAAGTCATCGATGCTTAAGTTTGTTTGGCTTTGTTCTCATTGTAAGGATGGGAGTGATGGCTTCCAAGTTCTTTACATGTTGGAGCTGAAACTAGAAGCCCTCAGAAGTCTGCAAAAACGAATAGTACTGTCATTTATTCAATTATTCACTTATAGGTACAAGGCACTGAATTAGAACCTATGGGTAGATACAGAGATAAACAAACATGGATCCTGCCCTCAGGGAGCTTATATTCTTGCAGAAAAGAATTTTTAAATTAGAGTCTAGTTGATACACCATGTTACATGAGTTTCAGGGGGACAACATAGTGATTCAACATCTCTATAGACTGTGCTCTGCCCACCAGTGTAGCTATCACCTGTCACCATACAACACAGCTGCAAGATCATCGATTACATTGCCTATGCTGTGCTTTTTATCTCAGTGACTTACTCGTTCCATAACTGGAAGCTGAATGTCCCACCCCTCTTCACCCATTTTGCCCATTCCTCCACCCTCCCCTTCCCCCTGGCAAATGTCAGTTTGTTCTCTGTATGTGTAGGTCTGTTTGTTTGTTTATTCACTTGTTTCAGACAAGTATTGCGCCAAGGGAAATAAGTCCAACCAAGAAAGACAAATACCAAATGATCTCACTCAAATGTGGAAGCAAGTAGCTCATATTCCACGGTGGGAAGGTATAAGATAAGGTCTCAATGCCTGTGCTTGAATGTGTTGTACGCGTGTGGAGGCATTCACTTCTTTCCCAGCTTCCAGTGCAATTGGGCCAAGTGGCAGAAGCTAAGAGCAACTTCCCTAGTTTTGCTTTATAAATAATCATCATTTTCTATTTGTGCCACAACAAGAAAAGGTTGAAAAGCGTTGAAGATGGTGATGAAACACGTACTGGATTACTGTAATAAAATGGAGCCGGTGACGTGTCAAAAAAAGATCAGAGTATAAGGCAGGTATTTGGAGGAGGCAGGCGTTAAGTTGAAAAATTCTAGAAATATGGAAGAGGTCACATTTGGGGTGAACATGGAAAGATGAATAGGATGTGCAAAGAAGGAGGGGCAACTGGTAGAGAATATTTCACGTGGAAGATAACGGTGTAGGACTGGGGAAAGGATTGGGATGAAGAATATCAAAGAGTTTAATTTGATTAGAGTACAGGATGTGTGAAGGGGAGTAGTGGGAGATAGAAATGGGAGATAGAAAGCAAGGTTGCACCTGTGTAGAATATCTATTTGCTTGTCTGTATGTCGATCATATGATATTTTACTTATTTATTTATTTGTTTGTTTTTGAGAGGGAGAGAGATGAAGGAATGGGCAGGGGGGGAGAGAGAGAGAGAGAGAGGAGAGAGAGAGAGACTCTTAAGCAGGCTCCACACCCAGTAAAGATCTGATGCTGGGCTCAGTCTCACAACCTTGAGATCAGGACCGGAGCTGAAATCAGAATCAGATGCTTAACCTACTGATCCACCCAGGCGCCCCATCTATCATGTGATATTAACTGACATTCATGATAGTAATAATTAAGGTACTATAAAATTCAAGATTCCTTGCAGATTGCCGAAGTTTATATAACATTTAATATGATTCTAATGCTAAGTATGTTTACTGAGTTTTTTTGTTTGTTTGTTTGTTTGCTTTCTGTGAGTACAGTGGTAGAAGTTTATTAAGTGAAGATACAGAGAAAGCTCTCAAAAGTGAGAGGGGTCCAACACAGCTGCCAAGGAGGGTCTATAGGGTTGGTCCTTTATAAAAAGCTAACTAGGGAACTTAAATCCTTTTAACATCTCTATTGATATCACTATTGTCATTACAAATAGAAATTTGCATCTTTGAAGAGTGAGCTGGATAGTGAGAGGTGTGGCTATGAAGAATTAAGGTGGGTGAATAAAGCAAAAAGTAGCCTCAAAATTACCCTTGAAAGTTGTTTAAATTGCCTATGAGGTCCATCAAGCATGGTTTTATAAATACTACCTTATGCAATGATTCTTGGGCACACCAAGTTTTGAGAATAATTAAGGTAATTAAAAGAACGGGATGGGTAGGGGAGTTTCTAGGCAGATGTCTGGGCATTTAAGATATTCTACATGTGAAATGATTATCAAATTCCTAAGTGTTGAATGGTTGATGAGTGGAGAATTCCAGAGTTACTGTATGCCCAGAGTTTTCTCCTTTTGGTTTGATACGAGGCATCCATAACTGTAACATATTTGAAGAAACTGGTGATGTGGCGTGTGTGTGTGTGTGTGTGTGTGTGTGTGTGTGTGTGTGTGTATGTGTGTGTGTGTGTGGTGGTGGTTGGGGATGGGAAGGCAGAAAATGGAGAGGGTTAAGTACTAAAGCCAACTGGAACCAGGAATTTGAATGTGCTCCAAACTCTATTTCTTTTTTGTGCATATTTCACTTCCCTCCCCTCTCTATCTTTTCATGGCTTTTTATTTTATTTTCAAATGGATGAAGGGCTTTAACAAGGGTGGGCATTACAGTTGCTAGCTAATTCACCACTATCTCAGAGAGAGGTAATCGAAATAATATTAAGGAAGGATCTAGTTCCTTCTTTGCTAAGAGGTTTTGTTTGTTTTAAATCAAGAATTGCTAGCTCTTTATTTATTTTCCTTTTTTATTGTAGGATAACTTACCTAAAGTACATAGCTCTTAGGTGTACAGCTTGATGAATTTTCACGTATGTAATCACACCATGTCAATATAGAGAACATTTCCAGCACCCTAGAAAGCTCGTTATGCCTTCTCCCAGTTCGAGCCATCCCAAAGGTAACCACTATTATCACTTTATTTTTAACCTTTCTTCATCTCAGTTTCCAAGACGGTTGGAATGATAGAATCCACAAAGAAATAGAATGCATTCAGAACCGCAGTAGGTGTTTTAATAATTCATGGCTCAAGAAAAAACCTAGTGAGGATAGTGGCTTTTAAATGTTTTTTTGAGGGGTGCCTGGGTGGCTCAGTAGGTTAAGCATCTGCCTTCAGCTCAGGTCATGATCCTATTGAGCCCTATGTCTTGCTCCCTGCTCAGCAGGGAGTCTGCCTCTCCCTCTCCATCTGCCCCTCCCACCACTCATGCTTGCTTTCTCTCTCTTTCTCTCTCAAATAAATAAAATCCTAAAAAAAATGTTTTTTGAACATGACTTGTAGTAAAAAGAAATACCACCCCCCCCAAGAAAACAAAAAAAAATTTTTTTAACACCATGAACTAGGACATACCTGTACTCATCTCTCCACAATTACAAATAGGATCTAAGAGCCCCATGGCTTCCTCTGATTTACCAGTCTATGGAGTGAAAAACAGGGCCACTAAGAGCTCTGCTGTGAGCATCTTCTCCTTTCAAGAAACCAGCCAGCCTGAGGCTAGAATCCTAACCCCAACCCCATATTCCTGGGAAAGATATCTTATTGTTCCAGTTTGAGACAGCTGTCTGCTCCTGGACCAATTCACTGTGGTCAGGGGTTTGCATTCAGGCTTGTACAAAATGGCTGCTAGAGGCTCATAACCAATAGCACGCACATCTGGTGGGGAGAGGCATTTCCCAGAAAAGGACCGGGCTAGGAAGATAACCTCGGAAGTCTATATTATGGTGCCAAATCTAAATTTGATTCTCAGGTTCTCCAAACACTTGCTCAACGATACTAAAAAAAATATTTCTTAACTCATATAGTGAATGTATATTATTTTCTTAGTCTTTTCGATGTTTTCATGTTCCAAGAACTGTGCTAGGATCTAAGCAAATAGTAATTTATACGTTTTCTCAAGAAACAACTTTATTCAGCTATGACTGACATTCAATAAACATATATTTAAAGTGTACAATTTGGGGGCACCTGGGGCTCAGCTGTTTAAGCATCCGACTCTTGGTTTTTGGGTCAGGTCTTGATCTCAGGGTTGTGGGACTGAGCCTCAGGCTCAGCAGGGAGTGTGCTTGAGATTCTCTCTCTCTTTCTCTCTCTCTCTCTCCTCTGCTCCTCCCCTGCTGGCACGTGCTTTCTCTCTCTCTCTCAAATAAATCTTTAAAAAATGCATTAAAAAATAAAGTGTACAATTTGGTAAGTTTTGATGTATGCATAAACCCATGCAACTAGTACTACAATAAAGATAATGAACACATCCATCACCTGCAAAGTTTCCTCATGCCCCTTAATAATTCTTAATTCTTCCTTAATAATTCTTCCCTCTGCCCTCACCCCATTTAGCTGCTATTCTTTTTTTTTCTTTTTAAGATTTTATTTATTTATTTGACAGACAGTGAGAAAGCACAAGTAGGCAGAGCGGCAGGCAGAGGGAGAGGGAGAAGCAGGCTTCCCACTGAGCAGGGAGCCCGATGTGGGGCTCGATCCCAGGAACCTGGAATCATGACCTGAGCCAAAGGCAGCCACTTAACTGACTGAGCCACCCAGGTGCCCCTAGCTATTATTCTTATTCTTCAAATAGGTCCTGTAATTCCTTATAAACACAAAATTGGTTCTACTACTTTGAATGTGGTCTTTTCTCCCACTATGTTTTAAAATTGGCAATTTAGGAAAGCTATTTCTCTAGCTACCTTATTGAACTTCATTTCAATTTCAATTCATTCCTTTGGGTTTTCCAAGTAAGCAATCCTAACATCTGAAGAGATTTTTCCCCCCTTTCTTTCATATATATTTATTTAATGTTTTATTTAGTTTTGCCTTCCCGTTTCAGTTAGGACCTGGGGAAAATGTTGGCTGGTAGCTGCAGGCCTGCCTAACAACTTCAGGGCTCCCAGGCATGAAAACAAAGGGTTCCACATACTGTATGTTTAAATATTTAGAGATTATAAATCAAGCTAACAAACTGTTAGATTAAAAAGCTTTATCCTGCTACCTTGACACACCTAAATGATAGCAAACATAGAGATAACAGTCCAGAAGGCTAGGTTCAAATTTAGAGTCCTTGTGTGCCACATCCCCCGACTGTGGTTGAGGCAGGTTTTCAGAACTTATTTTGAATGACCTTCATTTCAAAAGATCTTGTTTAACTGACCCTTGCATGAAAAACATTTTCCCATGGCATGGCTTAATAACTTAATATTTCTTCTTAAAATTATAAATTTATAAGTCTTTTATTCCTAGAGTAAAACAAACATCAGCATTCATTATACCCACAAAGAATCTCCAAATTGCTTATGTTTTTTTGCTTTAGTTTAGAAATTGCTTTTTAAGGCTTTCTCAGAAGCCCCTAGTGGTCTTTTGTCTACAATTTCTATTTGTACTTCCACTCCATTGGGAGACCTTACGACCTGAGTTTCCTGAGCTGTGTCTTGAACATCCTTAAGACTTCTGAGGATAATACTGTCAGGGGATACATTCTAAATAAGTCATCTGAACAGTCATCACAAACACATAAGAAAGGGTGGGTCTGGAAGTCAGGTCATGTGACCCGGACAAGGCTTCAAAGCCAGCCATCTGCTTGGTCATTGGTAGCAGCTAACCAGAAGCACTTGAGAGGGAAATTAGGAAAGCCAGTGGAGTTCCAACTCTATGACTAACCGACTGAACTGGAGTGAGTCACTTAGAACTCTTGTTTAACCTCAGCGTCATCAATAAAATTGGGATAAGGTCAGTGGCATCAAGGACTCCCCCAGCTGTGGTGGGGAGGGAAATCACAACTTGTCTGAGCTTCCATTTCTGTGCCTGTTTCAGTAATAAGACTTGTGTCCTGTCCACCTCACAGGGTTTTTGGGGACGGAATGGAAAAGGGCATAAACTTTCGGAGCTTCAGTTTTTATATATGTAAAAAGCTTAGAACACATGGCCAGCCTGCCAGTAAAATTCCTGTTAGAATGGAAAATGGACAGAAAAACTTTGCAAAATTCAGAAAGCTATGCAAGTGTGAATTATGTCGTACTGAAAACACAACAGAGACCTAAAAGGTGATTGTGGGTTTCTCTCCTACTGGCTCCAGGGTTGCAACCCCACAACAGAAACCAAGATCACTTACTTAAATCATTCCCTTGTCGGTGCCCCACCCCATAGGGCCCCAAAGAGCCAGGAGGGGGCGTGGTCCAGCCCGGCCAGCCCCTCATGACGCCCCGCCCCATCGCGCCCGCGCCTGCGCCGTCCACACCAAGCGGCCTCGAGCGCCCCGGCGGGAGGTAAGGGGTTTGCGGGAGCCCGCTTCGGGGGCGTCAGGCCCTGACGGGCTTTGTGGGCTGGGCGCTGAGCCCGCGGGCGGTGGAGGAGCCCGGTGGGAAGCCTGGCAGCGGGTCGGGAATGCGAGCGCTTTGAGGGTTCCTCCCGGCTCCAAGAAGTGGCGGTTTCGTTTTTGGAAGCGCTTTTCAAAGCGGGTGTTGGGAGGCCGCCGACCGGGCGAGCGCGGCGGCCTCCCGGGGTCGCGGGGTGGGAAAGTTTCCTGCACCTACCCCGCCCGTGACGCAGTGTGGGCCCTAGGTCGTCAGGGTCGCCTTGCGGCGTGGTCTCGAGACCGCCCAAGCATCCGTTCTCTGGTGGGGGCGTCTGGTGCTTGTGGCCCAGGGGCGCCGGGGCGACACCGCGAGGGGTGACGCGAGGCTCGGGGGCAGTGAGGGGAGGACCGGGAGCCGGTGGTCGGAGCTTCCTACCGGCCAGACCGGGACGTGGTTCTGGAGAAGGTCCCGCAACTGACTCCTAGATAAATTCGAAATCGGAAGGCTTAGAGAGGAGACCATATGGGAGGACCAGGGGCCCTGACTTTTCTTCCCAAAGTCAGTGCCCTGTCCCCCGGTCAGAAGCACGGGGAGACGTGCCTGAGGGCATTGGGGGCCACCACTGGGAGGAATGTGGGATCTTTAGGTTGATAAACGGTGTTCCTCGCTTTGGGGGGAGCTGAAGGTTGCCTGCAGTTCTGGACTTTTTCTGAGAAATGGGGCTTTTTATTTATAAATAACTTAATACAGTAAACCTCCCAGTACTTTTTCCTCACGGGAAATAGGAGTATTAATGGTACTCAGCTGACAGTAGTTGTAAGCACTGAAGGGTAATTTGTAGAGCACCTGACACCCTGGGCCCCGCAGGTGTTAGTGCAGTTCTTAAAAATGTTTGAGCTGTCTTTTGTGAAACATCACTTCAGACATTTTTAGAAAGTCTCTTTATTTTAGAATAATTTTACAATTACAGAGAAGTTGCAGAAGTAATAGAGTTCTCTAAGCTTTAAATTTAACGCCTTATATAATGATAGTACAATTATAAAAAATAAACAATTATCGGGGCGCCTGGGTGGCTCAGGGGGTTAAAGCCTCTACCTTCCGCTCGGGTCGTATCTCAGGGTCCTGGGATCGAGCCCCTCGTCGGGCTCTCTGCTCAGCAGGGAGCCTGCTTCCCCCTCTCTGCCTGCCTCTCTGCCTAATTGTGATCTCTCTGTCAAATAAATAAAATCTTTTAAAAAGAATTAGCAAGTATCATTGGTACAATTGTATTAACCAAACTACCACCATTTTTCATATTCCATAATTTTTTATACTATTGTCCTTTTTTTCTGTTCCAGGATCCAATATAAGATCCCATATTGCATTTAATTGGCATAGTCGACTCCTTAGTCTTTTGTCTTTCTTCACCTTGACACTTTTGAAGTAACCAGTCAGTTATTCTGTAGAGTGTCCCTCAGGTTTTATCTGATGTTTTCTTATGATTAGATTAAGGTTATACACATTTTTGTTGTATCCACAGAAGTAGGTGTACCCTTCTCAGTTCATCATATGAGGGGTTCATGTTAAGACACACTGCTTTTGATACTACTATTGATCACTTGGTTGAGGTGGTGTCTGCTAGGATTCTCTACTGTAAATTTACCACTTTTCCCTTGAAATGAATCGATATCTTGGGAGAGATTCTAAACTATGCAAGTATCTTGTTTCTCCTCAAACTTTCGCTTGCTGATTTTACTATCCATTGGTGGATCTTGCCTTCAGTGATTATTACTTTGATCTTATAATGGTGATTTTCTGTTTCCCTCATTCCTCCTTCTTTTAATTGGAGTTCCGTAAGGAAGAGCTGCTGCCCTTTCCCCTTTTTTCTATTCTTTTTTTTTTTTTGGTATCAGTATGGACTCATTTATTTTACTATTGGTTATTTTTTGTTACTTATATTATATCTCAGATTGTCCAGCTTTGGCCCTTGGAAGTTTTTTCAGGTTGTTTCTTTTGACAGGCCTCCATCACTTTTTGAGAACTTACTTACTTTCTGGCACCATAAGATGTTCCAGACTTATCTTGTGTTTTCTCTGTCCCAGCCCTGGAATCTGCCACTTACTTCTCCAAGGGCCCATGGTTTCCTTTTTTGGAGAGTGGTATTTAAACATCAAGATCAGGGGACTAGGTGTGCTCATTGCTACTGGAGTATTATTGTTTGTGGTACTGGCAGAAGACAGGAATATATAGAAATATAGATATAAGTATTTTGATAAATATTTGTCCTTTATAAATCAAACATTTTATGTTATATATTTATGTAATTATAAAATACTAAGTATTTTACGTATATTTATATATTATCTTCGTTATGTTTATTTGTAAATATATTTCTTAGCTATGTACATATGTATCCATATATTCCGTGGATATACACATATATACACACATATATCCATGCATACTCAAAGATTTGTTTTTGTATTTATCTATATATATGTATTCATACATCTGTGTATATATATTTTTAAAAACAAAAATTGATTCTGAAAGTTGCATTTGTAAACACACCACAGGGTTCATTCCAATCATGCCCCTTATTTGTTACTTCTTTTGACAGAAATATGGCTTTCATGTTCTACAAAATATTTTATTTGCTCAATTCTCATATACACATAAATTTTGCAGGATTTCTAACCCATATGCCTATAAAAAACAAATTTGCTAATTAGAATACAGTTGTGTGTAGTTCTTTTTGTCTTTAGCTTCATGGTATCCAGTTAAAATAGTGTTTTCCAGAGTTACCTAGATTAGCTATTTTCTTCCTCTACTTTCAGTGTGGTTATGCTATTCATTGGTAATACAGTTTTGTTTTTATTAGTTTGCGTTCCATTTTGTGTTCCTCCACATTTTGTTTTTGTTTTTTAGTTTTCAAAAATTCATTCTTTGTAACGTACAATTCTGTGAGTTTTGACAAATGCATATAATTGTGTATCTACCACCCAGACTGTCATGACACAGAACAATTCTGTCACCCCAGATATTCCATTACACTTAAAAAAAAAAAAAAGTTACAAGGAAATCCACTCTACAGAAGTTTGGGAAATTAGGCATTTTTGTATGTTTTGTCTTTTTCATAGGCATATTTTACACAGTTGTGATGTTAATGTAAATGTATTTTTCATTTTTGTCATTTATATCAGAAAAACGTTCCACTTTTTTCGCTGAAAAATCAAGAAATGCTGAAATACTTGTTTTTCAATTACATTTTAACAACACATTTTGTATGTTGGATTACATACCTTTTACAACTTACAAGCAACTGCTGTACAACTTTCTGTTTCCGTAACATCATGGTTTATGCAATTATTTGAATGTTATGTTCTCATTTTAGTGTGTATAGGCATTTTATTATAATTTTATAAAAATGGAAATCGTGGAGAGAAGAAAAAAATACTGGCCAGAAGGAGATCAAGAGTTGGAAAAGTCTCTTGGGAAGTTCTTGGGGCAGAATGTCTTCCCTGATAGATGGTCCTTAGGAGGTAGTAGGTTTTCCTTGGACACGGAAAGCTGAGGGGCAGAATCATGCATAACTCTGATCTGGAAATGTCACTTTTGGAACTGAAAAAATCTGTCATCATAGTGTAGGGAAATAGTGCAAACAAGCCAAATATCTAATAATTGGGATTTATTATGTATACTATAAACTGATTAGTGGAGGAGAAGACAAAATCATCAGAGGTGTGTATCAAATGATACATAAATTTTAGAGGCAGATGGGATATAAAAGGGCATCTGGACAGAGGGAGCATCACTGCAAAGCCAAAAGTAGAGATTGGGTGATAATACTTAGATTGTGTGGATCTGTTTATGAACATTGTATTTTCCTGTTCAAATAATAGGGAATTCGAGGAAGTTTTTGTTCAGAAGAGTAGCGAAGTGCAAATCAAGTTTTTGGTATATTAACTAGTGGTAATCTGTGAGGAAAAATTGGAAAGGGGAAAGTCTAAAGGCAGGCCAATTAAGACACTTGTGAGGTGCTATGCATATTGCATTATTTGAAGTGATGGGATTAGAAATGAAGAAGAAGGGATCTATGAAGAAATATTTTAGTTCCATCAGCATCTATTGAGAACCATGTATAGTTTAAAAAAAAAGAAAAAGGAATGGTGGTAGATAAAAAGATATTTTCCTATAGGATATAACCTGCATAGTAGAAAAAAATGCAAGCAATGTGATAAACTGGGAACATTGTGAGACAAATAATTGATAATTTATGAGTCTGTTATATGTTAAATATAATAAGAAAAAGATATCCCCTGTAGTAAATTGATACATAGCACTAGCAAGCAATTCATAAGACGAAATGCAAATGGCTAATGAATCAGTGCTGCCAGTAATTTAAAAAAATGCAAAATAAAACAATAATGGGACACCATTTTTGAATGTCTAAGGAGAATGCTAGTACCATATATAGGTGAAAATGTGGGTACTTGGATATTTTGATATGTTGTTAGCGGACATGTAAACAGGCACAACCTTTTGGGACATTTGGTATCAAAAGCCTTTAAAAAATATGTGGACCTATTTGATTTCTAGTTATTTTGAAAAACATCATAGATGGTAGTATGGATTTATGTGTAAGAAGGGTAATTACACTGTAGTGCAGTATATAATAGTGGAAAATTGGGAATAACCTAAATAGCCAACAATAGATGATTAGTTAAATTATGGAGCATCTATGTAATGTAACACTATGCTGCTTTAAAAGATGTCATTTAAATGACATAAATGGTCATTTACATGGAAAGATTTGTGTTATATTTAATCAGGGTATTCAAAATAAATCTTTTCTTCTTTCATTCATTCATTCATTTATGCACCCAGTAATAGTATACTTTATTGTATTCATAGCTCCTTGGCTTTCATCTCCTTTGGGTTTATTTTATTGTTAAAGTGTGCCTTTTAGTAGTTCTTTTAAAGAGGAGGCTTGCTTATAAACTCTGTTGTGTCTGAAAATGATTATTTTGCTTTCACTTCTGAATAATAATTTACCTGGCTATGTACCAACTCTGTCAGCATTTTGAGGATTTTCCTGTCTTTTGATATCTTGCTTTGATGAAAAGTTTGCTGCTTTTGTTGCTTTAGTTTATCTTTATCTCTGGTTTGCTTTTTTAAGATTTTTTGTTTGCCCTTCACATTCTGCAATTTCCCTTCTATGTGTTGGTAAATTTTTTTTTTTTTAATTTATGTCACTTGGGGATACTGTGCATTTTTTATTTGAGGTCTTGCATCTTAATTCTCAGCATATTCTCTTTGAATAATGCCTTTTCACCACTTTCTTTATTCTTCTCTTCTGGGACTCCTATTTGTTATTGAGCTTCTCATTTTGTCTTTTATGTTTTTCATCTCTTTGGTCCTCTGTGTTCTGACTGATATCTTCCAATCAATAATTCTCCCTTCAGTTACATAGTTTATTGTTTAACCCATCTTTGAGGTTTTTATTTCTCAATTTGTACTTGGTTTTTCAGATTAGCCTGCTACTATTTCATAGTATTAACTAATTTTTTTTTTTTTTAAAAGATTTTATTTATTTGACAGAGAGAAACACAGCGAGAGAGAGAGGGAACACAAGCAGAGGGAATGGCAGCGGGAGAAGCAGGCTTCCTGCCGAGCAGGGAGCCCGATGTGGGGCTCGATCCCAGGGTCCTGGGATCATGACCTGAGCCGAAGGCAGACGCTTAACGACTGAGCCACCCAGGCACCCCAGTATTATCTAATTTTTAAAAGGATTCTATTCCTTCCTTTATATCTTTGAATATTTTTAACTGTACCTATTTTAATTTTCTTTTTAGATTATTATCTGTAGTCCCTTAGCTATGAATTTTCCTGTTTTGTTGGGTCTGTGGACTCTCAGCAATGAACTTCTCTATGTATCTCCAATTCCCATTCACTACTGTAGCTGTTGACCTCTATTTTTGATGTATGGAGATTTCCCTTTTTTGCTTTTAATCTTAAACATAAAAACCAAGTTCCTAAGTTGATGAGATACTTCTGTATAACCAACACTTTGAGATTTTCAACTATGAAAGAAAAACAACATTAGATTTATAGTTCTTAATGCTTTTGCAGTGATAGTCTCTTTTTTTAATATCATAAAAGCAATGGACTCTGTCCTCTGAAATAACTCAAAAATACATTCACAATTATTCATAAGGATTCAGAGATTCCATAAAGTATATTTGTGAACCTCTGTCTGTATGGACCCTGGTTTGAGACCCCATAACCCACTGGGATTAACATAGTAATTTTTTTTTTTTTTTTTAACTACAGGAGAGGTTGTGGGCTAATGAGATGGCATGAAAGCAAGGTTGTGCAACAGTGGTTTTCAAGCTTAGTTAAGCAGTGGATTCCTTTACTGATGTAAGATCTAATATGTTCAAATTTATGAAATACATATAAATAAATTTTCTCCAATTGAAGCAGGCATGGGGTCCTGGAGCCTGCTCACTTGCTATCCTCTTCCCTCACCAACTCTGGCCCCAAAGGCATACTCTTGGACATTCTGGAACACTGGTAGGAAACTGTTCGTAAATTAGAGCATTTGATTGTACTCTCAGAAATCCTGGCTTCTCATTCCAGCTCTGTTCTTCACTGGTTATTTGTATTGGTTTTGGACAACGCTAGTCACTTTGTAAGAAAGGGAAGAGGCAGGTTAAAGGACATCAATGAGAAGAGTTGCATATGATGTTATATTTGAAGTATATAATTACATAGTTACATTATTAGGTTAGAAGTGGAGTTTGATACAAGCAGAAATTTTATGCAATTTTTTCTTCTGATTTTGCCAGGTGACATCTTTAAAAAAAAAAAAAAAAGGTTAGTCATTGTCCAAGATACATTGGGAAATGAACACTTTGACAGTAAACTCATAGTTTAAAAATAAAAAAAGGTACTTAAGTGTATACATTCTTTTTTGGAAAAGAACCTGGAAAGAAATACACCAAAATGGAAAGAGTAGTTAACTGTGGGTGAGATGATTGATTTTATTTTATCCTTTTTCGTATTTTCTAAACATTTTAAAGTGCATATACATCTGTAGAAAGAAAAAGATTTCAAAAGACTTCTTAAAAAAAATCATTCAAGTTCAGAATTAAGTTGAGTATATATTTAGAATAAATTATAAAATTAACTAATTATTGGGTTTTTTTTTTTTTTTAAGATTTCATTTATTTGACAGAGAGAAACAACAGCGAGAGAGGGAACACAAGTAGAGGGAATGGTAGCAGGAGAAGCAGGCTTCCTGCGGAGCAGGGAGCCCGACGCGGGGCTCGATCCCAGGACTCCGGGATCACGACCTGGGCCGAAGGCAGACGCCTAACGACTGAGCCACCCAGGCGCCCCTAATTGTTGGTTTTTAAAAACAATAGAAACTGATTAAAAACATTCTTAAATACTTCCCTTTTAGGTTTTTCCATGTGAGTGGAGAAGATAGTCGCTGCAAGTAGAAGTGACACGGAATTTTTTTTAGGATGTCTGAAGATGAGGAAAAAGTAAAATTACGCCGTCTTGAACCAGCTATCCAGAAATTCATTAAGATAGTAATCCCAACAGACCTGGAGAGACTAAGAAAGCACCAGATAAATATTGAGAAGGTGGGTTTTTTTCATTTTCTGCCATAAGAAACAGTTGCAAATTTTGATTTACTTGTTCATTTTAGCTAAATTATATACATCGGAGGCTTTGGTAAAACATCCATCTCCTATTGATTTAGTAACATTCATTTTTTTATCTGGGTTTTTGTTTTACAAATACATCTTGTATTATTCCTTTTTTAGAGAAGGATTTAAGAGTAGAAACTATACCTTTTAAGTTGTACATACTGACATACTAGGCAGTTAATTAAAATACAGATTGTTTAATAGTGCACCATAATGTGAAGGCAGTGAACTTTGGCTAATGGGCCTGCCTTAGTTTCATTCACCCCATGGCAAATTTTTGAACTTTAATGTCTCTCAGTAATTCATATCCTCTTCAGGTGCACATAGAGTAAAGAGGTAAATCATTGTGTGTTATGAGGGAATTTCCCAAATTGACTTCTTCCCTTTGAGGAAAGCCCCAAATTGAGCAATACCATCTGGAGGTCAGTTTAGGAAATAGGTAGAGGAGAGAACTAGTCTCCTGGATCATGGTGAAGGTTGCATACATAGAACCTGGACTGGCCAGTGTCTGATGGAATAGTTGTGGCATTCATGGGAACATACGGTTTACTGAGTACTGAGCATTGACTTGGCAGATTATATTGTTTTATTTGCTGTAGGACAGGTCAGTGGGATTTGCTCCTTCAAAAAGACCTCTCGTGTAAATTTTAAGCTGTGTGGCCCTCCATTAATTTTTTGTGGTGGGGACTGGAGTGGAAGTGGTCATTAAGCCTTGCAGTATAAACAATATTTATCACCCTCACCTTATATAACTAAGAAGTGTCAGCTTTTATTTTCCCCATAGATACCATCTGTCTTCCCAGTATGTAACTATTTTCAAAGAATATTGAAAATAAGCACCAGAAATATTAAGACGAAAATTTTAATGCAAATATGAAGTATCTAGAATTCAAGATTGCTGTTTTGTCATCTCTTAAGTTTTTCTTTATTTGTAAACAATAAGTACTGTGACTTTCTAAGGTGGAGGAGTTTTCTGGTAAACTGGTTATTCTTGTCATAAGCAGAAACAAATTATAGGGCTCCATGCTTTGATTAATGAGGAAGGCTCATTCTTTTAGCACTATAACAATATAGAAATCGAGTTGTTTACCCTGGTTGATCATTTCTGGGTGGCAGGTTGGTAAGGTTTATTTTAAAGTCCTGGGCTCTTATCAGAGTGCTCAGTTACAAAGATGACTAGAATTTGGCAGATGAATTGATTCTGAAAGCTAGACCTACGCTCTATCAAGATCATTTCTTTCCTGGGGCGCCTGGGTGGCTCAGTGGGTTAAAGCCTCTACCTTTGGCTCAGGTCATGATCCCAGGGTCCTGGGATTGAGCCCCTGAATCGAATCGGGCTCTCTACTCAGCGGGGAGCCTGCTTCCCCCCTTCTCTCTCTCTGCCTGCCTCTCTGCCTGCTTGTGATCTCTCTCCTCTCTGTCAAGTAAATAAATAAAAACTTAAAAAAAAAAAGTCATTTCTTTCCTTTATTGCCCTATATTACCTTTAAGGTTTGGCATGTCTTAAATTTCTGTTTAAAAACAATCTGTTTACTTATATACTTATTCTGTATAAAGTGCCTGCAGTCGTACCCTCAGATCCTAGCCACATGTACCACACAGTCATCATCAATGGAAAAGCCAGAACCCTGGGAGCAAGGAAGGTAGGGATAGGAAAGGATTTATTGTTGATTAGTTGTGCCAAACTTCGTAAGAATATTATTCCAGAGTTAAATTGATCTTTCTCTTCCATAACATTTTTCCTTTACCATTTTGTGAAATTTTTACTTAATGTGAAATTTTTAGACAATGTCAGAATAATTATAATTTACAATATAGGTGATGTCTGAAGCTAAGCAAACTCATGCTGATCTGTGTTTTATTCCATATTCTTGGTCCTTATACTATCTCTAGGATTTCTAGTTTTACTATGAAAGTGACTTTTTGAATAGTTTATGGCAATGTAAAAACATTTAAAAGCTGTTCACTTGGACAAAAGAGTTAAGAACTAGGTTTGGACTCCAGGTGTTTGACAGTGCCTCACTTTAAAAAAGGCATATTTTTCCTTGGGGAAGGGTGTAGAAAGATAAAATATTATGTTAGCCGTCAGTCATCCAATATGAATTTAAAAGAAGAAAGTCACACTGAAGAGAAATTGAAGGTAAGCCGTGGAGTGATTCTGCAACATCTGAAAACAATGAGAGTAGTGTGCTGTGCACACCTGGGACTCTATTCCATAGGTCCTTCAGCATTACATTTTATTACACTTGATAGACGTGATTAGAATGCAGTGCTGAAATTTGAAGTGTTAGCATTCAGCTTTCTCGGCTAACTTAAGATAGGCTTAAGCATAGTTAATAGAAACGAGATCATATGCTTGGAACATAATTTTCTTTGTTTCATATTGTAGAGCTAGGAGAAAACTTACGTGTAGCATGTACTGTGTTAGTATATGGTTAAAATACAAGTGGCAGAAAACCCCAAAATAGTTCATTAAATCAGATAGACCTTTTTTTTGTTTTTGCTTTTATTTTTAACCACTCATAGTTACAGAGGCACTCTGGGGCAGCTCAGCAGTCATTAAAGACCTAGGCTCTTTTTATCCTGTTCTCTGATCCTCAACTTGTTTCTGTCTTGCATGTAAAATAGGAGCTCCAACCTCAGCTATTACATCCACATTCCAGCTAAGATGAAATAACGAGAGTTGTATTTTTTGCTGTTCTTTTTCTGTCATTTCTCTTTTTTTCTTTTAAAGAGAATCCTCCTGTTCTTGTTTCATGGATGTAATATCATAGCATCTCTCTGGTGATTTTATTTTGAAGTTTTTATCTGCTTTTTTGTCTGTTTTCCCTGAGGTTTTTTTATTCTTTCTTCACTTTTAAATTTATTTCTTGCTCTCTCTCCCCCCACCTCCCTTCGTCCTTTCTTCTTTGTGTCAGCCTACAGTGTTATGGGCATTCCTTGGCTAGCTGTTGATATTTAAGAGTGCCAACTGGAAGGTATTTGTATGCCTAGCAGGAAGCAGGTGGGGTCTCGTTACCTGGAGAGGGAGCACGTGAAGGCTCTGTTTTAATGGGAAACCACCAGATACTCTTCAGGAATTTGGTCTTCTGTGTGAGGGTAGGGGCAGTGTAGTTGCTTGGGCCTGCAGAGACAGCATTTGGTAGACTACCTCTTCTTTACATAAACTTTCAACCAATCCTTCTGCCCCACCAGACACATCCTCCTGCCTCCCTGGTGGCTGCTACCTCTAGTTACTGAGTCTTTCAGGAGCGGTGGTGTGCCTGCTGGCTTGTCACTCACTGCCTGTCCCACACCACTCACCCCTTCTGCAGCCTCATGGTGCAGCTTTCTCAGATCTTCTAAGTCAGTTGCATCATGTCTGTAATCTTTCCAGCTTCTAAAATTTTATTGAGATTTCTTGTCAACTGATATCTTCTATTGTATTTTCATGACTCTTGTGAATGTATACCTTCTGAAGTTCTTCATTGCCATTTTTGTTGAGTGTTAGAAAAAAGCAGAGATAAATGCTTGTATTCAGTCTTCCAGGCTTAATGAGAAGAGAAGTCATTAATTACAAGAAATAAATACATGTTAGCTTTTCTTAAGTGTTGGTATTTGCTGTCTTCTATTGTTAGCACTGAAAAGTTCATTAAAAAATAATGGTTTTTTGGGGCACCTGGGTGGCTCAGTGGGTTAAAGCCTCTGCCTTCAGCTCAGGTCATGATCTCAGGGTCCTGGGATCGAGCCCCACGTCGGGCTCTTTGCTCAGCGGGGAGCCTGCTTCCCCCTCTCTCTCTGCCTGCTTGTGATCTCTCTCTTTCTCCCTCTCTCTCTCTCTCTCTGTCAAATAAATAAATAAATAAAATCTTTTAAGAAAAAAAGTTTTTTTTTTAATTTAGGTTTCTAATCCTCAAGAAGTATACAGTCCAGTTAAAGAAATAAATTAGGAAATATTCAGAGATTAGTAGTGACATATAGAATTATGTGTGAAAATGAGTGGCATGGACTGTTCAGGTTAGGTATGAAACACAACTATATGATACAAAATCAAATGTAATCAGTCTCATTGATTTGTTACATATCACTTCATGTGTAAGAACCTTATAATAATATACTTCTAATTCTTCTCTCAGGGTCTTATTATAGTATTAATGTCATATAATTTGCTTCTGTATATGTTATTACTCAACAATACATTGTTGTTATTTTTGTTTTAAACAGAGTTTTCTTTCAAAAAGATTTTAAAAATAAGAAAAAAAAATTTTTTTAAAGATTTTACTTATTTTAGAGAGAGTGGGGGCAGGGGCAGAGAGAGAGGGAGAGTCTTAAGCAGACTCTGCATTCGGTGTGGAGCCTGATTTGGGGCTCAGTCTCACCACCCTGAGATCATGACCTGAGCCCAAATCAAGAGTCCCCATGCTTAACCAACTGAGCCACCTAGGTGCCCCCCCCCAAATGTTTTATATTTACCACTTTCAGTGCTCTTCATTGCTTTGTGCAGAGCCAGGTTTCTCTATCATTTTTCCGTAGGCTTGAAGGACTTCCTTTTTTTTTTTTTTTAAAGACTTGTTTATTTTAGAGAGAGAGAGGTTGAGAGAGAGAGTACAAGCAAGAGAAGGAGAGAAGCTCTCAAGCAGACTCCACACAGAACATAGTTAATAACTAGGCTTAAGCATAGTTGATAGAAACAAGATCATATGCTTGGAACATAATTTTCTTTGTTTCACATTGTAGGGTTAGGAGAAAACTTAGGTGTAGCATGTACTGTGTTAGTATATGGTTAAAATACAAATGGCAGAAAACCCCAAAATAGTGTATTAAATCAGGTAGCCCTTTTTTTGTTTTTTGTTTTTGCTTATAAAGCTGTTTTGCTTTATTTTTAAGCGTTCATAGTTCCAGAGGCACTCTGGGGCTGCAGTGGCAGCTCAGCAGTCATTAAAGACCCAGGCTCCCATGGGGGAGGGGGGCTTGATCTCATGACCTGAGATCATGATCTGAGCCAAAGGCAGAGGCCTCAACCCGCTGAGCCACTCAGGTGCCCCTTTATTTTTCATTCTTTTACATTCTCATCTTTTTTTTCATCTCCAAAGAATTTGCAAGACTGAGTATGCCGGTTTTTTTTTTTTTTTCAGTAAATTGTATCGAGTGATTTTTATTTGTTTTGCCATTTGCCAGAATTCTGTAGGTAATGTTTTTGAAAATTTCCTACTCATAGTGTCATTGGATCATTAGCTGACACTATTAAGTCACTAACTTTTAGCTGGTATGTTTAAGTTTGGTTAGGTGAGTGGGGATTTTTGTGGTAACTAGAAGTAACAAGTTTAGTAATTAAAAAAAAAAAACGCTATACCTTTCCTCTCTTTTGCATAGTACCAGAGGTGCAGAATCTGGGATAAGTTGCATGAAGAGCATATCAATGCGGGTCGTACAGTTCAGGTAAGGCTATTACATTGTTTCTAGTCAATCATTATGGAAAAGACAGTCTTAAGAAAATTTTGCTAAAACAAATACCCTGTGGTTGGATCCTTTTATGCATATTTGTAGCTATTTCTTTAAGGGTACATTTTTAGCAGGATTTACTGAATCAAATGTCATACATATTTTTAGATTTTGATTCATATTACTAAAATTTCCTCCAGAAATAATGTATCAACTTACACTCAAAATCAACACATTTTCCAAAAACCTTACCACCATTAGTATTACCTGTTTCTTAAAATGTTGCTGATTAGTAGTTAAAATAATGTTGCTTTGTTGTTTTTATCTAGAGTTCTTCTTGTAATTGCTTTGAATGGTGAAAGTTTTTTTCATATGTGCCTTGGATAGTAATATTTCTTTTGTAAATTTCTGGTTCATGTCCCCTGCATATATTATGTTGTTGTCTTTTGCAAGAGTTTTTAATAATTTTAAGATATTGTTCTTCTGTCTATAATACTGTTACAGTAACATAGTGTTGCAAATATTTTTTGCAGCTATTGGCTTTTTAATAATGTTAATTCTTTTAAATTAATTTTAAAAAATCATGTATTTACATAGTTAAAAGCCAAATAAAGTTAAAAGGCTTTACCTTACGCTTTTCCAAGCCCTACTTGTAAGAAACCACTTTTAATCATTTTGGCCATTTTCCCTGGTATTTATCTCTTCCTTAATATCATGTGTTGACTGGTATTTCTTAATTAATCGGGTGCAGGCAGTATCTCTTCTTGCCATAATAGGTGGAGATCTAGCTTTTCTCTGCTTTTGTACTTCCTTTCCCCTTATACAATTACCTATATTGTAATTTTTGGTTAAATTATAAATCAGTATTTCATTATTTTGATTATAAAGATATTGTTTCCTTCTAAGCCAAATAGTGAAATGGTATAGTCTTTGCTTTTTATGAAGTTAATAGTTGTGTCTTTTTTTTTCTTTCCTGGCTTTCTGTGTATTTGTAGTTAATTTTTTTAAATGTTCCACATCTCTGCTACATGCTCTCAATAATTTTCATATGCTCAAATTTATTACATTCCATTCTTTATCCTGAAGACTCCTTCCTCTTTTTTTTTTTTTTTTTTAAGATTTTATTTATTTATTTGTTAAAGAGAGCACAAGCAGGCAGAGAAGCAGGCAGAGGCAAAAGCAGGCTCCCTGCTGAGCAAGAAGCCTGATGTGGGACTCGATCCCAGGACCCTGAGATTAGGACCTGAGCCGAAGGCAGCAACTTAACCAATTGAGCCACTCAGGCGTCCCCTGAAGACTCCTTCCTATAGCCTTATTCCCAGGCCCAATCTGGACTTTCTAGGCTTGTTGCACAGCTGCTGTTCTGAGACTTCCTTCAGCTGCCCTTCTGTGTTGGGTCCCTGTTTTCCTGGATATCAGGTCTTACTCATTTTGGTTTACTCCATTGTTTTGTTGTAGTACATCTTTTAGTAGCTCTCTAAATAAGGGTACCTTGGAGGTAAATTTTTATGTTGTTATGATTCTGAAAAATACCTCCCCCCCCACATGTGATTACTAATTTCAGTAGGTATAGAATTCTAGTTGGAATTCTTTAAAATTTAAAGGTTTTCTAGTGTAGCTCTTACTAAAGCTGATATCCTATTTCCCAATTTTTATTTTTCTTTGGGAGCTTTTGTAATGTTTAATCCCTAGTGTTCTCAAATTGATCATGTTGTGCTTAGTGTTGGACTCTTTCAATCTAAAAACTTATGTTCTTTATTAGTTCTGGGATATTTATTTAATTATTTTTTTAAAAAGACTTATTTATTTTAGAGATCGTGCACTAGCAGTGGGGAGGGGCAGAGGGAAAAAGAGAGAATACAGACCCCCACTGAGTACAGAGCTCTGCATGCCAAGACATTGATCATGACCTAGCTGAAATCAAGAGTCAGATGTTTAACCAACTGAGCCACCTGGTGGAAAATTTAAATTATTTGATAATATATTCCTCTGCTCTTTGCTTTTTTTTTTTTTAATCTTTAGTTGCAAGAGTCAGCAAAATATGGCATTTTCCTTGGAGGAACCTCCAAATATCAGTAGCTGGAGGTTTGTTCTGGTTTAGTTTTCTAAAGAAAAATCCTCATTCTCCTAGGGCAAGTAGACACTTATTTTTCAGTTATGGAAGGAGACTAAGTGAAGGCTGCTAGGCTTTCATTGTTCAGTACAGGCTTTCACATATATCTCTTTTAGCCCTGTACCTGGTGTTTCTGAATCTCTACAGTGGTTTGTTTCTCCAAAGAGTGCATCTCTGGTCTTGCATTTCAAAAAGGTTTCTGTAGCTGCAGTGTAGTGAATAGATTGGGATAGAGTGAAATGAATGCAAGAGATCCTTTAGGAGAGATTACAGGACAGTGGAGATGGAAAAAAACAGATTGACTTGAGGTCTCATAGACCTCTTTATATATGTATTTTACTGCTTGCTAACTAGATTATGGACCTAAAGATCAGGGATTGTGTCTCTGCTCTTTGTGTATTCCACAGTACCTGGTGTTCAGCAAGATTCAGTGTTTATTGAATGGTATTAACCATGTAAATGTCAGTGAGATTATTATGACTAGTATTTCTTACCATCTTCCACTGTTCAATAGGTCAGTGAAAATCACTTATTTTCTTGAGACAATGGCTACAGTCAAAGTGTTTACTGATTAAAGAATATATATATTTACATTATTGATCTCCATCTGGCACAAGATTTATGTGTGCCATTGAAAGAGTGAGATTGAAACTGTTTTTAGATGTAAGTATTTGCTTAGTTTTATTCATATATGCTCTGTATTTTCTCTGTAGGCTAGTTCTTTGCTAGTGTGTGTAAAACTTATTTTTTGGACAGTTTCATGAATAGTTGTAATAGCTTTTCTAGATTTCTCATTAGATATATATACAAGAAGAACTATCTTTTCACTTTCATTATAACACCTTTGTTGAAAAGGAATTTTTAATTTAAACATACTTTAATTTGTCAGTATTTTGTTTTTATTTTGTCTTATTCAACGCATACTTTCTATCTTAAGATCAAGAAGATATTTTCTTGTAATTTCTATTGAATGTTTTAAATATTTTGCTTTTAACATTTAAGTCTTTAATCCATCTAAAACTGGTGATATGAAGTAAATACAAATAAAATTTCCTTTAATACATTTGGAAAACCAGTTGTCTCACACTATTAACTAATTTCTATAGTTCTATTTACATAGCACAATTCCATATATGTATGTGTCTGTCACTGGTCTTTCTATTCCACCGGTCAGTTTGTCTATTTCTCCATCAAGTTCCACACTGTCTTAATTAAGACAGCCTTATGATACGGCTTGATATCTGGTAGGACAGTATTTCCATCTTTCCCTTTTCAGGAGTGTTTTGGCTGTACTTGGCCCTGTTGTCTTCGGTATGAAATTTGGATTTGCTTGTCAAAGTCCATACACAATCTTGTTGGGAATTGCTTTGGATTTATCCATGTATTTAGAGAAAATTGACATGTTTATAATGTCCAGTTTTCCTACCTATGAATATGGGATATTCTTGTACTTTTAATGTATTTTTTAATAGTCTGCATACCAAATGTGGTTGATTTTTGAAGATACTTACAAGTATTTCCATCTAGTTGGTATTCTACATTATGACCGTAGAGTATGAAATCCCTTCCTGTTGAATCTGGGCTGAGGCAGAAATAATGCTGACTGATTTTGAGGCCAAGTCAGAAAGGTCAGATGGCTTCCAGTGGTTCTCTTAGGGTGCATGCTCTGGGGGAACTTTGCCATCATGTCAAATGTTCCCCCAGCTATCCTGAGAACCCTTTGAGGGAGGTAGCTGAAGCCACAGCTGAGCTCTCAGAACTTGCAGCCTTAAGTGCCAGCCACATGAGTGAGCTATGTCAGACATCTAGTGCGGTTGAGCTTTCAGATGACTGTAGTTCAGTGGGTGCCTCACTCAGCCACATGGGAGACCCCAAGTGAGAATTGCCCAGCTGAGGATGTCCTAAGTTTATGGACTACAAAATCATTAGCAAAATGAGATGGTGGTTTTAGGCCCTTAAGTTGTGGAGGAATTTGTTATGAAGCAACAAATGACTGGAATATAGGGAATACAATTATTGTATTTATGTATTTCATTTATCTGGTGTTAAATAGTTTACATTTTTACCGGGTGTATATGTTTGGGGGAGGTGTTAAATGTCTTTCTTTTAAGTTATGCTTTCCAACTTGATCGTGTATATAGAAATACAATTAATTTTCATATATAGATCTATGGCTGATTATCTTTAAATTCTTATTATTTTGAATAATTGGTTTAAATCCCTCTGGAATTTTTATTTATATGTATATATATTTTTAATAATATTTTTCTTCTCTTGTAAGATCACACATTTTTCCTGATTTCTTTCTAGTTTTGATTTCTTGTGTTTTAATTTTTTCCCCTAAGCTGGCTTTCTAGTTATTGGAAGAAACGATTGGTTATAAACAAGCTTGTTCCCATTTATCTTTTTTTTTTTTTTTTTAAGATTTGTTTACTTATTTTAGAAAGCCATGCTTGTGGGTGAATGGGGGTGGGGCAAGGTGGGAGGGGCTAAGGGAGTGGGAGAGTGAATCCTCAAGCAGACACCCTGCTGAGCGCAGAGCCTGAGGCAGGGCTTAATCCCAAGACCCTGAGATAATGACCTACACCCAGATGAGGAGTTGGAGACTTAACCAGCTGAGCCACCCAAATGCCTTATTGCTCGAATTTATCTCTCAAAAAAAGATCTTAGAGGCACCTGGGTGGCTCAGTCAGTTAAGCATCTGTCTTTCGGCTTAGGTCATGATCTTAGGTCCTGGGATCGGGCCCTGCATCAGGCTCCCTGCTCCCGCTCTTGCCTCTCTCTTCACTCATGTTGTCTCTCGCTCACTCACTGTGCTCTCTCTTTCTCTCTCTGTCAAATAAATAAATAATCTTAAAAAAAAAAATCCTATAAATGACAACAGCTCCCTCTGCAAAGGAATTCTTAATTCTGTTTATTCATAATGCTTTCTCTGAAAGTAAAATCTTATTCTACTGTATTCGAGGATGATTGTAAGGATTGTTAGTCATGTGTGCAAAGTGCTTACAATAGCCCTTGTCATAAGTAGGTATTCAGTAAATAAGAGGAATTGGAATAAGCTTAATTTGGTACTTTCACTTTTAACTGCTAGATCAAGCCAAGCAAAAGTGTTGGGTTTTGTTAGTTTAACTTAAAACACATTGTAATTGCATCTCTTTTTCCTATCTTGGTTCGCTTGTCTCACAAAAATACAAAATGTATATTTTAAAAAGCTTAGTTTTGGGGCACCTGGATGGCTCAGTCAGTTAAGCGGCTGCTTTTGGCTCAGATCGTGGTTCCAGGGTTCCAGGATTAAGCCCCACATCCAGCTCCCTGCTCAGTGGAGAGCCTGCTGCTCCTTCTCCCTCTGTCTGCTGCTCTGCCTACTTGTACTCTCTGTCTAATAAATAAATAAAATCTTTAGGGGCGCTTGGGTGGCTCAGTGGGTTAAAGCCTCTGCCTTCGCTCAGGTCATGATCTCAGGGTCCTGGGATCGAGCCCCGCATTGGGCTCTCTGCTCTGCGGTGAGCCTGCTTCCCCCTCTCTCTGCCTGCCTCTCTGCCTATTTGTAATTTTTCTCTCTCTCTGTCAAATAAATAAATAATCTTTAAAAATAAATAAATAAATAAATAAATAAATAAATAAAATCTTTAAAAAAAAAAAAAAAAGCTTAGTCTTTCTTGTCCCCTCTCCAAGTACTTAACATATAATAATAATAATAGCTGATAATAGAGGATTCTGCAAAATATATCACAATTTTTGCTTTGAAGAAACTTACCTAAATGTGAATTCAATAAAGTTAAATAAAACACTTAAATAATAGTTTAAGGCTTTAGTAAAAGAAGTAAGTCAACATATGATTGTCAAATATAGAGACCAGTGATATAGTGCCAGCTGGCTAGATGCTGGATAAGGGAAGTGTTATCCTCGGTTTTTAGATAAAAGAAGGCTGAATAACAGAGAAACTGTATTAACTGCACATGGCCTCAATAAGTGGTAGTGTAGGAATCTAATCTGGAATTGATAGTAACTTAGAAAGGGAGTACTGCACATAATACCTGTATATTATTAGATCCTCATTAGATACATGTTGAGCAAATAAATGGAGACTTTTTTCCTTTGAGTTTTATTGCTTTTGGCAGTTCAGTTAGTATTTTTAAGCTATAAATATATATATTACATATATATATTATATAATTTTTTCTTTTTGGTGCCTTTTGATGTTGGAATAAGTACAAAGTTGTTGTACTACTATCAATACCTTAGTGTAGTTAGGTAATACAAGAACAGTCCAGATTCATTGTAATTAAGCAGTTATGACTCTGGAGCCTTTAATAATAAATGATATGTCTAGAATGTGTTTACTCTAAGTTGTTTAAATGTTTACTAGTGGACTTGTGTTCTATATTTGTAAGGAAGTCAGGTTATTATACCAAATGTTTTTAGCTGTACACAATTTGCTCACAAAATTACATGTTGTAAAAACACATTAGGAATCCTTAAGTCAATATTTAACACAAGCAAATATATGCATAGCCACTCTTTTAATTATTAGATACATAATTAACCATTTTTCAGAATTTTAATTAACTCAGAATAATTACTTTCTACAATTATCAGTAAAGATAAGTATATGTTTAAACATATCTTTTAATCTTTAGAAAGAAACTTCAGGATATTTCTGAAAGAAGGGGGAAAAGCCAAAACTAGTTATTAAATTTAGTTATAGAACTAAAGAGAGAGATATATAACCTTCGTTATACTAAAAGTTTGTCTAGAGTTCGCAGTTTACTACTTGTATACTACAAGCTTGCTACTTACTGAGTTAGGGTAGTTTCTTGTTTCTAAACTTACTTCATTGACTGTAGATCCATTTATTTAACTTGAGGATATTGCTGTAAACTTTCAAAACTTGGTATATCAGCCTTTCTGACCTGATTATTAAAAGAGCAGAAACATTTGAACCTTTGCTATGTTCTAGATACTCTTCTAAACCCCGGGGATGTAGCTGTGAGCAAAACAAAATTCTTGTTGTCATTCTGGGGATGGCAAGTGGAAAAAGCAGAGACAGATAATTGTTTAATAAATAAATATATAATGGGGCACCTGGATGGCTCAATCGGTTAAGCGCCTGCCTTTGGCTAATGTCACGATCCTAGAGTCCTGGGACCAAGCCCTGTGTCAGGCTCCCTACTCAGTGGGAGGCCTGCTTCTCCCTCTCTCTGCCATTCTCTTGTTGCTTGTACTGTCTCTCTCTCTGTCAAATAAATAAAACCTTTTAAAAATATATATAATATTTAGATGGTTATAAGTGCCATGAAGTAAAAGTAAAGCAGGTTAAAGGGAACAAAAAAAAATCATAGAAGGTGATGAATGTTCTTTTTTTTTTTTTT
>CM053615.1:51092865-51105831 GCA_028646535.1 Procyon lotor
GTCTTATTGTAGACCAGTTAAAGACTTTGGACTTTATCTGGCTGACAGTGGAGAGTTACTTAAGTGTTAAATGTAAGGACATGACATAATGATGTGTGACACCTGATCTATTAAAAGTCATAACTCTAAGTTAATCTTCTCAATTTTTTTCACCCTAGCATGTTTTCTAAAACTGCATTGCTTTTTTACTTTTGAAATTTATGGATGTTTCTATCTCTCGAGGAAAAGAACCTCTCTGAATTGTTTAGGAAGGTTATAGTCAGTTAACTAAAAAATATTTTGTAGGTTTATCAGAATTGATAGTGTTGTTTTAATTTTAAAATTTAACTTATCTGAATACATTTCCTTATCTTAAAGGAAGAGCAAAAACACTACATAAAGTTTTACATTACAACATTATGGCAAGTATCCAATATTTTAAAAGCTCTCTAATTTTTTTACAAATGTTTAAAAGAGTTACTTACCCTGTGTCCTAACTTATCACATAAAGACACTTTCATTTTCACATCAGTCAAGATAAATGAATTATTCTAAGACTGCTCTTCCACTTAATATTTCTATTGTAATAAGAACTCCAACTTCTTTAACAGGATGATGAATAATGATAACTTTATCATTAACAGACCAAATGTAAAGCAGAACTTTATAATTACAACATCCACTCAAAGGGTTCTTATAAGCCATAGCTTTTATACTATTATAGAGGATTGAAATGAAGTATGCCAGAGTATATAACAAAACGAGAGGAGACTGTCATACATAAATTCTTTATCTAAAAAATGAAGAAAGGGTGGGAAATGTTTGGCATTTTAAGCAAATATAAAAGATTTCCCCCGGTAAAAAATAAGAACTGTTAAGTGATTTACGTCTCACTTGAAACCAAACTACGTATGCATCTTAGTTCAAATGGAGTCTTAGAACAAAGAAATCTGTTCTATTCCATGGAAAATCCTGCTGTAAGCTTACAACTCTGAACATCACTAGTCAATCTGAGACATAACTAACAATTAAGAAAGAAATCACTATCTCAGTGAACATCCATTGACTTTGAACTTTTAGGAATTGCTACAGACGTGATGAGGGAAAACACGGAGACAGATTACAGCTGCAGGAAAGAAGGATGAAGAACTCACCCTGTGCACAGAAGTCAGATTGCTATTGTTTTATATGATGAAATCATCTAAGATAGTTCCATCCACATGCAAACAACTGCAAGTGTAAAGGGCATGAAGAATACATATATCACTTCCCACTGTTTTTCAAACTCTAGTTTTAAGAACTTATTATTGACTACAAACTCAAATAAACATGAAGATATTTTTAGTTAAAGCTAATAACACAGATCTTCTCTCCATACATCCATTCTTTTTCTTTCCATATTTCATGAAAGGCAATAACTCTAAGAATTATATATAACACAACATATAAGAAATTTCCACTAAACTTCAGTATCTTAGGAAAAGTTTCATTATAAGTCTAAATTAATTCAAAGGCATTCCCTGAATTTTTCATATTCTGACAGCTTAAAAATAGTGATTAATCTCTTGATCATCTATACCAACCTATCAAAATAAAATGACTTCTAAATCATGGCTTGACTTAGCTGCAAAAGAGAATTGTTAAGAAAATTAAAACCAACAGAAAACATATCTCCTGAATAATATACAAAACTATCCACGTGCTTCACAAAACTGTTCACTACATGTATACCTGTGATAAAATCTGATATTTCATCAAATTCAATACGCGGTCTAAAGTTCACAGCGGTTTTAAGATTGGATTCTTTTGTGAATATTTGTTTAAAATGTAATATGATTCTGTTCCTATTGCACTGGTGAACTGTATGTGCTAGATGAGGAGTAAGAAAGACAAAGATGGAGAGAAGCACTGATTCACTCTATATGACTCGATACACCTTTCTAAATACAAATCAAATTTGTAGGTTCATCACTTCTCCTGGTGGGAAGCAATATGCTAAAAATGAAACTAGATACACAAGTGAGACAGAAGGGAGTTTCTCAGATCAAGCAAGATTGGCAGAGAAGATTTGCTTTAGGAACTCTAGGAATCTGGACAATAGCAGCAGCAAAAATCATCACAGCTTCCCCCGAAACTTAATAAGCTTCCTTTACTCTCCAGAGAACATAAAACGTCCTATTCTACTTTTTATTTCTATCTGTAAATGAAAAACTATTTTTGTATTTTGATCTCACTCATGGAAATGTAGCAACATTGCTCCTGAATCTCTGCTGATATTTCCAACCAATTTATTTAGAATCAGATTGAATTTTTAAAGGAAAAAGTATTTTAAGGCACTTAACTTCTATGCAAATCAAACACATTTTTTTCTGTATAGGCTGTCACTACTATAATGAGAATCTAAAGCAAAAACAAAGAAAAACCAGAAAGCACAGGATAAAAACACGTAGAATGACAAAAAAAAGAGTCCATAACTGGAAGAACTCAATTCCTACCCCACATGGAGCAAACTCAATTCCTACCCTACTATTAAGGTCTTATGTAAATTAGTTGCTTTGTTTTCTTCTTTCCCATCCTCTCAATTACTTGTTAATATTTTTGGATTTAAGGCAACCTAGTAGAAACTCTCACATTTGGTGAATTACTCAGGTACTTGGTGAGACAGTTCATTTTAACTGCTTAATGTTCACAATGAATTCAAAAAAGCACGATTTCACCAGTACACCATTTGGAATTTAAAATTCTATACATTGTTTTAGGTGTAACTCAGGTATTATATAAATAGAAGGACTGTCTTAATCAAGTCAGCATTCGCTATAGAGATTTAATCTTGTAGTTTCTCCGAAGGCAAGTGATTAGGTCTTTAGTTAATTTGATGTTCCATGAATTGAAAAATCTGAGAATCAAGATTTGGAAAATGAATTTCTTCATTTCTTCTCCTTCATCCTCTAGCTCTGCTTCAATCTTTTTCATGTTCTCTTTATACGTGCTTCCTCAAATATTGATTTTACATATATTATATATGTGTGTGTGTATATATATAAATACATAACACCATATATTTTAACACTAGTCAGCTTCCTACAGAAAAATTAAATTGCCAGCAAACTGTTCAACTGCTGTCTTCTAATAATCACCCAGTTCCTCTGATAATATATAAACCCACGTATGTTGAGCCCAAACAGTCCTACTGGCAGAAACTCAAATAACACATAATAAAATGGAAATTAAAGCAAGTATTAGAATAGTATCATATTGTGAGAAACTCTCAGGACTCAAAATTTTTGTTTGCTAGGGAATTGCTGGTGATGGGCAATTCAAAAGAGAGACTTGATATCAGCAACTCCAGAAATTCCAGCATATCTTCACTGTTATTACCATCATCACAACTGTTACAATGTCTAGGTAATTAAGGTGTCTAGGTGATTAGGCAGGACAGTTGCTTCTCTATACATGCACATAAAGTATCAGTTCACACTAAATGATATGAGCAGCATTTATCCTAATCAATATGGTGGTGATAAATATATATGGACGAATAACATAAACAGTAACTACAAACTATCAAAAAGCATTCTTCCCAAATACTCTTCTGAGGGGTTGAGAGCTAACATCTCCTTCTCTACAAAACAACACTTTAGGTACTGGTTATCCACAGAGTGTAGTGAGTATAGTGCATTTTGAAATTACAAAACTGTCTCTAAGAAGATATTTATTCATTCACATTTATGAAACATTTACATACGGTCCACTATGTGCCAAGCACTATGTACTATATGCTAGGTACTAAGGATACAAGAAAAGCAAGATTACCAAGAAACTGTGGGTGATGGCCTATTTCCTCTAATTTTTTAATTTCAACTTCTCTATAAATTACTGGATCATTAGCACTGAAAATACAACGTTAAAAAACAATCTGGTTTTGGAGACAGGGAATGGTACAAGAGCCTCCTACATAAATAAAAAGATGAAAACTGAGCAGGTATAACATCTCTCAGATTCTATTCTAATTTATATTTATACCCCACCTTTATCATTAAGATTTAAAGCATCTTAGAAGATAAGTAAAATGTAACAAGATCACATAAATTAAAAGAGAAACAAAAAAGGAAATACGATGGCAACAATTATAAAATAAAGCCAAGACAGTTAAAAACTTTGGCTTTTGGTAGTTAAAAATATTCAGTCAGCATTCCAGTAAATAACTCAAGTAGAGAAACCTTATCAGTTATGCCATCCAATACCCACAGGATTAAAAAAAGACAAATGCTTTTAAGCACTATTATGTATTAAACCAAGAATTTTTTTTTCAGGATTCCTTATAAAGGTATTATTATAATGCAATTAACAATTATCAATTACATCCTTAAAAAATATAATGACAAGTTTTGCTGGACTGTTTCTTAGAGTATCACTTCATAAAGGCTGATAGCATGACCCCCAGTGCAGATATATATTTTTTAATGTTGTCAGTTAAATTCACAAAACTGAACTTGTGGATCTAACATCCCCTATGAAAGAAAATTAGAATGCCAAAGAAAGAGACATGCCTGATTAGGCTACTCCTGCACCTGCACATGAAGGGGGCATCCTCTGAAATCAAGGATGACATTCTCCTTAAGGAATGTTATAAACTTCATTTTCAATACATAGACAAATAGGTACTTGAAGCCCAGAAGTTCCACTCTATACAGCATAGCTTCAAAATTTTTATCCTACAAAGCTTCTAGGGTATGCATATCTAGGCACACTCAGGGTCCAAGAATTCAACATACTGAAACAGAAGGTGATCCCTGGAAACTTATGTATCTGCAGTAGCTATACAAGATGGTGAACTTTAATGAACTGCATTACTACGATCAAGAATAAGACTTAGTACATTACCACCAACAGTCATGGATCTGGTCAAAGAAGGCTGTAATAAAGTTTCTTCATCATTAAACTGTTTCTTAAGTTCTTCTACAGATTCCAGATGGAGCTGAAGAAATTCTGCTGTTGCTGCTGATGCTTCTTCTTTAACAGGATCTATCATTCTCTTCAGAAGTACAAGGTCTTCCTTTCGGACTTTCAAACAAAGTTTCTCCATTTCTCGGATATTGGAACGGAGTTGCTATAAAAGAAAAAAATCATTACACCCACCATCTGTTAATCTAAAATACCTTCATTTTCAGAGGTAATCTGTGATAATGGTCATGAATGGAAATGATTTCAAGTATTCTCTACAACAGAAGGTTTATATAACATTTTTCTATTTTTCATGTCTTTAGCCAAATTGAGCTTCTTGATAACTCATATCCTCAAACTTTGAATTTATTTAGCATTTTTTCCTTCACTAAATGTGACTATTACAAAGATAGCAAATGCTCTTCATAATAAATCAGACACTGTAGAACATATCAAGAAAAACTTAATTATCTCCCCCTTCACCAGTACAACCACCTCTTAACCCAGTCCCTTCCACACATTTCCCACTGCTCATGAAAACATTAACATATATAGACTTTCCTTCTTTTTACAAAAAAAAAGGACTACATTGTGCATAATAATTTATAATTTGTTATTTCTCACCCCAATAATATAACATCATCATCATGGATATCCTTCTTGATTAATGAGTGTACCATATTCCATGGTACAGATGTAAAATAATTTATTCAATGACCCCTGCAAGTGATCAACAGTCATTCATGTTGTTTCCAAAAGTCCTTGAATATATCCTAACATACCATAATAGTAAATATATATATATTAGTATTATAGTATGTACTATTATACTACATTTTGTAGAAATTCCCAAAAGTAAGAGTACTCAAAGGATCCCGTGCATTCTTATTTCAATAGCTGTTATCAGGTTTTTTCTAAGTAACAAGTCATACTACCACCAAAGCATGAGTGCCCATTTCCCCACATACTGCCAGTACATCTCACTGTTGCTTCAACTTGCATTTGAGTGTAGCTGTCAGATTTATATTGAATGATTTTCTCCTCTTTTTAGAATCATCTACTGACATAATAATCAATTTTCCTCTAATATGCTGATATTTTGAGTTATGGGCAGGTTTCATAATATAGCAGGTTCCAACTCCGTTCCATCTTTACATTCCTGAGATAAACTCTTCCTGATCACACATACAATTTTTTGGATTCAGTTAATAATTTATTTGGACTTTCAACACATGTCTGTCTATATGTGTGTGTGTGTCTATATTATCTTTACTAGATTTTAACTCACTTTAAGAAGTTTAAGGTTGTGCTAGCTTCACAGAATGAACTGGGGAGCTTTCCATGTTTTCTAAAGGTCTATACTTTGAAAAACATAAAAACCAACTATTCTTTGACAATGAAATAGAACTAACTTGCAAGAATGATCTGAGTATGATGCTTCTGAAAAATGATGATTTCTATAATATTTATCACATAATTTAGAATATATTCTGGGGTGCCTGGGTAGCTCAGTTGGTTAAGTGTCTGCCTTCGGCTCAGGTCATGATCCCAGGGTCCTGGAATCAAGTCCTGCATCAGGCTCCCTCCTCAGCAAGGAGTTTGCTTCTCTTTCTCCCTCTGCCCTTCCCACAGCTTGTACTCTCTCTCTTGCTCGCTCACTGTCTCTCAAATAAAATCTTTAAAAAAGTAATATATTTTAATGTTTCTCAAATAATATTTTAAATTCTTCTCCCCTATCACACTTTCACAGGTACTAATGCAAATTCTGTATAACAGGACAGAACGTATTAACTTCTTTTATTTCTCAAGTACCTATTCAGGGTGAGATGTTACATCCTGTATTATTATATTCCACATTATTACATTATAGAAAAATCAGAACAAAGAAAACTTGCTAAGGATTTACTTAATTTTATCTAGTAGCAAAGCTCAATTAAAACCCAGGTAATTTTATGGGGGCCTGGGTGGCTCGGTTGTTAAGCATCTGCCTTCAGCCCAGGTCATGATTCCAGGGTCCTGGGATTGAGACGGGCATCAGGCTCCCTGCTCAGCAGGAAGCCTGCTTCTCCCGCTATCATTCCCTCTGCTTGTGTTCCCTCTTCCGCTGTGTTTCTCTCTGTCAAATAAATTAAAAACAAACAAACAAAAAACCCAGGTAATTTTTTGTTAAGTTTTAATTTTAATTTCAGCATAGTTAACATACAGTATTAGTTTCAGGTGTACAATATAGCGATTCAACAATTCCATATAACACCCAGTGCTCATCACAGCAAGTGCACTCCTTAATCCCCATCACCAATTTCACCCATTCTCCTACTTCCCTCCTCTCTGGTAACTATCAGTTTGTTCTCTAGAGTTAATAGTCTGTTTCCTGGTTTCTCTTTTTTCCTTTGCTCATTTGTTTTGTTTCTTAAATTCCACATGAGTGAGATGATATGGTATTTGTCTTTCTCTTACTTATTTTACTTAGCATTATACTCTCTAGCTCCATCCATGTTGTTGCAAATGGCAAGATTTCATTTTTTTAATGGTCAAATAATATTCCAGTGTGTGTGTATGTCCGACATCTTCTTTATCCATTCATCTATCCATGGGCATTTGGCCTACTTCCATAATTTGGCTATTGTAAATAATATCGCCATAAACAAAGGGGTGCTTTGTTTAGAGCTTTGATTAGAGCTTTCGTATTTTGGGAGTAAATAGCCAGTAAAGCAATTACTAGATCGTAGGGTAGTTCTATTTTTAACTTTCTGAGGAACCTCCTTACTGTTTTCCACAGTGGCTGCATCCATTTGCATTCCTACCAACAGTGCATGAGGATTCCTTTTTCTCCATAAACTCACCAACACTTATTTCTTGTGTTTTGATTTTAGCCATTCTGACAAGTGTGAGATGATATCTCATTGTAGTTTTCATTTGCATTTCCCTGATGATGAGTGATGTTGAGTATCTTTTCATAAGTCTGTTGGCCATCTGGATGTCTTCTTTGAAGAAATGTCTGTTCATGTCTTCTGCCCATTTTTAATTGGATTATTTGTTTTGGGGGTGTTGAGTTGTATCAGTTCTTTGTATTTTAGATACTAACCCTTTATTGGATATGTCATTTGCAAATATCTTCTTGCATTCAGTAGATTGCCTTTTAGTTTTGTTGACTGCTTCCTTCACTGTGCAGAAGGTTTTTATTTTGATGTAGTCCCAACAGTTTAATTTTTTTATTTCCCTTGCCTCAGGAGATCTATCTAGAAAAATGTTGCTATGATCAATGTCAGAAAAATTACTGCTTGTGCTGCTCTCCTCTAGGATTTTTATGAAAACCCAGGTATTCTTAAAAGTCCAGCTATCTTCCCATTGAACTATAACCGTAATTCATACATACATATGTTCATATAAATGTTCAATAAATATTCATATATGTTCATATATTTTCATTCATATATTCATATACATGTTCATATATATGGTTCCTTAATATAAAAGACCTATTTAAAACAATTCTGGAAAGAATAGTTTAGCTACAACCTAATCTATCTTGTAAGATGTTCCGGGTGAATAAAAAAGTTGTGCTTCTATCCTGCCATGACTCTATACTTCCTTTAACCATCTGTCATTCTTAAGTGAACTAAAAAATCTAAGGATAACTGTACTGTAAACTAAAAATATGTGATATGCAAGCATTAATATAGAAAAATCATAGAACATATAGGTCTATGTTACCATCTAGTCCAACCTTATGATTTTACAAGAGGGAAACTGGACTCCAGATAAACACAGTGGTAGAATTAAGTCTAGTGTCTAGTTTTCAAGTGCTGGAACAATATTATTTCTAACACACCACCAACTCTTGTCTGTACAATTCCTTTCTGAACTACAGTTGTAAAGCTTGGTTCAATAGCTGCCATATAGTCCACAGAAATATTTTACGCAGTATTATCTTGGAGAAGCATTTCAGTTTCTGCAGCTAATGAACATTTGCCTATGACATATTCTTCCTATTTTATAGAATTTGCACATATGTTTATGTCCCCAAATTATGGTGTGCAGAATTCTATTACTAAGGGTGGAGAGGAAAATATTAAGAGAAAGAAAGAAAATACCCATTGAACTATAAAATTTGATACTATAGTATCAAAAACACAAATAATGGCTAAATTTTTGTTAAAACTATGAGTTCTCCACTGTAATATGTATTTACCCTGTCGTGTTTTACCTTCAAAACTTATCTTTGAAATGAATATTACTATTATTCTCATTTTACAAAAGAGAAAATTAAAGCAAGACATTTTTTTTAAAACGCCTAGGATTACACTTCTAGTAAAAAGTACAAGCCAGGAATTAAATCTAGGCTACAGAGCATATGTTCTCAACAATTTTTCTACATAGCTATACTACCCAACAGAAATATAATGCAAACCACAAATGCAAGGCATATATATAGTTTTAAATTTTCTAATAATATTAAAAAGTAAAAAGAAACAGGTAAAGTTAATTTTAATGGTTTATTAACCCAATACATCCAAAATATTATCATTTAAACATGTAATCAATATAAAAATCATTAAATATTGTACATTCATAGCACATCTCAATTCAAACTAGCCACATTTTCTCAAGTGGGGCTTAAACTCATGACTCTGGGATCAAGACCTGAGCTAAGTCAGGCATTTAATAGACTAAGCAACTCAAACGCCCCTAAACTAGCCACTTTTCAAGTACTCAACAATTACATGTGGCTAGGAGCTACCATATTAGACAGCACAGCTATGGAATCTCTCCAAAATCAAATAAAGGGAACATATGTGAAAAATATAAAGTAGGTGTTTCTGCCTCTGGGTGTAGCAAGGTAGATAATTCAAACTAACCCTCTTACCAATGAATAATTAAAAAGATGACAATAAAATAAATCATAAAGAGACAAAATTCAAAGGCTTCAAAAAGCAAACAAGATATTAAGAAATTTGTAGGCCAAGAATTAGACAAAGGTGAAAATCCAGAGGCGAGTTCTGGATTTTCTCAAGACCACATTTGCTTGGAGGTATTTGCTTACCAGAGAGTTTGACAGCCTCATAAATTTCTGGGTAAAATACTCAATGCTGGGGCCTGGTAAATATAACCACTATGGTGCTTTGAGCTGGGATTTGAAAGAGCTGAACCCCAAGAGCCCAGGTAATCCTGAAATAAATCAGCCCTCATGTGACCTACAGTTCAGCTTCCAGTCTTTTGGGTCGTGCATAAAAACTTTAATCCCTGACACTGTAAAAAGATAATTGTGGAAAATTAGTACCCCAGGGGCTTAGAGGGTGTAAATGAAATCCTCTCTAGAGGATAATAACATTATCCCGATCCTCAAATAATTTCTGTAAGTTTTCAAATGCAATGCCCACCAAAGATAATCAAGCACAGGAGAGCATACACAAGATGAAGAACGGCAGAAACAACAGAAAACAGAAACATCCAAAGGGACATTTGCTATGCATAATAGCAAATGTAGCCTAAAAAACTATGGTTATTTTATCCAAAGACATAAAAGTCAAGCTTGGAAATTCAGTAAACACTGGAAACTATAAAAGGTAAAGTACAGGGGTGCCTGGGTGACTCAGTGGGTAAAAGCCTCTGCCTTTGGCTCAGGTCACGATCTCAGGGTCCTGGGATTGAGCCATGCATCGGGCTCTCTGCTCAGCAGGAAGCCTGCTTCCCCTCTCTCTCTGCCTGCCTCTCTGCCTACTTGTGATCTCTCTGTCAAATAAATAAATAAAATCTTAAAAAAAAAAAAAAAGGAAAATACAGGTTTTTAAAAAGAATGAATATTCTATCATTTAAAAATAGAGTATACAGGGGCACCTGGGTGGCTCAGTCAGTTAAGCATCTAATCTTGGTTTTGACTCAGGTCATGATCTCATGGGTTGACTGAGCCCTGCATTAGGCTCCACACTCAGTGGGGATTCTGCTTGAAGATTCTCTTCTTCTGCCCCTCCCCCTCCTCAAAGTCTTTCTCTCTCCACATAAATAAATCTTTAAAAAATATATACAAAAGAAAAAATTTAATGAGAGTTTAGCTGCAGGGCACCTGTGTGGCTCAATCAGTTAAGCATCTGCCTTTAACTCAGGTCATGATCCCAGGGCCCATGGGATTCCAGAGAACCCCACATCAGATTCTCTGCTTAGTGGGAAGCCTGCTTCTCCCTATCTCTGCCACTCCCCCTCCCCCTGCTGTGCACACACACATACACTCTCTCTCTGTGTCAAATAAATATTTAGCTGCATATTAGACCAACTTAGACCAACTTAGTAAACTGAAAACTAGATATGAAGAAACTATGTAAAAAAGAAACAGTTAAAAAATATAGAAGAGAGGTAAAAGACATAAGCTATAATTAGAAAAGAATATAATATACATATATTTAGAATCCCAGAAGAAAAGGATACAAAATAAATTTGAATAGATAATGACTGAGGAAAGACATCAATCCAGATTCAAGAAGGTTGGCAAATCCCAAGAAGAGTAAATAAAAAGAAAAACATATAGCCAAAAAGGGAAAAAAGAAAAGAGAGAGGGAAAGACCTCTCAGAAGGAGCTCAAATAGGAGCTAGAAGCAATACAATTTCTTGCAAAAAGGCCTACCCACGTCAGAGGCACCCCTGCCAATGTTGTACATGCTGCAGTTACCCTTCAAACCAGATGTGTGTTTACTCTGTGTTATGTAACTTCTGGTTCCTTCATCCAACATGCCTAGCCTAACTTTTTCTCTCCAATCAATCACATTATGTGATCCAATATATAAATTACATGTATTATTTATAACAGTTCTAAAGGATCTTACTTTGTGTACTATAAGAATAGCATACATTGCCATATAATGTATATAAACAGTGCAACCAACTACCCAAAGGTTATACCAACAAAAACACCAATAAACCTTGAACAATGACCAAAAAAACAAAAAACAAACAAACAAACAAAAAAACAGGGCCACACCCAGGAGACCATAATAAAGACTATAATATGACTTCTCAAAGCAAGAAAAAAAGCCAGAAGAGAACAGAATGATACATTCAAAGTATGGAGAAAAATTGTTGTCACCCTAAATTTTAATACCTAACAAAAATATCTTTTGGTAGGTAAAACGAAGATAAACAAAACCTAAGGGAATTTGTCTCCAGCAAATATACAGTAAATATGAAAGTGTCCTTCAGAAAGAATAATCCCAGATATAAAGTTGGAGATGCAGAAAGAAATGGAGAACAGGGGTGCCTGGGTGGCTCTCTAGGTTAAGCCTCTGCCTTCGGCTCAGGTCATGATCCCAGGGTCCTGGGATGGAGCCTCTCATCAGGCTCTCCGCTCAGCAGGGAGCCTACTTCCCCCTCTCCCTCTGCCTGCCTCCCTGCCTACCTGTAATCTCTTTCTCTCTGTCAAATAAAAAATATATATATTAAAAAAAAAATGAAGAACATTTAAAAAATAGTTAAAAAAAAAAAAGGTAAAAGTATGGATAAGTCTATATGACCAGTAACTATACTAAAACAATAATAGTAATATATTTTAAATATATGTGTAAGATTAAAATATATAAAAATAGCATTAAAATTGGGATTTACATTGGGGGACACATATTTAACTAAAATATTCCAAGGTACATATATAATCTATATTGTTTATGGATATATGTTATAATTTCTAAAAGAGCATGTAATTCCAAAACTGAGAACAGTTGGATCAATCAACAAAAAATACAAGAGGGGCACCTGGGTGGCTCAGTGGGTTGGGGCCACTGCCTTCAGCTTGAGTCATGGTCTTGGGGTCTTGGGGTCGAGCCCCACATTGGGCTCTCTGCTCAATGGGGAGCCTGCTTCCCTCTCTCTCTCTGCCTGCCTCTCTGCCTACTTGTGATCTCTCTGTCAAATAAATGAATGAAATGTTTAAAAAATAAATAAATAAAAAATACAAGAAGGTGAAAATGGATATGAAAAAGAATAAAGAATATGTGGAAGAAATAGAAAGCATGTAAGAGAGTGTAATACCTAAACCTAAATACATTGACAATCATA
>CM053615.1:51106331-51197068 GCA_028646535.1 Procyon lotor
AAGCAGGCTCCCTGCTGAGCAGAGAGCCCAATGCGGGGCTTGATCCCAGGACCTTGAGATCATGACCTGAGCTGAAGGCAGAGGCTTTAATCCACTGAGCCACCCAGGCGCCCCTATTGTATGTAAATTCTGTCTAAATTTTATTTAAAATGGGATTGTGTTCCTGTGGCAAGTAATGAGTTCCCATCACTGGAGGTGTTTGAGCTGAGGTCCAGAAATCAGTTGTGAGAATGTGTGGGGCTTCACACCTCGGAGGGGGAAGTCATTCCTTCTACCCCGAGGTTCCATGAATCACAAGTTTTATTGTGTCAGCGTGGGTGTTGCCATTTTTTGTAGAATGCTTTATTAATATCTTTGATTTGAAACATTTTAACTTGTCATGATTTTAAAATGTATTAAAGTGTACAGGTATGAAGCTCAAAACAGTAAATTCATTCACTGCTCTCTACTGCATATCACAAGTAGAAAGTTTTCGTGATAGATCAAACCAAATTGTATTCTCATTTTTAAAATGTAATCATTTGTATTTATTGGATCCAGGGGCATTTTACTCCTAAGGCAAATTTGCCTGTTTTAAATCTTTGAATTCTTCAAAGAAGATAAGTTAAAGAGGTTTTTTGTTTGATTTTGTTTTTGTTTTTTATTATCAACCAACACGACGTGTAAATGCTTATTTGGATTTTTCTTCTCTTACAAAGTAGATTCATTTGGAGAATAATATGTTTGTATGTTTGAATGAATGTTAGTGTGAGATGCTTTTTCCTATAAAAGTGCCACCCTTTTATTATCTAATAATTAAATCACCCTCTTTTTTTTAATACAAGTGTATTTGTGCTTTCGGCATAGTTTATCAGACTCTATTAATGAACCACTATTCAGACTGCAAGGCTGCAGTACACAGGATCCTGATTACAGGAATTAAAATAGTGTGTATTGGCTGACTGCTGCTCCCCAGCAGGAACACTCACTCATAATTCCTTTGCATCTAGTCTCAGCAGGAGAAGATTGACAGCATTGAAGACCATGTCAACAGAGCTGCTGTGAATGTTGAAGAGGGAACCAAAAACTTGGGGAAGGTAAGATTCTGCTCCTGCTGACAAATCAATGGTACTCTGGCTCCCAGGAATCTCTAGTATTAACCCAATTGATCTGCTCTCTTTAATGTGGAGGGAACTAGCAATTAAGGAAATAAGGAACAAATGACACATTAGTAGTGCAAGAAATCAATGACTGTTGTAATATTCTAAGATTCATTCTGTAGGGAGTGCTCGCTTCGGCAGCACATATACTAAGATTCATTCTGTAGGGAGAGAAATTTTTTAGATAAGCCAAAGCCCCACTATAAGGCATTTTGGTATTAGAAGGGAATATTTGCAGAGGTTCCCGGAGTGAAGTGTCGCCAGAATCCAGTAGGGGCAAGAGTGTAAGGATGTGACTGTACGTGTGGAGTGGGACCATCTATTTCCCATTGAACCCCAGGTATGCAGCCCGGGATAATCTCTATGCAACATAAAAGCTTTGGGTTATCTGTAGCAGCTGAAACTGTTTAAATAAGCTTGCTGGATAGTTAGTGGATTGATTGTTTTGCAAGTAAAATCAGTTTGTAGTGGTCCACTTTTTGTAGCTCGTTTCTTCAAGTTCTGAGATCAGGAGCAATTGTGGTACCTGTGGAATACTGCCCCCACTCCGATCTCTGAGGTTAATTATGTACTGAGAGTTAAAGAGGCATTGCCAGGAGTAATGAGAGGAAAATGCACATCACCACAGGCGGATATTCTCGACTCAATTTCTAAATTGAATTTTTTTTTTTACAGGCTGCAAAATACAAGCTGGCAGCCCTGCCTGTGGCAGGTGCACTCATCGGAGGAGTTGTGGGGGGTCCGATTGGCCTCCTTGCAGGCTTCAAAGTGGCAGGAATTGCAGCTGCACTTGGTGGTGGGGTGTTGGGCTTCACAGGTGGAAAACTGATACAAAGAAAGAAACAGAAAATGATGGAGAAGCTCACTTCCAGCTGTCCAGATCTTCCCAGCCAAGCTGACAAAAAATGCAGTTAAAAACCAAACTTCAGGATTACTGGCGCCAACGTGTCTATCCTAATGAGGACCTTTGCTATTGTTGGACACTCAGTCAGCTTTTGGAACATGATTATATCAAGGTAGTGGCTGTAGATGCTCAAATGGGATTGAACTGTGACAAGTGGATACATTTGGTTGTTTGCTGGAGTGTTAAGGAGATGTTAGAGATTGACGAGCCTAGGCCGAGGGTATATAATGTTGCCAGGTAAAGTTTAAAGACTGCCAGGGAGCAGATTTTCTGCCTAGGGATGTGAAAAATGAATTTTTAACTTTGATAAGGACTGAGATGTGTGCACATGATGGGTTATGGAAGACTAATGTCTTCCATAATCCTGAGACCCTAAGACTAAGTGTATTATAAATATGCTTATTTATCTCCTAAATATAGGAGGTTATTTAGGTCTGTGAACAAAGAAAAGAATGGGGAGTTGGGAGTTCAGGAACCTTTCTTATCAAAAAAGGAAATCAGGATCTAGTGAGGGGCACAGGTGAACTACATAATGGAGTCCATTTGGTGAACCCTATTATAGTTTGGTCCACCTGTATTTTCTGGTGAAGGACACAAATAGTGTAAGAAAATGGAAAGAGAGGTGCTACTTCTGTGAGATATCTGAATTTGTGACACTGGCTTCTTTGAACTCTTACTTCTCTCTTTAAATAAAGAACACAGAATCTCAAGTGATAGGAGACTCTTAAGCCAGTCACTAAGCTTGGTCTGTCAGCCTGTCTCTTAACACCTCAAAGATCTAGTGCCCTCTGCCTTCCCTCGTAATTCTGAAAAGTTCTTTAACTTGTGGGGTGAATCCTACCCATGTGTAGAACTTTTGTTCTAATCTGCTTTCTTGTATTTTCTCCCATCTCCATTCACCCTTTCCTATAACCTCTAGTTTAAAGAGAGAAAGAAAGGAAATCTCCAGGTATTTCCAACATTGTTAGAGTTTGAGGTAAAAAATAAGCAGATAGCAGGGGGATACGAGATCATTTCTTGGGGCATCTTACAATTTCAAGAGACTGATGTACTGGCCACACAGGGAATCTCTGACCCTAAGTCTTTTCAGCTGGCCCTTTGGGGAGCTAAGAACTACCTTTCTACCTCACTTCTGTTACCACCATCCTTTTCCCCAGGCTTTGCTGTCTCCTATGCTTTATTTTTCCCAGCTGTTATTTCTTCCCAGTAATGGCCTTTCCTCATATTCAAGATGATAGACAAAGCCTGGTGCCAAGAGTGATCCTGATGAAGGGTTTGTGGTGCTAACCCCAACACTTAACAGTGACAGCAAGGATGGCCCAGCCCAACCCAGTGTCTGTCTCAAATAACAAAAAGGTTTTCATTTTGTGAAAAAAGAATTGAAAATCACAGGTAGCCTCATCCTGTACCCCCAATTCATTTGAAATGCCTTAATCTTCACTGTTTTCTGGGAGTAGAGGAATGGGCACCTATACCACAAAATGCGGGAGCTCAGGAGCCAAACAGATTCCTCAGGTGGTTGAATGGTTTTATCATTTCTCTCTTGTTGAGTTTACTCTTAATAATTTTTATTGTTTGCTCGCTACCTTTTATTTCCTTGTCTAATATAGCCAGACCTTTTGCACTTTTTGACTCTTACCAATGAATTCTAACGAAGAGAAAGCTCCATTTTGCTATCTGCTAACTTGTATCTTCAGTATAATGCCAAGAAGAAAGTGCTTTGAATAAGTGTCTGATTCTGATGCCATATTTGATATTGGATACCTGTAAGGGCTAGGGTAATTACTTTGGAATTCCACCTTTTTAAATATTTTCCGATCTTTGCTGTCCCTTTAACACAGGGTATTCAAACCAGAATGAGGATCAGACTCATCCAGGGTGCTTGTTTAAAACAAGATTGCTAAACTTCTGTCCCATAGGGTAACTCTAACAATGGCCAATCTGGCTTGGTCGGCTAAAATTATAAATTTAAGATACAGTTCCATCAAGATCCAGCTGTAATCATGGAATTCTGTAATTTCCAAGTATTTTCCCCTTCATCATGGTCCAATCTTCATCGCTCCATATCCCCACTCTGCCAACCCACAATTGGCTGTGCTTTTTAGCCCACCATTTTTTTTAAAGGTTGATTTATTTATTTTAGAGAGAGACAGCATGAGAAGGAGGGGCAGACGGAGAGGGAGAGAGTCTTAAGCAGACTCCACGCTGAGCCTGTGGAACCCCATGCTTGATCTCATGACCCTGAGATCATGACCTGAGCCAAAACCAAGAGTTGGATGCTTAACTGACTGTGCCACCCAGGTGTCCCTACCTTTAGCCCACCATCTTAATAGCACAAGGGACTCATCCTGTCAGGCTAGTTTTACACTGGGAACTGGAGGACAGAGGAGGCCTGTAATCGAAGCTTACATTTCGTTCGAGGATCTCTCATTTTTCATCAGCCAGTTTGGAACACCACTGTATGTGCTCAGGTAGGCCTTTGATTTTTACTACTCATCAGGATTGGAATATTACTCTACCAGTCTTCATGCTCAGGCAAATTGTAGTCTTTTTAAAAAGTCTTATAATTTAAAATCATTTAGAAATTCTAATTTCCCCATAATAGAATCGAATAGTTAACTTTTGGTAGAAATTTCTAGAAGGGTTTAATCAACTATAATAAACTATAAAGTGTTTGGAGGTATGAATTAGTTAATATGACACAGAAACCAATCTTAAACTGAATTTAATGCCCTGGGTATCAGATTAAATCCATCTTCTCTGTGATTCATGTCTTATTTTTACTGGATTCAAATTAGAAGGTAAGGGTTACTTTGATTAAGTTCTTAAAATTTACAGAGGTACAAACTTCCAGTTATAAAATTAAATCACAGGGGTGAAAAGTACAGAATGGGGGGCCAGTGTATAGAAGTCAATTTGAATAAAGGCAGTGCTCCTAAAGACCTTTTTTGTTTTTCTAAGGACTTTGTGATATAATAATCTGAGAATTTCTCTGTCGAGCAGACTTTCAAACTTTGTGGTTGTAACCCACAGTAAAAAATGCATTTATAACAAAACTCAGCTTACTTAAAATGAAGAATACCATTATGTATAGTGTACTCTGATGTTTTCTTATTTCAGTTTTTAAAATATTGCTGGTTGCAACCTACCAAATTGGTTTCATAATCTACCAATGCGTTGTGACCCTTTGTTTGAAAGAAGAGAACACCCTATGGAGGAACTGATATTTATTGAATATCTTCTGTTTTCCAGGCACTTCCTTAGGCCTTTTACAGGTAAGGAAACTGAGTCTCAGAGAAGTTAAGTGACTTGCAGAGGGTTATTCAGTTGTGAAAGGTTGAAACCAGGGGGTTGTTAACTAGGTCTCTTGAACTACAAAACTTTCTGTTACTCTCCTACTGTGCTACTTCTGTATATAAAATCGAGGTGGGCCATTCATCCTGTTTCACCCAAACACTGGTATGTTCTATAGGACAGGCTTGCTGTGAAATTACATGTGCATTTGCAGTTTTTTGTGTGTTTGTTTTTAATCTTTTGTCACGAAGTGTCCTGCAGCCTCAAAGTTTTTAATAGTGGCTGATGCAGAAGTACCTAGTGCTGAATTTGGTCCTTAGACTGTAAAATTAAAAATGTTTCTATCCCACCCACACATCCTACAAATTTCCTTGTATTCTATGGTTTATAGCCATCTCTTCAGCAATGCTTTTTTATATTAAAAATGAAGTCTTTTTTTAATCTGTCATAACTCATAGAATCAAATGATTACTATCTTTTAAAATGGTCCTCTTGGGAAGCCATGTACTTATTGTAGTGATACTAGTATTACTGAGAACATTTCTGAAACTTTTCTTTGGGAATTGCCTCCAAAGACATTTTGCAAACCACAGAGAAAAGCCATCTCAGTGTTTATTAGTCACGGGTTACACCCCCTTGTCCTCATGCCCTCTCCTCTCTTCCATTCTCAGTTTTGCTTTTCTTCTGGTGGTTTAGCTCTCCTACTTCCCTGTGTTGGAGCTAATAACCTACGGGGTGGACTGGCCGGAGCTCCTGGAGCAAGAACCTTTAGTTTATACTGAAGCTGAAGGCTGTAAAGGGAGACTCCTGCAAGTCTAAAAACCTTTCTCTGTGGGCTGCCTGTGTCGTAAGTAGTTTGCACAGAAGTAAGGACCGAATGCTGGTAATACCAGTCACAGCAAGGTGAGGAAGCCTGAAATATAAGTATGTAATGTACAGCATTTCTCTGCAGTGAAGAATAGAAACCACACCAAGCCATGCTTTGTGTTAACTTAAAACTGGAAGGTGTTTCTCAGGGTCTCCTTTGCCCCTCGTTGCTGCCACATAAAATCTAGGCGGAAGGATGATGAAAAGCCTGGGGAAAAGGTTCTCCTGTGAAATGGACACGTTCTCTTAAAGTACAGTGTGGCTTTGGCTCTCAGGTACTTAGTGAATGTTAGGTAATGTTTGTAAGGAGTCACAGGACTAATAAAAGGTAGGAAAGTTTCCCTGGGAGCCTAAATTAATGTAAGCAATTCACGTTCTGTTTGTGTTTTTAACAACATTTTGTCTCTAACAGGTGGTTCTTGTTATTTATATTCATTAATTTGACACCGTTTTACAGAGGAACTTCTTGGGTACTCTAATAATCAGTGGCAAAAGATGAATATTATTGTCCACATTGCCACTCTCAAATTATTTTTGGAGATAGATATATCTGTGCAAATTTAACAAAAGAAATAAATTGAATAAAAATGAATAAAAATGATTTTCCCAAGATCAAAGCTACTTGGCACAGTAGCTAGAATTATACCAAGGTCTAAGAAAAAAAAAAAACCCTCAAAATACTTCAACTGAGGTTTTCTTATGCCATATCAAGTTGCATGCTGAGGCTTATGGTCTTTCAGACCAGCTAAAATTCCAGATCAGGGAATAGCTATAGTGAAAAGAAAATTGGATGGGGGACCAGGAGATCAGAGTGCTAATTTGGCTTTTTCTCTTCCATGGTAAGCTCTTCCTTAGTGGTGGCTTCCTTCTCCTATTCTAGCCGGGGGTTTGCCCACCATAAACCTCAGTGGTTAGCAACGTGACACTCTCCATTCTTCGTATCCGGCCTCTTACCGGGTCCTGTCAGCTCTACTTTGAATGTTAGTTGCATCTATTTCTAAGTATATTCGTAGTCCTCACTCTAGTAAAAGACTGTATTACCTCACATCCTCTATCTCCTTTCCCCCAGCTTTAAGCCATTCCTCCTATCAGTGCCACAAGAATGAAAACTAGGTCCCTTTTCCTTTCTTCTGCTGAAATATTTTCAGTGGCTGCCACTGAATACTTAATAAAGTTCAAATCCCTTAGGTGGGCATTCACAGCTTTCCGTATTCCGGCCCCAGCTTTATCTCTTCAAACTCAACTACTCACCAACTGACAGTGCCACTGGGAATCAAACATTCCATAAAAACGATTTTAAGGTGTTTGTTTATTTTTTTCCCATGGTGAAATTATGAACTGGTAATAAAGTGTTTACATTTATCTAGGCGAAAATTCTGTACTACTACATTTTACACAACTAGTCAGCCTAAAAGTTGTTTCTTAAGGAAAATCTTTTGTGTCCCCGCCCCCAGAAGAAATTACATTTAATTTCTTAACCTCTGAACAGTGTCTGTCACCTGTGCATCTGATAACCAGAGCATGGGGATTTCTCTTCAGCAGCATAGATACTCCAGCCTGGAATGGACCATTGTCTAGCTCCCGTGAGAAACTTGAGTAATAAATATTTGAGGAAAACAACTCGAGTATCTGTTATTCATACATTTCTCAAGTACTTGAGATTTTCTTGTATTATGGTTAATCATTAAAAAGATGTTTACCTGGGTTTCATTAATTAAACCCTCTAAGATATTTTCCATTTTGTTGTTAAACCCTTGATGTTAGCAAGGGTCAGCACAAGAAAAGGCCCAGTGGTGAGAATTTCTACAAATTCTGTAAAGCTTACTGAACTAATTATGTTGTTGAGTGGTGCTTGTATAAGGAAACATGCAATAAAATCATTCAACAAACATGGAATTGAATGCCTGTTGTGTGTTGCATACCACGGCCACCATGCATAGAAAAATATTAGACCTATAGAATCTACCTTTACAAATCATTCAAGCGAATGAGTTCAGGTATGTAAAGCGAGTACATCACGGTAAGACATGGTAAGTACCTTGGAAGAAGAAGAAACAAAGTAGGATGAAGGCACAGAAGATGGCGCGATTTGCCGCCTGGAAGGGAAGGAGAAGGCTTGGTGGGACGTGTGTTAAGACGTAGGCATGTGATGGGATTTTGACCAAGGTCTCCTGTACCCAAGTTCAGGTACTTTTCTTAGTACCTGGAAGAAGGTCATGGCTGACTGAAGAGAGTTGTGGGCTTTGAGGTGGTAGAGGAATTCCATGTACAAAGGGTTGAACACATGAAAAAGCATAGTGCGCTCAAAGAAAACCGAGGAACTAAACTCGTGAGTGAGGAAGCGGGTAGGACGGAAATAGACTGGGGTGGTCATACATGTTTTTGATTTAATAATTCTTTGTTTAAAGGAATCGATGTGTTGCTTTATATCAGGTAAGACTGTTAGAACCCTGGGAGTTCTTCCTTTTGCCCTTCTTGCCAAGGAAGTTAGTAAACCTCACCTTTGCCGGAGTTTGTGGTATACTTGGCATATTTGCTCTCCTTTCCCACTTTCAAGAAGTGATTTGTGCTTTCTTGTCTCTCTGCTGTGAGATCCCCTGCTTCCTATTGCATGTTTTCTTCCTGTCGTGCTATTCATTCCATAAATATTTATTGAAAACCCACTGAGAAAATAGTCATGGAACTTACCTGTTAGTGTCCAAGACTTTCATGGTCCAGTTTTCCATTTCTACAGTGTTTCTTAGCCACGGCGGTTCATTGGCTTCATTTACTTGTGGCGAATTCTGCAATGTCTTATAACTTCACAGCTATGAACTTCTTTCATTTGTGGTGGCATGATCTCACCAACTAGATTGTAAGCTGTTTTCAGGGCATCTCAGGATGAGATGCTTCTTGGAATATTTTATGGCATGAAATAATAGTGATGAGAAGGGGAAAAGAAATGAGAGAGACTTCCAGGTAATGAATGATGAGGGCCTGGCATGAGTGTTGTGCCATCTTTCGGGGGATATGTATGGAAATGTGAAAAAGCCTTCTAAGACATTTCAAACCTTTGCTCCGTACTCACTTTTGTATATTAACCTAGGACTGAGTGATGCAACAGAAGAAATCTGGAAAACTCCTCTAGGACTTGGGAGCCATGAATTGGAAACTTAAGAATTCGGAGGTAAAGATATTTCTATCTTTTTCCAGCTAGAAATCTTGACTTACAGAAGATATAGGACCTCAAGAAGTGTGTGGAAAAGTTGGGTTTATCTTCTGTCTTACCATAGGATTGATGGGGTCAGAACAGTAGGCACCCAAGAAGGATTTATAATCTGATGGCCTAGTACTGAAACGGAGTAGCAGCAGGAATTTAATTGCTTTGTTAGGCAGGCAGAGACTGGAATTAAGAAAGGGCAGAGCACAAGTTAAAAGGTAGGCATGTGACAGGATTTTGACCAAGGTCGCCACTACCCATGTACTTTCCCCACAAAACAGCCTCTCGGTGAGTTGATAGGAATGAAAAGGAATCGAGTGCTTGGCACTTAGTAATTCTTCATGGACATAGGTTGCCTTCCTTTCCTCTCTGGGTTTAATTGTTCATAACAGACTGTTGTTTGGGTTAGGGTGAGGGTCAGCAACTCAGGACTTCTGTATCCTTCCCCTTCTTGAATTTCCCCTTCCTTGTGGATACCTAGCCTGTCTAACAGGGTGGTCATGAAGATGAAAAAAATTAATACATGTTATGTGTCTAGAATGGAGGCTGGTCCATAGTAACTGTACACACAGAAGTGGCCCCCGTTACTGTAGTTGTTGCTATTTCTTCCCCAAAGTTTAAAGGAGTAGCACATTAATGAAAAATGGACCTACAAGAATAATGTTAGGGAAACACCTAAAATGAGTGGAGACTTGATAGAAATACCAAGAATTCTTAAAAGACTTTTTAAAAATGCTTATTAAGAATGTGGTATAATGATGACACGTGAATGGTTGGGACTAAATCTTTTTCATCTCTGATAAGAACGCTATCCAAACATGAAATTGTAGAACATGTCCAGGTGAGACTAGGGTGATGATACATCCCAGTTTGTCGGGGACAGTTTTTTTTTTTTTTACATCTGTGTCCTAGTGCAGTTATTACTAATGCTGCTTTTCACTCTCAAATGTCACGGTTTGGATGAAAGTATTACATAATCACCTTAGTTGTAAAGGCAATGAAATTAAGTGCAGAGTTGTTCCCTCCTTCCCCCTCAAAAAAGCATCTGTTTGTTAAAAGAATTTGTTTCTAGGATTAGAGAAAAAACATCCTCTAAGGTTAGTGGGAACTTGTGATTATAAAGCGCTACCAGTGATTTGTGAGGAACCAGAAAATAGAAAAGGTGTCAGAACACGGAGCTTAGGCAAAAGTTTAAAATTTAAGGGGTAAAGTTCTATTTCAGAAGCCACAGAGCAGGTAATTTACCTTATAATCTAGAAAAATTCTGAAATGGACTATTAAACAACCTGTTAAATCAGAAAGCCATGCTCATTATGAAGATACGAAGAATTGGTAAGTCAGAATAGATGCCCTTTTGGGCAGTGGTTAGGGCAAGAAAACAGTCGTAGTACCAGGCTTCCAAGACCGAGCTGATCCTCCCTGCGTCATGGACAAGTTTACACTCGGCATCAGGAGAATGGCCATGCAGCTTCCCTCCTCTTACCATCCCAGTAAGTAAAATGAGACGCAGCACAAATAGGCAAGTACACGATCTTCTGAGTGGCCCAGAGCTGGAAAACAGGGCAGCAATTTCTAGCAATGCTTTGCTATTACAGCAAGGTGGTTTTTTTTTTTTTTTTTTTTTTTAAGATTTATTAATTTGAGGGAGAGAGCAGAAGGGGCATAGGGAGAGAATCCTCAAGCAGACTCCCTACTGAGCGTGGAGCCTCCTGCAGGTCTTGGTCCCACAATCTGAGCTGAAACCAAGAGCTGACACTTAACTGACTGCACCACCTAGGCACCCTTACAGTGTAGATATGAAGAGAGGAAAAGGACAGCCTCTATTAATATTCCTGGAGCAGAGTCCATTCTAGTTATGGTGTATTTTGTTGTCCTTTGTTCATTTACTTATTGTGTGACAGCTTTTTTTTAAAATAAGAATTATTGATCTTATAGTGCTCTAGATTGCTGGGAATACAAAGGTAGAGTAGTTCTTGCATCTATGGTATTCACATGATATAAGGAAAAGGGATACGTATACTTCCAACTGTGTATTAGACTGGATCCTCTAAAATACACAAAGGGCTGTGGGACCATAGTGGGTGATAATTGTCTTGGGCGTTGAAGGATGGATAGACAGAATTTAGTAGGCCACGCAGGGGAGGAGGAGAGGGGACATTTTCTTTTTTTTTTTTTAATATTTATTTATTTGCTAGAGAGAGCGAGCGAGAGAGAGTACAAGCAGGGGGAGTGGCAGGCAGAGGGAGAAGCAGGCTACCCGGTGCTCAGGGAGCCTGATGCAGGACATAATGACCTGAGCTGAAGGCAGACACTTAACTGACTGAGCCAGTTCTGTCAGGTGTTCTGAGAGGGGGCATTTTATAAAAGCGCAGTTCGTAGGGCACTTTCCCTCCTCCTCTCCCAAAACCTGTTGTCTAAGGGCAGGCCAGCCCCCACCCCCTAAAGTGCTCTGCAATGTGGAGCTTTGGCACTTCAACTAAAGGCCAGGTTTGAGCTATCAGCATATGGATTCCTGTGGCTTCCCATTCTGATTCAAGTACTATTAAGTAATCTAAAAAATAAGAACTGGAAAAGCAGTGACTGGTCACCTGGATTCAGAGTAAAATGTTCACATTATGATATTTATGACGGACTGAATTAGTAAGAAGTCTAAAATATAGAAATATTTTATAAATATAGTTTTATTACTTGGAAATACATACAAAAATTCAAACACAGCTAAAAAACAGTTGCCAAGCAGAGGTCCTATCCAACCTGTTTTAATGAACACATAAAACAGTTATAATCAGCATAAAACAATTTTTAAGTCCTGAAACAACTTACTGTCTTCAGGGTCTTTAAATATTGGGCTTAAAATTGATTAGTTTTATTCTTATCACCCATTTAAATCCTTTCCCCAAATATAGATTACTAACATTTCAGTTTGGTTCACGAGATGTTCTATTTAGAAAAATAGCTAAAGCAATTTAACTTAGTTATTTTGAAAACTGGAATACTGTATGTTCATTGCCAGTCTTCTGTCCCCATACGTTTTTCATGATTTCCAGTAGTTGCTAACAGAAAACACTTGTAACTTCCAGGAGCTCTTTGGGATACTCTGGTCCAAAGAGCCCTGAAATTATTTAGGGTGGCAAGATTGTTCTTTCTTCTCGTTTTTGCTTTTTTGTTTAATGTCATTTTATTTTAGCTCCACGAGACTACGTCTCCTTGTCAGAGAAAAAAATAAAAGTTGCGTTATTCTGCTTTTCTTAATTGTTAATCCATTACACTCTTTATTCTTATTGCCCTCCGGTTTTTCTATTTTTTTTTTTTTTTATGCCTTCTGGGCAAACTTAAGCTCATTGAGCTTTAATATTTCAGCACACTTTTACATTTCACTCTCCTTTTTGGCCTTTATCATGCCAATTTTTCCTTCTTTTGTATGTGATCTTTGACAACTTCATCATGGAGTTCAGTGAGATGGTTTAGATGCCTATTCTCCAGGTTCATTTAACTATTTAAAACATGTTTAGAATTTCATCTAAAGAAAGTTTTCATCCTTTTATGGTCCCCCTCCCTACTAGAGCAATTTTTTAAAAAACTCGAAAAGATAGCAGGTTGACAGGCAGAAGGTACTGCTTCTAGTTTGTGTTTTGCAGCTCAACTTTTCTTCAGACTTGCATCCTCTCTTCACAAGCTGAGGAGCCTGGGGCCCAAAGTAGACTGGATAAAGGAGAAGGCTTCCACCTATAACATTTTCTGATGCATGGTTCAGAGGGGAAGAAGTCTAAGTTGTGAGTTCTAGAGTCCTGGATGTTGTCCTTGTAGGTCCAGCTGGTGACAAATCCCTAAGGAATCTACAACTTTGTCATCTATTGTATCTGTTCCTCTCCATCTCTTGGTTCTGGCCAATATTCTTTCTCAAACTTAAATATGAACATACTTCCTGGCTTAAAAATCTGTGAGTGGATCTCTGCTGCCTATAAGATACAGTACAAACCTCTTAGCTTGGTATTCAAGCCCCTGTACAATCAGCTCCCATTCTTTCTCTAACTTCCTTTCTCATTTTCTTAGCCACAGGCCTCCTCTTCACCACCGCCCCCCACCTGTGCACTAGCACTATGGCAAAAATTTATCTTCTCTAATGCATTTTGGTGTTTTGCACTTGAGCTTCCCTCCCCCCCCCACTTTATACAGTTGGGCACCCAGTCCTGATGAGTGCCCAGCCCTTGAAGGGAACAAAAATTACCCAACATCACTTTGTAGCTCACTCATTCAATAAACATTTAAGTCCTAATATGCATAAAAGCTAAGTCATGCAGCCTTAAATCTATTTTAACAACCACTCCGTTATCTTTGATCACGTTGAACATGTGTTCCTTCAGGCCTTTTTCATAATGACTATTCTCAAGTCAGCTCTCTGCAATCCAATATTTGAGTGTTATCTTTTGTTTATAATATTTTTAAAGCCAATTACAGGATTATAAATTTATTCCAGTTAACTGCATATGCTGCTTTGGTGGTGTACGCTGCCCTGTTGAACGTCCACGAATTTTCATTCTAACTGCCTCAGGTCCATCATCTGACCTGAAGACTACAACTTTGATTTCAGAGTTAATAATGAGAAGCAATGACTTGAACAGAACTAAGACTCAACCTTGAAGAAGCTCTGTCCTGCTTTTCTAATTAACAGTCTGGTAAGATATACTAAACATGCCCCTTATCACCTTATTAACATTTATTATTCTGAATGAAATGATGGATAAGTCATGCATAACTAAGAATTCTAGGCTGATTTTTTTTTAAAATAACAATCATTAAATATGCATTATAAATATTCACTTTATTTTAAAAGAATTGGAAGATGTTACATATATTACACACTACATATAATGGCACATGTCAGCCTTTTAAGCTTAAAAATAATCTTTCCCCAAACTGGGATTGACTTAGACTCCAAGTATAAAATGACTCTTGGCCTATAGCACCAACCCAGGCCCAGAGGAAAGCCAATTTTGAACCTGTCTGTCCTCTGGCTTGGGCCTCCTGATATGACACTGAGGGTCCTCTCCCTCTGGTTTTGTTCCCTGGCAGTACTGAGGCCTGGCACAGGGACCCATTTGACTATACACTGCAGGCCTGGGAAATCAGGGAATCTAGAGGGGGTAGGGTCCTCTAATAATTTTACAGTAGGGAAAAAAACATTATGTGCCTTATTGTCTTTGATTTTGATCTATACAACTATGACAAGACTCTACGAGATAGAAGATTAGAACTACTGAAATACAATTTCTCTGCTGGTTTTTGTCTTTGGAAATTAATGTGTCATGATAGGAGGAGCCTTAAAAGTCATCTGGTTCAACACTGGTAACCTGCTCTACTAGTATCTGAAATTTAGGTATAATTCAAAGTTTTAAATGCCATCCATATGCCATTTTGTTAAATAAACACAAAGAAATTTAATAATACTTCATTTTCTTTTTCTTAATTCATAAGGACAATTCCTGCCAAATGTTCTGGCTTATGGCTCTCCTCCTCTTCATAGTATGTTTAAGTTACATATTAAGAATCCAAAAAATACCACTATGGAATTTTCATAAGCAATATTCGACCAATCAGTAAAACACAGTACACAGTGTGAAAACTTTAATTTATTCCCCTCCCAAGTATCCAGAATATATACCCTCTTAGCCTTGAGAAATGTGACAATGAAAATACCAACAGGATTGATCGTATATAAAGAAAAGCACATACTACACAGGAGACATCCCTAAGTCCTCCCTAACCTAGCAGTGCAAGTTAATGGTATGTTTCTGGCAATGTCACCTTTCACTTGATTTATAAAAATTTTACAGGATAGATTTAAAGCAAAGATAGGCCTCTGATTTTTATTTTTATTTTTTTTTTTTTATCCCTAACAGATTTTTAAAAAGAGGCTATATTAAATGACAATGCATTTTGAGTCCGGGGGAGAAAAAAAAATTAAAAACCCAAAACTTCTTTCAGTTTATTCAAAATAAAAATACACATAGAATTATGAAAATATAGGTTTACTATTTCCACCACGTAAGTTGATGCTGCTGTTTGAAAGGCTTGCAAATTGTTTTCAAGTTTTTAAAGCTCATCTCGATCCCTCAATAAAGTATACCTATATTCGCTGGGTGCTAATTTCTGGAAGGAGCTCTCAGGTGGACTGCTTGCTACGTCTTGGACTTGCTGCAAGAGAAAGAATATAACATTAATATCAATTTATTTTAATATTTTATTTATTTATTTGACAGAGAGACATCACAGGCAGGCAGAGAGAGAGAGGGGGAAGCAGGTTCCCCGCTGAGCAGAGAGCCCAACACGAGGCTCGATCCCAGGACCCTGAGACCATGACCCGAGCTGAAGGCAGAGGTCTCAACCCACTGAGCCACCCAGGCGCCCCAATATCAATATATTTTGTGGAGTTAAACTGTTTTAATAAAAGTATCAGACGAATGGTAGTTGTCTTGTAATTATTATTTGCTTAATAAAGATAATTCTTGTCTTTGGCACACAGTAGCTAAGTTTGAAATCTTACTTTCCCCATTCAGGTGCCCTTACTAATATTCTCTGGGGCAGGGCTGCCAGAGCCCTTACCTCTGGACCTGTTGGCAGTTCGGTGTAGTGGAAGGAAACAAAATACATGACTCCTAAGTGCCTTCCTAGACTTATTTTGTAGAGGCAGCACCACCATGACTAAGATGGCCCAAACCCTTCTCTTAAAAATGACAAGGAGGATTAAAGGCACCTACTCTCATTTAGCAATTACCTGGATACCAGAATTTAGTTGACATAAGGAGGAAAATAAACACTTCCACATTGTAAGAAATTAATTTCTGTAGTATTTTGCTTGTGCGTCAACAATAGACAAAAATACACAGAACTAGAAGAGTGACTTCCAAGAATTTCAAAGAAAAGGCTGTGTGTAGTCTATCCTTTATCTTGACACAACCAAACACACTGTCACTGTTTTAATATCCCAACATATTGCCCATGTTACATACCATGGATACTGGCTCATTCCCATTATTAATGAAGAAAAGCAATGTCTGCAAATTTCCCATTTTATTTTGTCATGTCCCCCTTCCCTAATACATTTTTATTTGTATTTTTACTGAGATATGTTTGGTTTGAGCCATAATTATATTACTATAAAATGTGAGAAGTTGGTAAGTAACATTTTTTCCTAATCTGATAAAACATTAAGCAGGTCTACTTTCCTGAGGGAAATAATCACCTTTGGGTTATTGCCCACAAACGGTTTGCTTCTATAGTTGCTTAATTATCAAAGAAAAATCTGACCTCAGACTTCAAGGAAAAAGCATGTCATTGCACTCCTAAAGGGAACTCCTGACACTGAACTTAATTTGACTCTTTAGGAAAAATTGACTTAGCTTTTATTTTTCTATGTGGAGGTTCCTTAGGCAAAACAATGAAGTTGTGGGCATAAAGTTTTGTTATGTATCATCTTCCCTCTCAGTATAATGGCAACAGACATGGTATAAATCAATAATGCATCAAAATGCAATTTTTAGAGGTGTTCAACAAAGCAGGAACAAAGAAATTATTTGTAACAGAAATTACAAGGTAGAAAGTAAAATTCTCAGGCTAAAAGTTACATAAAAAGCAAATACTAAATTTTCATAAATAGTTGTAAAGCATTCTAAATCTCAAATGAAAAGCTGCATTAAACCTTAAGTTTTGAAAATTATAAATAAATTGTATTGGTGAAGGTGCTTAGGATGTTTTAGCAAGAATACCAGATCATTATTTTCTTTGTAGTGTGGTCAAGCTCCTGGGCACAGAGGAAGACTCGACCAGTTAATGAATCCACTGACTTCTTCACTGATCTACCTACTTCTAATTCTTACCTCCTACTTCCGTATTTGAAGCCAACTGTATTTAATCTTTTTACCCATATTCCACAGGACATACTCACACCACTTCAGTTTATGTGATCAAGAAACTATATTGTATCATTTTCGAAACTTTTCTGAAGCTCTGTAACTTTAAAAATTCATTTTAAAAGGAACAATTTTCTAGAGTCTATTTAGAATTTCATTATAAATATCTTGATGAGCAGAAACTCAAGCATGTACAAGAGCTTCATATCCTCTTCAAGGCTAACTGAAAAAAGAGTTCCCACGGAAAAACAAGTGTCCTACCTGTCCTGGGGCTATATCAGTTGGGTCAGGACCATGATGGAATTCTCTGTGCAATTTTCCAGAATGTAAGTCAAATACGAACTGCTTGAGTTTTCCAGGAATTCTAAAACAAAAGTAAAAATTTAGCTTAAACTGTTGAAATGGACTTACCTCTATTTTACCAACTTCACACATTAAAAACAATTTTTTTTCTTTAAATCTTATCTACAATCCTACCGTAACTATCAGAGGCCTGGAATATGCCAAACATTGCTATACAGTTGTAATCATGAAATGTAGATGCTCAGTTTTGTGTTCCAACTCTTGCACTTGTTTCATAGAAATTTTCCCACACTTATTTTAACAGGTGCATTAGAGTTGATCAGGATATTGTCCTAAAACTTACTTAACCATCCCTTATTGTTGGGCATTTTATATATTTTCTGTAACATATGTAACTAAAAAACCTCATGTTCTGCAAAACCATGCTAAAAATAACAGGGCTCAAAGGAAAAATAGCATTAGGGCCTCACCACTTAAAACCAGAGTACTACAAAGAGCCTCAAACAAAAATACTAGCACTGTTTCAGCCTCTACCACCCTGTAGGCCAGGTGATCCTCTGTAGCCTTAACCTAGAGCCTAGAAGTCCTTATTTGAGAGATGAACTGAAGTCCTTGAGGGCATTCACTGCCAGTAGAACCAATTTTATAAAAATAATTGAAATCAGGGTGTAGCTTTTTCATCTGTTTTTTCTTAAGCATGAGGGAAAATCTCACAACGTCTTCAACCACATGGGCAGCTCCACTGGATAGCTTAATACTGTGAAAAGCAAAGCCCTTCTCAAGGCCATGAAATTGACCCTCCCCCGCTTTTTGGATTGGGGGAAGTCTCATTCTCTCCCTTTTAAAAAACATTTTTGAGAGTGCACACGCGTGTGAGTTGGGGGTAGGGCAGACGGAGAGAAACAGACTTCCCCCCCAGAACCCCAAGATCACGATCCCCAGCCAAAACGAAGAGTTGGTCACTTAACTGACCGAGCCACCCAGGTGGCCCTAAATCACTCTAACAGTGAAAAAACTTTTCTTTTTGATGGCTTCAAAACATTCTGAAGAAAATAATATGAACTAACACAACTCATTCCCAACTACCACTCATGCCATGAGTGAAGGTACACTACAGAGACACACACTGTAGTAAAACAGGAATTATAAGCTAAGTGGATTCACATATCAGCATTTTTTTTTAAGGATTTCCTTGAGTTGTATCCAATAAAGTAGTAGGATAGATCTTCCTCAACTTATAGGGGGGATACAGCCCAATAAACCTACTCTGCATTGAAAAATCCTAAGCACACCTTAAACACGTTCAGAACACTTCTAATACCCTAATTGAGCAAAATCATCCAACACAAAGCCCATTTTATTATAAAGTACTTAATGTGTAACATCGCACTCTGTACTGAAAGTGATAAACAACGGTTGCAGGGGTACAGTAAGTGTGTCAGGTGGTGATGCCTGTGACCGTGAGGCTTCCTGGGAGCTGTGGCTCACTGCTGATCCCCAGCATCACGGGGAGTGTCTTAGTACACATCAGTAGCCTGGGACAAGATCCAAATTCGAAGTATAGTTTCTACTAAATGTATTGCTCTTGCATCACCAAAAAGCAAAAAATTGTTAAGTCATCTGAAGTTGAGAGTCTGTTGAGTAACTTTTGACTAAGTGTGGGCAAGTTATACCTACAAAACAATTTTTGCTATTTGTCTACCTGTTCTCTGAAGTCTTGCCAACATGTTTCTTCATTAAACTTTGTTTTAGGGGCACCTGGGTGGCTCAGTGGGTTAAGCCTCTGCCTTCGGCTCAGGTCATGATCTCATAATCCTGGGATCGAGCCCCACATCGGGCTCTCTGCTCAGCGGGGAGCCTGCTTCCCCCTCTCTCTCTGCCTGCCTCTCTGTCAAATAAATAAAATCTTAAAAAAAAAAATAAAAATTGTTTTACTACTTTAACAAAAGACACCTGCATCTTAATTTTCATTTCTTTAGAAATTAAGCATTTTTAAAAAGATTTTATTTATTTGACAGGAGAGAGATCACAAGCAGGCTGAGGGACACGCAAAGAGGGAGAGGGGGAAGCAGGTTCCCTGCTGAGCAGGAAGCCCCATGTGGGGCTCAATCCCGGGACCCTGAGATCGTGACCTGAGCCGAAGGCAGAGGCCTTAACCCACTGAGCCACCCAGGCACCCCTGAAATTAAGCATTTTTTCCACCGTTTTAATTTACATTTCTGCTCATATGAATTGTTAGTCTTCTACTGAAATCTTGGCATTTTGAAAATTCATTATATATTTTAAGTAGAAACCTTTCTTCATATCTCTTATAAGAATTAAAATGCAGGTCCACAAACACTTTAATTCAGTAGAATTGCCTCACTTTTTAAATCATTTTTTGGTAGCACGCTGCTAGTTTCCTTTATCCTCTCCTGAGGTCCTGCAAGTGCTGTTTCTTCCCTTCAATAACTCCCACTGAGATGTACCAACCGATAACTTCATTGTACACCCATTTTGGCTCCCCACTAGCTCCAATGCAACAGAGACCAGCAGGTGCCAAATGCACAGTTTACAAATACAAATGACTGTCAGGTAGCCGTATTGACAGAAATGCCTCTGAAAGGTTCTGTGGTGCCGAAGAAATTGCACATGCACTAAAGATAAACTAAGAGATCAATTTAAATTTAATATGACATCATCTACTGTCACCCACAGCAAAGTGAATATATCCATTCAAATCAAAGAATCACAAATGGTCTCTAATATTTAAGATAAAGCCCCTGTTAAGTTTGTTATTTTATAAAGTCCAAAGACAACAGCGACCAATACAGTGTGACTTGCTTTGATAGTCAAAAAATAATTTATAATTAAATCTTAAATGTAACAAATTCGTAGAGAACACTCAAAACAGGTTTTTTCCTAACTTGATTCTTTCCCCTTGTCAACAGATGAAAGAACTGTGAGCAAAAGGCAAAGGAGATAGGATGAATCTGAATTGATGTGGTAGAAAAACAGATTACAAAAGAGCTCTTATCTAGCTTGTGGCCAGAAAATATCCATCATTAAGTAACAATCAGTGAATCACAGTATATTGTCAAGAAAACAGAAAACATGGTTATGTGCTAAAAAGGAAAATAAAGGGATCCTTGCCATAATAAATTCAATTATATTTTCACCCTTTAGGGTACAGTTTTTCTAATTAGAACACCTAAATGTTTCCTTCCCACCTTTCAAAGGCTTTTCTGTTTTCTTTTTTTTTTGGCTTTTCTGTTTTCAATTTTGATTTTTAGGTGATGCAAAATTGAGGGACAGTGAAATGCACAAATGTTAAGTATCATTAAATGAACTGACATATGGATATCAGAGAAGCATTTTTTTAAATTCACATACAATGGAATTCACTCTTCTAGGCCTATAGTTCTGAGTTTTAACATATGCACGTAGCATCTAATTACTATCTCTGCAAATAGGATACATAACAATTTTTTTTGGTCAGACCCTCCACTTCCCCCTAACTCTTGCCAACCACTGATCTGTTCTCTGTTCCTATAATTTGCCTTTTCCAAAATGTCTTGTACTTGGAATCATATAGCATGTAACCACGAGACTGGCTTCTGGCAAACTGCTTTTGAGGTTCATCCATTCTGTTGCATGTTAAGTGTTCCTTTATTGAACAGCATTCCATTGAGTGGATATACCACAATTAGTTTATCCTTTTACTCACTCAAGAGTATTTGGATTCTTTCAAGATTTTGGTGATTCTGAACAATGCTACTACAAACATTTGTACACAGGTTTTTGTGTGAACATTAAGTTCACTTCTCTAGGAAAAATACTGGCTTATATAGAAGGCATATGTTTAACTTTTTAAAAAACCTGCCAAATTGTTTAGAGTGGCTATATCATTTTGCAACCCCACCAGCAATGTATAAGAGTTCCAGCTGTTCCGTATTCTCACCTGGGGTATTGTAAGTACTTAAATTTAGCCATTCTAAAAAACTGTATAATGGGATCTCACTGTGGTCTTAATTTGCATTTCTCTAGTGTCTAATGATGCTGAGCGCCTCTCATGTGCTTACTTGCCATTTGTATATCTTCTCCACATTCTAACGGTATCTTTTACAGAGGAAAAGTTTTTAATTCGTTGAAAGCCAATTATCCAATTTTTCATTTATGGATAGTGCTTTGGGCATACTTAAGGTCACAAAGAGTTTCTACATTTACTTCTAAGAGTTTTATAGTTTTATCTTTGACATTGAGGTCTACAATCAATTCCGAGTTAATTTTTTATAGGAGCAGTTTCTTTTATGGAGATGTTTAGGTGCTACAGCACCATTTATTGAAAAGATTACCTCCTTCCACTGAATTGTCTTTGCATCTTTAAAAAAAAATCACTATTTGTGTGCCTATCTCTAGACTCTCTATTCTTTTTTTTTTTTTTTTTTTTTAAGATTTATTTATTTATTTGACACAGAGAGAGAGATCACAAGTAGGCAGAGAGGCAGGCAGAGGGAGAGGGGGAAGCAGGCTCCCTGCTGAGCAGAGAGCCCCATGTGGGGCTCAATCCCAGGACCCTGAGATCATGACCTGAGCCAAAGGCAGAGGCTTTAACCCACTGAACCACCCAGGCACCCCTAGACTCTCTGTTCCACAGCAACACATACCTATTTTTTTTTTCCACAAATACTACGCTGTCATAAATATTTTAGCTATATAGTAGGTAAAATCAGGTATTATGAGTCCTTTGTTTATTTTTCAGTTGTTTTGTTTCAATTCTAGTTTTACCTTTCCATATAAATTTTAGAATCAGCTTTATCTACAAAAATATCTTTGATTTTGATTGAAATTGTGTTAAATCTATAGATAAATTTATGGAGCACTGACATCTAAACAGTACTGAGTCTTACAATCCATAAACACAGTATGTTTCTCCATTAATTTTGGTCATCTTTGATTTCTTGCATGGCGTTCTGTAGTTTTTATCATTAGATGTATACATAGTTCTTTTTCTTTCTTTTGAAGCCTATTATGAATGGCAGTTTAAACGTTCCAAATGTTTATTGTATTAAAATATAGAAATAGGGGCACCTGGGTGGTTCAGTGGGTTAAAGCCTCTGCCTTCGGCTCGGGTCATGATCTCGGGGTCCTGGGATCGAGCCCCACATCGGGCTCTCTGCTCAGCAGGGAGCCTGCTTTCCCCTCTTTCTCTGCCTGCCTCTCTGCCTACTTGTGATCTCTCTCTGTGTCAAATAAATAAATGGAATCTTTAAAAAAAAAAAATAGAAATAAAAGTGATTTTTTAAAAGGTGACCTTGTATGTTTCTGAACTCATTAGTTCTAGGAGCCTTCTTATAAATTTACTGGGCATTTCTACTATATACACAATCATGTTATCTACAAAGGAAGATAGTTTCTTTCTGGTCCGAACACTTATTTTTTTGTCCTATGGTACTTGGCTACGACTTCCAGTATCATACTAAATACAACTGGTGAGGGTGAACATTTTTTTTCCTTTTTAAATTCAATTAATTAACATATGGTGTATTATTAGTTTCAGAGGTAGAGTTTAGTGATTCATCAGTTGCATATAACAACACCCAGTGCTCCTTACACCATGTGCCCTCCTTAATGCCCATCACCCAGTTACCCCATCCCCCTACTTCCCGTCTAGCAACCTCAGTGTGTTTCCGAGAGTAGACATCTTTATCAAAAACAATAAGATACTTTGGAATAAATTTTAGCCACGGAGGTGAAAGAGCTGTATATCTGAAAACTATAAAACACTGATGGAAGAAAACACAAATAAATGGCAAGATATCCCGAGTGAATGGACTGGAAGAAATAATATTGTTAAAATGTCCAAACTACCTAAAACAATCTACAGATTCAATGCAATCCCTATCAAAATTTCAATTTTTCATAGAAATAGAAAAAATTCTAAAATTCATATGGAACCACAGAAGACCCTAGATATAGCCAAAGCAAAAGCAGTCTCAAGAAAAAAGAATAAAGATGAAGGCATCACATTGTGTGATTTCAAAATATACTATAAAGTTATAGTGATCAAAACAGTATAGCACTGACATAAAGAGACATAAACCAATGGATGATAAAAGAGAGCCCAGCAATAAATCCACACAAAGTAACTGATCTTTGACAAAGGTGCCAGGAATACACAAGGTGGAAAGTATTTTATTTCAATTTAACTTGAGAGAGAGCATGGTTGGGGAGAGGGGCAGAGGGAAAGAGAATATTAAAAAAAATATATATATATATATATATTTTTTAAAGATTTTATTTATTTGAGAGAGAGAGAATGAGAGAGCACGAGGAGAGAGAAGTCAGTGGGAGAAGCAGACTCCCTGCCCAGCAGGGAGCCTGATGTGGGACTCGATCCCCGGACTCCAGGATCATGACCTGAGCCGAAGGCAGTCGCTTAACCAACTGAGCCACCCAGGTGTCCCAAAAAAATATATTTATTTGAAAGGAGAGAGCGTGCAGGGAGAGGAGCAGAGTGGGAGCGGGAGAGAAAAGCACACACTGTGCTGAGCACAGAGCCTGATGCAGGGCTAATCCCATGGCCCTGAGACCACGACCTGAGCCAAAAACCAAGAGTCAGCCACTTAACTAACTGACTGAGCCACCCACTTGCACCTCTAGAAAGAGAAGCAGGCTCCACACCCAGTGCTGAACATGATGCAGGGCTCAATCTCATGACCCAAGCCAAAATCAAGAGTCAGACACTTAACTGACTGAGCCACCCAGGCACCCCAAGGATGGTCTTTTAAATAAATGATGCTGGCGGGGCGCCTGGGTGGCTCAGTGGGTTAAGCCTGTGCCTTAGGCTCAGGTCATGATCTCAGGGTCCTGGGATCGAGCCCCACATCGGGCTCTCTGCTCAGTGGGGAGCCTGCTTCCCCCACTCTCTCTGCCTGCCTCTCTGCCTACTTGTGATCTCTCCATCAAATAAATAAACAAAATCTTTAAAAAATAAAAAAAATAAATGATGCTGGCAAAACTGGATAGCCACTGGTAAAAAAATTAAATTGGACTATTATTTCACACCATGTACAAAAATCAACTCAGAACGGATTAAAGCCTTAAATGTGAGACCTGACAAACTCTTAACACTGTAAGAAAACACAGGAGAAAAGTTTCTTGATATTGGTCTGGGCAACAATTTTTTTGGTATGACCCCAATAGCACAGGCAACAAAACCAAACACTAACACACGTCATTGCATCAAACTGAAAAGCTTCTGCATGGTAAAGGAAACAACAGAGTGAAGAGACAACCTACAAACTGGGAGAAACTATTTGCAAACGATCTATCAGATAAGGGATTAATATCCAAAAAATAAAAGGAATGAAAATAACTCAAGAGCAAGAAAACAACCTGATTTAAAAATGGGCAAAGGACCTGAGAAGACATTTCTCAAAAGAAAACATACAAACAGCCAACAGGTACCTGGTACTGTTGTGTTCAATATCACTAATCATCAGGGGAATGGAAATCACAACTAGAATGAGCTATCACCTGTTAGGATGGCTTTTATCAAAAAGACAAAAGCCAAGTGTTGGCCAGGATATGGAGAAGATGGAACCCTTGTTCACTGTTCATAGGGATGTAACCTGGTACACTTGCCACCAGTATGGATGGAGGTTACTCAAAAAATTAAAAATAGATCCACCATATGACCCAACACTTTTGGATTTATACCCGAAGGAGAGATCAAAGCATTGTCTTAAAGAGTTATCTTCAGCTCCATGTTCACTGCATTACCTTTAATATCCAAGCCAGAAACAACCCGAGTATCTATCTGCTGACGAACAGATAAGAAAAATATGGTGCGCACACACACAGGAATATCGTTCGGCCTTAATAAAGAAGGAAATCCTGTCATTTACAACAATATGAATGAACCTGGAGGACATTATACTAAAATAAGCCAGACACAGAAAGACAAACACTGCATGATCTCATTTACATGTGGAATCTCGAAGAGCAGAACTTACAGAAGTACAGTGTAGACTGGTAGTTACGAAGGACTGGAGTCAGAGGGAGTGGGAGGGAATGGGAAAATGTTGGTTAAATGTACAGTTTCAGCTACAGGAAGAGTACGTTCCAGAAATCTACTGTATAGCATGGTGATTTATAGTTATTAATACTGTATTATATATTTGAAATTTGCTAAGAGAATAAGTAGATTTTAATTGTTCTCATAAAAAAAACTGGTGAGGTAATGGGTACATTAATTTGCTTGACTGTGGTAATTATTTTAGTGTATACATACATCAAGATACCATGTTATACACCTTAAACATAAGTAGTTTTGTCAACTATGCCTCAGTAAAGCTGAAAAAAGGAGGGGAAGACAAATAACTTGGGGTAGAGAAGGAACCTATCTATGTGGCTTGAGTCAGGTATCTGGAGAATGTGAACTAAGAGAGGAAAGGAGCACAATCAGATGATGAGGGTTGAAAGTCCTACCAGGTTCAGGCTACACCCTGTCACAGTAAATCAGAACCCCAGCCATGCAGACGGAGAAGCTGGTATGGGTCCTGTGAAGTACTGTGAAGCGAGGAGCCCAGAGAAGAGCTTTTGGGCCCCAGAGGAAGGGGAGGGAGTAGCTGCCCCAGCACTTGGCAGCAGTGCGGGCCAGCGGTACCTCCTGCAGCTCAGCTCCCGGTTGGGCTCCTGTCGTCTCCTGCACAGACCACTCACTTGTGAGCTTCACGGTGTGAGTTTCTGTTCCTCACAACTGCAGGCCCTTCCACAGCAACAGAATGTCCAACAGAACTTTCTTTCTTTCTTTCTTTTTTTTTTTTTTTTAAAGATTTTTATTTATTTGAGAGAGTAAGAGAGAGCATGAGTAGGGAAGTAGGAGAGGGAGAGGCAGACTCCCCGTGGAGCCAGAAGCCTGATGCAGGACTTGATCCCGGGCTTCAGGGATCATGACCTGAGCCGAAGGCAGTCGCCCAACCAACTGAGCCACCCAGGCGCCCTCTAACAGAACTCCCAATGAAGATAAAAAATGTTGTGTATCTGTGCTGTCAAATACAGTAGCCACTACCCACATGTGGCCACTGAGCAGTCAGAGCACCTGAGACACTGACTTTTATATTTTACACCATTTTAATTAAAACTTCAGTATTCATACAGGGCTAGCAGCTATCATACCGGACAGCACAGCTCTAGGATTACTACCACAAGGGGTCAAAGACAAGAAGCACAATCAGTAAAAAACAATCAAAGAGCCAAAAAAAAAAAAAAAGGAAAACCATGGTGTGTCACAGAACTCAAGGAGAAGGTGTGCCACAGCACCAAAAACGGCAAGAATGTTAATGAGGACGAGTCTGGTAAACTTCCATTAGTAGCAATGTGTCATTCATTTGTTCACAGGAAAACCTGGATTCAAACAATGGATTAAATCATGAAGCCCATACAAAGGCAAAGTAGCCACTAAAAGTAAAAGAGAAAGTTTTAATCACATGGGAAGATGTTTATAATGTGTGGACAAATTAAAAAGACAATTCATAAAATGGCATGGCCCTGATTACTAAATTTATAACATGTGTCTAGATCTCTGGTTTGTGCATTTATGAATGATTTTTTTATTTTTGTTAACTTTCAGAATTATTCACAAAAAACATAAATTTTTTATACTCAAAGGAACAAATGATCTGTTCAATGCATACATACACAAAAACACTAAACATCTTTGCCTAGTTCCTGATCTTAAGGGTAAAGTATTCGGTCTTTCACTATTAAATACGATATTAGCGGCAGGTTCTTTATAAATGTATCAGACTGAGGAAGTTTCCATATACTACTAGTTTGTTAAGCATTTTTGTCACGAATGGATGTTGAATTTTGTCAAATGCTTTGGCATGTGTTAATGTGATTTTTTTTTGTTATTAATATGCTGAATTACACTGGTTTCTGAATGTTGGGTTAGCCTTGCACAATTGGGATAAAGCCCACTTATAGTTGTATATTGTTCTTTTTTCCTATGTTGGTGGATTTGATTTCCTAGTATTGTTTACTCTACTTTTTAACTTATACAATAATGTATTATAGTAGTAAGAAAAGACTATTTTGCCCTTAAAGTTACTTAACCTCTTTGAGCGACAGCTTTCTCATTTGTAAAATGAAAACGACTATTTTAATAGTCTAATGACTTATATTTGAATCTGATTATTTCCTATAACAGGCAACATAGCCTTATCATAGTACTTAGCATGTATGAGACACCGTTTTAAGAGGTATAGATATATACATTCATTTAATACCCTATGGAGTAGACACTGTTAGCATTCCCATTTTATAGACGAGGAAACTGAGACACAGAGGCTGTAAGAAATCACGGAGTGATACACCTGGTAGGTAACAGACTGGGATTAGCATCTAAGCAGTCTGGATCTAGAGTCTGAGCACCTAACTGATCATTATTTTGCCTTTTTAGTGACTTGGCTTTAGTAAGTTGCTCAGTCTTTCAGAGCTTTAGGTCTTCACTGTAAAAGCAGAAATAATACCTGTTTTATATGCTTCCTACAGAAACTGAGAACACACACAAAGTATAAAGTGAAGCTGGTCCAGAGCCTGCCTCTGTCCGAGTTTCAGGTTTATCTCGCTGGCAGGTCCAAATAAGGTAAAATGTAATGACTTGTAAAATATAAAGTACTTCTAAGAAGGTAATGAATGTTAGTTGTATAGCAAGTACATTACACGAGAGTAAGAATTGTGTTTAGGGAGTCAGCCCATTGTGTGCACTGCCGAGTGCCTGACAGGGGAGACACATTCAGAAAAGCCACAACTACAGAGGTGACGAGGACAGAAAGCCAACAACAGGGCGAATGGCTCGTTGATCAATACTAGGATATATCGCAGATCTGCAGATATTTATCCAAAGTAGTAAACTCTTAAATGTAAAATAAGCAGATTAAGAGCAAATTAATCAAAACATTTATTGAACATCTAATGTCACAAAGCAGCTGGTATAGCAAGAGATTAAAAAAACTAAATAAAATTTGCCTTTTAGGAAGCTTTGTCGGTACCTATTTTTTCCACTCACACAAGCCTCATTTGGTTGGGGGGGGACAGGGGCACCTAAATCATGAAGAACAAAACAAAATTCTCAGCGTTAGACCTAGTGGTAACCTGGTTTAAAAAGCTTCTTCTACGTCTCCCTCCAAGTTCTTTATCATCACGCCCAATTCCTGGTTTGTTTTCTCCAAGTTCACGGCGGCAGGCTAATTTGTCATGGCAGACGACCAAGCTGCTGCATTAGCGAGATACTTACCCCTCAGTTTCAGTTTTGCCCCGCCCCTCCCCTCTCCTCACCACAGGCCCCCCACCCCCACGCTGCCTAAATGCAGCCCATCAGCTGCAGTCAGGTTTCCCAGACCGAGTAGTTTAAGGAATGATGATGATTTTCAGTAACTTAGTGATATGGGATAAATGACCTAGATTCTAGAGCTGGGGGACCCGCCATTACAGTAGGCCTGCTCCATTTTCCCAGGAGGGATCTGAGGCCTGGTCTGCCTTTTCCCGTCTCCGGGGCTCCAGCAGCACCACATACACACACTTCAGCAAAGGTACAGGCGGTGTGGCATCTGCTGGTCACAATTTTTTAGAAGGTGAGTTTCTCTTGAAAGTCCTTCAATAGCCTTCTGCCATACACCACCAACTGTTTTCTCCTCCTGGGACTGCAGACCATTGCCTAGACCTGCCATTAGGTGCTCTTGGCTTCCTAAGACCCCCCATTCTTTTCCTCTACATGTAAAATCTATTCCTGTACATTTGGCAAGAAATCAATCTGGTCAATCTATAGGAAAAAAGAAAAAACAAAGATTCACAGATCTGTGATTTAGTTCAGGTACAAGTACTGTCTCTTCAAACATCTTTGACATTCACACTTACACTGCTTTTTGTAGGTACTGAAAATGTAACCACTTTGATAGGATGTGTTAAGAGCTGGGGACTTTGGGTTCAATATGCTCGAACACGAATCCCAGGCCTCCCGCTGGTTAGTTGTATGGTGTTGCTCGTTATGTTACCTCCCTAAAGCTCAGTTTCTCTGAAATAAGGGAGAGGTCCCTGGAACACTGGTGGCATGCCCCTCCCCCAACCCCGTGCCAACTCTGGCATGGGAGGGGACTGTGTACCATCAATCTGCTTTCTTGCTCCTTCCCACAACCACACTTCCTCCAACTGACCCCAGAAATGCTGAGTTACTAAAAGTAATAGTAATTATAGTAATTTATGGAAACTGCTTATCATTTAAGCAGCACAATAACAATTATGCAAGCCATTAAATGTGTCAGATTTACTCTGCTACGTATTTTGATTTTTAACACCAACATCTATTCACATAGGCTCAGTCTGTAGCTCACACAGCATGTGCCTCCCTACAATTAAAAAAAATATTAGAGTGAACAGTGCCTAGGAGGGAAAATCAGGCACCTAAAGGAGAAATTAAAGAAGTAATTTGTTTCAGGGGTGCCTGAGTGGCTCAGTGGGTTAAAGCCTCTGCCTTTGGCTCAGGTCATGATCTCAGTGTCCTGGGATCGAGCCCCACTTCGGGCTCTCTGCTCAGCGGGGAGCCTGCTTCTCTCTCTGCCTGCCTCTCTGTCTACTTGTGATCTCTCTCTGTCAAATAAATAAAAATTTAAAAATCTTTAAAAAAAAAAAAAAGGAAGTAATTTGTTTCAAAGAGCTTCAAGTACAGTCAATTCTCTTATCTCCCTCCCTACTCACAGGACTGAACACTTACAGGATAGGGTAGGACTATTTCCCGTTTCCAGATTTCTTTGGAGAATCTTACCGGCGCAGTTTCTTTTTACACCAGGGCATAAGTAGAATGCTGCCAGCTGATAGATTAGTTTTCCTTGGTCAGGGGCCCACCTCTTGGTCCAGTAAACTAGGGCTGGAGAATAGGGGGACTGGGTCATGTGATAATGACGACACCTACTTGTGTTAGTTGGGTTCTCTGATCAACAGACACCAAGATGGGATTGAAAGTGCCGAAGGAGCACTTAAATCTGACTTCAAAACTGAAGGAGAAAACTTAAGACAGCCGACATGGAACTCCTCACAGCTGTCCCTTGATGTGTAACACGGGGTTCCTGGGAACAAAAGCCAAAGCTGGGCACAGTCTGGTTGCCGACTGGTAGTCAAGTCAGTATCCTGTTGACTTGCACTAATATGAGAGAGACTTCGTGCTGGGGGCTGCAAGTCTGCAGTGAAAGCGAAGAGGTAAACGACCGGAGACTGAGCCACCATGAGAGGTAGGGAAACGTGCTGATAACAAGTTCACATGAACAACCCACGCATAAGACAGGATTTTTAATGCCAAGCACAGTCTCTCTGCCTATGAAGCACTTGCGGCGAGACCAGACACCAGAACTACCCTCTCTCAAAAACCTCATCCTTTCAGCTTGAGCTTGTAGCTTCAGGAGGCAAGGCTAAGAAATGAGAGGAAGAGGACCCCCCCCCCCCCACGAGGTAAGACATTTCCATGTCGCCCAGCAGTCAGCGCTCACGCTTGGGGAGTCCCCTACAGGGGACTGTAGGAGTTCCTCCGGGATGCTAGGGAGATCTGGACCTCTCAGGTGGCTTTCTGGGTCAACTCCTCTCCCCTGTAAAATCCAGCACAGTCCTGCCTCTCATCTCCCTGCCTCGTCACTCTCAGTACATGACCTTGCTTCCCTGGCCACGGTTAAAAACGAGAACCGGACAGGAACATCCGTGGTCTGCTGCTGCTGTCACCAAGATCCCCAAACAGCCCCAAAGGAGTGCAGCCTTCCTTTCCTTTCTCAGGGGAGAGGAAGAAGGTCCTCAGCTTCACTTCTATTCCCTCTGTGCTCCTGAAGGCTCTGCTGGATCAATTAGCCCCTCTTTTTCCTATCTTTTCAGTAACTCTTTAATCCATTTAATTCTTTCCCACAAGCACTTAATCACGGTTAGTTTCTTGTACCCTAAGGGGGTGGAAAAAAAAAAAAAAAAGAAAGAAAGAAAAGCCCAAACCTCCCTTTAACCTGTGTCTCTCTGGACCTATCCCCTTGGTTTTCTTTCTATTTAGAAGCTAGCTTCTTTCAACAATTTTCATCGTCAAATCTTCATCTCCTCACCAAACAGTACTCTTTTATTCACTGCAATACAGCCTTTTTGGGGGCAAATCTAACAGATCTTTCATCCTTCTGATTGAGCATCCCTTCCTGTTAAAAGTGCTCCTCCTTCAATTACCATATTACTCTTTTCTGGTTTTCCGTTCATTTCTTTGATTCCTCCTTCTCCTGAGTCTTTGACACATGTTCCTTCTTCTGTCCTCTCCTTAAAGGTTGGCATTCATCAGGGTTCCATTTTCAGCCCTGTGCTAAATCATTTCATCTGTTTCAATAACTTCAGCTACATCCTTCTGTGTTCGGGACCCCACCCTTATCTCCCTGTTGAATCCTGGAGCCATGTAAACTCCCTACTGGAAACCCCTCCTTCGTGGCCCCTGGCCCCTCAAATTCAGTGTGCCAGGAAAGAAAACTCATTTCCTTTACCTCCACTGAGTTCTCTGACTCAGTTAATGGCTAACCCACTTAGCTGTACAAGTCAGATTCCTGGCCATCACTCATAGCTCTCTTCGCCCATTTATTAAGATACCAAGTCGTCCTATTCCACCTACAAAATTCCTCAAGATTCCTGCATCTCTTTAGCTTTAGTTCTACTGCCAGAATTTATTTAGGTAATTTGTTCATTCAAGATTCATCAACTCGTTGTCTATCATCAACTCTTGTTTGGGTTACTGAATAGTCTCCTGAATTCTATTTTGACTCCCTCATCTATTTTCCAGTTTACAGCCTGAGGGACTTTTTTTTAAAAATAACCTCCAGATTCAAACCTTTCATTGACTCTTCAGAGTTCTCAGGGTGTCAAACTTCCTAACACATCATAGGGCTTTCGTGAGCTAACCGCTGAGTGCTTCTCATGGCCTCATCCCTCAGCATTACCCCTCCTGTCCACATATATTCAGCCAGTTTCATTCTTGTTTCTGCCAATATCCCCCTTCTCCAAGCTCTGTCTCCTCCTCCATTCATGATAAGCCTGTACAGAACTTTAGGACCCACCATAGGCATCCACATTTCCAGAGCCTGCTGAGCTCTGTCAGAGCCCTTCTCACATCACGAAACACAACTGCCTGTTGCCCTACTTGGCTCCTTTCTCTACTTGGCTGTGAGTTTGTTGAGGGTAAGGACCCAGTCTTAGTAAACTTTAAACCACTGGTTTACATGACTTGGTTTATATTATACAATGACTGTCATACAGAAGACCTGGATGTCATTGATATGTGGAATTTAAGGGAAAAAACAAAACAAAACAGAGGAGCCCAGGAGAAGGGAGGGAAAAACAAAACAATACAAAAACAGAGAGGGAGACAAACCCTAGGAGACTCTCAATCAAGGAAACAAGCTGAGGGTTGCTGGAGAGGAGTGGGGAGGGGGGAGGGGGTAACTGGGTGATGGGCATTAAGGAGGGCACGTGATGTGATGAGCACTGGGTGTTACAGAAGACTGATGAATCACTGACCTTTACCTCTGAAACTAATAATACGCTATATGTTAATTAATTGAATTTAAATTTAAAAAATAACAAAAAATTCACCAACTGACAAACAGAAAAAATGTGGTAGATCTATATGGTAAAGTTTTATTTGGTAATAAAAAAGAATGAAGTGCCAGTATTTGCTAAAATATTGATGAACTTTGAAAAAGTTATGCTAAGTTAAAGAAGTCAGACACAAAGGATCACAAATTCTATGATTCCACTTAGATGAAATATCTATTAGAGACAAATCCACAGAAACAGAAAATGGATTAGTGGTTGCCATGGGCTGAGGGGAGGCGGAATGGGAAGTGACTGCTTAACAGTTTATTGGATTTCTGTTTAAGATGATGAAAAAGTTCTGGAAATAGTACTTGTGATGGTTGTATAACCTTGTGAACATAATTAATACCACCAAATTTTACTCTTTACAAGATGGTTAAAATGGTAAATTTTATGTTACATGTATTTTACAATAAGAATTTACAAAAGACCTGAATAAGTATTTAATGAGTTAACAGGCTAAACGGTATTCTTTTGAGTGTAGGTAAAGTAAAAAGAACAAATATTTGTTAGTATTTTATGGTTCCTAACACAACCATCATCTCTCATTAATTTTCATAGCAATCCCATCATGTAATTCGTACCACCAACCATATTTTAAGTGTAAAGAAACAGGAACAGAGAAGTTAAGTGACTTGCCCAAGGCAGAACTCAAATCCAGGTCTGCTGTGCAATAAGACTGAGAATCTTCTACCAAACAACTACATCTCTATAATGAAATAGTGAGTCATGAGTGAGGCAATTCATTCTGCAGTAGGGTATCAAATCATCCTCTAACTGTGCAATTTAATCTCTGGACATAAAACAGTATTTAAATAAATTTAAAAGAAGAGGTCTAATTTGAATTAATACCTGTTGCTTAAAACTTTCATACACGAAGAAACATCTCCATTTTTAACCACTGTATTTAACATCTCTGAAAGCAGCTAAAAATCTACTATCTGCTGTAGAGACACGGGTAACATATTTATTTATACTAGGAAGAGCGGAGAATGGAGAATGGAGAACAGAGTCAGAAAGCTTACCAGTTCCCAGAAAGGTTCGTAGCTTGATACCCACAGACAGGCCTGGCCGTGGCCACCTTCTGGGTCTCACACACCACAGTGAGCAGCGATCCTACCAATTCCCTTTAACCTGACCTGGGGCTAGAATATGCTTTCCTCGACATGCTGACAAACACCACACTCAACTCAGAACGAACTTCTGGAAGGGCAAACAGTTTTTTTACAGATTCATTTCCAAGCATGAGGATCACCTAATTCCGGCATTCTGTAGGAATATATCAGAATTCTCGCTGTCAATTATACCACACTCTGGAGCGAAAAATAAAAGCTTCTCCATCCAAATAACAAAGTATTACTGGTTCAACAAAGGATTACTGAAATATTCAAACAATGGTTTTAAGTTCATTTTTGAGACACATATCAGTAATTTAAGAAGAAGGGAAAAAAGGATACTTACAATACATCCCTGAAATCTCCAAACACATACATGTGCCTAAAGCTGTCAATAGCTATGACAGGGCAATCTGCTGGAGTTTTCTGTATGTGCAGAAGAGGATGTCTAAATTTGTCACAGTCCGCATGTAAGAAGTTTATTGTACCTTTACAGGAAACAGAATTTGGAGAGGCAGATTAGAATTTGCTTGACTGTAGTCTCAAGATTGTAAGTTCACGAAAAGTGACATACTAATTAACTAATTAATTAAAAACCAACATGCTTTAGAATAATATAGATCACAAAAACTACAACCTAAATATTACATTTGAAAGAAGTAGAATTTAGTGCTTAGGGCAGACTATAATTTCTTGAGAAATTATATGAACTCAACCTGAATTCAAATGCAATGGTGACTTTTTTTTTTTTTTTTTCTTAAATGGGCAATTACTTATCCAGGTCTCGGTTGTGAGCAAGTTCATGAAACTGACAGATGAGCTGTTCTCAAAGGCCCATCTTCACTTCATCAAGGATGCCCTTCCTTGTCCCTACTGGTTGACATTTAATATAATTCAGTCCCAAAATACTTAATATGTGAGTAATAAGAGCAAGGCTCTATTTAGTGCCCTCACTTTATTTTGACTTTCTTCCCTCACTACACAGGAAAAGTGGGTGAAAACTCAAACTCCTTCCTGATGGTTTGGAGACCTCCGCAGAAAAACTACTCAACCTCCTTTCATTTGGAAATAAATGTTAGACTGTGTAAGTTCTCTCACTGATCTCTCTGGGACTATCAATTAGAAAGGGACCAGGCAAGTATCAAGATGCTGGAAGAAAGTACCCAAAACTAACGTCGTCTACCCATGACCCCACTTTTCATGCTATTTGATTTTTGGGAGCTCATACAGCCAGGTGTTTGTTTTAAAAGCCACTACTTCATAATATCTCTACTAATGCTTTCTACCCCCATGCTGACACGTCAATTCAGGGGTTGAATAGAGTCAACATTACTTTTTAAATTTTTAACCCAAATATGTTTACACGGATATGAATGTAATGGGGGAGGGGAGGGAAAGAAGAAAGGCTGAAAATAAACACCTTAATTTGTCTACCTTTTTCACTTATTAATTGTCGGGCTACTTCATTCTGGAATATTTCTAAACTTTCCGTATCTTCTTTCATGTGGAAGAGTATGAGAAAAGGCAGTCCTTCTTCTGTCAATTCCTGTATACAGAAGTACTCAGTAAGAATTATCAGGCCTTGCCATTATTCTGGGTAGGAACAACTTGAACCCAACCCTTCTAACATGCATAACGGTTTCAACATGCCAGGAAAAGAAGGTCCAACGGTGTAAACAAACAAGCCTCAAGGGAAGAAGGGACCCATGCCCTCTCCCTCAAGTACCCCTGCAATCAGAGGACTCACATGTCCTTCCTGCTTTAGGTCTGGAACTGATCTGCCTTAAAGTAACCACTGGGCTGGCCTATCAGCTCCTTTTAGATGAAACCATGACATTTAAGAAATGAGTTAACCGCAGGAGGAACTATGCTGGTTCTTTATCAAGATGTTGACTTTAGGGATGGGGTAAACATGCTTAGTATTTTCAGTCTTCACAAATTAATACTGAAAAATTGAGTGAGTGTACCAGGAGCAAATAAATCTAACTGACTGAGAAACAGAAGTTTTTTTCTAACGTTTACTGCAAAAACCACTCCACTTACATGAGAACTACCCAACGCTAAAAAGTATTTGATTCAGAGCAAAAGACAAAAACCCCACAAGACAGCCAGCTTTTAACCAATACACAACGTATGGACATTATTAACAAGTACCCGCCACTATATATGTGTATATGTCTGTACAAGGTATAGACACGAAGGCACCTCAAAAATTACTGAATGCCTTAAAAACTTGTATTATTGCTATCGGGGAAAAATTAAGAGAAATGTGATGAGCAGACAGCAGATTTTCATCATTTATTCTCTCTGAGAAATGTTAAGTTCGGGCTCATAAGAAAAAGCCCAGAAAGGGCTTCATAACAAAATTATTATAATAAAATTATTTCCATCAACTATCCTCTTGCGTGTCTCTCTGTAATTTAGGAATCACAGCAGCAGAAAACACAAACATCCTTTATGCTAAAAAAAAAACTGAAACTGGAACCTATCTTCTAAGGCATGGGTTTGCTTATGGTTTCCGTCTGTGTTGAAGCCCGTTACACTCATATACAGAATAAATTATTAAGCTTCTTGTCATGTTTGCCTTTTTCAATTGAGATATAATTTGCATACCATAAAATTCATCGTTTTATTTTTTAGGATATTTTATTTATTTATTTGTCAGAGAGCGCGCACACAAGCAGGGGGAACAGCAGGCAGACGGAGAAGTAGGCTCCCCACTGAGCAAGGAGCCCGATGTGGGGCTCAATCCCAGGACCTTGGGATCATGACCTGAGCTGAAAGCAGACGCTTAATGACTGAGCAGCCCAGAAGTCCCAAAATTCATCATTTTCAAGTGTACAATTTGGTGGGTTTTATTATATTCACAAGGTTTTCAAACATCAGTGCTACCCAATTCCAGAATGTCTGAATCACGCCAAGAAGAAAATCCACACTCGCTCGTGAGCAGTTGCTCGCTCTCTCTTCCCCCGCCGCCCCCGCACCACACTGATCTTTTAGCAAGCTTACAACTTCTTCCTCCTCACTTTTTATTTCTTCAGCTCACATTTTTTTTCTCTTTCCCCAACACATTCATTGCTTCTACTCCCACGGTTCTTTCTTTGGACTCCTCTGCTCTAGCCTGGCAACTTCGACTAGTCCAACATTCTCCATCATCACTAACTGGTTCTTCTCTATCTCCAAGCCCTGTTCCAGTCCACAGTCCAAGTCTGGATTCCCAACTTCCTGTTCGAGATCGCCATTTCAAAGTCCAAACAGTGCCTTCAACACTCAGCAGTAATGCACAAGCCCCTCCTCTTACTTCCCTATTTCCATGAGTACGTCTACTTCTTTTTTGCCCTTTTGTTAGAGGACCCAAATGCCTCTTCAAGAAAGTCATCCCTGAGTCCTACCCCATTTCCACCAAAGGTAGAAATGAATTCTCTCCTCTGAATTCCCAGAACATTTTCAGAGTGCCTCTCACATGGCATGGGGCATGTCTTTAATGTTACATTACCTGTAGATGCAAACTACTGGACCTAAAACCTCTTAAAAATAGGGAATCTCACTTTATTTCTGTTTTGCTCATAAATTAATGTGCAATCAACCTATGGCTGAATAAATGAAGATAGATGTTGCTGAATAAATACTAATTGGGAAATAAGACTCAGCAGTCACCTTCTAGAAAATTTAAGAGCTAGAAGGTTAAAAATAAAAACAAATATAGGGGCGCCTGGGTGGCTCAGTCGTTAAGCGGCTGCCTTCGGCTCAGGTCATGATCCCAGGGTCCTGGGATCGAGCCCCGCATGGGGCAACCTACTCAGCAGGAAGCCTGCTTCTCCCACTACCATTCCCTCTGCTTGTGTTCCCTCTCTTGCTGTGTTTCTCTCTGTCAAATAAATAAAATCTTAAAAAAAAAAAAAAAAAAACACACAAAAAAAACAAATATAACATTGCTTTATTAAACTAAGCAAAAATATGGATGCACTAACAACTATTAGGAGAGAAGTAATGAACTGATGAGTAGTTTGAATACATCCATGTCAATTAGTTTGCTATATCAATTAACACACATTAACACAGCAGCTGACAGTCGTGCTGCCTGGGCTCCCACGTTTACCTGTATCCACACCAACACATTCTTTATGAAACAGATCTCAAAAGATAACCCCAGGGGAGGGTTATCCAGACAACCAAACTTTAGAAGTTAACAAACCTTTCCTCGTAGTTTAAACAATTTTGGGGAAGTGGTTTACAACATGTAATTAAAATCTAAAGAATTTTAAATGTGCTGGGAGCGTGGGTGGCTCAGTTAGTTAAGCGACTGCCTTCAGCTCAGGTCATGATCCCAGAGTCCCAGGATCGAGTCCCACATCAGGCTTCCAGCTCCATGGGGAGTCTGCTTCTCCCTCTGACCTTCTCCCCTCTCATGCTCTCTCTCGCTCTCCCTCTCTCAAATAAAAAAATTAAATTAAATTAAAAAAAGAATTTTAGATGTGCCAACTACTATGGGGATGGGCAGAGGAACCTCTATTTATTGTTTAAGATTTTTCCAGGTCTATATGTTTTGACTGTTTTAGAAACTATTCCTGTAAGAACTGCCAAAGCAAAAAACAGTATGGATGTTCTTTAAAAAATTAAAAATGGAATCACCATATGACCCAGTAATTCCATTACAGGGTATTTACCCAAAGAAAACAAAACACTAATTTGAAAATATATGTGCATCCCTATGTTTACTGCAGCATTACTTACAACAGCCAAACTATCTATGGAAACAACCCAAGTGTCCATCCATAGGTAAATGGATAAAGAAGAGCTGGCATGCGTGCGTGTGTGTGTATGGTGGTATACGTACATATATGTATGTATGTATATATATTTATATATATGTACACACAATGCAATATTGCTCAGCCATAAAAAGAATGACGCCTTGCCATTTGAAACAACAAGGATGGATCTAGAGGGCATAAGGCTAAGTGAAATCAGAGAAAGACAAAAACTGTATGATTTCATTCATGTGTGGAATTTAAGAAACAAACAAATGAGAAGAGGGGAAAAAGAGAGATGAATCAAGAAACAAACTCTTAACTATAGAGAACACACTGATGGTTAGCAGAAGGAAGGGGGTGGGGGGACGCGTGAACTAGGCGATGGGGATTAAGGAGGGCACTTCTGATGAGCATGAGATGATGTACAGAATTACTGAATCACTGTATTGTACACCTGAAACTAATATGAAACTATGTTAATTATACCATAATTTTAAAAACCAATTAATTAAAAAATAAATGAATGTGCATTTTGAAAAAAAAGAAAGAACTACCAAAGCAGGTGAATAATTGTGACAAGTTACTAAATCTTTCAAGCCCCTGAAGACTAAATAAGCTAATGCAATAAACAAATATATTCGGCTAAACATACTTAAAGCCTAGAGAACTGAGAAGAGTAGCAGGGATATTTCCTCGACAAATCAGGAAAGACGTAAGCAGCTTTACTGCAACACCCCCTCATGGGCCCAGGTGTTATACGAGGCTGCCACTGGGCCACAACTGCAGAGCCTAAAATATTTCCTACCTGACCCTCGACAGAACTGCCAACCCCTGACTAGGTGGTGGTTACATGGCTACGGGAAAATTTCAACTATATATTTAAAGTCTGAACCACACACTTAAAAGTCTTTCACAGGTAATGCATAGCTCTCTCACGTGCCTCACAGGCATAGCTCTTTGTACGTGTTCCTCCAATATTAGACTCCTGTGTTTTGTTTTCGTGGGAGTTGTTAGAGTTTGGATGGACTTTATTTCAGGAGCATGGGATCACGGAGGACAGTTAGAAGATAATGTCTGACAACTGCTTGCATTATTACGATGAAAGAACCCAATTTCATTCTTCCAGGATAGATAGGAATCAGAAAAACCTTTTTATGGCAAAAGATTATTCACTGTATATAATTAATTTTAACTAAAATCTGCACAGCACTGCATCTGTAGGGCATCCTCTTAACCAAAGGGGAGTATCAGAATCACCAGAGAGGCATGGTCCAATTCATTTTCAAGGCTACTGCTGGAAACGCAACTGAGAAGGGTTCCGGGACTGCAAAGGCTAAGAAACGGGGGCCTCTATTACAGAAATGGCTATGATACATTTCTGTCCGCTGTATGATTGTTACAAGGGGTAAAAGTGTAGTAAAGAGTAAGATGGCTAGAGGAAGCTTGCTCTTTCAGAAATCTGAATTAAAGACAAAACACATCAGAAAGTCATACCTCGCCATTTTCAAATGTTATTTCTCGAACAAGAGGAACACATTTATCTTGAATCCAATTGTAAGTCCCATCGAAATTTGTCATAGATCCCAAGTATACCATATCTGGAGCAGAATGCTGTTACAAAAGCAGGGAAAAAAAATTAAACAAATCTAACCTGTGCTAGCAAAAATGCATCCTCAAAGCCATCTATGAGCCCCAAAAATCTACAGGGTGTACAAAAATCAAACCAAAAAAACCCCCCCAAAAACAAAAACTTCTGAGAAAGAGAGCTGTAAAATCCTCTATCAGAGAACTAATTATCCAACCCATGATGTCTAAGCCTTCTGCTTCTCCTCATCTGAGTCAATTAATTATTTATCAGTATCTTCACCAATGGCAGGCACTGTGAAAAATAATTATCCAAATTAATTAATTTAGCTATCCCTTGGAGTTGAAAATGTTAGAAGAAAATTTGGAAATTTCCAGGGGAAAGGCCTCAAGAAATATAAGATACTATATAAATCTAAGGCATTGCTATCTCTAATATTACTTACCTACAGTATCTTTTTCCACAATTCACTCAAAATCAGTATTTATGAAGTGCTTAAAATGACAACAAAAATAATAGCTGCCGTTAACTGAGTAAACTTACTGTATCCAAGCACTGTTTGCTGTAAGCACTTTCTCTGTGTTCACTCAAAGAACCCCTGAAACATCCCCATAAGGCAAGGACTCTTATAATCACAGCTATTTTTATGAATGAACAAACCGAGGGACAGAGAAGAGACTTTCCTGGAGTTAGACACCAGGTAAGGCGGCAGATTTGACACTAAAATGGAGTCTCACCCCAGAGCCCGTGCACTTAATAGCCAACGGTACTGGATTCTGATAATCTGGAGATAGTCGCACTATGTAACCTGCTATTAATGAAATACACTTGCAGAAAATACAGACAAATACCTATCTGAATTCAGAACAGGAAACGAATTTTCTGAGCAAAAAATTCATAAAAATCAAAACCTTTAGTATATCAAGATACTGAAAACAACAAAATGAAAACTATGAATCGAAAAAATATCAACAGTTTTCCATTTGTGTGTGTACAGAAAACTGCAATGACAGACCAGCAGGTCACCAGAGATGACAAACACCATGATTTTTGCCTCTTGGTTGTGGCTACCATCGTCTGGGCCTAAGGAGCTACTTCTAAGTTTAGATACACTTAACTTCTTAGCCAACGCTTAACAGCAACCTAGTTGCTCCCTGTTATCTGGCAAGTATCAGGTTAATTTAAACCCCAGAGGACATGGAAGCTCGGCTGGTCTGACCCAGGTAGAAGTGATGATCACAGACCACTGAAGCTTTTTTTGGAATGTGGGTCTCATAATGAATGTAAAACACAGAGATGGATAAGGCCTGGGGATCAGGAGATCTCTAGTCCCAGCTCGGCCACTAAATCTCCAAGCAACTTTGGGCCTAGGTGTCTCCTTCTTTACTTTGAAAGGTTTGAATTAGTACAAGATGATGCCTCAAGGTTCCTTTCTGTACTGAAATTGGATGATTCTGTGAATTAATGAGTATAAAACTATAGCTTATATTATACATATATTTAAATTATATTTAAAATTATACACACTAAGAAATAGCAACTTACCCCCGGTGGTTTGTAGATTATGTTGTCTCCACTGTACCTTTCTGGTTTTGAAACAGCTCTAATAGGAGGAGAGAAGTAGTAATAATACTTTTTAAGAATAATAATAGCAGTGATATCCTTGAATGAAACAGAATTGGCTGACTGTTTTGCCATGTATGTATTATAATGACTTGAAATAGATACCTGGCATCATCTTTCCTCCTGTAAGACTATGCAATGCCAACAAACACATGCATTTAAAGGAAAACTTTAATAAGAGGCAGATTCTTTTAAAGGAAAATTTTAGTTAGCTGTTTTTGTGACTCAATATTTTATAAGTTTGGATTGGCAGTTTTAGCACTAAAAAGCTATTTTTGACACCAGACTGTTTCCAGTAACTGGGGATCAAGGTCATTGATGCGGTCACATGGATCAATCACAAAAACATATTTGCTTCTAAGTCAGACTCAATCAGAATTCTCTACCTTTTAAAACCAAAACTTGAAAAAAAAAAAAAGTAGATGAACTGAAATCATCTCCATCATTAGAAAATGATTCTATAATAACCAATTTTTTTGCTTTATTTGTTCACCATTGTTTCCTATGCCCCCGTACAGTATCCGGCATGTAACAGGTGTCCGATAAATGTCTGGTGAGTGAATTCTACAACAAATACTAAGTTGAATGGCAACTTTTTTTTCTCTATTTATTATATTTGGGTTACTTGAACACTGATTTATCTCCAATTTCAGACTGGAGCAGTACAGGAGGGAGGTGTAAAGGATATTAACCAAGACTGAGGCTAGTGAACAAAAAGGAAGAACATGCTTTCATTCATTCATTCATTCATTCACTCATTCATTCATTATCTACTAGGTGCTTCCTTTGTACCAGGAATGGTCTTCGCACTGGGCATACGGCAGTGAACAAAAGTGACTGTGCCTATGTTCTCACAAAGCTTACATTTTGGTGGAAAGAGACAAGCAAATAGATATATTTATTTTGGATGATCAAACACCAATAAAAAAGGTGTTCTGAAGAAAGCTAAGTGGCGAAAGAATGACAAGTTGGAAGACGGCAGTGCTATTTTACAGAAAGTCATCAGGAAAGCGCTTCCTGAGGAGACGAGATGGGGGAGAAGCACTTCAGACACCGAGCACAGTCAGGGTGAGGGCCCCGCTGCACAAGCGCCCGCCGTGTCTGAGGAAGCCAGCAAGGGGCCCCGGCGTCCGGACAGCAGCCTCGCACAAAGCAGGGGGCGTGGGCCGGGAGAAGTTCTCTGTTATTTCCCCCTACATTGATCTCCCAGTATCACTGATAGTGTTCACACGAAAACACTCACAAAATCTGCTGAAGCATTACAACAAGGACAGAGGTCACAAAATGGAAAGGACAGACTGTGCCAGAAACCTGGACTCTACTCAAGCTCGGCACTAAAATGGAGTTGAACAGTTACAGGCCAAAGAAAAGAGAGAAGTCATACTGCAAAAAGTCAGAGGACGATGGCGATAACCCCCAGTGAAAAGAAAGGGTAAGAACTATAGAATGATTCCATTTTAAGAGAGAAAGGAAAAAACAGGAGGGAAAGTCAGAAAAGTAAGGAGCAAGCCAGGGGGATCCAAGGTAGCCTAAGTGTAGACACAGCAGAAAAAGGCCAGGGAAGCTGACTATCCCAGTCTTCTGAGAAACCAAAGAGGATTAAAGCCTGAAAAAAGGCCACTGGACCTGGCTATTAAGAGGCCTTTTTTCATGACTGTGCAGAGACAAGCCTCACGAGAGTAACGAAGGCAAAAGTCGGCTTCCCAAAGGGTAAGGACTTTTCACTGGTTGGAGGTTAAGAAATTCAAGGTGGTCAAGCATAAACTAATCTTTGAAAAAATTTAGAAATGAAAAGCAAGATACCAGATTATATAGCTCAAGAGATAGAACAGAAAGGTCAGGAAAGAGAGAATGGTGTTTTTGGCAAAAGAAAGAAAGTAGGTCATGAAAAGGGTCAGGGTGAAACACAGGAGAGCGAGGACAACTGCGGGATGAATGTCACAGAGGATCCGGGATGGGTGGTTACAGGGACAGGAGGGAAGAGGCTAACCTTGCAGTACTGCTCCTCTGGGACAGGGAAGACACAGGAAAAGGTGGTGGAGAGCTGGGGCTTTAGCAAGACAACGAAGCCCCTGCTTCTTCATGAGAAAGACTAGGAGCTGTTCCGGCTTGGAAATCCCACACGTTAGTACTTTGTGTGAACACAGAATAGGGTCAGTAAATGAGCTGAATAAAAGCATGAGAGGTAGTTGTTAACTTGTCCACTCTTTTCCACTCACCCATATTCTGAAATAGAAATACAGTACAGAAAGAATAAACAGCCTTTTACACTCTTAAAAAGAGGTCAGAGGTGTAAGGAAGACTGGCTGGTGACTTTAAGGGGATGGATGGAGGTCACGTCGAGGTCATCCTCCGAAAATAACCACACACAACAAGAATGTCACCTGGCAGCCAGGTTGACCCACTAACACACCCTCAATGAAGATACTTACCCAAATGCAGAAAGGAAGGCACAATCATCGTGCAAAATATTTGCTACTCTTTCAAAAACTCTATAGTTTTCTGAATCCTTTTGCTCAAAATAGCCAATGATATTTCTTTTGCTGCGCTGTAAAATAAAGTATATAATTATTTTACAAATGTATATAGATATGCTATAAACATGTTATTTCATTCACCCGGCTGTTGTTCGATTATCTACAAAGGGCACAGCACTCTAAATACATATTTGGATTTTAACACCTAGTCCAAAACTACTAAAGATTACATTAGGTTGAAAATAATCTTACCTCCCATCTAATATAATCATAAACATTTCTTTCTAGCATTTTAACTGATCGATGAAAATCTATTACTAAATAAGGTGATGAATTCCTAAATAAGGTGATTATTCTTAAAATAATACACCGGCTCCTAACGTATGACCGTTGGTAGAGACTCCTCCATGGGTCTTCCATACTGCGCCGCAGGCAGGTGCAGCCAAATGCAGGACCCTGACCGCTCTTTACCCAGGCCCTTCCTCAGGCTCATGCTTGCGGCCCGCAGCCCCGAGGTGTGACGTAATGTCCCTCGGGGACAGAGAGCAGGCTTATTGCCAGCTGGCAAACCAGAGATCTCCGAGGCCAGTTCTCCCGCCACACAACCCACGGCGTGTGCAGGCATCCATCTGGACCCTCTGTGTCACCTCCATGGAACTCAGGGGTGGGGGTGGGGGTGGGGCAAGGACACAAACGCAAACACGCTCCCATTGTTTGCTGGGATGTAAGCAATAGAATCCTTTATCTCTGACCCAGGAACCTTGTGTCTTCTGATAGCATCCATGAAAGGCTAACTAACTTCTTAGCGTGGAAGCGGGGTAAAAGTCAAATCTCAAACCTGACCATGACAACCTAAAACTCCAACTCCGTACATTTTTTTTTTTTTTGAACATTACTTAGTATACAGTGGGAAGGGTTTTTATTAAGGAGGACTATTTCAGAGGACACTAAAAGTTATACGAAGAGCTGATATGGGAGTCATTCAGGAAGATACGGAAGCTCTGGTTGTGTAAGCCCGACATTAACTTCCACGTCTTCACAACTCAAGCTCTTCTTTGCCTTAAATTAATTTGAATTAGTGCAGCTCTACTGTATGCTACATATTTTATCCAAAGACTCAGTAAAACATGAGCATTTCCCTTGAGAATTAATTCAAGAAAAATTCAACTCGCAGAGTCTGCAGACGGCAGATCCATTGCAAGGAACTCTAAGAAAATGTCCAGATTCTTTGATTGCATAAGACTTTGTTTGCATTAATTAAACAGGCATGTTCATTTGATCCAGTAAAAGGTAACAACTTACATCAAGAGTGGTGATTTCTGCTAAGTCATGAAGTTCTTGAACGGGGTCGCTTTTTTGCTGCCTGATGTAATCTGCAAGAGCTTTCACTGAGCGCTGGCCCCTGTATTCTCTCTTCATCATCATCCCATTACGAAATAATTTGAGGGTTGGGTATTTGCTTATCCTATATCTCTGGGCTATATCAGCTAAAAGAATGAAAAACAAAATTAACTTCACTTTCCTATCTGGGTCTAGGTGAGCCCATTAGCCCAACAGTCAAAAATCTTACAATTATTTAGTGAGAATATTTTGGTTCATATAATTCCTTCTCAATGTTAGAGAAAAAAATTAATCACGACAAGTTTATATTGATTAAAAGGCCAGGCTCTGGACACATGTTGCCTGGTTTAAATCCCAAATTTGTTATTTACTAGCTGCTTACTTACTTACAACTTACTATTTGTAAGTTGTATCAACTCTCTCTGCCTTAGTTTCTCATCTGTCACATAAGGATAATAATTTCTACCACACAGGGTTGTATTCAGGACTAAATAAGATAACACAAACGCATGACCCAGTACGTTTAGTGTTAGTAAATATTATTACAGTTAGAAAATAATTAGAATGCACAAAATTCCCATTCTGAAAAGGTATTCAACTCCTTTATACTTGGTGAGAATCTCTTACAGCACTTAACAAAGGAAAATTAAATTTAAAATGATGCTCAAAGGCTAAGAATATTAGATTCTTTGGCTAGTAGAAGAATAATTCATAATCCAAATATACAAATTTTGTGTATAAATAAAATAGAATAAAACTCAAAAGTTAGCAGTATACACTAAAGAAAAAAAAAGTACGACCTATCAGTATATTCTCAGACAGTGCAGATTTTAAAAAGAACACACACACACACGCACACACACACATACATCCTTAAAATTAGTACATATAAAAAAAAAAATTAGTACATATAATCTCAAAATAAGAAGTAATACTGATCTTATTTGTAGAAATCACAATTACTAAGATACAGACTCAAACAGGATAGAAAAGCCTTTAAATATTTCTGCTGATTTTTCCAAGAGGTGGCAAATACGAGAAATCAATATTTTCTAGGCACTGGAAAAGCTCAAATGCCATACTACTCACATGGATGAAAATGATAAAAGATACAATGAATTTTTAAAATGCAGGGGACTGAAGTAGCCTAAGACAGGTGACATTTTTGTTTTCTTTATTTTATTTATTTGACAGAGAGAGATAGACAGCAAAAGAAGGAACACAAGCAGGTGGAGAGGGAGAGGAAGAAGCAAGCTCTCCACTGAGCAGGGAGCCCCATGCGGGGCTCAATGCCAGCACCCCGGGATCATGACCTGAGCTGAAAGCAGCCACTTAACTGACTGAGCCACCCAGACATTTTTGTTTTCTTAACTGAGTTGTAAAATGAGGGCAGAATTCTAAAATAGTGGCACAAGAAACCATGAAAATTCTCTTACGCTGCCTCCCATTTCTAGTAGCTACAAAACAAAAAACCAACAGAACAGCAATAAAGCTTTGCTGACCACCTTAATTTTCTTTCTTTTTTGTTTTCCTACCTTAATTTTCTAAGAGATTCTATGGTAGAAACAAGTGTACTAGAGAATATACACATATGTGTGCTGATAGTTTCATGGGTGTATATGTAGGTCAAAATTATTTGTACATTTTAAATATGTAGTTTATTGTATGTCAATTACACCTCAATATAGCGGTTTTAAAAATCTAAGTGAATACTAACTATACAAAACAATGACAGTTACGCCTTGTGGGCTTTGACACAAACTAAAACACATGATGACACCAAGAGCATATAAGCTGGGTTAGTAGAGGTGACGAGCAGGTTAATGATTCTAAGTATTTTAAGGTCTTTGCACTGCTCAGGAAGGGAAAAAAGTACTTAGAATATCTGGTAAGTCCCGGCGTATTCGTGTTTTCTCTAGGATAAACAATCAGAGAGAGCTAAACTGATGTATTAGGGACTAAGTACAGAATACAGGTTCTCAGTAATTAAGAGCATGTAACACATTGGCAAACTCCATGGAAGATCTATAAAGGAGGAAATAGTGCTTGACTACTAAAATCCTTTGAACAGAAGACAAATCTAAGCAAAAGAAGGGACCCACTGGTTATATATGACGCCAAGGAGAGTACTTCATTCACCAAATCACAGAAATCTGAAATAATATTAAGGTATTTTATTATACACATACTTAATATAGACACTAATCTATTTAGAAGCAGGTACTTCTTGAAGCAGAAGACCAGTGGACAGATCACTACAGCCCCTTTTCAGCCTGAGAGGTTATAGGGAGAACACCATCTTTGAGGCTCTGTAAGAATGGTGGGTCTATCTGCTGAGCAAGGGATTAATGAGATGACACTGGTGCTACAAACGGAGGCGTGGGAGTGCTTCTGTCAGCACGCAGAAGTCTTTTAAGATAAACAGAAGCACCTGCTATAAGGCAAAGGCCAGGAAGGCTTAGGCTTACCCTACATCTAAAACCACCACCCCAGAGATATAATAAAAAGTAGGAACTTTAGCTTCCTAATGAAAAAAACCCCTTCAGTCCCCAGCACACCACACAGTGAAACCTGGCATTTTATAAAGTGAATGTTTGCAGTGACGTAGAAATGAAAACGGTTTTAATAAAAATGCCGTTACAATGAGGTTAAGTAATTCTACTGGCCAGTGCCACAGTGCTGTGGTTAGAATAAGGAAAATGTCTTTTTAAAAGTTACTGTTCCTCCCCAAATACCATCAGCAGAAGACTGCTTAAGTATGGGATGGTACACCCATACAGCGAAGTACGAGGTTGTTGCACAAAGGGATGAAAAAGATCTCTTTTTGCTGCGAAGGAGCCATCTCCAAGATACACTGTGAAGTCAAAAAAGCCAGGTATAGAAAGCTGTGTCTAGGTATGTATTTTGTGTAAGAAGTACAGAGAAGACACTTGGGAAAGAGATACACACACACACACACACACATACACACAGATGTACAGACAAATGACATGTGTGTATGTATGTGGCTAGCAGCAAGTATATGTGTATATACGTACGTTTACATAATCTTTGTCCCCATCCCGCTCCTCCCTCCAAAAATACACCACCAATGGGAGAAAAAGCAAGAAAAGGTCAGAGATGGAATTTAGACTTCCCTGACCATACCCTGGTTTTAGTTTTAACTCTGGAACTATGGAAAATTTTTTAAGAGTAAAATAAAATTAGTTTTAAGAAAATTTTAATACTGGCACTGCTATTTTGAAATAAACACACATATTATAAAGTACATAAATAATTATGCTAATGCCATTAAGAGTCAAGATTTTTAGTATAAGAGAAAAAAGGATACAAACAGAAAATTGAGAAAATTAAGTAAAAGCCTTGTGATGTTTAATCTGAACTGGAACTACCAGCAAAAACCCATGATGAGAACTAGCCAATCCTACCACATATTTAAGAAATAATTCCACTTCCACACAAAGTTTTCCCGAAAATTAAAGAGAAGTGTTCACTCTCCAACTCATTCTAAGAGGCCTGCATTACCCTGACTCCAAAACCAGACAAAGACATTTTGAGAAAATTACCAATATCCCTGATAAACACAACTCTGGTTGTGCTTAAGCCAGTGGACTTCAACACTTACTGTAAACCTACAGGATTCTGCACAGTGTTTTACTGGCATACAGTTAGACAAACAGATCAACGGAGTCCAGAAATAGACCCACATCTACATACAGAAGTGATCTTTGACAAAGGTGCAAAAGTAAAATCTAACTACATATCTTTATAAAATACGCATCAAAACATAAGGATGCTCGAAGCTTGAAAGAAATAGGCTAGGGAAAATATACTGTGCAAAGACCTAGTTAAAAGAAATCTTGTATAGCTATATTAATAGTAAATATGTATACATTAAGGCAAAAAGCACTGTGAGACCAAAGACCCTTCATACTAAAAAGTTCAATTTTCCAGGCAGACACAAGAACTCTCGATTTGTATATATAACAGTCTAGAAATATATAAAGTAAAAACTTACAAGTACTATAGAGACAGATCTATAATCATGGCAGGAAATTAACAACACACTTCTTTCAGTAACTAATACAACAAATAGAGTCAATAAAGGAGAATCTGAACAACGCATCTAAGAAACATGACTAAATTGACACGTGCAGAACACAGTATTCCAAAGCTGTGGAATGCACATTCTTGGCAAGTGTGGTATATACCATATAAAAAACAAACACGATGAGTCGCAAAAAAATTCTCAACAACTTTTAAATGATTCAACTCATAATGAGCATTAAAAACTATACAGACACGGATCAGAGATGAAACCACAAAGAGAAACTGGAAAATAATATGAACCGAATGATAATCAAAATACCTATGAGAACTTGCAGCATGCAGGCAGATACGTGGAATGAATTTATGACATTAAAACAGAGTTGTCTGAGGGGAAAGGCTGAAAAACAAAGAGCTAAGCATTCATCTTTAAAAATTATAAAAAGAACAAACAAAAAAACAAAGGATAAAGAAGTGAATGAGAAAGGTAAAAGCAAAAATTAATGAAGTGGAAAACAAATATATAATAGAGAAAATCAAAAGCCAAAATCTGGTTCTTCACAAAGACTAATAAAATTGATAAACCACTAGAACCTGATCAAGGAAAAAATGAGAGAGAAAACAATTTAAGGAATGTAGCAGGAATATTTAACTCGGATAATAATATTATCAATAACATGATGACAATAAGGTTGGAGATTTAGAAAAACTTTTTTTTTTAAAGATTTATTTGAGAGAGAATGAGAGAGGGGAGGGGCAGAGGGAGAGGAAGAGAGAATCTCAAGCAGACTCCTTGCTGAATGAATGCAGAGCCCAACAACCCTGAGATCACCACCTGAGCCGAAACCAAGAGTCGGACACATCACCAACTGTGCCACCCAGGCACCCCTGGTTAAAGTTTTTAATTCCCGTTACTTCTCCAAAGAAGACATCCAGCTGGCCAACAAACACATGAAAAGATGCTCAACATCCCTTATCATGAGGGAAATGCAAATCAAAACCATAATGAGGTATCACACCTGTCAGAATGGCTAAACATCAGTAACACAAGAAACAAGTGTTGCCAAAGATTTGGAGAAAGGGGAACCCTTCTGCACTGCTGGTGGGAAAGCAAAATGGTGCAACCAATATGGAAGACAATATGGAGGTTCCTCAAAATTTTTAAAATAGAACCGCTCTATAATCCCATAATCACACTACTGGGTATTTACCCAAAGAATATAAAAACACAAATTCAAAAGGATATATGCACCCCTATATTTATTGTAACATTTACAATAGCCAAATTATGGAGGCCGACCAACTGTCCACTGGCAGATGAATGGATAGAGAAGTGGTATTATTCAGCCATTGAAAAAGAATGAAATCTTGCCATTTGCAACAACATGGATGGAGCTGGAATACAATGCTAATAAGCAAAATAAGTCAGAGAAGGATAAGTACCATATGATTTCATTCATATGTGGAATTTAAGAAACAAAACAAACAACCAAAGGAAAAAGAGAGACAAAACCAAGAAACAGACTCTAAACTATAGAGAACAAACTGATAATTACCAGAGGGGAGGAGAATGGGTGGATGGGTGAAATAGGGGTTAAGGATTAAGAGTACATTTATCATCATTCTGAGCCCTGAGTAATGTATAAAGTTGTTGATCACTGTACCGTATGCCTGAAATGAATATGACATTATATATTAACAATACTAGGATTAAAATAAAAAACTTAATTAAAAAAATTCCCATTAAGGCACAATTTACCAAACTGACACCGGAATAAGTAGAAAACATTAACAGTCCTAAAATTATTAAGTAAAATTAAATCCATAATCTACAGCTGTCCCACAAGGAAAACTCCATTTCTAGAAAGCTTCGCCATCAAGTTCTATTAAAAGTTTAAGCAGCCAATAATGCTGTTTAAACCAACATTCCAGAGAATACAAAAAGTGAATATTTCCCAACTAATTTTATGAGGTCAGCATAATCTTTCTGCCAAATGTGACATGGAAATGATGAGAAAAGTATATTTTAATCTTACTCAAGAACACAGATGCAAAACTTGAAAATATTTAACTCTGGCACTGTGTACAAATGATAATACATCACACAAGCTAGATTTAGTCTAGCACTTCAGTTTAATGTTTGAAAATCAATTGATATAATTCATGACCTTACCAGAATAAAAGAGAAAAATTCCACTCCAGTGCCCCCCCGCCACTGCTGATCCATAGAGGATATGTCCTAAGACCCCCAGTGGATGCCTGAAACCAAGAATAGTACTGAACTCTCTATATACTATGCTTTTTCCTTTACATACGTATCTATGATAAAGTTTAATTTATGAATTAAGCACAATAAGAGATTAAGAATAATAATAAAATGGAACAATTATGCTGTAATAAAAGTTATATGAATGTGGTCTCTCCCTCTCTCAAAATAACCTTCTTGTACTGTACTCGCCCTTCCTGTGGTGATGGGAGATGAGACATGCCTACGTGGAGAGAGGAGGTGAGGGGAATGACATAACGTGAGGCTCCTACCAACCCTCTTGACAGTTCACCTGCTTGGGAACTGCAGTTGGTGGCAGGTAACCGAAATCACGGAAAGCAAAACCGCGGATAAGCGGGACTGCCATACCTCTCAAAAGCAGCAGAAAACATTTGTTAAATTCAAAATCCATTAACACTTAAAATTTTTTGGCAAACTAGAAGTAGAAGGGAACTTCCTTAATCAGATAAAGGTTATCCAAATAAGCAAATACCAAGCAACTTGATAGTAAAACACTGAAAGCTATCCTGCCGATTATCAGGAAAGAAACACAGACGTATCACACTGTGCTGGGGTTCCCAGTCAGTGGGAAAAGAAAGAGTATATATACTAAAAAGGAACTAAAAATATTATTACTTGCAGGAAATCTTACTGGGTTCGTAGAAAACCCAAAAAGGAACCTACTAAAGAATTTCCATTTCCAAGCAGGATGTAATAGGTAGGTAGCAGAAATCTACTGGTCCTCCTGTGACAACTAGGGAAAAAATAGATTTTTTTAAATCACATTTTAAAAGATCATCGGACATCATGAAACCGATGAAGAATAAGTGAACTGAAATCTTGGAAAGGAAGAGACCATTCCTAAGCGAGCAAAAATCACCCACTGGCTATTTTCTTTCCTGTATGTTGCCTATGAACCTCCTCTTAGAAATTAAATCTGCAGTTTGTGCAGATTTAGGGCTCAGGACCATGCCTGCATAGACAGAGAGAAAGAGAACTCAGTAAAGCTTTTCACAGTCACCTGGGCTGGGATGGGCATTTAGAAGGACCCTGAGACACACAGCAGGTTCTCCCCAGAGGACGTTACTAAGTACATGGGTGGCACAGGAAGCTGCAGGCGGGGCCACAAAAATAGAGTAACATCCCTCACGGCCTTATGGTGCTTAGGAAACAATGTGTACTTGGGGAAAGGGCCTACATCGGCATCAAACACATAACCAGGATATCTGCCAGATTTTGAAGCTGTTTAGGCAAGGAAGCACCTAGATGTTGAAGAACATTATGAATTTTTAAGACAACCTGGAAGATATCTGTGCCACATATTAGAGACAAATTAATAATATTCAAAATACTTAAAAACCATTAACAAAGAACCTCCAGAAAGATAAATGAGCTAAAGGTATCAGTTGATTTATAAAAGAAACACAGCTAAGCAAACGTGTAAAAAAAACATGCTCATCTGTAATCAAGAATTACAAATTAAAACTACCAGATAACATTTTGCCCATCCTCTTTGCAAAATAATAATTAAAAGTTTTTAAATTCATTAATATCAAGCCCTACCAAGAGAAAATATTCCTACTAAGTCCAATTCAGGCGCACATTCAATGTTAATAAAGCTAAACTAGCCTAGCTGGTGCCTAACTTGGCAGCAGAAAGCTACAGAATTTTTCTAATCCCCAAAGGATTTGGCAGAAAGTTTATGACGCAGACTCATTAAGAAAGGAACTAGTCTAACTGGAAACATCCATTTTCTATTTGTGGCCTAAGGATCAGTAGGAAAATGGACAATAAGAGACACTGCTGGAATAATTAACTTTCTTAAATTAGTGGCATAATGGGAAAATAGTGTGCTGATTGCAAACATGCATAAACCAGAAGTAAAATAAGGTTACAGGTGGACTCCAGAGAGTCTTAAATTCTAGGTAAATGGAGTTTGAATTTTACCTGATATGTGATAAGCAGCCACTGAAGCAGTAGAACGGGGCTTTAAAAATATTCACCTGGCGGTAAATCAGGGAGACTAGTAAGGAAGCTACTGCAACAGTCCTGGCAGAAATAACAAGAGTCTGTTTACAAACTTTAACATTACAACCCTTAGGTTGCCTTAAAATTCTAGTTATGGATAGAAACAGATTAAATAATACTTGAAGACTATTAGAGGAATGGATACTTGCCCACTTAATTCTCAAACAACACCGTGGCAGCAGGTGTGCTGCATAATGAGGTGGCTTTTAATTATTAAGAAGCAAAAACCTTAAAATTACATTGATCAATAATCTCAGACATAAAGGTGACTTTTTACAGGCTTTGGTCAAAAATAATTTTAAGATAATTACAATGTGACATTTTGACAATATAACAAAGAATGATGTAAGGGGTATAATAAATGTTTTTTTTAATTAACTGGATGGATCAAATGTTAAAATGCATGTCAAAGGAATTATAAATTTCAGAAGGTTAACAGCTCACTGATTAGAAAATTAGCATGTACTTTTGCTTCAATGGTCACTTACTTTCCCTTGATGGGTTCTGCCTGCCCGTCCGCCCACCTTCCTCACTCATGCCCAGCAGGGCTCCACATGGGGAAAGGGCCTCCCGCTCCCCTCTCCGCAGTGTGTCTCTCTGCTGTGATTACCTATGGCAGATGATTTCAACAGGAAGGTCTCACAGTTCTTCTGGTTCAGGGATGAGGGCCACTGCTGCCTCTGTACCCTTTGCCATTCCCAAAACATGCCTTCTCCACAATGAGGGTAACACAACAACAACAAAACACAACAAAATAAAACCCTGAACAAAAATTATAAACAAAGCCTAGAAGCTTACTCAGAAGTCAGGCGTCCAAGTTCTGTTTTGTGCACAAGAATTCTTCAGTGTACATTTTCTTTTTTATAGTCTTTAAATTGAAATATATTTGACATATACCACTGTATAGTTGAGGGTATACAATGTTGATACATTTACTTATATACTATTACTATTATATACCATTTATATATCATTACTATAATGGTTATTGCAATATGACTGTCACTATGGCACTAGCTAACGCCTTATCACTTCAGTAATTATCACTTTTTATGGTGACAATAATTAAGATCTAGTGTCCTAGCAAGTTTGTTTTTAATACAACACTGTTGTCTATAATTATTTTCTTATTCTTAAATGCCTCATTTACACATAGCTCTTATAAAAGCTTCTCAATTTCCACTATGGAAGGTTCAAGCTGCACCAGAAGGCACACAGATAAGACTAACTTTTGCATTTGGGAGCAAGTGCTGTGTAGTTCAAGGACAATGGCAAAGTACTTTCCTAAAAATGCTAGCAGGAGTGTGAATGTTTGACACTTCCCGGCAAATGTCTGAAAGGTCTCTTGCTGCATGCCATGCACCCTAGAGCCACTGGAGGTCAGCAGAGATCCTGGTCCCCCCAGGGGCAGATTGATGGGCCTTTTCACATCTAAGGCAGCAAGACCACCAGGGAGAGTGATGAATTCAACTTCCAAATTCCCCATGCAGGAGGACACAGAAGGTGAGTTAAAGGGAGACCATCAGCAGCAGCTAAGGCAAGGGCAAGTTTAATTGTGTAGAAATTTTGGAAAACAAAGACAATCACAAAGAAGAAAACAAGAACCATTTGTAATCCAACCACCGTTAGGGAAAATCAACGGTAACATTTTTTTCCCCAAGATTTATTTATTTACTTGAGAGAGGGCGCGAGGGGCAGAGGGAAGGAGAATCCTCAAGCAGACTCCCCACTGAGCACAAGATCTCAGGACCTGGAGATCATGACCCAAGCTGAAATCAAGAGTCAGCCACTCAACTGACTGAGCCATCCAGACACCCTGAAATTTTGATTATATCTTGCTGATTTTGAATAAAAGTTGCTTAACAAGCAGTGACATGTTTCAGTGGAGAAAAAAATAAACTCTAAGATGAGTCAAATAGTTAAGCACCAGCATCAATACTCGCAGAATGGGTATCAGCAGCTTGGAAGAAAATCCCAGAAAGAAGAGGATAACGCTCTCTAATCAAAAGCACTACCAACATTCAAGTCGGTATATTATGTGGAAAGACACAAAAATTAATGACTCAGAATTGGAAAGTGATGTACAACAGTCAGATTCTGAGTGTGAAAATTTTCAGGATTACTTGAACAATTTATTTTCCTTTTTAGGTACCCACTCTAATGATAAGATGAAAAAAATCTTTAAGTCTAAAATAGTTCCCATGATAAAAATTCTAAGTGAAAACCACTATGTTATAGTTCAATTGTTTTTAGTTTTTTCTTTTTTTCCTGTTACAGATAAAAGTGTGCCTTAGAATCAGTGACAAATTAGACTTAGGGAAATACTGCAGAAAATACTTAATCATATGATTGGGAGATGAGAAAACCCATTTGAAGTACTTAATGGAGCACCTACAAAACTAACAGTTCATGAATGCTGGTTACTGCTCGTTCCATCTATTCATCCAACAACTGTGATGGTGGCCTTCGAGCTAGGCACCCTTCCAGTGTTGGGGACACAAGGGTCCCTGCAATTACAGAGTTTACATTTTATCATTATTATCATCATCATTACCATTATGATTACTGCGGTGACTGTTTCCAAAGGCTAGAATCTTAAATGAAATTCATAAAACTCTTAATACATAATACACGTACCAAAAAATGTCCCAGTGTAGATTCCCTAAGTAGAGTATAAAAGAAACCCTCTATGATAAGTCAGCAACAAATATATCTTCACCCGAGATGTAGCGATTCCTTGTAGGGGACCCCCGACCCCCGATGGGAGAAGCTAAAAGAGTGAGTGACTGTCGGATCTGTGACATGGATAAAACTGGACACCTGGGTCCTGGGCAGAGTGAGTGAGGACACCTCTTCTGCTGCCATCAGAACTCAGACATAGATGCCCAGCAGGTGGGGAATAGGTTGTTCCACAACATTCTGTCTCCTGATTCTCTTTAATTGTCCTTCCTTTTTCCTTTTTCTGTTCCTCCTACTTCTCTCCTTCTACTTCGTTTCCTACTTTAAATGCAACAAATGGAGAATTCAGAGGCTCAGAAGGTGAACTAAATTTCAACCCTAAGATGAGGGTTATCTAAGCTACCAGCTTTACACTGGGGTTTCAAAAACATATGTCTCAGCTTAAAACATGGAAAGCTTCCCGATGACACTCTAATGTCAGTCTGAGTTCAAAATTCTCTTTCCATAGCTCCCACTCCCTACCCCCCTTTTTTTTTGGTCAGGGGAAAGGAGGGGAGATCAAAGCTGCTGCATCTAGCTTATGCATAGAAGCAAAAGGGTGGACTGGGTGAAATTAGCCTATTATATCGACCTTCGCCTTCTTTCTTTCTCCTGTTCTACGTTCCCTTAAGAATTCCTACTCTGTCTTCAGGCCTCACAGGGTTGTCTCAGAAAGGCCTTCTCTACCCGCCCAGACTAAGCCAGACCGGGATTATCTCATAGCATCTGACACCTCTCTTCAGAGAAGTTTTCACAATGAGCAATTGTGTATTTACTGCTCGTGCCTTTCTGGGTATATCTGGCTCATTGCTATATGTCTAGAACCTGTGCATATTGCATGACAAAAGGTATATATAAAACTTTTTGTTGGAGAATGAATAACACTCTCTGACTCAAGGGGCTATGGTGAAGATAACGAAAATAATGTGGATAAGAGCATGTCTAAATCCAAGTGAACACTAGAAACACATAGTTTTTCCCCAGCAATATGACTGGAAACTTTTCACACGAACTTTTCCAAGAATAACACTCTTACTTTGGATGGAAAGCCTGGGTGACACAGTGCATCAGAAGCAAGACAGACAAAGTATCAGAGGGTAGGAGAGGGTAGGCTGCCACAATGCCAGAGGTAATTAATAAGAACAAGACACATGTGGGCAGAATGGTATCTTCAATCTGAGGTCACATTCTGCCTTTGCTAGAAAGCTTTATATAGATCTTCTACCTCAGAGAAATTAATACTAAAGCAGCAAGTAGGTACACTTGCCAAAAAGAATACGGTAAGGATATACAGACCACCAAAAGTAAAACTTTTATTTGCATACAACATAATTGTCTATGTAGAAAATCCTACTGTATTTACATAAAACCTATTAGAATTATTAAGTACCAGGATATAAGATCAATATACGAACATCAGTTTTATTTCTAGCAGTGACCAATCAGAAATTAAAATTTAAAAATCAATGCCATTTAGAATGGCACCTGAAAATAAGAAATACTTAGGGACAGATTTCACAAAGATGTGTGAGATTTAAGAAGAAAACACCAGACAAACCCAAAATGAGAATATTTTACAAAATACCTGGCCAATAGCTCCTCAAAATTACCAGTTGTCAAGAAGACCTGATATTTAGAAGGAGACAAACCATACGAGACTCCTAAACTCACAAAACAAACAGAGTTGCTGGGGGGTGGTAGGGGTAGGGTGGCTGGGTTATGGACATTGGGGAGGGTATTTGCTATGGTGAGTGCTGTGATGTGTAAGCCTGATGATTCACAGACATGTACCCTGGGGCAAATAATACATTTTATGTTAATAAAAAATAAATTAGAAAAAATAGAAGACCTGATATTTAAATGCAATATCCTGGATTTTAGAACAGAAAAAGGACATAAGTAGAACCACTGGTAAAATCTAAATAGTTTATAGTTTAGCTAATAGTAATATACAAGTGTTAGTTTCTTAGTTGTAACAAATATACTAGGGTAATGTAATATGTCAACATTAGGGTAAAACGGGTATTACGGACTATAAGAGAACTCTCTGTATTATCTTTGCAACTTTCCCCCCTCACTTTGGTTAGAAATTAACAAGCTGATTCTAAAAGTCACACAGAAATCCAAAGCAACTAAAATAGCAAAAGCACTTTGAAAAAAGGTACAAAGTTGGAAGATTTATATATTCCTGACTTCAAGACTTATTATAAAGCTACAGTAATCTGTAAAGTGTGGCACTAGTATAAACACAGACAAATCAGTCACAGATAAATACATCAACAGTACAGAATAAACAGTCTAGAAATAGATTCACTCCTACATAGTCAGTTGATTTTGAAAAAGATGCAAAGTCAATAAAGAAAGAACAGTCCTTTCAACAAATAATATCAGAACAGCTTGATAACTCTTTGCAAAAAAAAAAAAATGAACGCCAATCCATACATCGTGCCACATGTAAAAATTAACTTCAGATGGATCATAGAGCAAAATGTAAAACTTTATACTAGGAAATTTATGAAAGTAAACATATTAGAAAATCTTTGTGATCCTGGGTGAGGCAAAGATTTCTTAGATACAGCATGAGAAGCATAATCCATTTTTAAAATAAGTTGGCCTTCATCAAATTAAGAATATATGGCCTTCAAAAGACACTGTCTAACAGAATTGAAGGTCTCACACCTCCTGATTTCAAAACTTACTATAAAGCTATAATCATCAAAAAGTTGTGGGACTGGCACAAAGACAGACATACAAATGGAACAGAACAGGGAGCCCCGAAATAAAACCTTCACAAATGTGGTCAAATGTTTATTGATGAAGGGTACTAAGGTCATTCAATGAGGAGAAGATAGTCTCATCAATCAATGGTGTTAGGAAAACTGGATGTCCACATGCAAAAGAATGAAATTGGATCCTTACGTTGCACTCTACACAAAAATTAACTCAAAATGGATAAAAAAACTAAACATACAGAAGAGTTCCAGAACATTGGATCTGCAATGATTTCTTGGCTATGACCCTAAAAGCATAGGCGACAAATGTAAAAACAGATAAGCTGGATATCATAACTTAAAACTTTTGGGGACCCTGGGTGGCTCAGCTGGTTAAGTGTCTGCCTTCGGCTCAGGTCATGATCCGAGAGTCCTGGAATTGAGTCCTGCATCAGGCTCCCTGCTCAACGAAAAATCTGCTTCTCTCTCTACCTCTTCTTCCTGGTCGTGATCTCTCTCACACACTCTCTCTCTCAAATAAATAAATAAAATCTTAAAACAAAACTTCTGTGAAAAGAACATAATAAAAAGAATGGGAGAAAATAGCTGCAAATAACCTATCTAATAGGGGGTTAATATCCAGAATACAGTACATAAAGAACTCCCATGACTTAACAACAAAAAATTCACCTGATTAAAAACAAGGAAAAAGTCTCAAACAGAATATTTCTCTAAAGAAGATATACAAATGGCCAACATACATAGGAAAAGAGGCTCAATGTTACTAATCAGGGAAATGCAAATCAAAACCAGGATGAAGTAGCACTTCATACCCTTCAGGATAGCTGTGATCACGAAAACAGAAAATAACAAGCATTGGCAAGGATGTGGGGAAAACTGGAACCCTTGTCCACTGCTGGTGGGAATGCAAAATTGGGATAGCTACTGGAGAAAATAGTATGGCAGTTCCTCAAAAATTAAAAAAATTAGTTACCATAAAGATTCAGCAATTCTCTTTCTGGGTTTATATCCAAAAGAATGGAAAGCAAAGCCTCAAAGAGATATTGCATAGTGTTATTCACAATGGCCAAGAGGTGGAAATAACCCAAGCGTCCATCAGATGAGGGAGTATACAAAACACAGTATATAACATACAATGGAATACTATTCAGCCTTAAAATGGAAGGAAATTCTGACACATACTACGACATAGATGAACCTTGAGGACATTAACATTATGATAAGTGAAATAAGCCAGACACACAAAAACAAATACCGTATGATTCCTCTTATGTGAGGTATCTAGAGTCATCAAATTCATGAAATAAAAAGTAAAATGGTGGTTGCTAGGGGCTGGGGGAAGGAGGAAATGGGGAGTTGTTTAGTAAGCGTAGTATTTTGGCTTTACAAGATGAAGTTCCGGACACTGGTTGTACAGCAATGCGAGTAGACTTAAAGCTACAAAACTGTACAATTAAAAATGGTAGAAATGGCAAATTTATATTCTGTGGATTTTACCACAGTTAAAAAGAAAGACACTCTTTTTTTGTTTTTGTTTTTTTTTTAAGATTTTATTTATTTGACAGAGAGAAACACAGCAAGAGAGGAAACACAAGCAGAGGGAATGGTAGCAGGAGAAGCAGGCTTCCTGCCGAGCAAGGAGCCCAACGCGGGGCTCGATCCCAGGACCCTGGGATCATGACCTGAGCTGAAGGTAGACGCTTAACGACTGAGCCACCCAGGCACCCCAAGAAAGACACTCTTAAGAGAGGGGAATGAGAGAAAATATTTGCAAATTATGCATCTAAAAAAGAATTTACATTCGTAATATATAAAGGGCTCTCAAAACCCAATAAGAAATTATTATACCCTTCATCATTTAACAGCCATGTTAAATTAAAAAGACTGACCATATCAAGTTTTGGCAAGAATATGGAACAACTTGAATGCGTCTACCCGCTAGTTGGTATGTAACACAGTACAGATACTTTGGAAAGCAGTTTGGTAGTTTATTACAAAGTTAAACATAAACTAACTTATGATCCAAGTATTTCAGAGCTAAGTATTTGCCCAGAAAATATGAAAGTATATGTATGAAGAATTGTACCTCAATGTTCATAGCAGCTTTATCTGTAATAGCCCCAAACTGGAAACAACCCAACTGTCCATAAGCACATAAACTAACTGTGGCGCAGGGCCGTACAACAGAATGCCGCTCGTTAATAAACATAAGTGATACACGCAACCATCTCAAAATAATGAGGCCGAGCAAAAAACCACCACACACACACACACGCGCGCGCGCGCACACACACACACACACACACACACACACACACAGACATCACACACAACACAGCATATGATCTCACTTATATAAAATCCTAGAAAATGCAAACTAATCTCTAATAACAAAAAGCAGTTCCATGGTCTCCTGAGACTGATGGGGGAAGAAAGGGACCACAAAGGGAGCAAGAATAATTTGGGGAATGACAGATATGCTGGTATCTTGATTGTGGCGATGGCTTCACAGGTGTATATATGTGTCAAACATTAAATTATACAATTTAAACTTACGCAGTTTATCTTAATTATATCTCGGTAAATCTCCTTTTAAAAAGAAACAAATCCTACCAAAGAACCACCTGCCTAACAGACATTTCTCCCCAGACCACAGGATTCTTAAGGAGCTTCCAGTTCAAAACCTCTATACATTCCAACTGGCACCTAAGGAGTGACCCAGGGGCTTTGTCCTAAGACAGAGTCTTACAATCTCTAAGACAGGGTGGAAAATGTGAATAAATCATCAGTAAGGGTTTCATAATATCACTTTTAAAAAGCAAAGAATTACACAGAAGGAATAAAATACTTAAAGAGATTATACTATGTCTCAGATACAACTTTCATTAGTAAAAAATTAATTTTGTAGATCTCTCATGGATCAAAAAGCATCTGAACTATGGCTGTTTACTCCCATAAAGAGAGAGCCTGATGAATAGTAGTAATGTCAGATCTATCTCAAAAGGAAGTTAATCTGTTTAAACATAAGAATAAATGATATTTATGGTTCAGCAAGAGTTAATTTGCCTTCCCAATGACTATAAGTCAGAGCACAATTTCAGATTTTATGGTCCAAATTTAGTGAAAGTTAGGGACTACTGTCTGTACTGTAATGTCTAATTAAATACGTAAAAAATAGAAAGATGTGAAATGAGAGCCCACACCAAAAACACCATGCCTGCCAGTGAAAAGTGGGAGGAAAGATCTAGAGCACAGTGTGAAAATGCAGTCCATGATTTTACCGACAACCTTTTACTGCTCCCTTCATCTTATCTAGTTATGAATCCCAATATGCAGAAATGGGGGCTATGGTTTGTAAAATACTGAAATGTTTTACTGTTAACCATTTCTGTACCAGTAACCGCCCCCCCCCCCCATGTTTGTTAAACTGAACAGAAAAGAAGGTAATGGGTGTGTGAAGGTATTTGGTGAGGAGATCTGGATTCTAACTCTGGTTTGACTAGATGTTAAGCTGTTTGACACTGGTTAAGTCACTTTACTTCCATTTCTCATCAGTAAAATGAATAGTCAGTGTGTACACACACACACACACACACACACACACACACACACAGAGTAATTCTAATTATCAGGCTAAGAGCAAAGGGTCAGCAATTTGCAGTATGGAGAGTTCTGTATTTAGGCCAACTCGCCAGTAACTCAATGCAACAAGCTTTTAACAAGCAGTCTCTGTCTCCCAGAAACTGTCAGATGCATGAGATTCAAAGATTAACGAATAGTTTGGTCTCCACTTAAAAGGGAGAATTAAAAAAACCAAAAAGAAAAAAGTTCCTGCTTTTGAAGAACTGACATTGCAACAGGTGAGACCACTAACACACAATGAAGCAAAACTACAAACATGGCCAGTCTGGCACCAGGAGAGAGGAGCGTTCACATGTGATGGACACACCGGGGGTGGGGGGGAAACAGCGTTGCAAGCTCACTAGCACAAGCTTGTGAGGTCTGTCATGGACGTGGAAAACCAGGCTCCGCTGGGACCAGTGAAATCCAAGAGGCTGGACTATACGTGAGTCTACCCTAAGTTTCTCAACACTCTCAATAACTGTAATCTGTAACTACAGCTAATTATACCTCAAAGACAATCTAAGCCAATTTTAGTGGAATCTTTTAAATAACAGAAACACAAAAATCTGAGATAGTTTTGTGTGCAATGACTACAAATGGTATTTTTGGAGGATTCTAAATCTAACAGAAATCCATTTTTTCCTAAAATTTTATTTATTGATTTTAGTATTTGCTTTGACAGAAACATTGCTAGTTATGATTTACTACCTCTATGCTTATTCTACTATATTTTAATTAAAAAAAGTAATTACTTTGCAAGCAAAATGCCAAGTAGTAGTATAAGTAAAGATTAAATATTAACATTTATCCAAAGTTCCAAAGATCCAAAGAATCTTCCATCTAAAGCAAAACATTTTTTAGCATTAAAAGAAAAGAGAGCGAGAGAATATGTGTGTGTGTGTGTGTGTGTGTGTGTGTGTGTGTGTGTGTGTGTGTGCAGGGGAGGTGGGGATAGGACGATTTTGTCCAGACTTCCCATTGAGGTACTTACAGTGCTGATCACAATCAACTCTGGCAAACACTACTTGATTTTCATTGGGATATTCTTCCTTAATGACATTAGAAGCTTCCTCAAAAATTGGATGCAACATTTGGCTGAAACGACACCTATGCACAAAGAAGGATACCAATTAAAACTGAAAAGCAGAAGCAATAAAATGCTACTTTAGCTATTATCCATTGATATGTAGTATATGTACAATAAACAGCTTTTGAGACAATCTTATAGTTAATTTAGTCATGGACCTGGATGTCATTCATTGAAAATGAAGACAATTTTGAATTCAGACTATTCCAAATCAGACTATACAATTAAAAGATTTGTTTTTTGCACCTTAAGAAAATGGCCAATATTACAAAGCACACAGCTAAGGATCTCTCACAGAGGCCAAGAAACAAGTCAAACATAAGCCCTGAGGATGTATCTCCACTTGGATCTGCAACTAGAAAGACTTGGACTTTTTATAAAAGAAAATTAGCTTTCTCTAAATAATGAACATATTTTTAAACTACTATACAAAATCTTTAAGAGGTTAAGTTTATTGCAAATACTAGACTGATTCGTCTGACTAGGTCAATCAAATTTCACAGGCAAGTTAGTATACTAAATAAGTTTCATGAAAAGAATATATAGCATACAATATAACGTTCCCCCTCAAAATTTACCCCTGGTTAAAACAGGCTTTCATATCTATGAACATATTAAATATATTAAGCTCAGGAGCAAAAATGTGCAATTCCTAAACAAGACTTCTATTCATGTTTCCTTTGTCATTTGTTTGTTCTATTTTTACTTCTAAAAAGGGGCACCAACCCTACAATATTCCAGAAACTTGATAATTCTAATTCTGACTGTCCCTTAATCGGGCCAACTACCTCACCAATATGTTGTAGGTCATTAAAGAGACCTGATAAGAAAGAGAAGAAGAATCAGGATCAGCACACAGCCAGCTGGGTTAGAATAACCATTCTTGTATGAAAAAGGTACTGAGTATTTGTTAACAAACAAAACAAAACACAACTGTAATTGCTACTATTGCTTCCAGAGTCCTTGTCCACCAAGGAATTTACTTAAATGAAGCCCGTGAACTCTTTAATCTGCAGGTGATTAGGTCATACCTATTGGTATAACTCAACAAAAGTCTGATAAAGGCCTGTGAAAGGGTGTACACTATATCCTTCCTCCTTGTTTCTTTTTATAGATACCTCCTCTAGCCCACTCACCTGACTTCCTAAGGAGATGTCCTAGAATATATCAAGGAGACACAATCTGTATCTTCAATCTCTTGCTTTCAAGTGGCTCTTTCCTCTTTTAGCATTCTTAAATCTCTCCCATCTGGGATAGGTGGGTGGGGTCTGTGGACATCAGGGACCGTGTCTTATTTGACTATGTATTCTAATAAGCATTTCAATATATGTCTGTTAAATGATTAAACTGATAGGACGAAGGAACCGGAAAGGCTAAGTCCACAAGTTTGCAGTTTCTTTTATTTATTTATTTTAAGAGAGCGAGCGAGCGAGCACGACCATGAAGGGTAAAGGGAGAGAAAGAATCCTAAGCAGGCTCTGTGCCCCGTGCAGAGCCCAACATAGGGCCCAATCTCACAACCCTGAGATCATGACCTGAGCCGAAACAAAGAGTCGGATGCTTAACCAACTAAGCCAGTCATGCACCGTAAGTTTGTAATTTCTTACAGTTTGCCAAAAATAGGGTGCTAGAGGGCAGGGGAGGCAAAGGGTAGGAACCAATGAATGGTTTCTTAAATTATTAGGATATGGCATAGTAAAGAATTAGTGCACAGGTTCCTGGCTTAAGGGCAAGGTAAAGGTGTGTATTAGGGGCTCCTTTCTGGAATATCCAGTTTGCTTCCCAGTAAGCATTTAAGCAAAGGTTCGTGTTTAAAATGGGATCAATTTGAATACCAGAAGGTGAATGGGAAAGATAAAATAAAAGTTCAACTGCAATATCACCATAACTTCATACACATGTATCCATACATATGGAAAGTTACATTTATAAAATATAACAAAAGCAACAGATCTATTAAAAGGGCCTTAAGGGTCATCTGAATCCAATCTCCATTCTAGTATTGGAATCCACCCTTTACAAATCAACCAAGTGGGTAAAAGTCTTTGCAGGGATAATTTTGGGGGTACTTACTAGTATACTTACTAGTAGGACCTAGTGGGGGCAGGTGGGGAATAAGCTTCGGAGTCAGACATACCTGAGTTTAAATCCCAGTTCCAACACTTACTAGCCGTATGACCTTTCTGAGCCTCAATTTCCTCAACCTAAAATGGAAATTATAATACCTACCTGCAGGGTAGTTCTGAGCATTAAAAACAATGTACATAAAGAGCCTGGCACATAATAGCATTATTAAATACCTACTATGTTTCATTACTCTTGGAGGCAAACAGTATTTTCAGGCAGCTCTATTCAAGAATTCCTCCTTAAGCTGTGCCACATTCATAACTTCCCCACACAACTCAGAATCTAGCCTTTAAGGCCAGACGATATAAACCTATGTCATATGGTCAATTACGTAAGTTTTATCAGTTGAAGAAAGAGTACTAATTCATGAACAACTCAAGGTGTTCTTTGGGCAATATGTGTTCCCAAATAACTACAATTAGCCCACATTTCCAATTCAGCTTTTGCAACAAGGTCAGTGGCACATTCTATTTCTCTTTCTTACAACACACCAAATCCCTCAATCAAGAAAAATGTGTTCTAGTTTTAACTCTGCCACAACTGTCAGCTAACCTTGGGAAGACACTTTACTCCTCTGGGTCTGAGTTTTATTTTTAAAGTGGACTGGACTAGATAATCTTATACCCAGTTTTGTGGCTTCTGTTACACGTGGACAACCCAATTTCCCTTGGAAAATGCTACCTTGGTTATACGTCTTAGAAATGGCATTTTCTCTGTGTATCTTCAACATTTTACTTAAGTTCTTCAATCAGCTATACATCATTCATTCAGTAAATACCTGTTGTGTACTTATCAGCGAAGTACTATGCAGAGTGCCTGGGGACTGATGTTGACAAAGGAAAGATGTGGTAACTTTTCATAAAGCTCAGGCTGTAGTAGGTAGCCACCAACTCCACTGCAGCATGCAAGTGTTTTGATGAGCTATGTATGTGGTGTTATGGGAAGATAGAAAAAGGGTTGGAATAGGGTAAGAATATTGATCTAGGAAGGTGACCAGGAGGAAGTGGAATCTCATCTAAGACTTGAAAGATAGTTTAGATTTAACTACGCAAATAAATGGGTGAGAGCAGAGTGACCCATCCAGGCAGAGAAAATATATCATGAGTAAAGGTCCAGTGATGAAAGGGTATAGAATATTACAGAAACTGAAATACGTTCAGTACAACTGGAACAGAATGTGGAAGCGGAGAGAGGCCAGAAATAAAATGTAGAGGTAGGCTAACTTTAGGTCTGAAGTCACGGGGGGCTTTCTAGGCCATGGCAAGGGACTTGAGACCTAAAGTTACTGGAATACCATTTAAGGGTTTTAAGATGAGGTGTAACCTTATTCAGTTTGCACTTTAGGTAGACCACTCTGGCTTACTTTATAGAGAACAGAACGCAGATAGGTAAGATTTGATACACAGAAAATAAGTAAGGAGGCTGTCACAGGAGTCCAGGTAAGCTGGACTGTGGCCTGAAGTAGGGTGGTGGCAACTAGTAGGAACTAAGCCTTAAAGGGTCAAATAAGATAGATTGTCTAGGAATAAGGATTATGTGAGAGTTTCCAACTTCTCTCCAACTCGAGCTCCCTTCTACCTATCCCCGAGTCACATTCTTAAACATCTACTACGTGTTTCCGCCCTGGTTTTAGATGCTGGGAATGCTGAGTAAGACATTATCTCTGCCCTCAATGTTGACCTGCACAAATATAAAAGATAAAATAATGTAGTAAGAAAAAGAAAGTGGAATCCACTACTATATGAACACAAAAGACAAGAATCTGATTCAGAGAGGGGAAGGGGTAAAGGCTTCCCAGAAGTAGTAGAAGATACATGTTTAATAAGTGTCAACAATAAATTTCCTTCTAAACTCACCACACCCACATCTTCAGCTCCAAACACTGCCCTACTTCCTCAGTCAGGAAAAATACAGAATTGCAATATGTACGTGTGTGTATGCATGCATGTGTATGCATGCCTGCGTGTGTGTGTGTGTGTGTGTGTGTGTGTGTGTGTGTGAGAGAGAGAGAGAGAGAGAGAGAGAGAGACAACGTGAGAGAAAGAAACAGAGACGCGTTGGGGGTAGAGGGGATGGATTTGAGTTTCTATTACTGCTCTTAAGATGTGAGATAATAGGATCAGATATATATTTCTCTTAAAATACAAATGATCATGAAATTAAGCTGCTCCCTTTGTGACTGAACCTTAACTGGCCTTGTACGTGGAATATTGTGTCACATAAGAAAAAGGCTTCCCCCTTCACCCTTTCAAGCAAAGAAAAATTCACATGTAGCAAGATAAAAGAAACAAAACTAAATAATGCAACTTCACCCCCCTACTACAAAAAAACAAAATTATTACTTACCAGTCAGCATAAAAATTTACTAAAGCAACATCAGCATTGTCTGAAATTGAAAAACAAAACCAAACAATCTAAGTTAATTGTGTCCACGTAACTGACATAATCAGAGAGATGGCTTCCATCATGGTCTTTTTCTCATTTATGTAAAGGCCTGCTAAAAACACACAATAACAATTAAGTTACCTCTCACTCAGAAACCCATACACAGAGTCATGGACAGATCATATAATTTGTGGGAATCCCTGATCCTTTTCTCTATATCCTCCATCTTTATACCTTCATTGAATGAATATAAAACAAAAGGGGAATCAAAGCCAGATCAGGAAAGGAAACTACTAAATAGCCTACTCTCATTAAAAGTGCAGTGAAAGGATCTGGATTTGAATACTCGTGTTCTTTTTTTCTTAAGAGAGAGAGTGAGAGTGTGAGTGGGGATGGGGAGTAGCGGGAGCAGAGAGAAAGAATCTTAAGCGGGCCCCAAGGCAGGGCTCAATCTCATGACCCTGAGAGCATTACCTGAGCTGAAGTCAAGAGCCAGATGATCAACTAACTAAGCAACCCAGGTGCCCCTTAATAATCCATTTTTTGATCTCCCATATACATGAATAGCTGAGAATTGGCTCTGTGAGAAACTTCTATTTCACAGAAGAGACCTGGGTAACTAAGCTATTTCTAAAGTTCAGATGTCTCACCTAGTTGCAACAAGTAATCTACAACTAATAATGCTGCGTAACATGCACACTTTCTGGGTCCTATCCATTAAACAAGTCTTCTCTGTTGCAAAAATAACAGTATCATTTGCATATGAGGAAGTCATGAGAAAGATACAGTTGTTCCTTTTGCTTAAACTTCGTACATAGAAACGAAACTCATCAAGTACTCACAAAAATAAAACACAAAGGTATTCCAGAATTTGAAAAATGAAAGGAGAATCAATTGTGACTTTCAATTCTCTTCTTCCTTTTTTACCTTCAAAGCACATTTTATCCACTTGCTTCTTCACTCTGAAGCAGTGGTTCACAAACTGCACTCCCTGGACCAGAAGCGCCCGCAGCAGCTAGAAACTTACAGAAATGCAAATTCTCAGGTAGGGGCTAGCAATTTCTGTTAGAAACTTGGAATCAGGCCTAGCAGTACGGATATTAATAAGTCCTCCAGCGGACTCACGTGGGCTTAAGTCTATACAATCATTGCTCTAAAGAGATCCCAGAATGTGGGGTAGACTTTTTAGCATTTAAAACCAGTTCCAAGAACACAAAACAGTATATGATGTTTAATGAAAAACTCCTTTTATTTTTATTATTTTTGGTTTAGTTCTGTTTATACCAGTGGATAAAATGGAGTACTTTAAAAAAATTGTTTATGCTTTGTACATTTTCTTAAATCTCCTAAATTATGATTTTCTATCAACCATGTCTTTACCTTCCCTCTACTATTTTTAAAAACAGAAATGTCCCCTCCTCCCCCCCAAGTTAACTGTATTCACAATCTCATTTTCGGCAAACGAAGCATTCAGTAAAGTGCTTATTTAACTTAAGTGAACCAATGACAATAAAAGAGATCAGAGTCAACGAATTAGTTAAAAGTTAAAAAAGACAAAATATTTTTAGACCGTGTCCTAAGATTATGAACATTTAGTATCGCACAGTGGGAACTGCTGCCCTGTAAAGAAGCTCTAGCAAAATACTTTGTATCAGTGGTATTTATGACAAGGCAAAGAAATAGAACAAGTCTGAAAGTTTAACACAGGAAAAGAGACTTACACATTTTAAATTTTACTAAAAATCAAAACCAAAAGTGCTTTCTTAATTCAGGAAACCATGAAGCTAATCAAAATGCCAGCTCCTTAACTGTTTTGGTAATTGAGATTTAACTTAGTTTTTGTAAATAAACTAGCTTATTATAAAGAAGTGTACTTTAAAAATATCAAGGTACTTACTTAAAATGTCATCTATATTCTCTGTATCAAGACTTGTTATTTCAGTTGTTACAGGAGTAAAAACCCAGGTTACCTGGAAATTTTAAAAATGCAAAATTAGTAAATGTTCCCATAAAAGGCAAATAATGCAGAAAGCCTAATAAAAAGAAAATGAAAATTTATTAAGCTGGTTCCATTTATTTACAAAATCACTCATCAATTGTTTTAGTTTTATCTTTATTATTATTCTTACCCTTCACTAAATCAACAAAATGGAAGAACTTTTTTTTTTTAAGATTTTATTTATTTACTTAACACAGAGAAGGAGAGAGATATAGTGAGAGAGAGAGCACAAGCAGGGGGAGTGGCAGGCAGAGGGAAAGAGAGAGGAAGAGGGCGCCTGGGTGGCTCAGTGGGTTAAAGCCTCTGCCTTCGGCTCAGGTCATGATCTCAGGGTCCCGGGATTGAGCCCCGCATCAGGCTCTCTGCTCAGCGGGGAGCCTGCCTCCTCCCCTCTCTCTGCCTGCCTCTCTGCCTACTTGTGATCTCTCTCTGTCAAATAAATAAATAAAATCTTAAAAAAAAAAAAAAAGAGAGAGAGAGAGAGAGGAAGAAGCAGACTCCCTTCTGAGCAGGGAGCCCGATGCGGGGCACGATCCCGGGACCCTGGGATCATGACCTGAGCTGAAGGCAGACGCTTAACACACTGAGCCACTCAGGTGCCCCAGAAGTACTAACTTCTAAGCCTAGAAACCAGTCAAATAAAACTTTCTATATTTCCAATACACAAAAGTGATTGTTTCCAAATTAAGAAATTAAGAATTGATTCTTTTTTTTTTTTTTTTTAAAGATTTTATTTATTTGACAGAGAGAAACACAGCGAGAGAGGGAACACAAGCAGAGGGAATGGCAGCGAGAGAAGCAGGCTTCCCGCTGAGCAGGGAGCCCGATGTGGGGCTCGATCCCAGGACCCTGGGATCATGACCTGAGCCGAAGGCAGACGCTTAACGACTGAGCCACCCAGGCGCCCCTGATTCATTCTTTTAAATGAATATTTCAACAACTTTATAGTACAACAAGAAACAATTTATTGGATTATCATCAATTTGGAAAGAATACAAAACCAAAGCTAAGTCTGCTGACTCCATCCCTACCATGTTTCTAAGATAAAATAATGAAGAGAAGAACTCAAAAGAGACTTCATGTTGTGAACCAAAAGCCTTTCCTGCCTCACCTCACATGCTGGTGACAACAATGTGTTAAGTGAGAGGCTCTTAGAGTACCTGAATTTTCTACTTCCAAAACATTGAACCCAAAATTCAAGTTTATCAAAGAAAATATTAGCTTGCCATCTGTAAAATACAGAGAAAATAAACTAAACTAGCAACAGTTCACTTCATTTAAAAAGTAATACTTAGTGCATTTTATTTTTAGGCTCCACCTTTAACACCCTGTGTGTTTATGGAAATCCATTCACTGAACCGTGGCTACAGAGTGATAACTAAGTCAGGCCCCAACAAGAGACTGAAGACTACCCCCGTGCCCACCCATTTCATAGACAATTTAGTAGTCACAACTATTATGACTCGAAAAGTGTCTAATTCACCAACAATTCGATTTCTGAATGGTATAAAGAGTCATGATGATGTTGGCATGTAAACAAGCCCAGCTATTTGAAATATTTCTATTAATTTATTATTTTCTTAGAAAAAGCCAAATGGCACTAGTCTTATTTTCAAGTTACCATAATCATGCAGCCAAGAGTGGACTACCATTTTTGCTAGCAACCAATAAATTATACTCTGCTAAAAGTAAACTAAATTAAAATCTCTTAATATATTGACTTACATAACTAATTTCATTATTTTAATACCCTAAACATTAGCTGGAAAGATGTGATTCCCTCATTAATCATTATTCCCTCAGTATCCATATCTCAATTAACAGATCCTTCCCTCATCAGTGTATGACCAGCTGTGCAACCTGCTGAAAGATTAACTGAGGCATTTTAAAAATTTTAAGAATTCGGGGCACCTGGGTGGCTCGGTGGGTTAGGGCCTCTGCCTTTGACTCAGGTCATGATCTCAGGGTCCCAGGATCGTGCCCCGCATCGGGCTCTCTGCTCAGCAAGGAGCCTGCTTCCTTCTCTCTCTCTGCCTGTCTCTCTACCTACTTGTGATTTCTCTCTCTGTCAAATAAATAAATAAAATCTTTTTAAAAAAAATTTTAAGAATTCATTTGAGCAAAAATCAATTTGAATCAGGCAGCATCCAATCAAACAGAGTGAAAAGGAGCTCCAAGGACCTGTATAAAATGAAAGGCAGACGTGAGCAGGAAAAAGGAAGATTAGACCAAAACAAAAAAAACAAAAAACAAAAAAAAAAACCCCTGGGTTATTGCAAAGTCACTTTCCTTTTGGGGATGGCAGAGGTCTATGAGGCATATTTGCGAACTAGTGTGGACCAGGCATTTCCCGGGTGACTGGTTTAAAATTCCATTTCTGAAGTCAATCGGAGAAAGACAATTATCATATAATTTCTCTGCTATGAGGAATTTGAGAGGCGGGGTGGAGGTGTGTGGGGGGAAGAGAAGGAAAAATGAAACAATATGGGACTAGGGAAGGAGACAAACCATAAGAGACTTTCAATCTCGGGAAACCAACTGAGGGTCGCTGGAGGGGAGGGGGAGGGCCGGTATGGGGTGGCTGGGTGACGGACACTGGAGAGGGAGAGGGTATGTGCTACGGTGAGTGCTGTGAATTGTGTAAGACTGATGACTCACTGTCCTGGACCCCTGAAACAAATACTACATTATATGTTAATTTAAATAAAAATTCCATTTCTGGGAGAATCAAAACTATAAGTCTTAGTTTGGTAACATGGGGCTTATTAGCTAAGTAACTCCATTTTGGGCCTGTTGTTTTGTTTTTAACAAAGTCAATTATATTGATACAAGATTTCAGAGTGAATTGTTTTGAAAATTCAAGAAGGTGATGCAAAAATATCATAAAGCAACAAAGTTGGTCATTATTAAAGTCAAGTCATTAAATACCTTGACAGTCATTTACGGAGCATCTACTAGGTACTGAGGGCACAAATGCAGAAGGCATGGTATGCTCTACCTCAAGAAGCTCTTCAGATACTGGTGATAAAGAAGGGGAGAAAATGTCAAATACAGATAACTGTCTGGTTGTATAATCCAAGAAAGTCCATTTTTGAAGAGTTAGTTGTCACCCATCCAAGTTGTTTACAGAGAAGTATATTCTAAATTTAACTGCTTTTTACTTTGAAATATTTACATGGCAAAAACATTTACATGCCAGATGACAAAAAAAAAAGTGAGACAACAATCAAATTGGGTTGCATAAAATACCTGTTTAGAAACATCGCGCTTATTAATAAGCACGCATTGATAAGACACATTCCGCTAACAGATGTGTTGAAGAGGGCCCAAAGCAAGAAAACGGTCTTTGACCCAATCATCTCTCCACCCTGTAGGGTGTAAAGGAGGTGTTTTAGCATTAACATTTTTATTAATATGCAGTATAAAGGGAAAGACAGGTTGTTTATTTAAATTGTGAGCAAGCTCCACCAGTCTGACAAATTGTTTCTTTTCATGTCAGCCCTAAGCATAAACAAAATTCTCCCAAGGAAACATCTTTATGTCAAATGCTTTAGTGCTTAAGTAAAACAAAGACAAGTAGCTCCAGACCAGGAAGAGAGGGAGTAAAATCATTCATTTAAATTAAGACTTTAAGTAAACTTTTAAATTTATTTTCTTTAAAAGAAACAACCAAAACCTACAAAGACATTTTGAATAGAAGATCTTAACAGACGTGGAGAATTTTAGCTTCTAATGATGAACTATTTAGACAACATATGTATATATACAGACATTCTAGTGGGCCATATACTCTGCCTGGCTTGAGACAAACCCAGTTTATGCCTGTTGCCATGGAATATTACTAAGAGCACCACTCCTTTCAAATGGGTCCCAGCTTGGGCAATAAATTATATGGTCACCCTATATGCAGTAGACCTTTGGCAACTGAAAGGAATTATAACAAGCTCCTCACAAATCCTAAATTATTAAGACATATAAAATGTTTTCCGACATAATATACAGTAAGAGGAGAGATGGAATGAGAATGAATAGAGAAGAATAAAGATGGACTCTGATATGAATGCTGCTGAACCAATTACTAGCCTCACTCACTGAGACACTAAGCTCTTCACAAGGGAATAAAATCAGTAACACGGGAAAACCCTTCAAGGGTCACTCACAAACCAACAGTCCATATCCTGAAGCTACAAATAAAAGAATGCAAGGAGTCTACAGTACAAGCGATTCCTAAAATGCATCTCCTTACTGTCTTGCATCCATACTTTTTGCTGGTGCAGATTCCTCTTGGAACATCCTGCTTGCAAAAGGGCTATGTAGCTTTTGAGATCCAATTCAAAAGCCATCCTTGCTATAAAGACTCTGATGATCCCAGACCCCAGTGATTCATTCCTCTCTCCTCTGAACCCACAGAGCGCTTTCTAGAGGGCGTTAATAGATTATTGATTCACACAGGTTCTCTATCTCACCTCCTTCCGGAGACTGAGTACCTTGGAAGAGAGACTGCACCTTATTTAATTTTGTATCGCCTAGATCATTTACTACAATAACCTAGTATCATATACAGTAAGTACTTGTATATAATAGTATACAATACAGTACAGTAAGTACCTTGCATACCGTAAGTACTCAAATATGTACTAAGTGAATGAAAGAGTAGATGATGTTAATACACTAAGAATATAGAGGGACGACGCTGGAGGTGAAAAATGGGGGAAAGAGGTTCAGAAACGGGAACACCCAACAAACATTTGTTTTGAGAGAGAAAGAGGGAGAGAGAGAATGAGTTGGGGGGGCGGAGAGGGAGAGAGACAATCTGAAGCAAGCCCCACACCCAGCATGGAGCTTGACACAAGGCTAGATCTCACACCCCCGAGATCATGACCTGAGCTGAAATCAAGAGTCAGACACTTAACTCGTCGACTAAGCCACCCAGGTGCCCCCCCAACAAACATTTTTAACGTGTTTGAGGATAATAAGGTTACCAAATAGGAATAAAGTCTATTAAAACTTGTTTTTAATTAGGTAATGGTGAAGAGTATACCACTAGGTGATTATTTACGGACTTAGAAGGAGAGGGAACCTCAGAAGTGATCTTCCTAACTCCTATAGAAAGCCCTCCATCCCACTAAGAGCTGTGCTGATCTTCTAGTTATACCCTCTTTTGGTTCCCCCCCAAGCTATATACTTTGACATGATTTCCAGACACTTCCACACATGGAACACCATCATTTAAGAATAGCTATGTTACACTGGTGGATAAAAATCTAATACTGTTTTTTTAAAGATTTTGTGTATTTATTTGAGAGAGAGCACAAGCAGGGGGAGCAGCAGAGGGAGAGGGAGAAGCAGACTCCCACTGAGCAGGGAGTTTGACGAGGGGCTCAATCCCAGGACCCTGGGACCTTGACCCGAGCTGAAGGAGGACACTTAACCGACTAAGCTACCCAGGCGCCCCAAAAATCTAATACTTCTGGTATTGTTTTCTTTTAAGGTGTTAAGTCAGTCATGAAAAGCAATAATTTAGGACTTTTAGGACCATAACCTAATCAAGTATCAGGCAGAAGAGGTTATTAGGTATTATTTCTGTTAGCAAGACTGACAAGTCACAAAAGCATTTATTAGTGAGGCTTTGCTTTAAGTGTTTTATTAACATATTTTAGCTAATGTGTTTAGAAAACAAGCCTTTCCAGTGAATTTGTTTTAAAGCATAATACCTTAAAACCTTGTTATTCAAATAATGGTCTCTAAATGTAGTAGCACTGGCATCACCTGGGACCTTATGAGAAACACAAACTGATTATCAGACTCCAGACCAACTGAATCAGAATCTCCCTTTTGATAGGATCCCCAAGTGATTCCCATGTACCTTAATGTTTAGGAAGCGCTGCTTTAGAGAGCAAAGCCTCTGACTCTACAAGCAAGCATGTAAACCATTTTAAACTCTGTACAATGTTTTTAGTCCTCAAATATGAACACAGGAACAAGTAAGACTCATTTGTGAGAAGTCTGTATTGACATGCAAAATACTGTGGTTTTAGAAAAGTGTGGAGTCCGTAATCTTACTAGAAATTTACAAAGATGTTAATTTTTTAAAGTATGCTGCCTACTGCCTGAATAGATATTTCTGCATGAAAATTACTGGCAAAAAATAGAAGCTTTAATAGAGAATGTTTCCTTCCACGTGGCATTACCATTCTCAATTAACATTACATCTGCTAGGCATCCTGCAATAATAGCTTAGTGTATTTGTGCTAAATCTTTCATTTTCCTGCCTGTCAGGAGAGTCTCAAAGCCCTTTACAAACTGTGTCTCTCCTATAGCAAGAAATAAGTAATGTACCAGGCAATAGCTCTCTTCCATTCTAATCCAAATTGACAAACCAGCCTACTACCTGAAGTCTGGATGCCATGAGACCCAGGCTGTTTCTCCTCCCTGGGGCCACTTCTCTGACTCTCAGTTTTGCATTAAGCTGGCAGACAACAGAAGCATAGAGATTTTCAGTTGGCTGCAAGGAGCTGAGAGATATGAAAGGTCTCCAGAGAAAAAAAGCTGAGGCTGACAAGCACTGTAAGAGCCTTGAAGCTGAGTATCAATCGAGGCACATCTGTTAGTATTCCCAGAAGTATTATAATGAACTAGAAGTTCAAAGAAAGGGGAAAAATAGGACTAAGTATAGAATAACACTGGGAAGCTACTTTAACCCTTAAATTGCTCAGCGATACAACTTTTGGACAAGTGATACAAATTTTGGGCAAGTCAGAACCAAAGTGCTTTTATAAAGAAACATTAGAACAATTATAATATTCCTCATTAAGTAAGCCAAGGTATGGTGGGTGCAGATATGTTTGGGAAAATAAATTCTATTTATCCCCCCAAATAATCATTCAAATACAGGTAATTTAACCCCTAAACTCAAATTCTGCCAGTAGAAACAACCATAGAAAATAAAAAGAGGGGTGCTTGGTGGATTCAGTTAAGTGTCTGACCCTTGATTTCCGCTCAGCTCATGATTCCAAGAGAAGCCCTCAGATGGGCTCCATGCTGGATGTGGAGCCTGCTTAAGATTCTCTCTGTTCCTCCTCCCTCTAAAAAATAAAAATAAATTGCTGAATGCATACTTTTTCTTGCACATTAGTTATTTGATCATCCATGGATCTCCATTAAAACTGATGTGATTTCACAATGTACTACAAAGCTTCACTAATCAAAACAGTGTGGTACTGGCACAAAATGGACAGAGATCAATGGAACAGAATAGAAAGCTCAGGAATAAACCCACAATTATACCGTCAATTAATCTATGACTAAAGAGGCAAGAGTACACAATGGGGCAAAGAAAGCTTCTTCAATAAATGGTGCTGGGAAAACTGGACAGCTACATGCATAATAAACTGACCACTTTCTTATAACGTTTACAAAAATAAACTCAAAATGGATGAAAGACTCAAATGTGAAACCTGAAACCATAAAAATCTTAGAAGAGAACACAACAGTAATTTCTCTGGCTGTATTGGCTGTAGCAACATTTTATAGGTTTACCTCCCCTAAGACAAGGGAAACAAAAACAAACTACTAGGATTACATCAAAATAAAAAGCTTTTGCACAGTGAAGGAAAGCTTCAATAAAACAAAAGGTAACATACTGAATGGGAGAAGTCATTTTAAAATGGTGTATCTGATAAGGGGTTAATATCCAAAATATATGAAGAATTTATACAACTCAATACACACACACACACACACACACACACACACACACACACACACACACTTGATTAAAAATGGGTAGAGGACCTGAAGAGACATTTTTCCAAAGACATACAAATGGCCAACAACATTATGAAAAGATGTTCTTATCATTCATGATAAGGGAAATGCCAATCAAAACAACAAGAGATCTCCTCATACTGTCAGAATGGCTAAAATAAAAAAGACAAGAAATAACAAGTGTTGGTGAGGATGTGGAGAAAAGGAACCCTCATGCACTGCTGGTGGGAATGCAAACTGGTGCAGCCACTGGAGGAAACAGTAAGGAGGTTCCTCAGAAAATTAAAAATAGAAATATCATATGATCCAATAGTTTCACTACTCGGTATTTACCCAAAGAAAACAAAAACACTGATTCAGAAACACATATGCATCCCTAAGTTTACTGCAGTATTATTTACAATAGCCCACATACTGAAGGAACCCAAGTGTCCATCCATGATGAATGAATAAAGAAGGTACGGTGTATGTGTACACATGTGTGTGTACACACACATACTGGAATATTACTCAGTCATTAAAAAAAAAAAAAAGATGAGATATTGCCATTTGTAACAACGTGGACAGACCTAGAGGGTATTATGCTAAGTGAAACAAGTCAGAGAACAGCAAGTATCATGTGATTTCACTTACATGTGAAACCTAAAAAACAAAACGAACAGACAAAAAGCAGAAGCAGACCCATGAATACAGAGAACAAACTGATGGTTATCACTGGGGAGAGAGCTGGGGATGGGAAAATGGGTGAAGGGGACTGGGAGATACAGGCTTCCAGTTATGGACTGAATAAGGCACAGAAGTAAAGGGCACAGCACAGGGAATATAGTCAATGGTACTTTAACAGTGTTGTATAAGGAGAGATGGTAGCTACACTTGTGGTGAGCAGAGCATAATGAATGAACCTGTCTAATCATTATGCTGTATATCTGAATCTAATGTGACACTGTGTCAACTATACTAAAAAAAAAAAAAAATTGACGTTGGGGCCCCTGGGTGGCTCAGTCAGTTAAGTGTCTGCTTTCAGCTTGGGTCATGATCCCGGAGTTCTGGGATCAAGCACTAGCATCGGGCTCCCTGTTCTGCAGGGAGTCTGCTTCTCCCTCACCCTCTGCCTATCCCCCCACTTGTGCACTCTCTCTCTCAAATAAATAATAAATAAGATCTTAAAAAAAATTGATGTCATCTGTGTTTTATTCTCCACCGTATTCTAAAAATGGCATGAGAGCCTAATATATCACTACATGTTAACTGTACTAGAATTAAAATTTAAAACTTTTTTTTAAAATGGGATGAACTAATTTACCTGGAATAGACAATATAGTTCTCCGACTCTTCAAAGAAGAGTCAAAAGCTTTACAGAACTGGGAGTGATCTTCTCAATGTGTAAAAAGGATTCTTCTCTTAAAATCACCCCATACTCCTCTAAAACCCCAAATTCTAGCAACGGTGGTACTAACAAAGTATGGGAATTGGGAGAAAAGTTAAGATAAGAATCTTTTTCTGTACACATTCTGGAACCAGGAGCAGGGGGTGGGGAGCACAGTGGGAGACAACATCCCACTCATCACTGTCTCCTGGTTAGTACCTAACATTGGATCTTGTAGGTAACAGTCCAGAACAAATACTTGCAAATATGTGCCAAGAGAAAATTATGACTATTCTTCTTGAGCTACAATGTAGTTCTTGCCCAGGATGCCTGATAAAAGAAAGTTCCCTTAAGAGAATCTACATACATGTTGGTACATACATTCTTTTGTTAGGTCATTCATTCCACAAATATCTCACTGAGTCAGCTATTACATACACGCCAGGCACTGTACTAGGCACCAGGAAAAGGGATGTGAATAAGATTTTATACACACACACACACACACACACACACACACACACACACACACAAAACACCTAGTAAGATCATCAAATTTCTCTTTCATATTAAAAAAAGAGAGAGAAGATTCTCTCAAGTATTTTTCATTTTTTTTTCAAGATTTTATTTATTTACTTGAGAGAGAGAAAGAGAGTGCACAAGAGCTGAGGGGCAGAGGGAGAATTAGACTCCCCACTGAGCAGGGAATCCAATGTGGGACTCGATCCCAGAACTCCGGGATCATGACACAAGCTGAAGGCAGACACTTAACCAGCATAGCCACCCGGGCACCTCTCTCTCAAGCATTTTAATTGAAGAGTTATCCACAGTTCTCAGCAAAGTCATTATCTCTTCTCAAAAGATAACTGCTAGGCACCGAACAATGAGAATTACACAGTATGTCATACTCTCCTATTGCCTAGGCTTTCAAAGCTTTGAGTTAATCCTAACACAGAACAAATACACTGACACTGTTACTGAGCATCTTAACATCACTAAAAGCAGAACAACCAGATATTAGTGCTTGTTGATGGAATGCAATAGGAAACAAAAAGCACCACTCCTGAATTATTCTTAACCCAAAAAAACTGAACCTGATCTCAATTTAATCAAGCCCAAGAACTACTGTAAGGAAACGGATGAAACATAAAATGACACCAAGGGAATACAAGCAGCAGCATCAAATAATAGGAAGTTTTACAGGAAAAATGACAGACCCCAAGAAGTGGATCCTGAGACAAGTAGTTGAATACAAGTAGTTTATGTGGGAGAAAAAGGAAGTACCCACAAATGTGGAAGAAGGTTGGGGAAGATAGTCAATATACAACATAATATAGTGAACTAAATGCCGATGTTTTCACTTTTTAAAAACTTGTTCAAGGTTTATACCATAAAGGCTCTAAAAAATCCTAAATTGTATAACTGAAATTCTTCAACTATCTTATTTACCAGTTTCTACTGGTGGTATATATATGTTTCTTAACTGGAAAAAGTGAAGAAAATACCTCCTACTATGTCAAAAAGTGTCTTTATTTCACTACTACCCCTTTTTGGTGAGTCAACAGTCCTCAATGAAAAACTGTTCCTCAGTAAAACCTTTGGTTTCTTATCCACATTCACTTAGTCCTGGATGACTCTAGGGCTTTTTGGTTTCCTATTCCTGAGTACTATGTTCTACAATAAAAATATTTTATTAGCAAATCCAAGAATGACTCCATTTTTATATAGGCCTAATGTGTTAATCCACTGCTTACTTTAAAAATATGTATCTTCAGGGGCACCTGGGTGGCTCAGTCAGTTAAGCGTCTGCCTTTGGCTCAGGTCACAATTCTGGGGTCCTGGGATCAAGCCCCATGTAGGGCTTCCTGCTCAGTGGGGAGTCTGCTTTTCCTTCTCCCTCTGCCCCTCCCCTTGTGCCCCTTCCCCCTTCATGCTCGCTCGCTCTTTCAGATAAATAAATAAAATCTTAAAAAAATATATGGAAAAAATCTGTATCTTCAAAATTGTACTGTTTCTTAAACTAAACCAATTCTAAATGTCAGTCAGAAGTAGTCTTCACAGGGTGCCTGAGTGGCTCAGTCGTTAAGTGTCTGCTTTCAGCTCAGGTCATGATCCCAGTGTCCTGGGATCGAGCCCCGCATCGAGCTCCCTGCTGGGTGGGAAGCCTGCTTCTTCCTCTCCCACTCCCCTTGCGTGTGTTCCCTCTCTTGCTGTGTCTCTGTCAAGTAAATAAATAAAATCTTTAAAAAAATAATAGTCTTTGAAAGGCCTTATACTTCCTGAAATACTTATCCTAATTCAATCATCAGAAAAAAAAGAATCTTTAATGCTGCCCACAGGCCTCATACAATTTTAATTAACTTTACAAAGCAAATGGGTTTGTCTTTTCCCCTTTGGTCTAAAAATTCCCCCCAGTGGTGGTCTCAAAGCTTTCATATATATTAAGGGTCATTACTTCATGATCTCCATCACTACCATATAGTATTTTAGCTTTCTAGGCACTTCCATGGAAAGTAATCAGGCAATGACCATAGCTTATTAAAAGGAAATCTGAACTTAAGACTCAATTTTGCTTGTGACTTTTTTGTCTCGCTTTGCTTAAATGCCACGAGATACATGTAAGGAAAGAAGGAACAAGGATAGACCTAGAGGGTATTATGCTATGTGAAGTAAGCTAAATAGAGAAAAACAAATACTATTATTTTACTCATAGGTGGAATCTAAGACAAATAAATAAACAAAAAGCACAATCAGCCCTACAAACACAGAGAAGTTTAAACTGATGGCTGCCAGAGTAAAAAGGGGGTGAGGAGTCAGCAAAAATGGGTGAAGGTGAGTGGGAGATACAGGCTTCTAGTTATGGAATGAACAAGTCACAGGAATAAAAGGCATAACATAGGGAATATAATCAATGGTAGTGTAATGGTGTTATATGGTGATAGATAGTAGCTACACTTGTGGTGAGCAGAGCATTAATACAGAGAGATGTTGAATCACTATGTTGTACACCTGAAACTAACATAACATTGTGTGTCAACTATCTCAAAAAAAAAAAAAAAAAAAAAAAAGCCCACAGTTCTAAAAAGTTTGCAATCCTCTGAAAGGACAGAACATTAAACATTATGTGCATAATAGCATAACCTTTATTCACTTTTCAGCTAAATAAGGCTGCAAGATGACCTGCATAATACATTAAAAATTTTTATCTGATCTACCTGATACTGTTACCTCTAGAAAGGGGGAAGGAAATTAGGAATGGGAAGGGAAAGAGGGACATAAGTTTTCATTTTTTTCCAATTATACTTTTCTTTCCATATTAAATTGTTTGAGAACATTTTCCTGTATCATATGAAAAATTATTAACTAAGCAGTATCATTTGTTTTTACTCTTTTGACCTGTGTGGTAAGATTTTTAAGTAGATTCCCTAACAGTGAATAATCCCTATCTTCTTAAAATAACTCCATCTTCTCAAGTTGCAGATTTAATATTCTAAGTTCTACTTGCAAATATTTTACTAGAATATTTGCATTAATATAATGGTTGAGATTGCTCTGTAGTTTCCTTCTGTACTGTTTTGACTAGATATTAAGATATTTCACTAGATTTGAAATAGTTTAGATAGCACAGAGATGAGTATAGCAATGTGGTTGAGTGTAGCCTTTAGAGGCTGACTGCCTGGATGTGCATCCTAGATCTGTTACTTCCTAGTGGTTGACACTAGGCAAATTAACCATTTTGTGCCACAGTGTTGTCAAAGAAAGGGGTGGTGATGATGATGGCAGTATGATTTCATAGTGTTATTTTCAGAATTCCTATAAAGCACATAGTAAGCTTTCATAACTCCTTAAGTATTTATAAGCATTCATCCATGAAATTGTCTGAGCCAGGTCCTTTTGGGGACTGTATCTCTTTTTAACTTTTAAGTTTTATTAAGTAATCACTACAACCATTGTGGGGCTCAAATTCACAACCCCAAGATCAAGAGTTGCTTACTCTCCCAAATGAGCCAACCAAGCATCCCACTTTGTAACTTCTCTGTGTAGACATGGTGATATATGTAGGTTGAACTGCTTTGGGAAATAGTATGAATACAACACTACTATTTAGTCGTGTCCTCCCCCAGAGCTTTGAACTCCAGCTCTGTGGGTCTCCCTTTCAAATTCCTATCTTTCGATGATAATAATCTCTTCTTTTATCTCCGTCAATCTAGGCATGGAACTAATTTCTGCAATTATTACTATCTTTGGTTTTTGCTCTTTCAGCCCTCAACACCTATGTAACCAATTCCCCACATTGAATCCCTTCTGTTGGGGGGAAAAAAAGGAACAAGCATTGGCACAATTAAGAATTATTAATATCAGAAGTGAAAGAGAGAACATCACACTACAGATCCCATGGACATTAAAAGGATAATCAAAGAATACTATGAACTACTTTGTCCACAAATTTGATAACCTAGATGAACTAGAACAATTTCTTGAATGACACAGTCTGCCAAGACTCACACAAGAAGAAAGAGACTATCCATATTAAAGAAATTGACCCTTTCAATAACCAACAACCTTCCAAGACAGAAAGCATCAGGCCCCGACAAGTTCATTAGTGAATTCTACCAAACACTTCAGGAAGAAATTACACCACTACCCTATCATCTCTTTTAGATGACAGAAGCAGAGGAAATACTTCCTAAATCACTCTATGAGGCCAGTGTTACTCTAATCCCAAAACCAGGCAAAGACATTATAAGAAAACTACAGACCAATATCTCCCATAAACATAAATGCAAAAATCCTCAGAAAGATATTAACAAATTGAATCCAACAGTGGATAGAAAGAATTACATCATGACCAAGTGGAATTTATCCCAGATATGCAAAGCCAATTCATAATTTGAAAATCATTCAATGTAACCGCTCACATCAACAGAGTAAGAATCATATGATCATATCAATACATGCAGAAAAGCACTTGACAAAATAAAACACCCTTTCATGATAAAACTCTCAGTAACCGAGGAATAGAAAGGAACTTCCACAACTTGTTAATGAACACCCACAAAGAAACTGCAGCTACCATCATATTTAATGGTGAGAAACTTGAAGCTTTCCAATGAAGATCAGTTATAAAGCAAAGACGTCTCTTCATGCCACTGTTTTTCAAGATCATACTGAATGTCTCACCTAATGCAATAAGACATATACAGATTAGGAAGGAAGAAACACAACTGCTTTTGTTTGCAGATGACACGATAACGCAAATTCAAAAGAAATGACAAAAAAACCCCACAAACCCTCCTGGAAATAATAAACAATTATAGCACGGTTGCAGAATACAACACAAATACACAAAAGTCAATCATTTTCCTATATGCCAGCAATGAACAAATGAAATTTGAAACACAGTATCATTTACACTGGCATCTCCCAAAATGAAACACTTAGTATTAACCTAACAAAATATGCACAAGACCTATATAAAGAGAACTACAAAACTCTGATTAGTGAAATCAAAGAAGTAAATACATGAAGAGTTATTCCATGTCCATGGATAAGAAAACTCAAAATTGTCAAGAAGTCAGTTCTTCCCAATTTGATCTATGAATTCAATGCAAATGCAATGAAAATCCTAGCAATGTACTTTGTGGATATTGAAAAAGATTATACATTTAATATGGAAAGGCAAAAGATCCAAAATAGACAACACAATATGGAAGGGCAAGAACAAAATAGAGGACTGACACCAACCAACTTAAAGACTCACTATAAAGCTACAATAATCAAGAAAGTGTGATACCGGCAAAAGAATACACAAACAGACCAATGAAAAAGAAGGTCCATAAACAGACTCATATAAATAGAATCAACTGATCTGACAAAGAAGCAAAAACAATACAATGGAGAAAAGAGCCTTTTCAACAATGACGCTATAACACTTGGACATCCACATGCAAAAAAAATGAATCTAGATACAGATCCTTCACAAAATTTAATTCAAAATGGATCACAGAACTAGGCATAAAACAAAAAACTATACAACACCTAGAAATTTAGGAGAAAATCTAGATAACCTTGGTTTTGGTGATGACTTTTATTTTTATTTTTTTAAAGATTCTATTTATTTGACAGAGAAAGAGAGTACAACAGGGGTAGTGGCACACAGAGTGAGAGGAAAGAGCAGGCTCCCCACTGAGCAGGGAGCCCAGTATGGGACTTGATCCCAAGACCCTGGGATCATGACCTGAGCTGAAGGCAGTTGCCCAACTGACTGAGCCATCCAGGTGCCCCTGGTGATGACTTTTTAGATACAACACCAAAAGCATGATTCATGAAAGAATGAACTGATATGCTGGGTTTCATCAAAATTAAGTTTCTGCTCTGCAAAAGACCCTGTTAAGAGAGTAAGATTACAAGCCATATATTAGGAGAAAATATTTACAAAATACACATCTGATAAAGGCTCTTATCCAAAATATATAAAGTATTCTTAAAACTCAACAATAAGAAAACAAACAACTTAATTAAAATATGGGCCAAAGACCCTACAGACACTTCACCAAAGACATACAGACAGCAAATATACATATGAAAACATACTTTGCATCATGTCATCAGGAAAATGCAAATTAAAAGACTGAGATACCACTACACACATATTAAAATGGCCAAAATCCACAATGGTGACAACATCAAATGCTGGCGAGGATGCGGAGCAACAGAAACTCTCACTCACTGCTGGTGGAAATACAAAATGGTACAGCCACTTTGAAAGATAGTTTGGCTGTTTCTCGCAAAATTAAATATCCTCTTACTAGGTAATCCAGCAATCCATGCTCCTTGGCATCTACTCAAAGGAAGTGAGAGTTTATGTTCACCTAAAACTGGCACATGGATGTCTACGGAAGCTTTACTCATAATTGCCACAAGTTGGAAGTAACCAAGAAGTCCTTCAGTAGGTGAACAGATAAACTGGTACAACCAGACAATGGAATATTATTCAGTGCTAAAAAAGGAAGTAAGCTATTCAGCCATGACAGGTTATACAGGAAACTTAAATTCATGCTAAGTGAAAGAAGCAAATCTAAAAAGGCTACACTATGTTTGATTCCAACTATATGGTATCACATGAGAAACAAGACAAGAAATGGTAAAGCTATTGAGATAGTGAAAAGATCAGTGCTCAGAGGTTAGAGGGGAGAGACGGAAGAATCGGTGGAGCACAGAGGATTTTTAGGGCGGTGAAACTACTTTATACGATACTATAATAGTAGATACATGTCATTACACATTTGTCCAAACCCACAGAATGTACAACATCAAGAGTAAAGCGTAGAGGTGCCTGGGTGGCTCAGTGGGTTAAAGCCTCTGCTTTTGGCTCAGGTCATGATCTCAGGGTCTTGGGATTGAGCCCCGTATTGGGCTCCTTGCTCAGCAGGGAGCCTGCTAACCCCTCTCTGCCTACTTGTGATGTCGATCTCTCTCTCTCTCTCTCTCTCCCTCTCTCTCTCTCTCTCTCTCTGTCAAATAAATGAATGAATGAATGAATGAATGAATGTAAAGCCTAACGTAAACTATGGACTTTGGGTGATAATGATGTGTCAATGTAGATTCATCAACTGTAATAAACATACCTCTCTGGTGGGAGATGTTGATAATGAGGGAGGCTACATACATGTGAAGGCAGGGAATACACAGGAAATCTCTGTATCTTCTGCTTAGTATAGCTCTGAACCTAAAATTATTTTTTAAAAAAGTCTTTTGTTATTCTTTATTTCATTATTAATGCAAGTAAAGTTATTTTCCTAAATATCTTTAAGGCAACAAAAATATTTAATTCACTACTTTTATTTTCAAGCCTAAGGAATAACATTTGAGCTACATACACATGCACAAATATTTTATTTTTTTCTCCCTATGGATTTACATAAATATAGATTTGGGGTCAAAAAGGACCACAGAGACTACAGTGGGTTGAACAGGGTGCTCCCAAAATTCATTTCACCCAGAACTTCAGAATGTGACCTTATTTGGAAATGGGGCTCTTGTAGACATAATAAATGATCGTGAGATTAAATCATCCTAGATTTAAGGTGGGCCCTAAATCCAATGGCTGGTGTCCTTGAAAGAAGAGGCGAGGACATTGAGACAGGTAGGAAAAGATGATGTAAAGATGAAGGTAGGAATTGGTGATGCATCCATAAGCCAAGGAATGCCCAGAGCCACTAGAAGCTACAAGAGGCAGAGGGATCTCCCTAGAACCTTCTCCTCTAGAACCTTCAGAGGAACGATGGCCATACTAGTACCTTCATCTCAGATTTTTGGTTTCCAGAATGGTGAGAGAATACATTTGTTTTATGCCATCAAGTTTGCGTTAATTTGTTGTGGGAATCGCAGGAAATTAAGACAGAGGCCAAATCATATTAGTTCACTTTTAAGAACTAAGTACATATACCAAAGAAGTCATGACCATTTGTATATGTATTTGGCAAAGCAAATATATCACTGGCAACAAGTCTTGATCGTTATGATCCTTTCATATGATAATGACCTTGAATGTGAAAAACCTAAGACTATTATAAAATAATGAAAGTTAGTTCACTGTGAAAATGCCTCTCTTCCTGTTTTATTTTACTTTTGCCAAGGAGGTGGAGGTTTTATACTGTTTTTTGTTTGTTTGTTTTGAAGATTTATTTTAGAGAGAGAGAGCAGGAGAGGCAGAGGGAGGGAAAAAGAATCTCAAGTCAACTCCACTCTGAGCACGGAGCCCAACACAAGGCTGGATCTCAAGACACAGATCATGATGTGAGCAGAAATTAAGAGCTGAACACTTAATCAACTGTGCCATCCAAGCACCCCGGTTTTATTCTGTTTTATTCACTTGTTTCCTTAATACCTAACACGATGCTTGACAAATAGTAGAGACTACACAACATTTGCTAAATGAACAGATTGAACCAAATAATTTTAAAGTTCTTCTAAGACATTCCACAATTCTATGAGACCACAAAAGAAGCCTAACTACTTAAAGATGGGAGAGGCCACGAATGACCCCTGTTTTGCAGTCAGAATGGGAAGCATTTTTGGAAATCTTTGCTTGAGGACTAGAACTCAATTATGACAGTGAAAGGATTACTTTTAAATAGAAAAAAAACCCCATATACTTCATCATACATAAATTCTAGAGACCTCCATCCCCCCAAAAGACTTGAGAAAAATACTGGCCCTGCCTTAGGACAAGCTAGCAAGCCGAATTGTGACAAATCAAATCATAATCAAGAGAGTAGGCACAAAAACTACTGTGTTCACCACTGGATTTGATTTAAAGAGGGAGAAAAAAAGCAACTTTCTACCAGTTGAAGTTCACATCCTCTATCATTGTGGAAATTGTAAGCATAATTCTGTTTACCAGTAAGTGAAACAACTGCACAGTTCCAATGAACATTTTGTTTTCAGTAATTCGAAAAAGTTTCCAAATAAAGAGTCTATGTAGGGGCACCTGGGTAGCTCAGTCATTGAGCACCTGCCTTCGGCTTGGGTTGTGATCCCGATCGAGCCCCCCTCAGGCTCCCTGCCGCTTCTTGGCGATGTGCAAGCACTAGGGATGTAATCCCCAAAGTTGAGCCACTGCTCTTCGGCCAGTTTGGAGGCTGGGGTAATAGGGGCTTCAGGTCACCTGGCCAGTCCATCCGCCTGGTCCCAGGTGCCCCGGTAACCTGACAACCTGTAGGCCCACATTGCTGCAGATTGGCAATGGCCACGTCATAGCTCTCCATCTCTAGCTGGCACTGCCCCAGGAAGAAGTGTGCCTTCACAGACTGCCCGTAAAAAACAAAACAAAACAAAAAAACAATCTCTCCCTGCTTCTGTTCCCTCTCTCACTGTGTCTGTCAAATAAATAAATCTTTTAAAAAAAAAGTCTATGTAGGCTAGTCTTCTAAATGGAACTCTCTCAGTAATCAAATAAACGTAAAGGCCACAAAAACACATTTTATAATTTTGAAATTTGTTTTCCACATCATAAAATGTAAAGACAGCACTGAAAGATAGGACCATAAACTATGATTACTCAGCTATAAATTATCAGTATTATCGTTTTAACTTCTTCACATCACCCTGGCCAACCCCTCAACTCCCATCAGCCTCTCTGACCTCTACTTCATTAGGTCAGAAGAGTAGTTATTTAGAATGACAAAGTTGAAGGGGCCCAAGTTTATCTAACTGCGTAACACCCTCCCCCCAGCCCCTACCTTGTGCAGGGCTCTCCCTGACAGCATCCCTGGCGGAGGAGCCATTTAGCCTCCAAGGGAACACCTGCTGTGAGAGCCAGTTCACAAGGCAAAACAATCCAGGATGAAGTAGCACCGTTAGGATGTTTTATCTTCCTGGGAGGAGCATCTGCTCACCTTCCCCTTCTACACCTTCATCACAATTCTATCACGTACAG
>CM053615.1:51197568-51235756 GCA_028646535.1 Procyon lotor
TCATCGAGAACATATCCACAAGGCCATGGCAGTCCTTGGATGAGAACCGATGGGGACAGGAGCACTGAAGCAGGTATGGCCTGTGAGGAATCCAAAGGCACATTCCATTCTTCAGGAGCTTCAGGCCGCACGTGAAAAGCTAGTACACAAGACAGATGATGCAAGTACTCTAAGGCTTACACAAAGTACCTTAGAAGACTGTAGAGCAAGCAGGAAAATAGCAGAGAGCACTGCCATGGGTTAGATGAGCAGAGTAGTTTCTATGGATAAAGTAAGTGAACAGTGAACAGCAAAACCTAGCTATGAAGTACATATAGTGCAGTACTGGTAGGTACGTTGGAAGGTTACGGTGGGGCCAGATTAAGGAAAAAATACCAAGGCATAAAGAGAGTTAAGTATAATACCCTTGAAAGATAGAGGGGTTGATATCTGCTGTAGCACAGAAGGCATGAGACACTGCTCATAAGTGAGGCGCACAATGACTTCAAGACTTCAGAAGGTTTAGTGGTCCATATTTTATGAGGTAAGACTGCACAGTTACAAGAGTGAAACGTAAGACAGGGAAGGAACATAAGGGCCTAGACTGGTGTGGGGGAAATTTGGGAGACTTTTAAAAAAAAGTAAACAGGTCATACTGACAAACTAAAGGGCTGAAAAATTCAATGAGCCAAAGCCATAAAGCTAGGTGACTGACCTAACGGAAAGGGGAAGAAGACTCTTCTAAGAGAAAGAATTTCTGTGCAGTCACTGATCTGCTTCCATGTCACTAGTTCTCTGCCTTGCCCAGTCAGTAAAAAAGCAGCTGACAGAAGACCAGGTACCTTCTACCCACCAGTATGAAGAGACTGGCATTTGGCTACTTTTCATAAACAGGACTAAAGCACCAAGAAGATAACTGAGCCCAAGGCCCTGACCAAAGCACTAAGAGACTCCCCCAGCTACTCCAAACTTCAGAAAGGCAATAATTAAAGCTGAGAGTTTAAAATGACTGGATGACACGCCTGGGGTTGAGGGGAGAAGAGAAAGGCGGCTTTTGTACGGTCGAGAACCTTCACACTGACTTCCTCATTGCCTTCTGTCACTCATATGCAGGCCCTTCCCCAATCCATGGTGGGGTGTGGGCAGAGGGAAAGAAGGAACTACTAGAGCATAGAAGCAGTAGGGAGAAGAGCATTTCGAGAAGAAATGGGGTAGTGACCAGTATGAAATGCTAAAAGGGTGATGAGAAGACTTTCCAAATAGTTTAATTCACAAATAGGAGGCTAGTGTGACCTGGGGAATACATCACAATCAGCATTTTTAAAAGTTAAATCATATTTTAGCCTCTAGTAAGGCAGACACTGGCTCCTCTATTTACAAACTTTGAATCTACAGACTTAAAAGTTTCCATGGATGTAAATCAAACAAAACCAAGTAGATTCTGCCTGCCACCAATGGGTGAAAGAAGTCATGCCTTGTTATGATGTGTCACTCTGGAGAGACATTATAAAGAGAAATACTTCTTTATATTTTTGAATGATTTCCAGTGAAAAAATGGTTTGTTTGAATGGTATTAGCTTTAATTACCAAAATAACTTACTGATATGAATTACCTCAGTCCTAACAAAGGATTGATAAGCTTTACAGATAATACAAATGTCCTTTATTTCTCTCTTATTTTAGAAGACTTTATTAATTTATTTGAGAGAGAGAGCATACAAGTCAGGGGCGGGGGGGGGGCAGAGAGTGAGAGGGAAAAGCAGACTCCCTGCTGAGCAGGGAGTCCATCTCAGGGTTCAGTCTCAAGACCCTGGGATCATGATCTGAGCCAAAGGCAGACATTTAACCAACTGAGCCACCCAGGTACCTCTGTCCTTTATATCTCCTTGAAGAAAATGTACCCTGGGGTAGCTGGATGGCTCAGTCAGTTAAGCACTGGACTCTTGTTTTCAGTTCAGGTCACGATCTCAGCGTTGTGAGATGGAGTCCCACGTCCCTCCAGGCTCCCTGCTTAGCCTGGGATTCTCTCCCTCTCCCTCTGCCTCCCACCCTGCCACACTCTTTCTCTAAAATAAGTAAATCTTAAAAAAAAAAGAAGGAAGAAAATGTGCCCTGAAGACAGCCTCGTTCCTTCCCTAAACTAAAAATCATTTCAACAACCGGAATAAAAGTAACTTTTAAGCCATTAAGAAAGTATTTTCTATCCCGTCTTTATAATAGGGATATTTATTAACTTAGCACTCCAAAATAATATTACAAAATAGCTGATAGACTTGGAAAATCATCTCATGTAGGAATACAGACAAGCTCTCTGCTAATTTCCTCAAATATCAAAATCCATTTTGTGTTACAACAGCTAGCGTTGGCCCAGGGAAATTAATCCTACTGTGCAAATCAATATTCCCCCAAACAAAAGTAGGCAAGAGAGACTTTCACTAAAGCATCAAACATAATAGGAATAGACATAATTAACTATTTCAGTCATATATAGCCCGGTGGTTTCTCTTGCCTCATGGGCCAATGAGAAAGACTGAAACTCTGATTATTTTCCTACAGAATATTAGATACTTCTCAGAACTAAAAGCTTTTGTTGAGGGCTCATCTTATTATATATCCTAAGTCACTCTTCTGTTTGCGATAATAACTGGTATGTATCAAGGAGATATAAGCATTGTAGAACTGGAAAACACAATTTACCCTCCTCTTTTTTTTTTTAAAGATTTTATTTATTTGAGAGAGAGAGAGAGAGAGAGAGAATGAACGGTGGAGAGGGGCACAAGGGGAGGGAGAAGCAGACTCCCGGCTGAGCAGGGAGCCTGACAAGGGACTCGATCCCAGGACCCCGGGATCATGACCTGAGCCAAAGTCAGAAGCTTAACCAACGGAGACACACCCAGGTGCCCCTTCCCCTCCTCTTCTAACCAAGTACTGATCTTCCCAATTGAGGGATTTGTGGATATTAAGGAGATTAGAAAAGCAAGGCTATATGATGAGCTTTTCTTGATCCAAGTTGAAATACCCATCATAAACTATCTTATATAATAGGTTCTCAGCAGATACCTTCAGGAGTATCCAAATTCAAAAAGATTTACTATAGCCTCAGTTTTCATCATATCTATAACACTAAAAGCATGAGGCCAAAACTTACTGAAAGTATTAAATATTATACATGTAAATAACTTTACTCTCCAGTGGAAGCAATATTTAAGAGATAACTATCGTATATGTAAGTTAGGCTTATAGGAACAAACTGTATAACTAGCAATTTGAAATCTTCCACACTATACAAATAGGATTTTTATTTTTGCATCTTTTCAGTGACAAAAATATGCTATAATAATCTTCTCTTCCCTTACTAAATTCAACAAGAGAAAGATTATATCTTTCCAAAGAATCATCATCATTTTTCAAATATCTAGTCAATTACAGGAGTGAGGGATATATTTTTTTAATGATTTTGAGTGTACAAAGTAACAGAAATGATGCCTTTCTTTGAGAAGCAAATGATACCTTTCAAACAGCAAAGCATAAAGCATGTTTCTCCACTTTCATTTCTACCACTTACAGGAATTTATTTGCTTTTGTATTAAAAGCAGAAATGCACATCAAGTTAGATTTTTATTTCTATCAATCATAGTTACATTTGTCACTATTTTGATAAGACTATGTCATAACTTACCAGAGGAAAGAGACAAGTTGATAAGTACTTTAAGAAACCACTAATATTTAGAATTAGTTTTAGAATAAAAAGCCTCATCCATTTACTCATTTCTGAGGGTCAAGAAAAGGCAGTACCAACACAGAAAAATGGTCAGCACAACTGCTGTCCTCCTCCAGGACACTTTCTCCATTTCGTAAGAAAGACTCCATCCATTTGACAAGCTTTCCTTCTCTATTCATTACCTCACAAAATAAAAATGTCTCCTATATGCCAGATATGATGCAAAGTATCCTATATAACATATATCTCAATTTTGCAACCTTACAAAATAATCATCCCTACTTTTAAAATGGAAAATTTGTGGGTCAGAAAGATAAGGAAATTTGCTTACTATCAATCACACAACTATAAAGAAGTAGAGCTGGGAATGAGCTAGGTCTTTCCAACATCAAAGTCACTACCTCCTGGTATTGTCATTACCCTGGCAATCCGACCCTAGAACTATTTCCATAATGCATCAACTTTTCCTGAAAAGGATATACACCACATACCTAGGCTTCTGGGTAGAGGAACCAAGTAACTTACATACATCTGAAGCATGCAAAAATATTTCAGTCTAACAACTTCTATTTAACGAACTCATATATTATCTCTTTTACATCATTATAACAACTCTGCAGCTGAAGTAGGAATTATATTATTCCTGTTTTATAATGCAGAAACAAAATTTACAGTATCTGGTATACAGTAAATGCAAATATTTGTTAAATGATTAAGACTCAAATAGGCTAAAACCTTTCAAAATTAGTAACAGAACTAGGTTCAAACCCAGGACTCTCAATTATAAAACCAATGGCCTGTACAACAAAACGCAACGGTCTCCATAAGCTATTGTTACCATTGTATACTCAATTTACTTGCAAAACAAAGCACAGTTATAAAAAAAAAAAAAAAGAGGTAGGCAGATAACTTGCTCACTTAATAGTCAGACTTTTAAGCTGTTCTTGTTAGTATAATAACTGTGCAATTATCAGCATCAGAGAACCACGAGAACTGGAAGCTAGTGGTGCCAGCTCATTACTTAAGTGCACTCAATTTTAATACCACTGGATGGACAAATTACCTCCCTCCCCCACCAAATGTATTCAACCACTGATCACTCACTGATTCTCTCATCTAAGCGTCTGTGGGGAAGTGTCTACTAGGTACCATGAACACATTCCAAATAGTCTCATTGTCTTCCCAGAACACTGCAGAAGAGGTCTTTATCCCCATTTGATGTGTGAGAAAATGGAAACTCAGAAAGGTTAAATACTTTGTAAAGTGAAGTGGTCAGGCTAGGAGTCATCTCCAGGCTACATGAATACAAATACATGTACACATAGGGGCATCTTCTGTATTCCTACATAATACAGGATTCCTACATATTCCTACGTAAACAGTGATCTACCACTCTCCAACAGGATTGAACAAAAGCAAAAAACACAAACCTACCTTGTTCAAAACATACGTGTTACTATTAAAAGTCCTTTCAAATATGCACAGGAAAAAACTGGGAGAACATATATTAAAATGTTATCAGCAGTTGGGATATGAATTTTTTTATTTTTAAATTTTTTATTTCATTATTCTTCTCCATATCATGAAAGCATACTTCTTTCAGCATGATTCTTTCAGGAATCAAAAAATATGTTAGGAAAACTTTTGTTTTAACATTAGAAGTTACTACAATTGTAGGCTGAGACCCACACAGTCACATATAGAGAGTATTTTTAATTTAGCATACTGAGGGCTCGCTGGGGTAAATTAAATACTGGCATACTACACTACTCCCAGCAGGAGCAACTGGGCCAGGGCTGAGGAGATCATTATTTCCAGTAACACTACTAGGAAGTTCTACCTTATTGGGTCAGGTCAGCAATTTTTAAAAAATAAAGCAGAGAAGAAGGAAGAAGGGAAGGGAAAAAAGAAAAGAGGGAGGGTGGGGAGGGTCAGAAAAGAGCATACACAGTAAGAATTAGCACAACTTTGCAAACCATGTTTCAGCTACATGACTTAAATCTTCTAACACACTACGCCTTATTCACGGTATGACAATCATGCTGTACTTCTGGCTGGTCCTTGAATATGCTTGGGACACTCCCACATTCGGGACTCAGCCCCTGCCTGGAAGCCTTCTTCCTCAAGAAATCCAAATAACTGACTCCCTCACCTACCTTGAGGCTCATCTTTGTGATGCTTACCAACTCTAACTCCCCTAAGCATTCCTGATCATCATTACTCTAGCTCTACCTTTTCTTTTTTCCATACACTTAACAAAATTATTATTAAGCACTTAACACGTATAAGGTATTGTATGAGAAACTAAGATCTAAGAATAAGAAAATGTGATACTTTCTGTTCTACAAAATCGTAGAAGTGTGCAAATAACAAACATCTCCTAGGAGTCAGACATAATACCTGTATTATTCCTCAGAAGTTAATAGGCAAGATAAAGTAGCAGATCAAAGACTTGAGGATCCTAAACTGAATACTCTTTCTGAAAAGCTTTCTCTTCAGTCAATATACTTTCAAGTTATCATTAGGGGAAAGTTATTCAAATCTTCTGGAAGATATCCTAAGACTAGAGCAGAGGGACAATTAAATAATAAACTGAATGGTTTCTGAAACAAATAAGTAAAACATGCTTTTAAAATGGAACACAGGGGCGCCTGGGTGGCTCAGTCGTTAAGTGTCTGCCTTCAGCTCAGGTCATGATCCCAGGGTCCTGGGATCGAGCCCCACATTGGGCTTCTTGCTTGGCAGGAAGCCTGCTTCTCCCGCTACCATTCCCTCTGCTTGTGTTCCCTCTCTCGCTGTGTTTCTCGCTGTCAAATAAATAAAATCTTTAAAAAAAAAAAGAACACAGTTTTTATAATTCTAAAACAAAATTAGGGTCTCTAAAACTGTTCATTCAAAGGTTAAACCAACAAAGAACCAAGTATTGTGTAACACTGCAATACCTCTGTTGTCATTGTGGGGAGACCACAAGATTTCCTATGAAAATCAGTATTCATTCTTAGAGTAAAAACTGGTGCGATCTAAAAAGCTTTAGGAATGAGCCAATTTTCTAAAAAATTATTTTTGCTACAAAAAAAAAAAAAAAAGGTAGCTCCTCTTTATTCTTAGCGCTTTCAGAATGTGAAGTCATTACAGTGTGTGTGCTTGTCATCAGCCAGCTGAGATTCTACTGCACTTGGGCCAGAACCACAGTAAGAGAAGTCAAAGGAACTGAGAACATCCAAATTTTTTTTCTCGGAATAAGTCCAAATCACAACAGTTATCCGACTTTTGAAACTGTTCTTTTAAGCAAAGAGACAGACTTCAACATGATGTGGGCATTTTCCCTCTATATTTTCCAAAACTTCAAATACAACAGCCGAATGGTAGGCACATACATATGCGAGTATCTTGTCCAAAGGACCGACAAATTTTAACTCCATTAAATATAAGTACTAGGTTTTAGTCTGTCTTCATGAGCTCATATAATTTCTGGTCATTTTGAAGCAGGCAGGGGAGCCACATTAATCTGTGGATTTATCAGAAGATTAAGCTGCTTCATGATACCTGAAACAAACAACAGATATCAACAGGCCATCTTTTTTACAGTTAACTGTACTAACTAAAATGTGGTACTCAATAAAATGCCCCAAAAGTATCATTTCTAAAGATGTAGCCCTCAAAAGGGATTTTACTAGAGACAAACTGCAGCCCTTTATTTCAAGGTCAAGGTCACATCCCATCAGAATGCCCATTGGATTCCCAAAACATCTATTCAATCATACTCAATTTTCAATTGAAAAACTAAGGCCTCAATAAAGAAAGTGACTTGCCCTAAGTGACCTTGTGAACTAGTGGAAGAATCAATACTAACACATAAACTGTTACTTTCTAGTTTTCACTAGTATTCTCTGGTGCCTCCTTAAATCTGCTAACAAGCAACCAAAAGCCAAATCTGTGCTCACTGATAAGATTACTGACATTTCCCAGGTTATTGTTGGAGAGGAAAAGACATATGTTCCTCAAAAGCCTTGAAACACTATTTGAGGCATTTTCCTCACTCTATTTCATTTTGTCTTGGTTTCTGAGAGGGACTGCAAGAACAAGATCTGACCAGCACTATCCAATAGCACTTTCTGGAACAATGGAAATATTCCGTAATTGGCATTGTTCAATATGGTAGCCATTAGGCACTTGTGACTTTTGAGCACTTCAAATGGTTCTACAGTGGCTGAGGGGTGGAATTTATATTTTTAATTTAATTTTAATGAAGTTTTAAAAAGATTTTATTTATTTATTTGAAAGGAGAGAGATCGCAAGTTGGTAGGAGGGCAAAGGGAGAGGGAGAAGCAGGCTCCCCACTGAGCCAGGAGCTATGAGATGAAGATCCCAGGACCCTAACACCACGATCTGAGTCGAAGGCACGTGTGTAACTGAATGATCCACCAGGTACCCCTTTAATTTTAATTTATAGCACAATTCTAGACAATTATACCTCCAGTCACCACTGCATGTGATCCACTCATGGTTCTTACATCCCTTCCCGCCTAAAAATCAACTAAGACACTACTGGTTGAGTACCACAGAAATAAAGAGAGCTCCAATTCATTTCTTCCAGGGTCAAAAACTCTTTTAATTCCTAAAGGAAGAACTTTTTCTAAAATCTCTTAAATCCAATTATCAACCTTCCCACTACTAGACTGTGATAATGAAGAAAAGGAAAAGGTATTGGCGCTCTATTATTCACTCAACAGATTTTTTTAGCAAATACTACTAGAATGTTTGAGATGGTTTCCTTCTCTTTCAATGCTTTTCTCTATCAGTAATGTTCATGTCTACAAACTCAGATGACTTAAACACAGATTTAAATATAACGCTCAAGGTTCTACATGAGGAGAAAATCACAGATCTGAAGGAATCAGAGATCTTGATCACAGTATTTGATTCAATGGAATCAAAACAGTTAGGATTTGATCTCAATCTTTATAATAACATAGCCAAGACCTGAGATCCACAACATTACAGAAGAGACTTGGAAAAGTAGCATTTTCCCTCCCTCTTGAGTGGAGTCATTGGAACATGGGTTAGAATCCACTAATGACCATGATTTTTATTTCAGCTGAGGTAATAACAAGCTGTTTTCAAGGAAACAGGTGAATGGTTTTGCCAACTTTTTTAGGGCCAATTCTGACATCCGGCAGGTCAGCAAGACAGACAGTAAGACTTCTTTAAAAACAAAAACAAAAATACCATAGGTATTCAAGTAAGAAATCTATTAAGTTACTGAAAGGCACAACCTTTTTTATTCATTCCATTCAGGGCTGAACATCAACCCATCCATTTAAACCTTCCAGGCCCTACTCAGCTTTCCTCAAGAAAACTTCTCTGATTCTCCACTGAGAGGTAATCTTTTTCAAACATCTACAATTGTCCTTCCCCTCCATTAACAGTCACATATGACGAAGCTGGGTACACTGTGACACTGGGTACACTGCAGACTGATCCTGCCAGGGGTGAGGACACTGAGTAGCAAGGTCTATAAACCATCTCCACAAATACCTTAAGGGCACCTATCACTTTCCTTTTGGAATTCTAACTATTTACATACACATCTTCTCTCCCCAAATGAATTATAAATTTCTGGGAAGTACGATATGCATCTCAATTATATTTTTCTCTTCCACAGCAGAGAGCAAACAGGCATTAAAATGACAGGAAGAAAGAATAATACCGATGATATAAAGTTACTGCAGCCTGGGCCACAGATGGTTCCTCTATATGGAATGAAGATTAGGCTAAAGATCAATAAATGCTATGAAAAACAAAACTTTTTAATCACTTCCTTGGTTAGATGAAATAGAGTACAGCAATGGTCAGTATCAGAAAAGTTGTGACCGAAGCATGCTATTCCTTACACTGGATCAGAGTGAGAAGACACAGACCTGCAACCTGTTAAAAAGTCAGATTTTCTTAAGATAGCCAATTACATAGTAAATATATTAATTAGGGGACATACAGAAATATCCTTTCTGAAAAACAAAATATACTATACAAAGAATCCCGGAATCATTGAATCCAACGTGCTTATCTTATACACTAAAAAATTTAGTTGGGTGATTTATCCAAGGTGATGATGTTAAGTACATAGAAGAGACAGAACTTGTACAGAGATACCGAATATTAAATCCAGAATTCTTTGCACTCTGCTACCTCTTGAACAGACATTAAGTCAATTAACAAAGGAATAGCACTCTTCTTTGTTCCTAAACTGTATCTTATATCTATTCTGAATTACTAGAGGAAATAAGAGTAAACAACTTCTTTAAAATGGGACAAATAACATGAACACGTACAAAGAGAATAATAAATGGTCAATAAATATAAAAACATTCAGCTTTGGTTGTAATCAAAGAAACATAAATATAAATCAGATGCCAATTTGGCCTACTAAATTGGCATAGATTACAAAAACAGTCACTGTTGATTAGAGTGTGAGGAGTCCGCATACTCATACATTGTTGGTTAGGTATACACATTGGTACAACTTTTCAGCAGGGCAGTTTGGTACAATGTATCAGCAATCTCAAAGAATAGACATACCATAAGAACCAAAAAATATAATTCTAGAAAAGTATCCTGAGGATGTATTTGGAGATTTGCAGTAAACATCATACATGTATCTTTAATCGGAAATAACCAATAATCTAAATGTCTTAAAAGATGAAGTAAATGAAAGTACATTTAAAGGCTGAGTTATCATAAAGCTATTAAAAATCACAGTCAGTATAGGAAAGGTTTTTTTAAAGATTTATTTTAGAGACAGAACATGCACAGGGGAGCAGAGGGGAGGGGTAGAGAGAGAGAGAGAGAGAGAGAGAGAGAATCTCCAACAGATTCTCCACTGAGAGTGAAATCAGACTGGGGAGTGGGGGAGCAGGGATCAATCCCACAACCCTGAGAACATGACCTAAGCCAACTCAAGAGTTGGCTGCTTAACCAACTGAGCCACTCAGGCATCTCTAGAAAAAAGTCTTTTGTTGTTTTTTTTTAAAGATTTTATTTATTTATTTGACAGAGGGAGAGAGATCACAAGTAGGCAGAGAGGCAGGCAGAGAGAGAGGGGGAAGCAGGCTCCCTGCCGAGCAGAGAGCCCGATGCGGGGCTCGATCCCAGGACCCTGGGATCATGACCTGAGCCAAAGGCAGAGGTTTTAACCCACCGAGCCACTCAGGCACCCCAGAAAAAAGTTTTCAATAACTGCAGCAATCAGACGTCTTCTCCAAGGTTTTTACAAGTTTTAACTCACTAGAAATATTACTGAATTGAGAGGGTAATATATTCTCATGCCTCTCAATCTAGCTGCATCATAGAATCAACTACAGAAATAATGAGTTAAGAACTCAAATGCAAATGGCCTTTACCCATAAACAAGCTCAATCACACTCATTAAAAAACAAATCAAAATACACTGAGATACCATTTCTCACCAATCAGATTGACAAACACCCTATCTGTCCACATCATACCTCATTAACAAGGGTATATGGAAATCCTGTTAGACTGTAGGTAAAATCACAAATTGACAAAACTCTTATGGAGAGGAATTTTGTAGGCTCTAGCAACAGCTACAAAGTTACATATACATTTATCCTCTGCCTTAGCAACTTCAATTACAGGAGTCTATCTCAAAGATACACTAGCAAAAATATGTATACACCAGATAATCTTTGCAGAACTATTTGTTACAGCAGAAGAATGGAAACAACAGTGGATGTGGTACATGTACCAAGTGAAGCAATAAGCAGTCTAAGAAGAAATAAAGACGTGTATCCTGATCTCTAGGATACACTTTTTTTTTTCTTTAAATTCCAGTTAGTTAATATACAGTGTAAGATTAGTTTCAGGTGTACAACTTAGTGATTTAACACTTACATATACTTTTTAAGTTGAAAATGAAAAAAAAAGTAAAGTATAATAAGCTATGGTTTACCAAAAGGGAGGGAGAAACATATACATACAAGCATACTGCCTACTCTTTAAAAAAAATTTTTTTTAAGTTTCCTACATTAGGAGGGATAAGAATATACAGACAAGAATAGAAGCTAGATTCGTCCAAATAGTTTGCTTTATAGATTTAGTTTTGGAAGCAGTAAATTTTATATCATTATACACTAGAAGGTAAGTTTTTGAAAAACAAAAAATGAAAGCTAAATGAAACAAATCAAACCATATCAAACTATACACTGAGTTGGTGGTTGAGACCACATAAATTTAATTACAAATTTATAGGAAACACAAGGAAGAGAGAAACATAAAACCACACACAAGGATACCATCAGCAATATCTGAATATGGGAAATTCTGAATGACAGAGGATCTGGTTCCTCAGCAATAAATTAAAAGAAAAGAAAAGAAAAGCAGGGAGTCTGGGTGGCTCAGTCTGTTAAGTGTCCCCCTCTTGATTTCAGATCTCTGGCTCGATGCTGGGTGTGGAACCTGCTTAAGATTCTCTCTCTCTCTCTCTAGCTCTTCCCCCTCTTCTGCCCCCTACCAACTGCCCTCCCTCTCCGCCCACCCCTGCCTTCTCAAAAAAAAAAAAAAAGCACACACACAACTGAAAGCAATTTCCCAATCCAGGTATTATATATACGGTGCTGTAACAGAGAATCATTGCTCTCTCCAGCATTCAAATCAACCACAAAATATGAAGTTCAGAACTAAAGTTGTAAACATACATCCAATTAATCAACCCAAACCATAAGAGAAACAAAATACATAGTGAAGTACAGAAAAGGTATGAGGAGCATTAAAGCCTCATTGCATTTGCCAGGTGATTCAAATTTTTCCTCTGATTTATCCAAAATCAGAGGTTACCTCACTTTGTCCAAGGCATACTGCAAATTCAGTGGAGTTCAAAAATAATTTAAGGACAATGGGGGTATTTCTTAAAACAGCCCTGAAATAAAACAACTCACTTTCTAAGACCTTGATTTTAAATATAGACAAATTCATTTCAACATATGTATATAATATATAAATACAAATAAAAAATATATATGAAAGACCAGGAAAAGTTACCACGTTGAGCTTGTGTGTTTAGTTACGCACCCCAGAAAGGCTTTTTAGGCCTACAGTGCTACGTTCCAAAATGCTTCTGAGACCAAGGAAAAGAAAAATATTTTACTAGGAATGGTTCAGCTATTATCTTACGAATACCACTAAGTCTGAACACTCTGAACAGATTTAGTTCTTTAGGGCTGAGGTACGGTTTGCCTGAAAAAAGAAATACTGTAGTAAGAGAACATATGGCTTTTTAGGGCAGGCCATTTGAGGGAAAAATGATGACCTCAGCTAGGTGGGAACTTGGATATTCAATGACTGTTTGTGGGAGGGAGTAACTTGAAGTCTGAGAGGGGAAGTTGGAGGGAGGAAAAGGAAAGTATAGTGGGGAAGAAAAGGATATATTTTTAGACAGGTGGGATGCTGATGAAGCAGGGTCCATCACTAGGACAGAATTAGCAGTTGGATAGATAACCCTAGTAGTGATTAAACAGATGTTTTATAAATATTTGCTCACTGGTCTATGATAATTAAAACTGCTTTGGTAAACACTGTGTTCAAACTGAATCTAGCTTGACTTGTAATTCTGGTTTATTAAACCTTTTCTTGGGCTTTATTTTCCAGCCCATTAACTTTATAAGTATTCTCTAAAATGTCTTCTTAGTTTCTATTCCTCTATGTTTACTTAAATATACAAATTGTTAACTAGATTTTAGAATTATTAGAGGAAAAAATCTTTTTGTACTTAAAGGGATTTGTAGGTTTTCTATAAAAAGTATGAGTTATTTCAAAATAAATGCTTTCCCCTTCTTAAACTAAGTTCTACAAGCAAACATACCATTCCAGGGAAGTACATCTGATGTAGTTTTCCTATTCAGAATTTCAACTTTTCTAATGTCTTAAGATGTTTGTCCTTTGTTTTGGTTGATTTTTTTTTTTTTTTTTGGTAACCTAAAAGTAATTTCTAGCAGACGACTCAAAATTGAGACCATTTTATCATTTTATGGATAGGGAAAAGATCCCATCTCATATCTTTAAAGTGAGAGTAGTCTTTAATAACTTTTATCCCAGTACTTCTAGAAGAGAAGAATGGTGTATTAATGAAATTACCAGAAAGAGCTCTCTACGGAATATTTAACTCTATACAAAGTCACTGCTGTGTAAGAAACGACAGTAAGACACTTCATCATTTAACATTACATGTTTATATTCAACTTAGTTCTCAAAAGTACTTTGACATCCCCTTTAGTTTTTCATAGTGCTTCTTCTCTGAAAAGATCCAAATACTGTATATGGCTTTTTAACAGGACTTGCAAATCAGAAAGAAAAAACAGAGACAAGGAAAAAAAGGTGGGAGCTGGTAAAGGGGGATAGAGAAATTAAGAATTTTAAGTACAAATATTAAAAATGTGACATGCTATGGTGGAATGAGCATTGCAAGTCAAGAGACTGGCTTCAAGTCCCAGTTCTGCCAGTAACCACTAGCTATACAAGTTACTTAATTATGAGTCACTTAATAGTGCTTTTTAAATTGTAAAAAAAAAAAAAAAAGTGAGTTTCACCTAATGTTCATCTTAAATTCGGTTTTCCAAAACCCACTACAATTAAAGTATTTTCAAATATTGTATGATAATAACGGCTCGATTAAAGGTACGTCATTTTGGAGTCCATTCTTCACTTTTGTCTCAATTTGCCATATGGAGTCCATTCTTCACTTTCGTCTCAATTTTACCTGCAGCCTGCAATACTTAGGCTGCACATTCAAGATGTACTTCGGAGGAAGAGAGACTGGGGAAACATTCCTTTACACGATGGGATGGAGCCAAGCAGGTGAGGGAGTTTAGGAATGAGTGCAAATATATGCAGAAAACCTGGTCATTCTTAAATCAGGAGCACTGAAAATTCTGCTTAAATTTCGAGGAGGGGGATGTGTGACAAAATCTGAGGGAGGCCTTGAGCTGCGGGTTTTCAGATAATCACTGTCTCCACCCTTCAAACCTTTATTCCCCCGGTGGACTCCAAATCTGCCTCCAGTTCCGGGTTCCCAACCAATCGCATCAAGCCACAACAGACGGCTCTGCCAACCCGGGCACCGTTTCAGAGCTCTAGTGTGAGATTCACAGGACCCCAGCACCTGTCGGCCTTCCCAAAGGAGGGAGTGGGAGGGAACAGTAGGTCTGTCTCCCGTCCTTTTCAATTCGAGTTACCACCAGGTCCATGAGCCCTCGAGCCTGAAACCACCTCCGTTAGTCTGGAGGAAGGGAGAGCTCCTCGCCCGTGACCCTCCCACGTATCCATCCCCCACTGCTAATTCTCCACTTTACAGGTCCCAACCTCCGACCGTGGTTTCTCAGGCCTCGGGTACCGCGGGCCTGGGAAGCGTACAGGCAGATGCAGAGTGTGAAGGCAGCGGGGGAGGGTGCACTCCTCGCTACCGGAGGAAAAGATAGGAAGACAAGGGTGGGGGCAGCCGTGTTCCCCCTTAGCGAGGACGTGAGGCCGTCCGAGAGTCGGTCGAAGGGTCTGTCATTCCTTCACTCACTCACCAGGAGCAGCAGGGAGCATCTGAGGTCGGGTAAAGATAGGAAGACGGCAGGATTCATGGTAACGCCGGGGTTTGCGGCTGGGACTGGGCAGGGTTGGGTTGGGTTAGGAAAGGGCTGGGCTCCGGGAGCCGGCGGCAGCGGACGATCCTCCCGGCAGCGGCACCTCGTCCTCTGGACCCGGAGCTCCAGCAGCGAACACCCGGGACAACTTCCAGAGAGGCCTCGCACGCCCTCACTTCCGGGTCCTGCCCACCTCGGAGCATATTGGGAAATGTAGTCCTGCACCACTCTCACAGAGTACGTCACCGGGCATTCAGAACTTCTTTCCCATCAGGCTCTCGGCCCAGGTCCACGGACTCCTCCGCGCGCGGGGTCCTGTGGGATAGAAAGGGCGGAGGACGATGAACCTCTGTTTTTAGAGAATAGAAACTACAATTCCCAGAGGGAAGTGCGGTCGAGCGCCCGGGCGGCCTTCGGAGGGGTTCTTCTAGTTTCTGCGTGCTGGGGTCTCTCCCAGCCGGATGTAGTGTACTGTCCTGGCGGGAGGGGCGGCCCACTCCGGGGTCGTGCCTCCTGGAGCCGCCCCCGGGACGTGAGTCCTGGAGGAGGCGAGGGTGAGTAGGAAGGGGCCTGGCTGGGGAAACTCCCGATCGATCTGCATCATTGCCTTGGCCCCTGCCTCAGACTCCAGGCCCACCTAGCCTGGGCTGTGGCCTGATCCTTCATCACTAGCCTCCTCGCCTGCTGCCTCTTCTTTCTGCACTAATTACTGCATTATAAAGTCAGCGCCACCTCTCAGGGCCTCAGTTGAATGAGTCGATGACTTATCCCTAATTGTCTCTGTGGGTTTGTGTAGGGAGTAGATGCGGGATAAAATGGGCAAGCACGTTGTAAACTGAAAAGCTCAGTGCGACTGTGATTGCTACTAATGCATGGATCACTCCTACGGGATAATTACGGAATTCATTAGCCAAGCAATTGAGGATCTTAATCTGGCCCTAGTTAGCTCCCCAGCCTCATCTGCAAACACCGAGCCAGGTCCACGTGTCCCACATATTAACCACACAATCAGTACTAAGTACCTAGGAAGCACTCTGCCTTTTTGAGGTTCTCCCTACTCCTTGCCTGTACTCTAGCTTTCCTGCTGCCATGGAATGGCCTTAGCCCTTTGTCTGGAATGCCATCTCAAGTGTCACCATCTCTGAGAACTTCCCAAAAAAACCTTTTAGTCCTAATCAGAATGACTCTTCCTTTGCTTGTGACTGCTGCACCACTAGTTTTGTACAGTTATAATTATTAAAGCATTTATTACACTGGCTGGTTTTATAATTAGTTAATGGTATCTGTGCATTTTCTAGCACTTTATAATTGACAAAGTGGTTTTACTGTTCATCTATAAAAATTATTTACCAAAGAACAGCACCGTGTGTGTGTGTGTGTGTGTGTGTGTGTGTGTGTGTAAATATATATGTTTTTTTGAGCTAGTAAAGGACCCTAGAGAACTTTCCCTGAGTGGCAAAATTAGAGAGTGGTGGGGCCAAGACTTTTAGTTAGGTCTCTCTCTTCTAGTCTTGTGTTCTTATCTCTAGACCACTCACTTCCTCTCTGATAGAAGATATAGAAATGGGGAATTTAAAAAGAGCAGATGCTCATGAGTATGACCTCTTTAGTCCAAGAAATTAAACTTTGATCCTGCTCGCCCTCTGGACTTAGTACTCAGCCTATGACTTTTCATTGGGCAAATATTTACTGATACCAGCTATGTACCTGTTACTGTGCTAACAATTATGGGGTGAAATGTATATAACTAAAATCAAACTTTAGTGTATTTTTCAAAGGGTATGAAGAGGTTTGTGTATGTGTGATTGTAATATGCCTAAAACTCTGATCACTTAGAATCTGAAATGACATGTATTAGAGTTCAGAACAGTACCTAGCACATAGCACTCAACTTATTGAATGAATCAACATAGTCTACCTTATTCATTGTTCATATTTTACAGAAAATCAGAGAGCTGAGGTAGCCTAAGGGGACACTGCCTATTATTAACAGAATCAGACCTGGAGCCCTCCTCCAACTCCCCCTTTCCTGTGTTTCTTCCTACACCCCTTTTGTAGCTTCTTTCGAGTTACTTTAACATAATCCTGCCTGGGACAGTGGTTTTTCTGACATGACAGAAGTGTCTCATAAAGCCCATATTTTCTGCCAGCATGTTAACTCAAATTGTCAGCAAAATAAAGACATGAAGAGCTGACCTTTACCAAAATTAAGAAAACACTTTGACTTTAAGGCAGAATTTGAACCAATAATCCTTGTCAATGACAACACAAGTACTAGCTCATCAGTAGTGATAAATTTCTCCTGCTAAGCTCCCAGATCCTCGAGTCAGAGACTGGAGTGACACTTTTTGGTGAAATCAGAAGAGGGCTTGTCTGCCCTTTTGGCGCCCGTTAACTAGCTAATTAGCAGCTGCGTTCTTTAGATATGCATGTATGCTCCAGTTTGCCACACTCCCCATGACTTCCTTTGTTTCTTACACTTTTTACCTTCCTGGTCCTTGCAGTCATTCAACTTTGATAGAGCATCTTACCTTTAGGAAGGAAGTTTAAGATCATTGATGCAACTAACCCTTTTTCATTCCCATCAGGTGCTTGATTCTTCATGCTGCGTTTCTGACATAATCCAGCCTCTGCTACAACAACCTTATGCTGGAGAGCTCATGATTTTTATGTAGCTAATGCATTTCTAGAAGGTCCTAGCAAACCATATCAGACTACCAGTCAGAACAAAATTTTCCCAATGAAATATGGTTGATCCTAATGATGTAGTTTTCCAAGCAAAATCCTAAAGTCAAGAGACATAAGGAGAGACAAATAAAAATTCTTCCTTTCGTCAGCATGAGAGAAAGAAGTACTATTTATTTATTTATTATTTTTTAGAACTATGCACCTTTTAGCACTTAAATCTAGTTGATCTTGGCCTGACAATTAAGTTCACATCATACCCATTTTGTGACTTATTCATCATCTTTATTCCCAACATCAGTTCTGATGTTTAGTATTATGTGGCATCAATTAAGAAGTCGTTGTGGCTTTGGGCACCTGGGTGGCTTAGTCTGTTAAGCGTCTGCCTTCAACTCCAGGTCCTGGGATCCAGCCCCATGTCAGGCTCCCTGCTCAGTGGGAAGTCTGCTTTTCCCTCTCCCTCTGGGATCTCTCTCACTCTCACTCTGTCTCTAATAAATAAATAAATATATATATTTGTAAAAAGTCACTGTGGCTTTTGAGCCCTGTGCCTAAGGTTAAATACTGAGCCTTCCTTTTTTCCCCTCAAATAACCCCTGATACTGGGGCACCTGGGTGGCTCAGTCGTTGGGCATCTGCCTTCAGCTTGGGTATTGATTCCAAGGTCCTGGGATCGAGCCCCACATCAGGCTCCATTCTTGGCAGGAGGCTTGCTTCTCCCTCTCCCACTCCCCCTGTTTGTGTTCCCTCTCTCACTGTCTCTCTCTCTGTCGAGTAAATAAATAGAATCTTAAAAAAAAAAAAAAAAAAGATAACCCCTGATAAGAGTCTTAGGAGCATCCAACTCTCTCATTTTCCAGATGAGCAACTTGTACAAAGAGTTATCTCATTTGCCACATTATGGCAATTCTAGATAGGACCAGAACTGGAAATTTTTTGAATCCTTGTCAAATATTTTTTTTTTTAAGATTTTATTTATTTATTTGAGAGAGAGTGAGAGCAGAGCAGGGGGAGCAGCAGAGGGAGAGGAAGGAGCAGACTCCCCACCGAGCAGGTAACCCGATATGTGGGGCTCCATCCCAGAACCCTGAGATCATGACCTGAGCTGGAGGCAGATACTTAACCGAATGAGCCACCCAGACGCCCCCCTCATCAAATACTTCTATTCAGCCATATTTATAACATACCCACTTGGGACAGATGAAACAGCTTCCAGAAATGTTTTCTGCATCTAGTCATGTTTAAATCATTGTTTCAGGGTACTCAAGTTGTTGAGAAGACTATGAACAAGTCAGAGAACTTGTTCTTTCCTGGCTCCTCATTAGCATCCCAAGTTCATGCTGCTGCTATTAATGGAGATAAGGGCACTCTTCACAGGCTCATCATAGGTGAGTGGTCCCCGTGAATCCAGAAACGTTAAAAATAACTCTGTCCAAAGGGAGTATGTTAATCTTCGTTTTAACTGCAATGTACTCACACATTTTAATGGCAATGTATCGTTATTTAATTTCATTCCAGAATTTGAACAAGAAGGTAATTAAGTCCTGGAACTCAAGAATATGGATTAGGATTAGGTGAAAGATACTTGAGAAATATCTCTGTGCTTGACATTGAATCTGGCTATGTACTCTAAGGTGCCAAGAGAATTAATTCATCTTTATAGTAACAGAGATCTAGAATGAGATAGTGGGTAGTGATCTTTTACATTTAGCTTACCAATAACTTAAATTGTAATGATTTAAAATTGACTCAGTGTTCTCCCTATCATTGATTCAAATTAATTCAACATTTGACCTATCACATATCTATAGAGAGAGAGAGAGAGAGAGGCCCAATATTAAAGTTCTGGAGGGAGTGAACAAACTGTGTAGGAGAGAGAGTATTCAAGTACAAAATGGGTAAGAGTTTTTTAGATGTTGTGAAAAAACCACATTTCTACCTATTCAGAAGTCATTAGTCTTTATTTCAAGAAAAGAAATAAAAATGTATATTTTTAATCTTTTTATACACCAGTGTCTAGTGACATGATTGACAACTTGGGGCTTTCAAATAAAGTCCATACTACTTGAATTTCCATACTGGTTCCATCAGAATTCATTTTTGTCCTACATTTCCAATTTCTCCAGAAAGTTCTATCCATGCACCCGAACCTCTGACTAGGCTTTCTGTTCCCCAAAATGTCATGAATTTTGTCTTACTTTTCTCTATATATCTGTCTCCTCTCCTCTTTCCTATCTCCCACCTTCTTATCCTCTTCTCTGCCACACTCCTACTTATCTTTAAAGACAAAATCCTTCTACTATATGCTCTGAATGTTTCTCTTCTCTATCAGAAACATTATCCCCTGATAACTCAGCTTCAAATCAGCTACCTGCATTCACAGTTATTCCTTGGAATGGGATATCTTCCAGTAACCTTTGAGTCACTCATTCAAACATTTCACCGTTCTGTTAAAACTCTCTTACTTCCAGTTCATCTGCTAATGAGAACAATAGTTTTTCAAGGGGCGCCTGGGTGGCTCAGGGGGTTAAGTGTGTGCCTTCAGCTTGAGTCATGATCTCGGAGTCCTAGGATGGAGCCCCATGTGGGGCTCCCTGCTCAGCGGGGAGCCTGCTTCTCCCTCTCCTCCCTGAGCTTCTCCCTCTTCTCCCTGCTTGTGCTCTCTCACTATCTCCGTCGCTGTCTCCATCTCTCTCAAATAAATAATCTTAAAAAACAATTTTTTTCAAGTCACTGAGACTTACAATCCATTTTCTTCTGCAGTTTCAACAATCCATCGCCTTCTGTCTTTACTTTCCCTGCCATTCAGCCCTGATTCCATGATCTACTGTTAAAATTCTTACCTTAGAAAAATCATCTTTTCTCCTCACCTTCTGTTGCACCTGGCTGTTGCAATCTCAACCATGGACACACCTAATCCATAAACCTCTGCCAACCCCTGAACAATTTAACTGGTCACAAATATTGGTAGCACCCTAATATGGTTACCTACTTCAAGAAGGCACTCAACACTTTCCATTCACCACACCCCATTTCTCCATAAAGAGTATTTCATACCTTCTCATTCTACTGATACCTCTGATCACCAATGCTCCCTCCTTCCATTCTCATCTAATGCTTTGTGTTCCCCACAGAAAATGAAGACTTTAAGTAGGAACTCCTTCCCTTTCAGCATGATATCTACAAATAAACCTACATCTGCACTCATCTTCTCTCTTTCTGCCAAAACAGAGCAAATATACCTTTCTGCCGAAGGTACTCCACACAAGCTCTGTATTCTGTCCTTTCCTATCTTCTCAGGAACCTTGCTACCATTTTTTTTTAAAGACTTGTGATTATTATCCCTTCAACCTTTTCTTCTATTTCATTTTCTTCCCATCAACATTTAAACATGATCTGTTGTCTCTATTATTTAAAAACTCCCTTCCCTTTCCTTCATCCCCTTCTAGGTATTGTCATATCTCTCCTCTTCCCATCATTACTGTATCAGTCACAGCTGAACTGCTCTGGCAGTGACTTAAGAAAGGGAGAAGAATAGAGCCACCTGGGTGGCTCAGGAGGTTAAGCGTCTGTCTTTAGCGCAGGTCATGATCCCACAGTCCTGCTCAGTGAGGAGCATGTTTCTCCCTCTCTGTCAAATAAATCAAATCTTAATCAGTCTGTCTCTCTCTCTTGTCAAATAAATAAAATCTTTTTAAAAAATAAAAAGAAAGGTAAACATATATTTTATTCTCATGATAGTGCAAATGTAAGTGGGCAGTCTATGGTGGATAGAAATCTCCGCTTCACAAAATCATCCAGGGATGCTGCTAGGACTTGGCTCTGCCATTGTCAGCATGTGGCTTCCATCTGGGTGCAGAAGCAGATACTTCTGTTGTAGCCATAGCCCACCCAGCAGGAGCAAGGAGAGTTCAGTAAACCCATTTGTCATTTAGGAGGTGGACAGGACTTAGACACAGAGCCACACCATGGACAATGAAGGCTAACGTGTCTCTCCTTTGATGGCATCCTGCCCAGCTAAAATTCAGGGTGCTCGATTCTTAAAAAAGTCAGAATGGATATGGGGGGCAATTATCACTCTCTGTCACCAAAACCAAGCTACTTTACCTCAATCCACTCTTTTATTAAGAGAAAACAAAACAAGGGGCACCTGAGTGGCTTAGTCGATTGAACATCCAGCTCTTGATTTCTGCTCCAGTCATGATCTCAGGGCCATGAGATGGAGCCCTGTGACAGATTCCACACTCAAAAGGGAGTCAGCTTGAGATTCTCTCTCCCTCTGCCTCTCCCCCACCCCACCCTCTGGCTTGTGCATGCACACATGCCCTCGCTCTCTCTCTCTAAAATAAAGAAATAAATCTTTTTAAAAAAAAAAACTTATTTTGAAAAAAAAAAACTTATTTTGAAGTATACACATGGCGAAATACAGACAACTTACGTAAGTTTAACACATAAATATAAAGCAAACATCTACATAACCACCACTAGGTCCAGAGACAGAACATTGTTCCCCCAGAACCCCCTTAATGCATTCTTCATTCCCCCTTGGAGTAATTTGCTATCTTGACTTTCGTAGTAATAATTATATTGTAGTTTTACCACATAGATGTAGAGCTCAAATACTATAGCCTAGTTTTGCCTTTTTGAACCTTTTTTGTTGTGTTCCATATTTACTTGAACTGAAAGTTCCATGTACAGTTTTGTCATTTCCCAGTCAAACTTCTTTAACTGCTCCCCATTATACTTGGAATAAAATTTAAAAGTGCACCTGTACCTCTTTCTCCCTCCAGTTCCACCTTTATCCACTCTGTTCTGAAAAAAACTGGCTTTCTTTCATTTTTTCAAACCCACCGAGCCCTTTCGTGTCTCAGGGCCTTTGCCTGAAATACTGTTCTCATCCTTCAGACCTCAGCTTCTAGGTCACTTCCTCAAAGAGGCCTGCCCTCATCATCCAGGCTCAGTGAAACATGTTTGTTGTGTTCTCTCTTGGATCTCTACAGTGTTTCTTCATTGAACTTGTATATTTATATGCATGACTATTGTAACATCTCTTTCCTATCAGTTAAGTAGCCTCTGTGACTATAGACGAGGTCTGTTTAATCCATCACTGTCTCTGCAAAATCCAGTACGTGGCACATAGTAGGGACATGAGATATATTTGTTGAAGGAGTCAATAAATGTTGTAATCGTTCTTTTAAGTACCTTTCCTCCCAAGAAGCCTATAATCATCTTGAGGGCTGGGATTAATTGTGAATCGAGTTGAATCGAATTAAATTAAATTAAATTGACTTGAGAGGCAGGTTCGCTCTAAATTCCATTGGAAATTTTTTTTTTAAGATTTTATTTATTTATTTATTTGACAGAGAGAGAGCACGAGTAGGCAGAGAGGCAGGCAGAGAGAGAGGGGGAAGCACGCTCCCCGCCGAGCAGAGATCCCAATGTGAGGCTTGATCCCAGGACCCTGAGATCATGACCTGAGCCGAAGGCAGAGGCCTTAACCCACTAAGCCACCCAGGCACCCCGGAAATTTTTTTTTTTTAAGTCAGACTACCTCATGGAAAAATATCTTATGAAATGAACTCTTTATGGTTTTATTGAAAAATAACCTTCAAAGGAAATAAAACATGCAGGGTGTTATAAATTAAAAGTGGTTATATAGGCTCAGTCATGCAAATTAACTAATGTGTTACATAACAAAACTTGAAATTTTCCTATAATTTCAAGTCCCCAAAGGAAAAAAAATCCTTAAAAAACAAAGCAGAACAAAATTATGTGAAATTAGTACAGAGCCGATAAATTTACTTTATAAATGTGTTCCCAAGGGACTGTAAAGAGACAATCCCTTGTCTCTTTACTGACTTTGAGCTGTAACATGGCTCATCTTTTCAGAATTCTGCCATTATGTTGTCTGTGCAAAGACAGTCATACCTGTGCTCTTGGCATTTCCCAATATTTATATATCCCTGCCAAAATAATAACCATGTCATCTTAAATTTCAGTGTATCTTACGTCTTCTTTTATGTAGTCCATTTTGATGATCTCTAAATAGATGCTATTTGTCTTTCGTAGACTAGTAACATAGTACTACAGGATGAATTATTTTTTTCCTGAATCTTTGCTCACCAACTGCTCACTGAATTCATTCACTTTCGCATTTTCTGTTTTCCCTTCTCTGTTTCCATGGAGAAGTATGTCAGTGATGTGTTGGACTCCATGGAAACAGATGAGCATCTCTTTCTACATACACAACTAATTAAATCGAACACTTTCTATGCCGCCCATTGTTCTAGAAGAGGACTGAAGAGGCTTTCCCTGACGGAGACATTATTTTAGTAGGAATTTTTAGTGCCTAACCTAATACAATGGATTAATGTTTTAACATATTACAGCCTCAATTCAGATGACTTAGGGCTCAGTCCTGGGATGTCAAAGCATAAACATACATAGTAAATTCCTCATATATCATGGCTATCATTTGTAGATATGTAGCTTTTTCTCTTAATTCAAATAATTTGGTTGAATACTGGCAATATAATTGATAATAGAATTTAGTAGGTTCATTTTAATACTATATAATGTAGTATCGTAGAAAGAATGTGGGTTTTAGAATCAGATAAACCCAAGTTTTGAGTTCTTGCTTTGTCACTTATTAGCAGTATTATCCTGGATAAGCCACTTAATCTTTCTGAGCCTCAATTCCTCATCTGAAAACTATAGACTATAATACTTTGCTTATGTGAGAGTTCAATGGGACAATGACAGTAAAACATCAAGGGTGATAATAATTAATAATACTGTATCATTTATTTGAAAGTTTCTAAGAATAGATCTTAAAAGTTCTCAACACAAGAAAAAAAAATGTAACTGTGTGGTGACAGATGTTAACTAGACTTACTGTGGTGATCATTTCACAATGTATACAAATATCAAATTATTATGTTGTACTTCTGCAACTAATATAATGATATATGCCAAGTATATCTGGAAAAAAAAAGATCTAGCATCACACCTGACACATAGTAGACAATATAAATAGGACCTTTTTACTGTTATTGTCAGGTTGGATTTAACAGTGAAATCATCGAGTCTTACATAGTTTCAGAAATGTCTCAAAATGGAAAATCACTAAATGCAATGAAGAATAATACTGTTTGCTTTGTGAAGACTGAACAGAATAATTTTTAGATATGCGTAGTGTGTAATGATGGTCCTATCATCGCTGCTAATAGTGTTTGGGTTGTTTGCAGTGGTAAAATGGCAAGACAGCACCATTCTGATTCTTCCATAACTTTTGATGCCCTATCAATGTCCTAAACAAGTCTAAGTTGTTTTGTCTCTTTGTTTATAATATCTCCCAACACAGTAGTGAGGTCCAGTGAGGAGTCTCACAAGTGGTAGAGCAGTGTGACATTATTTCAAGTTAGGTCTTCCTTTACCTCAACAATGACCTTGAATGTTAGGGTCATTCAATGTTTTATAAATGCTTATATACATATGTAGTTATTTTTAAAGATTTTTATTTATTTTTGAAAGAGAGAGAGTGAGCGTACACACACACACACACCCGTGCCTGAGCCAGGGGAGGGACAGAGGGGGAGGGAGAGGGAGAAGCAGATTATGCACTGAGCACTGAGCCCAACACACAGGGCTCGATCTCACCACCCTGAGATCATGACCTGAGCTGAAATCAAGAGTCAGATGCTTAACCAACTGAGCCACCTAGACACCACTATACATATGTGTTTATGGACTTACAAGTATATACATCCATACTAATAAAAGTAATGAAATTAGCCAGCATTTCATAAAGTTATGTTATATGTGCCAGGCACTGTGTAGGTGCTTTGCAACTCATTAAATAGCAAAATACTACAAAGAGTTTTGGGTGCTCTTGTTACCCTCATTTCATACATGAGGAAACTAAAGTATAGAGAGATTAAGTAACTTGTCTAATAAGTAACAGAACTTAGACTGAAGCTTAGAAGTCTGATTCCAAAGCTCATGCTTTTAACTTTGGAACTGTGGATCCTCCACGTAGGGGAGGTATTTCTGTGTGCACATGCACATTCTTATATATGAACACAGAGAGAATAAGAAACACAGGAGAGGAAGAACTGATTAGATCTAAACCTTGAGTTATGAATTTAATGGTTATCTAGGCTGGATCTTTCGATCTTTCTTTCTTTTCTTTCTCCTTTCCTTTTCCCTTTCTTTCTTTCTTTCTTTCTTTCTTTCTTTTTTCTTTCTTTCTTTCTTTCTTTCTTTCTTTCTTTCTTCCCTCCCCTCCCCCTCCCCCTCCCCTCCCCTCCCCTTTTAGATTTTATTTATTTGCCAGAGAGTGTGTAGGAGAGAGGGAGAGTATAAGCAAGGGGAGTGACAGGGAGAGGGAGAAGCAGGCTCCCCACTGATCAAGGAGCCCGATGTGGGACTCGCCAGGACTCCAGGTCATGACCTGAGCTGAAGGCAGATGCTTAAGTGACTGAGCCACCCAGGCGTCCCTAGGCTGGATTTTTCTAAACCATTTTTTGTGCTACAGGTATTTTTGGTAATCCGATAAAGTTTATGGGCCTCTTCTCAAAATAGATCTTAAGAGCTTTAAATATGATATACAGGAATCGGAAGAAAAGCAGCTATATTAAAATACACATGTCAAACTATTCTAAAATTATAATATAGCAATATACCTACAATCATTTTATTAACACATTAAATAGCAAAGTCTAATGGAAGATCTAATAGCTATGATAATTTCAAAATATCAATGAATATAGGGACACCTGGGTGGCTCAGTCCATTAAGCACCAGCTCTTGATTTGAGCTCATGTCATGATCTCAGGGTGCTGGGATCAAGCCCTGAGTTGGGTTCCATGCTCAGCCAGGGAATCTGCCTGTGGATTCACTTTCTTCTCTCCCCCTGTCCCTCTCCCCACTCATGCCCCCCCTTTCTGTAAAATAAATAAATAAATCTTAAAAAAAAGGCAGCGAGTATAAATCCTATTTTAATATGCCAACAACAACGATAATGAAAAAAATGTAAAAATATTTTGTAAAACCCTAAGTGACCTCAAAATGTAATATGTCCCTTTGTTATTATTATAATTCTCATTTTATATGTCAGGACACTGAGACTCAGAAGTTAAATTCAGTTGCAATAACCACACAGCTGAGACTCAAACCAACTTATTTGATTTTGAATCCTATGCCCTTTCCATTGTTTCCCTGTTGCCCTTATAATAATCAGCAAATCCTTTTTAAGTGACCACAAACTCCTTCCCAAGATTGTGACAGTACAAAAGGTGTGACGTAGGAAGTGGGTGAAAGCAGACGAAATGCATTTCTGATGCCACACACAGGTTAACATTTGAGAACCAGCGAAGAGGAGGTTAGGGGCGCCACGCGCCTGGGTGGCTCAGTGGGTTAAGCTGCTGCCTTGGCGCAGGTCATGATCTCAGGGTCATGGGATCGAGTCCTACATCGGGCTCCCAGCTCAGCGGAGAGTCTGCTTCTCCCTCTCCCTCCGCCTGCTGCGCTCTCTCTCTGTGTAAAAGAAATAAAAACCTTAAAAAAAATAAAAATAACAAGAGGAGGCTTTAGTAAGGAAGGCTAGACTGGCTCGTGGTGGACCATGTGGTGCAGCAGCCCTCGTGGAGACTGGCGCAGCCATCGCCAGAAGTGGCCGTCATGTCTCCTAACAGTGAAGCTGGAGCTCTGGTTTGGCCACACACCATTCGGCTTCAGCCAGCCTCAAAATAACTGCGTGCAGTGGGGCAGCGGCTTCCCGTCGTGACTCTAGCTCAGCTCTCAGAGCTGTGTTCAGGCCCAGCGCCTGGGGAACGCCGGCCCCAGTTGGTCATGGATTAGGGGCTGTCTCCACAGTTGCCAGAATAATTAAAACCGCACAGCACACTAGCCAGCTGCTTTCTATATTAGCTGCTTCTGACAGGAATTCAAATTCAAGTGCACTGCCGCCCAGTGAGTATTAATTTCCATCCCAAGCCCTACTACGTTTGCACAACGTGTTGCAGTTACCAGACACTTCCAAATGAGAAAGTACTTCACTTGAACATCAAACTCAGCTGTTGTGCAGACTGGAAGGGCACTGGCTAAATGTTATAATTGAGGGAACCGAGGAGGGGGGTAGGGTAGGCAGGTAAAGGCACGCGGCTCTCTCAGTTACTATCTTTTAGCCAAGAAGCTCAGAACCTGAGAGGACTCTCATGACTCAGAAACTAGCCATTAAGCCACTATCCCCCCCAAAAGCATCTCAAGACAGGACCAAAGGAGGCTGAATTCCACTTTTCTCATCGTAAATAGGGGAGACATGCTTTCAGGTCCTCAAAAACACAAATTCTGCCATATAGGCAAGCCTAACATATTGGATGGTGGTAAGGTAACCCAATTAAATCTTATCTCTTAGGAAGTGTAACACCAGTCACCCCAAAACAAGTGTTTCAGGGATTGAAGAGAAGGCTGGAGGTTTCCCTGTACCTTACAGAAGACTTGGGGAAAGCAAAGCACTGGGCCTAAAGTCCTGTATCCTAGGAGGTACAGTTACTATTAACCCCAAGGTGCTGACTTCACCATTTGGCCTTAAGAAGCCTGATCAGTTAGGGTTATCCCGGTATGTGGTGATTGCCTCCGTTTCTCAACATTTGTTCTTGTGACCACAGTTCCTAAATCTTCTCCCTCACTAAAGTTTTCAATGAGAAATTAAATGTGAATCACCATCAGCTTGCTAATCCTAGGTCCTACAGTCTTGCTCAACACGGGCAGACAAGGTGCCAGTAGAGAGTGTGCTTTCATCTTGAAAGACAACTAGAGACTGGCCTTGTTACTGCATATGTTCTACAAGTATCATTGTGACTCCAGGAGGGCTCACATGATAAAAGGAACATGTTCTACCTGTAAATATGTTTTAGTTTTGTTAGGGAGTTTGGGCTTAAATGAGTCCTTTTGTACAGATGCAGTGATAGAATCTCTAGAGTCTTCTGGATTGGATATTAGAAGCCCTTGTGGAGGGAATGATAGCTAGTTTTGTTTTACTGCTCAGAAGACTTGTGCACCAGGTCTTCTGTTATCAGATACATTGAATCAAATGCAGAACTTGCCTCCATCTTCAAAACCAAGACTCTAAAGAACGCCTGCCTTCCTCAGGAGTTACACACAAATTATAAGGCTCTTTCAGATTTCAAGAGCAGTGACCTTTCTTGATATGTTACCAGAATACATGGGAACATGGATCAGCAAAGCAAGTTATCTAAGAAACTATAAAGTACTTCTGGGTCCTATTATGTCCAAGATTTAAATACATATTTAAATATTTAGAGCCAAGATAGTGGCTTGATTCCAGGCACAAAACAACCCAGACAGAAGTGCAACGCCTTCTTTTTCTTCCCCTACCATTTATATTTCCCTTTAAAAATACTTCATTTGATCAGTTTTCCTCCTGCATTAGCAGAGTTTATGCCATATCACCTTAAAAGTAACTGGCTTCCCTCATTTTCAACTTGTATCTTACCCTCAACTTATATATGAATACCTGATCATTGTCATGAAAGTAGCAACATTTTTTCACTTCAAGTGCAAGCCTGGAGGTATCCTTTGTTGTTTTTAAAGATTTTTTTTTTTTAATTCTTATTTATTTGACAGAGAGAGAAAGAGAGGGATCACAAGCAGGCAGAGAGGCAGGCAGAGAGAGAGGGGGAAGCAGGCTCCCCGCTGAGCAGAGAGCCCGATGCGGGGCTCGATCCCAGGACCCTGAGATCATGACCTGAGCCGAAGGCAGAGGCTTTAACCCACTGAGCCACCCAGGCACCCTTCTTTTGTTGTTTTTAAGTAAACTTTATTGAAGTACAATACTGTAAATACAGTAAACTTAATCCTCGGTAGTCTACAGTTACTTAATTTTAACAAATATGGAGTCATGTAATCACCACTATCAAGATGTAGGCAAGTTGTACCACACCCCAAAATGTCTGTGTCCCTTTACAATCAATCCCTCCCCACATCCCAGTCGCTGGCAATCACTGGTCTGTTATCTTTCCCTATAGGTTTACTTTTCCAGAATGTGCTATAAATGAATACCATATGTATCCTTTGAAACAGAGTTCTTTCACTTGGCATAAATGTGTTTGAGACTTTTCCTTGTTAAGGAGATCAGTAGTTCATTCATTTTTATTACTGAGCAGTGTTCTACTGTATAGAAGACTACAGTTCTTTTGTCATTCTCCACTAGGACAATGGGGATGTTTCCGGTTTTTAGCAATTATGAATGAGGCTTCCATAAACATCCAAATACAAGTTCCTATGTGAATATAAGCTTTCATGCTTTTGTTTCTTCTGAGTAAACACCTAGGAAAGAGATTATTGGGCTATGTAGTATGTTTATATTTAATGTAATAAGAAACAGAGTTTTCTTTAGTGGCTGAGCCATCTTGAATTACTTCCAGTGATGTCTGAGAGTTCTAGTTGTTCTATATCCTCACCAGCATTTGCTGTTGTCAGGTTTGTTTTAAGGTTGGGTTTTGTTTTAGCCATCCCAATAGATATGTAATTGTATCATATTACTATTTGAATTTGCATTTCCCTCTGTATTGATGTGGGGCATTTTTCCATATGCTTGTTCAGGGAATAAAGGAATAAACATTATTCAGGGAAATGTTTATTCAAAACTTTTGCCCATTTTTAAATTTCATTATCTGTCTTTTTATTATTCAGTTGTAAGAATTCTTTTTTGGTGATGTTGAGTTTTATAAGTTCTTTATGTATCTTGGATACTAACCCTTTATCAGATATGTTATTTGCAAATACTTCTCCCATTCTGTGGGTCGCCTGTTAGTTTTGTTGCTTTATTCTAGGTAAGAGACCTTACCAGATATGTGTTTTGCAAATATTTTCTCCCAATTTGTGGCAGTCTTTTTATCTTCTTAACAGTTCTTAGAAACAGAATTTTTAATGTGGGTGCAATCCAATTTATCAGTTTTTAAAATGGATTGTTCTTTGGTATCATGTCTAAGAAATCTTTTTCTGATCCAAGGTCACAGAGATTGTCACTTTGGTTTGCTTCTAAAAGTTTTATAAAGTCATAGAGGTCTTACATTTAAGATTGTGATTGACTATGAGATAATTTTTGTGTATGGTGAAAAGTATAGGTTGAGAGTTTCTGATTTGTTCATTTTTTGTTTTTGGATATGAATTCCAGTTTTTTCAGTGCCATTTGTTTAAGACTACCCATTGGTTTGCCTTTGCACCTTTGTCAAAAGTCAATTGATCCTGGGGTGCCTGGGTGGCTCAGTCGTTAAGCGTCTGCCTTTGGCTTAGGTCATGATCCCAGGGTCCTGGGATCGAGCCCCGCATCGGGCTCCTTGCTCGGCAGGAAGCCTGCTTCTCCCGCTACCATTCCCTCTGCTTGTGTTCCCTCTCTCGCTGTGTTTCTCTCTGTCAAATAAAAAAAAAATAAAGTCAATTGATCCTATCCTTTTATAGGTCTATTTTAGTACTCTCAATTCTATCCTATTCGTGTGTGTGTGTGTCTTTTTTTTTTTTTTTTTTTTTGCTATTTAACTTAAATTTGAATTTATGGGGATAAAATTGTTTGTAATATTCCCATATTTTCCATTTAATAACTTAAGGCTCCATAGTGTTTTCCCTGCTTTCATTTCTGATATTGGAAATTTCTGACTGCTCTGTTTTTAATGATCACTCTGATCAGAGATTTATCAATTTCATTGATATTTTCTAAGAACCAACTTTTAGCTACATTGATTTTTCTCTAGTGTTTTTCTAATTTTAATTTCATTGATCTCTGCTCTTATCTTTATTATGTACTTCCTCTGCTTGTTTTGGATTATTTGGTCTTCTTTTTTTAGTATGCTAAGGTAGAAGTATAGATCATTGATTTAAACTCTTGTTCTACTGTAATACAAGTACTCAACGCTGTATATTTCCTTCCAAGCCCCTTCATGTGTAGAGTAGGAACCTTACAACACTACTCTTATTTTCATTCATTTAATTATGTTTTTTAATTTCCCTTGAGATTTTCTCTGTAAAATCCAAATGTTTATTTGGATAATAAATAAACAAATAATTTTAAAAATATATTTATTTATTTATTACATAAATTACAGAGATTTTCTCTGTAAAATCCAGATAATCCAAAACTCATGGATTATCTATGTGATGTTTAATACCTACATAGTGATTTTCCATTATCTTTCTGTTACTGATTTCTAGTTTAATTACATTATTGTCAGAGAATATACTTTATATAACTTCACTTCTTTAAATCTGTTAATGTTTGTTTTATGACCACTATATGGTCTATTTTGGTGAATGGTCCCATCAATGTTTTAAAAGATTATATATCTGGTTGTTGTTGAGTGACACAATCAATGAATATCCGTTATATCCTGCTGCTTTATAGCAGTATTCCATTCTTTTCTATCCTTGCTGCTTTTCATTTTAGCAGTTCAAGCAATTATTGAAAGAGGGGTATTGAAGTTACCAATTATAATTGTAAATTTTTCAAATGTTTCATCCAATTCTATCAGTTTTGCTACATGTATTTTGAAGCTCCATGATTTAGTACATACACATTTAGGATTGTTAAGTGTTTTTGGTGAATTGATCCCTTTATCATTATATAATGTTTCTGTTTGTCCCTGGTAATTATCTTTGGTCTGAAATCTATTTTATAAGATATTAATATCTGATGTTAATCAGCTTTCTTTTAATTCATATTTACATAGCATACCTGTGCTCATTCTTTTACTTTTAACCTCTCTTTTTTTGTTGGTGTGTTTTTTATCATTTACCTTTAATGTAACTTAATGTTAAGATTTAGGATTTCCAGTACTATGCATTTACTGTTTGCTCTCTTTTTCATTCCTGTTTTTTTTTCTTTCCTGTCTTCCTCTGAATTTCTTGAATGTTTTTAGTATTCCATTTTAAATTATAATAATAGGGCTATTTGTAACACCTTTTTGAGAATGACCATACATCCATCCCACACAATTCACCAATTTAAAATACAACTCAATGGATTTCCTATATTCAGAGTATAGATACATCACTACAATTAATTTTAGAACAATTACCCACCCCTGGAAGAAATCCTATCCCCCTTAGCTATGACCCCTTTAATACCTCCCCTTCTTCCCAGTCCTAGGCAAACGCTGGATATAGAATTCTTTTTTTTTTTTTTTAAGATTTTATTTATTTGACAGAGAGAAACACAGCGAGAGAGGGAACACAAGCAGAGGGAATGGTAGCGGGAGAAGCAGGCCTCCTGCCGAGCAGAGAGCCCGATGTGGGGCTTGATCCCAGGACTCTGGGATCATGGCCTGAGCCGAAGGCAGACGCTTAACGACTGAGCCACCCAGGTGCCCCTAGAATTCTTGGTTAACAGTTCATCCCCACCCTTACCCCCAACACTTGAAAAATGTTGTGTCATTGCCTTCTTGACTCCATAGTTTCTCATGAGAAATACACTGTTATTTGAAATCTTTTTCCCCTGTAGTTAATATGTTGTTTCTTTCTGGCTGCTGTCTTTCTTCTTTAGTTTTCAGGAATTTGATTATGATTGACATAGGGGTTTCTAGGGGTTTATTCTATTTGAGTTTTGCTCAGCTTTTTAAATCTGTAGGTCCATGTGTTTCACCATATTTGCACCATTTCCAGCCATTATTCCCTCAAATATTTTTTAGCCCTTCATTCTTTTTCCTCTCTTTCTGGAACTCTGATGCCATGAATGGTAGGTATTTTGTTACTGTCTTGCAGAGCCCTGAGATTCTGTGGATTCTTTTTGTTTCTGTGTTTTCTATCAGCTATTCAGCTTGGATAATATTTATTGGTCTATCATCAAGTTCAGTGATTCTTTCCTCTGTCATCTCCATTCAATGAAGTTTTTATTTTAGTTATTTTGCTTACTTATTTATTAAATGTTTATTATTATGAAATTTTCATTTGATTCATCTTTATATTCTGCCCTTCTTTGCTCCAACCTTGTATTTTCCTTTTGTTTTAAGAGTATTCATAATTACTTCTTGGAGCATTTTTATTATAGTTGCTTTAAAATCCTTGTCAGATAATTCTTATATCTGTATTATCACAGTATTAGTGTCTGTTGATTGTCTTTTTTTGTTTAAGCTAATGTTTTTCTGGTTCTAACTTTGTCTAATAATTTTGGGTTATATCTTGGATATTTTGTATATTATGTTATGAGACTCTGGATCCTATTTAAATCTTCTGTTTAATAGACTGACGATCTGATCAGGTTTAGAATGAGCTTTCTGTTCCAGTTTTGTGGACTGTGGTTCTAATGTCAAGGTAGTTTTCACAGTTCTTGCAAGGCTTTTCGGTCTGCCCTACCTATGTGCTACCCAACGTCATTTAGAATCTGGGCAATATTCCACCCACAGTTCAATTCTCAAAACTTTTGCTCCTTTGATTCTGGTTACTTTCACACGTGGGTTGTTCAGAGTTGTTTGACTTCATGCACCAATTTAAAGAATTGCTTTCTCCAACCTCCTTCTCTCCATAATCCTCCCTGCTTCTCTATTTGGGAAGGGCTAAGATACTATTTCATTGCTATCCTTTGCTTAACTCAGGACATGATGGTTTATAGAGCTCCTCGCCACAGTCTCTGCAGTGCCCAGTGGGGAGGAAAAGAGGTACAGTTTCTTTCATTGTATGTGCTTTGAGTAGAGCCAGGTATAAGTATTCAAAGGGCTACCCTCTTCCCAATCTTTTGACTGGAGAGAGCAGGCTTCCTGGGAAATTTTGTGTCTGCTCTTTTGTGTTTCTGGTTGTGGGCTACTTTAGCCCCAGACTGTAATTAGGGGGCAAAAAAAAAAAAAAAAAAAAGACAAGGAACTCGCCATCAGGTTCTTCTGAGTCCCATAGTCCCAAGACAGTTTGCCCTCTTTTCTCCACCTTTCATGTATTTGCCGGGGGTTTTTAGTTGTAATTAGCGGAAGAATCTGGGTAGTATACATTTGCTCCATACTGTCAAAAATGGGAAGCCAATCATGATTCAGTTTTGTATCTCTCATAAAAACATGCCACAATTCTTAGCGTTTAGTCTCTGAAAGAAAGGAGTGAGGAAAACAAGTAGGTCCATATCTCATAATATTAATTCAGCATAACATATAGTAGTTAAGAATATGGCCTTTAGAATCAATTATCAGTTTGAATTTTAGCTCCACCTACTTTCAGTGTAATACAAACAGGTTACTTAACTTCTCTGAGTCTCAGTTTCCTACACTATGGGGATGGTAATATCTATCTCGTAGGGTAAGTAAAAGTGGCATGTATTTCATGCTTTTAACACAGAGCTTGCTAATAAAGTTAGTAAATGTAGCTCCTGGTTTATTAGTATAACGACAGCAATTATCAGATATCACTATCTGTTTCTTGCACTCATAGGAAACTCTGCCCTTAAAGACAAAGAAGATCAATTTGGGAGGACACCGCTTATGTATTGTGTGTTGGCTGACAGACTGGATTGTGCAGATGCTCTCCTGAAGGCAGGAGCAGATGTTAATAAAACAGACCACAGCCAGAGAACAGCCCTCCATCTTGCAGCTCAAAAGGTGAGAAGTTAAATTACTTTGAAGTGTAAACCTTTAGTGAGGTATTTATAAGTTGATTAATGGAACTATGCAATTGACAGATGATAAAGAAATCACAAGTCTGTGACTCTTAGTTTCATATGCTTTCTCTAAAAACAGTCTAAACTGCAGAGAATAAAATGTAGATAATCATCAGTGGTTCCATTCATTTATCCAAGTTCCTTGAGCAATGGATTCATTTTATGATCTAAGGTTAAGTAAGTCAAGGAAAAGGAATCAAAATTGTATGTATAATACGATCAAACCATATTACAAATCAATTTATGCTTGGGGAAAGCAAAGGCCACAAAGAAAAACACTAAGATATATATATTTTAAAGATTTTATTCATTTATTTGAGAGAGAGAGAGAAAAAACATAGAGGGAGCAGGAGAAGTGACTCCCCACTGAGCCGAGAGCCCAATGTGGGGCTTGATCCCAGTACACTGGGATCACAACCCGAGCCAAAGGCAGATGCTTAACTGACTAAACCAGCCAGGTGCCCCAACACTAAGATATTAATAGTGGTTGGGTTTTAATGTTGATAATACTTGGTACTTTTTACTGTTTAAAAATTTTCCCCTGACAAGTATTAATTACTTTTACAACAAAAATTTGCTGGCTCTCTTCAAGTATGGGCATTAAGAAACATAAAAGAAATTTCTTTTCCAAATGTATTTCAACTTTTAAAAAGTCTAAAACTATATTGCCAGTAAAAAGGATTTCAGGTTTTTTGTTTTTTTTTTTTTTTTGGATTTCAGGTTTTTTAGAGGTATTGTTAAGAGCTAAGATTTTTAAGATAAATATATCAAAAAATTAAAATGGGAAACACCTAAATTTATTGAAAGACTTACTTATCTGAAAATGATTTTTCCCTCCATAAAATTGTGGTGTATAAAATATATTTCCAGTGCCTGATATTTTCCTTTTTATTATTTTAGACCTATATTTTTGGAATAAAAAGCAATAAAAATGAGATCCAGCAGAAACTATTAGAGTTATTTCCCATTAAAAAATGTGAACCAGATATAGCTGATTAATTGAGGGGTTAGAAAAATACCTTTTTCATTAGTTGAATACATAAAAAGAGACTGACATTAAGATATACTACTGAATATGCTAGTTACATGCTGTGATCATTTAGGTCTGTCAGGTTATTCCTGAAGTTATTGCTCTTGAATTTGCTTTTCATTACAGTAATTTTTAAAAAATCTCCCTCATTTTCAATTTCGGTTTTAACTACTGCGTAGGTATTTATAACCTTTCACCTAGGCTTGTCAGCTGTTAAAATTATTCAGTCAGGAAGGGTAACGCCATTTAACTTGTTCTCATTAAAAAGTAAACATTTCAGATTAGAAATAGCCCCAGTATTATGAATTTGATACACTTTAGATTTTTCACTGTGGTTCATTTAGGTTTAAAACCCAACTTCAGAAATGTAGGTTGGAACAACCTAACTTCACATCAGGTGGGTCATGTGAAAAAACTGTTGATGAGCCTCCAGTCCTCTCTGTAGAGGTAGAAAGTGACCCAAAGGTGAGAGAAGGGGTCAGTTATAAGTCTCTCCACAAGATGTGGTGCATTGTTTTCTTCTGCTTTTTGTTTCTCCATTATTTTAACTGTGATTTCCTACAGCATCAAAGAATAAATAGAACTATGATTTACATGTCACAATTTACATAGCTGATTTCATAAATAGCACATTTCATGGTCTTTCGACTCTCTGATAATTACGCATTTCCCCCTTTCTCTCTGTTGTGGTTTGTTTTTGCATATTTGCCAAAAGCGGCAATCTATCTTTAGGCTATACTAGCACTGGTAGAATTTCCAGAACAAGGGTGGTAATAAATCTCTACTCTGTCCAGATCCAAAATGGGTATTGCATTTCATTTTGTGCTTTCTGCAAAAGCACCATTATTTTCAAAATCAGTGATCATATAGATCCAGCAGGAATAAGATAGTGAAGAGTCTAGAAGTAACTCTCAAAGAATAGTTGGAGATATGTCCCAGGTCTATAGCACACCCTGCCTCTGAGTGAACACACACACAAATTCTCTTTGGAGAAAACATCTTCACCCTAAACTTCCATGATTCCCCCATATGACATAGACCAAACAAGATCTCACAGTGAAAGATCCCCAAATATATGAGGAAGCAATCTACCACAAATGAGAATCAGCAGAAACAATAAACAAATGTATTCCCTCAGAAAACTTCGATATTGGCATCATTAGAAACACAATGTAAAATAACAATTGATTGAATGGATAAAGATAGAAAAGAAGAGGGCTGCCTGGGTGGCTCAGTTGGTTGAGCATCTGACTCTTAATTCTGGCTCAGGTCATGATCTCAGGGTTGTGGGGTCGAGCCCAGCATCAAGCTCCACACTGGGCATGGAGTCCACTTGGGATTCTCTCTCTCCCTCTGTCCTCCCCCCACCTCTGGCCCTTGCATGTGCACGAGAAAGAAGGAAAGGAAAGGAAGGGAAGAGGAGGGGAGGGGAGGGGAGGGGAGGGGAGGGGAGGGGAAGGGAAGGGAAGGGAAGGGAA
>CM053615.1:51235856-51256605 GCA_028646535.1 Procyon lotor
GAACAGTCAGCATAAGCTGGGTCTAAGAAATTAGTCATTCAGAGAAGAGAAGCATGGGGAATGAGCCCCACATTTATCTGGCTGTATCCTTTAAGGCGTCTTCCAAAGTGGAATGCAAAAGAATACAACCTTAGCAGGAAGCAATTGTCTTGGTAGGCTGAGAAACCACAGGTAGAGCCTGGCATTAGCAGTAGCTAGAACGTGGAAGGGCAAAATCTTGGAGAGAAGGAACCCAAAAATCTGGGTACAAATTCCTTCTAAATCATTAGCAGATTTCTAAACTGTGCTTGTGCTGGGCGAGGCTCAAAGAAACCCAGCACTAAACAACAGCTGGGAGACTACTCAGCTAAGCAGAGATTGTTTTAAAATTGTCCTGTATTTTCTTTCCGACATAAGTCTTTAATACATAACAGGTTGATTTTTATGTAGGGGTCCGTTCTCATTTTAAATTGTATGAATAACTCATTTTCCCAGGACAACCTAGCTCATTAATTTGTAACCATGTGAGTCTGTGCTCTGTGCCAGGACCAGGCTTTTGGACTACGTACCTCCTGTGGTTTTTTGTTTTGTTTTGTTTTTAATTATGGTTTTTAAATAAAGTATCCTAATACAAGGGAGCTACTTAGGAAATTTGAAAATAAAAGTTACACCATCAAAGTGCTTTAGGGAGATGAATATGGCAACTAAAGCTCTTAGAAGAGGAGATACTTAGAATGCTATTACAGTTCAGGCCAACAGAGAGGAGGAGTTTGATCCAAGAGATATATTGTAGAGGTAGAACAGTTCATTCATTAAGTAGTTGCCATATGTCTACTATGTACTAGTAGGTGTATAGAGGAACACCTAGAGGAAATATTAAAAAGTGAATCACATATGTCTGCTGTTAAAAAGTACTCTCCATGCTGATCCCTATTAAATTTCCATTTGTCTTTGTTTAGTGAACCTCTCTGATATATCACATATCAAATATTCTTTCCATGTATTGTCTATCCCACTTACTTCTGTTATCTGTGAACTCAGAAGTGTGCTATTTGGGTAATCATCAATATTCATGTATGTGTGCACGAATGCATTCATTCAACATATGTTCATTCTGTTACTGTGTAACAGGTGCTGTGCTAGGGCCTTGGAATACGAAGATGAAAGACAGGATTCCTGCTCTTAAATTGCTTACAAAACTCATGGATAAAGATATCAAGTGATAATTAAAGCTGGCCTGTCTCCCTTATATATCTTAGTGTTTTATAAAATATCAACAGCCATGCCATGTAAATAATCATTTACTACTACTGACCTGAAGACTAGCCATTCCCATATGTTACTTGCTATGTTTTTGCTTTTTTTGTGTGATAGTGAACTAATTATGTTGTCTTCCATTCAGTTTATTAGTAGGAAAAACTTGTTCCCATAACATTTTGGTCATGTCTCCATTAGAGGCCCATTACCTTGTATTGTAATTATTGCTTACTTGTCTCTTTCCCACTAGACTGGATCTGCAGGCAAGAACCTTGTTTTATTTATTTTTGAATTCCCTAGAACCTAACATGGTGTCTGACATGCTTTGGTTGAATGAATGAATACACTTTGGGTTACTTACATAGAAAGTCATTATTAATACAAATGCTAGACACTTGTTTATTAGAAACATTTATCCAGTTTCAAAATATATATATGGGAAAAACTTATTGAACTGTGCTGATTGGCTTAGTTATTTTGACACATACTCACTACTCCGGAAACAAATTGCTGTTAGTCCAAGCAGCTAAGAGAATGGTACCCACAAGAATAAAATTAATCTCAATATACTGAACATCTGTACCTAATTTGTTTTTCATTTGTACCCTCAGTATAATCCAAGAAAGCAATCAGTCATACCTTTTCTGGGTTTCCACAAAAGATATCTAATTGTTAGAAATGTTTTCCTCCAGGGAATCTACTATTTCTCTGACTTCCACAGATACATTTATTTGTTAATAAGGATAAAAAAGCCTTAGCAATCTTACTAAATGTTAATAGTTATGCATTTTTAATCTTCCAGAGGGTTATTAATTTGGCTTCAAGAAGATTAAGACTACCCACTCTGAAAAATTATATCATGTCAAACACAAAAACTAAAGAAGCTTCAGATTATGGTTGTGTTGTGTGTATGTGTGTGTGTGTGTGTGTGTGTGTGTTTAATTCACCATAGAATTCTCAATTCATCTATGAAAACTGAATACTAATTTTAATTAATATTCATTTTTGAGATATGCTATTCCCATGTTAATGACTTACAAAAATTAAAGAAGAGTAGAATGCCTCTAATAGTTTTCAGGAAAACTTTAATACCAGTTGACAATATTAGGATATTGGATTCCCTTATTTTATACACACTCACCCTTATACATGAACACACTGAACAATCCATCTCCCAGTCCCCTGGAACTCTATATTCCTGTGTATATATGTACATACACATACATATATATATATATATATATATACTTATATTTAACTCCCTCCCTACCCCCATTAAACTATATTCCCCCCGATGAACGCTATATGAAGGCAAAGGCTATGTCTTATTTGATTTATTAGTTCCAGTCTTAGTACAACTCCTGCCATTTGAAAAAGACTCAGTTCATGTTTGTTTAATGAATACGTGAATGAAGGAATGAATCAGTAAATCGAACATCACATAGATTTATTATGAGTGGTATGATCTTCGAAACTATTGAAGTATAAATTAGTTGTTATATTTATTCCTTTTTTTAAAGATTATTTATTTATTTATTTGACAGAGAGAGAGAGATCACAAGTAGGCAGAGAGGCAGACAGAGAGGGTGAAGCAGGCTCCCCACCGAGCAGAGAGCCTCCAATGTGGGGCTCGATCCCAGGACCCCGAGATCATGACCTGAGCCGAAGGCAGAGGCTTTAACCCACTGAGCCACCCAGGCGCCCTATTTATTCCTTTTCATTATCCATCCCACCCCCTTATAATTTTGCTAGCAGTGTTTTACAAGACTCTGTGAGCTTAATTTCCCATCAGATATCCCTCTTGTATGCCTCAGTTTCCTCATCTTTAAAAATGGAACAACACACTTCTCCCTGTCTACTTTTTAAGAATGATGTTTCCTTAGATATAAAGCATTTTACTTGGTAGAGAAATATGCTCTCTCAGACTGTTGGTTGTCAGTATTATTGCCAGTCATCGTACTGCAAAATAGGTATCAACTTCAAACTACTCTTTAGGAATCAGTAGATGTCACAGATAAAAGAGCCCTTCAGGATAGTCTAGTCCAATTTGTTATGGATGAAGAAATTGAGCCAATTCTCCTTTCAATGCTCTTTTCTTGGCAAATTATTCATCATTCTTTTTGCCTTTGCCTAAACCTGAATGTTTTTGTCTTGTTTTTTTTTAAGTTTTCACTTAAATTCCCATATAGTTAAAGTACGGTGTAATATTAGTTTCAGGTGTACAGTTTAGTGATTCAGTACTTCCATACAATACCTGCTGCTCATCAGGACAAGTATCCTCCTTAATCCCCATCACCTGTTTCACCCATCCCCCACCATTCTCCCCTCTGGTGACCATCAGTTTGTTCTCTATAGTTATTAAGAGTTTGTCTCTTGGTTTGCCTCCCTCTCTCTCTTTCCCCCTTTGCTCATTTGTTTTGTTTGTTAAATTCCATGTATGACTGAAATCAGATAGTATTTGTCTTGCTCTGACTTGTTTCACTTATCATTATACTATGTAGCTCCATCTATGTTGTTGCAAATGGCAAGATTTCATTCTTTTTTAGGGCTGAATAATATTCCTGTGTGTGTGTGTGTGTGTGTGTGTGTGTGTGTGTGTGTGAATATATATATACCACATCTTCTTTATCCATTCATCAGTCATTGGACATTTGGGCTATTTCCATAGTTTGGCTATTGTAGATAATTCCGCTATAAACATTGGGGTGCCAACAGATACATGAAAAGATGCTCAACATCACTCATCATCAGGGAAATGCAAATCAAAACTACAATGAGATATCAGCTCACACTTGTGAGAATGACTAAAATCAACAACACAAGAAACAACAGGTGTTGGCAAGGATACAAAGAAAGGGGAACGTCCTACACTGTTGGTGAGGATGCAAACTGGTGCAGCCACTGTGGAAAACAGTATAGAGGTTCCTCAAAAATTAAAAATAGAACTACTTTATGACCCAACAGTTGCACTACCAGGTATTTACCTAAAGAATACAAAATACTAGTTCAAAGGGATACATGCACCCTGATATTTAAATTAATTATTTTAAAATTATAGATAAGAATAGAGAATATCATTAAAAATACTCAGCTATATAATATCCAGAAGAGATAAAATTGAATATTTTTTATTTTTCTTCCAGATATTCTTTGATGAAATAAAGCAGTATAGGTGCACCTGAAGTTTTCTTTTTATCCTCCCAAATCCCATTCCCCTCTTTTTCTACATTCTTTTTTTTTTTTTTTTTAAAGATTTTTTTTTTTTTTTTTTTAATTTATTTGACAGAGAGAAACACAGCGAGAGAGGGAACACAAGCAGAGGGACTGGTAGTGGGAGAAGCAGGCTTTCTGCAGAGCAGAGAGCCCGATGCGGGGCTCGATCCCAGGGCCCTGGGATCTGACCTGGGCCGAAGGCAGACGCTTAACGACTGAGCCACCCAGGCGCCCCTTTTTCTACATTCTTAACTTATCTTAATTTTGGTGGTTTCAATTCCCATGCATATTTTTCTACCTTTATTTTATATGGATATAAAATTTCAGGTGTACCATTATGGTATTATTTCAGTGTTTTTATTATTTTTTATTATATATTATTACAGTATTATTTCATTTATTTTAGTATTACAGTATTTTTATATATTTTTATTATATATTATTACAGTATTATTTCACGTTTTAAAAATCATTGTATAAATGGTATTATACTTTGTGTCATTCCCCAACTTGCTTTTTTAACTCAACCTTATGTTTTTGAGATTTCTTGATTTTGAGGTATATGTTGAAATGTGTAACTCTGTTCCCAAAAGATTATATACGGATGCTCAAAAGATACATGCAAAGGTGATCAACCTCATTACTACTTAGATAAATGCAAATTAAAGCCACAGTGAGATACTATACAACCACCTGAATGTCTAAAATGAAAAAGTCTGATAATACCAATTGATGGTGAGGATATGGAACAACTGGAACATTTGTAGTGAGAATACAAATTGATTAATCTACTCTAGAAAGCAGTTTGACTCTAACAAGTACTATTTGTAGGTAGGATAAGGAAGAACAGAATCAAGAATGGTTTCTGACCTAGGTTTTGAAGCACTTTGGTCGCACTTCCCCAGCATTAGCTTCAAGAGCTCTAGGAAAGTCCTATAAACTTGAGCATGCATCAGAATCACCTGGAGGTGTTCAGTAGGTACTTCCAGGCTTCTCTGTGGCTGTATTCACTCGTTAGTTCATTTTAAAATAATTTAGTAAGTGCCCACTCTACCACAAACTATATACCTAATGGATATCTGAAGAGTAAATGAATGAGATTTTGGCCATTGGTATGGTCCTAAAAGAAGGCACCAAAAGACATCCGTGATTGCCTGCATTACTTAGAAACATAGGGAAGTCTGAGTGTATGAAACCCTTATGTTCTGGAATGTTAATGATCTCTCAGGAAATCTCTGAACTGAGATGGGTGATGTTAGACAACTCTTAGAGTTTTCCCCATTTCACTTCATTTCTAGTTAGGCTGCCTTTTCCAGGCAGGCAGAAAGTCCTAGGCTAAAGAATCTTTGCTTTGCTTTAGTATGTTCCAGCTTCTGAGGTTTCCAAATAAGCTTCAAGTTTGTTCTCCGAGTATTTAGAAATTATCTTTAAACCTGCCCTCTGGTTTTCCAGTTTAGAAACTAGTTTCTTCTTTCCTTCCTCCCCTTCCCTTCCTCCCTTCCTCCCTTCCTCCCTTCCTCCCTTCCTCCCTCCCTTCCTCCCTCCCTTCCTCCCTTCCTCCCTTCCTCCCTTCCTCCCTTCCTTCCTTCCAAGTGGCTCCATGCCCAGCATGGAGGCCAACTTCGGGATTGAACTCGTGACCCTGAGATCAAGACCTGAGCTGAGATCAAGAGTTAGATGCTTAACCAGCTGAGCCACCCAGATGTCCCTAGAAACTGGTTTCAGATATTTAGGATTATAGATTCAAGAGTGTTCCAACCAAATCCAGAACTGGTCTGCTTTTAAATAAATCTGAGAATTGAAATCAAAACCTATCTGTCCTTTAATGCTTTCACCATAATTAATGTATGTCTACCTGCATCGATGAGATGTGTAGTGACAGGGAAGAACATGTCAACAAGTCTTCATTGAAATCACTACTTTGAATTTTTCTAACATAATTCCAGTAAAAAAAAAAACAAAAACAAAACAAAAAAAACATTCGTTTAGTTCCATAGCAGCTTTATAGCAGTTGGAACAGTTAAATATGATCTATTCTGTATAAGTAATTCAGGTATAGTTTGACTGAATTCTTCTATGTCACTTTGATACTTATAGAGTCAAGAATTATCTAGTTTTTCCGATTCCCAGTTCAGTGCTCCTAGTAATGCTCCACTGAAAGAAAACTTACATACTTTCAGGAGGCTTACTTTCTCAGTCTTCTGATTCTTCTGACCTAGAGTCATTCCCAAATCCAGCTTCCCAGTCAAACCTCCAAAGAAGTACCTACAGGTTTCCTTCTCATGGGCCAGATTCAGAATTTAACCTAGAGCTTCTACTACTACTACTACTGCTACTTTCTTCTCCTTCTCCTTCTCCTTCTCCCTCTCCCTCTCCCTCTCCCTCTCCCTCTCCCTCTCCTTCTCCTTCTCCTCCCCGCCCCTTCTTCTTCTTCTGAGAGGGAGAGGGAAGAGAAAGAGAGAATCCTAAACACGCTCCATGTCCAGGGTGGAGCCCAACGTGGGGCTTGATCTCATGACCTTGAGATCATGACCTGAGCTGAAATAAAGAGCTGGACACTTAACTGAGCCCCAAGGCACCCTCAGAGCTTCCTCTTTTACATTAGTATTTTACCTTAGTGTTATGATGCCTCTCAAACACAGCAGAACAGCCTTGCAGATTGTATTTTAAAATCCATGTGGCTCACTGAATTTTGTAACATATTCCTGTTTCCTATAACCATGGTCATTTTCTAATCATCTTTATCTCTTTGCTGACCCCCAGTTTTACTAAGTCATGAAAATACAAGCATCTGCTTTCTATGAATAGATTAGAGATCCTCACAAGCCTAGATTCCCATGGAAACCAATCAAAAACTAAAAGGAAAAGAAAGAGTATATATTGAATTTCCCTGAGACCTACAGCTTGTTTTTCATTAGACTCATGCTGATTTCTTTTAAACTCTGGGCAGAGGGCCAGCGAATATTTTTACAGCTGATAAAAAGGAACTTCAGATCTATTTACTTTTCATTTAAACTTTAAAAAATTAATTTTGTGTATAACATCAATTCCAAAGGAAATTTGAGCATTAATTTGATAATTGCCTTCTTATGCCATAGGACTGTATTTGTTCATATAATTTTCTCTCTCTCTCTCTCTCTCTTTTTTTTTTACCTACTTATATTTTACTGTTCAAAAGAGAATGAAAGGGAATCAGGGGGTCTATTATTCCTACAGTATAAATATTGTCAGCCCCCGGGAACAGCATTTTCCCTATGACCAGTCATAGGGCTCTTTACATACCCCCTTTGACACTTAAGCTTTTACAAAGTCCAAATAATCATTTACTAATATGATAACAGAAATAAAACCAAAATGCCTAAGTAAGGGGGATCCAGAAAGCCAGGGAGGAGGTGACTGGGGAGGGAGGGCGTAAATTTAAATAAAGTAATCAAAATAATTTTCATTAAGATAGTGACATTTGAAAGAGGTGAGGAAGTCAGTGATATGAATGGCTGAGAGAACTTTCTTTTGTTCCTGGCAGAAGGAAGAGTTAGAACAAAGGCCTCAAAAGGGGAGCATGCGTGGAATGTTTGAGGAATAACAATGGGGCCGGGGCTTGCATGGTTCTAATGAGTGAGCCAGGGGAAGCAGTAGGTAATGAGGATATGGCAGGAGTGGTAGCCACATCCAATAGGGAGGGCCTTTTGGCCACTGTCAGGAATATGTTTTTGCTCTGAATGAAATGAGGAGGCAGGCATTGGAGGGTTTTGGGGAGAGGAGCGACACGATCTGACATATATATATATATATGTTTTTTTAAAGATTTCATTTATTTATTTGACAGAGAGGAGAGAGATCACAAGTAGGCAGAGAGAGAGGGGGAAGCAGGCTCCCCGCCGAGCAGAGAGCCCGATGCGGGGCTCGATCCCAGGACCCTGAGATCATGACCCGAGCTGAAGGCAGAGGCTTTAACCCAGTGAGCCACCCAGGCGCCCCTGATCTGACATATATCAATAAAATAATCATCTTAGACCAGCAAAAGAATTTTTCTGCAGGTTTATTATTATCTGTGTCTTTATTCCTTCTTCATGTATGCTCTTAAGTTTCCTTCCCATCCTGATCCCTTTCACCATATATGCTTACGGTTGCCTAAATCCCTCACCTAGAATAGAATACAATGCCAGTCTGATGGGCACAGAGTACGCCATGATTTTCCTTATTATCATTTGGGCAACCAAATGCAGTTGATTCCTAGTGAAGATTTTTCAAATAAAACTTCTAATTTGGAGTCGCCTGGGTGACTCCGTCAGTTAAGCATCTGCCTTCGGCTCAGGTCATGATCCTGGACTCTTGGAATAGAGCTCTGCGCATCAGGCTCCCCGCTCGGAGGTAGGTTGGCTTCTCTCTCCCTCTGCTTCTCCCCCTTCCCCACCACCTTCTATTCTCTCTCTCGCTTGCTCACTCTCTTTCCCTCAAATAAATAAATATGTAAAAGCTAAAAAAAAAACCACCCAACTTCTAATTTTGCTTTATGCTTCCTACTGCTTAAACTAATCCTATATTCATATTGTTGTAGTTCTGGATCCAAATGTAGCATCTTACTGTATCTGTATTTACTCATTTATTTGAACTTCCCAGACTTACTTAGGTAGAGTTTAGCATTCCTTTCCTTGTTCCTGCAGTACCTGGTATACTGAACCACTGTTACATCACCTATCCCTCCGAAAGATATTTATTTGTTTACACATTTTATTTCCCCAGAAACAATGAGCATCTTAATATCAGCAAGAGTGTGACAGTCATGTTTTTTATTTCCAGTGCCTAGTACTTAACCAATAATTAATACTCGGTGAATTGAATTGGGTTCATCACATAACCTTTCGAAGTCCACTTGATTCTTGAGTCTGTCATTCAGTATAGTTGTCATCTCTCCCCCATATGAGTCACCAGAAGTCTTGTCCTAATCTTTGATATCAAAATAGATCCTGCTGCAGAAAAGCTTAATCACTGAAATATTACTACTAAAATTAACTGCACCTATTTAAAAGATTGTTGTATTCTTTCCTTCTACTTGTCTAAACTGTGTCATCAGTGGTAATTAGGCCCCTTGAAAATTTTTATTTACTCTATCAGAGTCCACTTGTTCACCATTCCAATTTTGATAAGTAATTCGTCCATTCATTCACCAAATACATTTTTAGTATTTAATCTGTATCGTGTTGCACAATCATCTTGAACTATTAAAATCAACTTCTGTCTCAATATTTAAAGTCTTTCAGATTCTGAATCATCATAAGGTTAACATTTCACCAACAAAACTACTCATTTTCAAGAAATTTATTGAGTATACTCTGTTTATTTCAAACAATTTTAGGTTTCAGGGGACATGGTTTGTATCCTTTTAAAATTTTTATTCAAATCCTTTTGGTCTCTCTGTCATTCCTCAAGCTGATTCTTTGCAAGCCATTTGTTAGGAATTTGAGCTCAAATATGAATTTGAAGTAATGGCTCTAAACTTCTAACCATGTATGTAACTAGTCATGTTAATGTTGTGCACATCGTGAACTAATACAATCTATGCGAGTTTGTGTATGTATCTGTACATGCACACACAGGTGCCTGCTTTACATTGTTATTTAATTGAATGGTAATGTGTATACATATTGCAAAGCGTTGAATATACCATGAAGGTTTACAGTGCAGGGAAAACCTTCTATCTATAAAGCAAAATGTAGAAGTGATAGGAAATATGGCTACATAGAAATAAGACTTTTCCCTGCAGAAAACATTATAGCAAAGAAAAAGAAGAAGGACAAACTGGGAAACAGTATCTGCAAATTATGTCACTACCAGAGGGTTAATGGCCCTAAGACATAGAATGGAGAAGAAAAAGAACAATGAGTCTATAAAGAATGAGCCAAAGGTATGAATAGATAATTCACAAGAAAGGGAATGTGAGTGGCCCTTAAATACGTGGAAATATGCTCAACATTGTTCATCATAAAAGAAATGCAAGTTAAAATTGCAGTGAGATGTTTTTCATGTGCCAGGTTGGCAAAAGTCAAAAAGTTTGAGAGTGCTCTGATGGCAAAACTGTTGCTGAAGGGAATGAAAAATAGTACAACCCCTATGAAGGGAAACTCAACAATTGCCAGCAAAAGTAACTAGAATATGCATTTACCTTTGACCCAACATTTCCACATCTAGAAGCATACACTGGTAAAAATAAGAAGTGATGTATGCATGAGGCTACTTAATTGCAGCATTGTTTGTAATAGAGCATGAAGGGAAATGTCCTGTTGGAGGACCGGTTGAGTAAAAAGAGTGTGTCCTCACAATGCAGTGCTATAGTATCTAGTATATAGTATATAACTGTACTATATATAGTATATAGCTGTACTATACACAGTACAACTATACAAAGTAATGAGAAATATTTTTATAAAATATTTTAAACGACCTCCCAGATTGAAAGATGTAGAATCTTGTGCACGGTCTATCAGTAGCAGAACTTGTGGACAAGCTAGACTTGGAGTATGTTGAGGCTGAGGGTGTCCCTAGGATGGGCAGGAAATGAGAGAAAGTCCACCCCGAAATTGTGGGCGGTATCCCAGCCAGTGCAGCAAAAGGCAACCTAGAGTACAAAACATGCTGAGGTGTGGGGATGAGGAAAGGAGGTAATCTGTCAGCAAGCCCTCAGCCACCAAGATGGAAGAGCAGGTAAGACATCACTGGACACCACTGCCTCGGAGAATCACAGAGGACAAAGCTGCAAGAATTTGGGTACTAGGCAGTTGTTGGTTCGTTGGTTTGTTCTATGATTTTATTTATTTACTTGAGAGAGAGTGGGAGTGAGGGCGTGAGGGAGAGGTAGAAGAAGAAGGAGAAGCTGACCCCTTGCTGAGCAGGGAAACCAGCTGGGCTACCCTTCCCCTCCCCCGGCGAGCTTGATGGAGAAGTATAATTGTAAAGAGCACTGGTTGAAAATTAAAAAATTCATTCAGTCACCAGATATTTATTTATTGAGTATCTGCTCATCATAAGGCATTGTTCCGTATGTTTGGGATAGAAAAATGGACAAAATGAAACAAAAATCCCTGCCTTCGGGCGCCTGGGTGGCTCAGTCGTTAAGCGTCTGCCTTCAGCTCAGGTCATGATCCCAGGGGCCTGGGATCGAGCCCCGCATCGGGCTCCTTGCTCGGCAGGAAGCCTGCTTCTCCCGCTACCATTCCCTCTGCTTGTGTTCCCTCTCTCGCTGTGTTTCTCTCTGTCAAATAAATAAAATCTTTAAAAAAAAAAAAATCCCTGCCTTCAAGGAACTTACATTTTGTTGGTATAAAACAAACCAACAAATGAAAAAAGTTATAAAATATGTATACTGTTATGTCAGGTGAGGATACACACTATGGAAAAAATAAAGCAAGTGAAAGATATAGGGAGCCGAGGGGTTGCATATTAGCAGTAGAGTGATCTAGATAAATCTCATTTAAGGAAGTAATATTAAGCAAACAATTAACATTTAAGTGACCTAAAGGCAATGAGAGAACAAACCTTGCAGGGGGAAAAATGCCAAGTGCAGAGACCCTGAGATGGGAGCACGCATGGTATTATAAGAAACAGTCAGCAGGGAGAGCCCTGTAACTGTGGGGTGAGGAGGAGGTCAGATATCGTATAGGATCTGTAAGATATTAAAGGATTCAGCTCTTCCTGTGCACAAGAGGAGAAAGTTATTGAAAGCTGTAAGCACAGAAAATATGATCTAGCTTATATTTTGAAAGCTCGTCTAACTGGTAGACTGTCAAAAGGATGAGGGCAGGAGGAGGGAGACTAATTAGGAAGCTGAGAGATGATGTTGGCTTGGACCGGTAGTGGTGGAGGTGGTAAGAAGGGGTCCAGGTTCAAATGTATTTTCAATTTACTGTGGGATTATAGTTACGAAAGTAGGAGGAGCCAATGAATTTGACACTAGTTTTTTTTTTAAACCTCATATCTTTTTGAATGTTTTATTAAAGGAAACTCCTCTCCCTCCCATGTTGAAGGAAATCCCAGATGTTATACTGTTACACCAATATTTATTTGTAAAAAAGAAAAGAAAGAAAAATGGTTCTTGGAGCACCTGGCTGGCTCAGTCAGTAAGGCATGCGATTCTTTTTTTTTTTTTTTTTTTAAGATTTTATTTATTTGTTTGTCAGAGAGAGAGAGAGAGAGAGAGAGAGAGAGAGAGAGTATAAGCAGGGTGAGTACAAGCAGGCTCCCTGCTGAACCAGGGTCCCAATGCAGGCTCGATCCTAGGACCTTGGGATCATAACCTGAGCCCAAAGCAGACAGTTAACTGACTGAGCACCCAGACATCCCAGCATGCAACCCTTGATCTCTGGTTTGTAAGTTCAAGTCCCACATTGGGTGTGGAGATTACGTAAAAATAAAGTCTTTTAAAATAAATAAATAAATAAAAAGAAAATGACTCTTTTATTTTTATTTCTTTATTTTTAAAGATTTTATTTATTTATTTATTTATTTGACAGAGAGAGAGAGATCACAAGCAGGCAGAGAGGCAGGTAGAGGAGGGGAAGCAGGCTCCCTGCTCAGCAGGGCTGAGGGCTCCATCCCAGGACCCTGAGATCATGACCTGAGCCGAAGGCAGAGGCTTTAGCCCACTGAGCCACCTAGGTGCCCCGAAAATGACTCTCTTAAAAAAATGATCTCTGTAATACTAAAAATTTAACAAGAATTATTTAATTTCATAGTATCATAAAATAGCTCACCCATGTTCAAATTACAAATTGTCTCATAAACATTTTTGTTTGTTTTTTTTTTTACATTGGTTTGAATTGGGAATCAGGATCCAAATAAGACTTATAACCTGATTGATTTATGTCTTTTAAGTCTTTTTTTTTTTTTTTTTTGAGAGAGATAGTGACAGAGAGCACAAGCAGGAAGGAGAGGGAGAAGCAGGCTTCCTGCTGTGCAGGGAGCAGGGTTCGGGGCTCAATCCCAGGCTCCTGGTATCATGACCTGAGCCCAAGGTAGATGCTTAATGGACTGAGCCACCCAGGTACCGTATGTCTTTTAAGTCTTTTTAAATCTATAGATTCCTACTCTATTTTCCTTTTTTTCTTACAATTTTTTGTAATTGTGGCTTACCTCCTTCCATAATTTGATGTCTTAGTCCAAACTAACTGTCTCAGCCTAGATCACGTAGATTCTCTCTCTAGGTATACTTAACTTGTTCCTCTGTCTTCCATATTTCCTGTAAATTAGTTATTGGATCTATAGGCTTGATCTGATTCCGCTTCAGTTTTTTTGGCTAAACTACTTCATTGTTTTGCCCCATTTCTCATCAGGAGACACATAATGTTCCAATGTCTCCATTTTTTTTGATGCTCACAGTTATTGCTGTTCAGTGCCTAAAGCCAGTGTGTTTTCAAGAGTTGCAAAATGATGCTATTCTAATTCTGCCATCCCTTCTACAGTTGTTTGCTGGAATAATTCATCAAAGGAGAATTTCCCCTTACCTACTATTTGATTATGCACTGATACAGAAAAGGAAGAATTAATCCTTGATTCTTTCTCTTTCTTTACTAGTTTTCAAAATAAGGAAATATGTCCTCCTATGATGACCAATTAATTTTTTCCTTTTTAGTATCATCATGAACAAGGCATAGGATACTTTTGGTATCATTTTAACCTAGTTGCCATATCAGTTCATTGACGTTATTATCCCTAATTGATATTCACATTACTCTATCTTTGGTTATGAGAAGTCCTTCAGGTTGGTTCCTGGATCCTTTTGACATGATCCTATTTTTTTGATAGCTTCCTTGCTAACTACTATGACCAAAATTCCAGATTCATCTCTGTATTTTTATTAAACTTTTAAATTCCAGTATAGTTAACATACAGTATCATATTAGTTTCATAATTTCTGTATTTTTTACTCCAGACCTGGAATCGACCATTTCTTCAAGGACTCATGGTTCTTGAAAGCAGGAGAAAGTATTTGGAGACCACAATCTAGAGTTTAGGAGTGCTCACTTTTACAAGGTTGGTGATTATTTCTAAGTCTCTACTGTGGTCACCACTTGGCACTATTTTTTTTTTAATGTCACTTTGTCACTTCCTATTTTAATTCAGGACATAGATATTGTTGTTGTTTTTAACTTTACCTCTTCTATCTTACATCTCTACTCCTTTCTCTCACCTAGCTGAGAATAATAGAACATCACATAATATAATATAGATGAAGAAACCAAGACTAAAAGAGCTTGAGTAAGTTTTCATTAAGTGGCAGAGTGATAAGGCAATACATAGATCTGTCTGACTCCAAAGTCTTTCCTTAAATTGATTTTTAAAATTTTGACTTGACACAGTTTCCTTGCTTCAAGGCATAGCATTTTTAATTGAACTGCCAGGTAGAGAATTCAATTAAACTAACATGTATTGGGTGCCCATTTTTTATGCAAAGATCTGTTGTCTAGTGTAGGAGACCGATGTCCATCAGCAAATCTTGTCTCTACGTACTAAAATTTATTTAGAAGTCACCCATTTCTGACCACCTGCTCTGCTACTACCCTGGTTATAACAACCAACATCTTGGATTGGGTTAAGTAGGAGCCTTGTTTGGATTATTGTAGTGACCTCCTAACTGGCCTTCTGGCTTCTACTCGTGCCCCATGCAGTCTGTGCTTGTGACATCAGCCAGAATGAGCCTTTTAAACTCCAGTCGAATCATGTCAATCTCTGCTCCAGACTCTCCAAGGGTTTTTTACATCAGAGTAAAAGCCCTTCCTATGACTTATAAAGCCCTATATGTTTTAAATTTCCAATTACCTAGATGACCTTATTTTTAATCTTACCCTTGTGTTTTCTGCATAAGCCCACTCTGGCTTCGGTGCTGTTCCTCTAAATGGAAATGAATGCTCTTGCCTTGAGGTTTTTTTGCATTTGCTTTTCCCTTTGCTAGGAATGCTGTTCCTATAGATATCTCTATGTTGAACTCTCTCACCTTTTTTTTTTTAAGTGAGCTCTACCCCCAGTGTGGCGCTCACACTCCCAACTCTGAGATGCAGAGTTGCGTGCTCTACCGACAGAGCCAGCCAGGCACCCTCAACGCCCCGACTTTCAGCAGTTCTTACTTAAAAGTCACTGTTTCAATGAAGCCTTCCCCCGCTGTCCTACCTGATAGATCCTCATTTCACACATTTTATTCCCCCTACTCTATTTTTTTTCCGTAGCACTTAACACTGTCTAAAATACCATATGTTCTACTTGTTTGCCTTATTGTCTCTTCCCCCAGCAGAACGTAAACTCCACGAAGCTGGGGATTTAGGGGGGCCTTTCCCCCCCACCCTTTCTCCCCATTGCCTAGAACAGTGCCTGGTACACAGCTGATGCTCAAAAAAGTATTCATTAAATTAATGAGTCTGCTTCTGAAGTTACAGCTTTATTAACTCTCCCAGGTGTCTAGCACCTCTCACATTACGCAGGTTTTCTTGACTAAAAACGTAGGATGACATTCCAGTTGTCTAACATTAGACTGTATTTTTAAGGAAGAATAGTTCTACTCTGTTCTCTCTCTTTTTCTCATACAGCCCTCCACCCCCACCCAATGACTCCTGCTTATTCTTCAGAGAATACCTCCTCCCTTAGGCCTGGATTTTCCTTTTTTCTTTTCTTTTCTTTATTTCTTTTCTTCCTTTTTTCCCCTACCCTGCTGGTGAAATAGCTCCAGGCCGGCCGTGTGAGCGGCCTCTCGTCGGAAAGAGAGTCAGTGCAGCCTAGTGGAGAGCAGAGGCCTGGGCATTTGCATCTCCAGAATGTTTGTATTGACAAACGGCCGTCAGTTATTGACATTTATGTCCCTTGGTGATACTTCAATTGGCTTATCTTTGCTGGTCAAATGCCTTAATTGTTCTGGCCTTTAATTCAGTCAAAGTTGGAGCTTGAGCAGAGGGGAAAGGGAAGGAGCGAGTCTAGCAGAACATCAAACTCGAGCTGGGAGGCTGCTGGCAACGATCAGCCTGTCATAATGTTATGATTTGTTCATTTTTATACCATTTATTAGCCTTTACTTGTTGTGCCATTTGGCCTCCAGGGCAGATAAAGTGCTGTCTAATTTGGTAGGTTTGCTTCTGTCAGAGCAGCCTCGACAGGGAAGGTGTTAGCTGCAGTGACAAATAATCAATAGCTGTCGTTGTCATGAGGAACGTGAGCAGTTGGGCCTTTCATCTGGAGGATTAGAGGTCTAATTGGATTGAGAATAGGGAGGGTGGGCTGTTGGGTAACCCTGTCAGCCTTGTGAAGCTGTCAAATGTCGGCCTTATTCATGGTGAAAGGAAGAAGGAACCGTGCGCTTGCGGGATGGAGGAGGAAGGCCCGCGGAAGCCCTTTTATACAAAGGAGCAGATCCTGAAGTCAGCCCCACTAACATATGCCCCCTTCTTTATTTAATTAGATGTCCCTTTGGATAATAAATCTATGTAACTTTAAATGCCATCTCTAAGCCTGGATGTGCAGAACGCACACGTGTATATACACACGCAGTGCAGATCCTGACCGGCTGCTCTTGTCTCTGGTCACGCTAGCAAGCAGCCCACTTAAACGCAGATTAAAAAGGAGCTGTAGGAGAGAGATGGCCAAAGTTGTCACCTGATTGCCAGAATTAACAAGTGATGAGCATCTTTAACGCTATTATTAGAAAAAAAAATAAGTGAAACATTTAAATTAAAAGGATAGATGAGTTAATAATGAAGTGTGGCTATTTGACGATATTTTTCTCCCGTGCCCATTTAGAAATGTGGTTCCTTATAAAACAAAACCTTTCATTTATTTATCCCTACGTGAGCTAACCCAAAGAAGAATTCTACGTTGGCCAAGTTATTTCTTTCCAAGGTATGCTTTATTGTTTTTTACTTAGCAAATTAGAACAAGTGACAGGATTGGCTTTAAATTATACCAGTGCTATCATATCCACTTCAGTCTCAAAATCTCTTCTCCTATCCCCCCAAATACTTATGCTATTCTATATGTACTCCTATATATATATACTTAACGCTGTAACACTGCCATTCGGGAGTATGAATGGAGAAGATATTTGGAAAGAAATCAGTTGACTTATTCTCCAATGTGCAGAGCTCTTAATACCACCTCTTTATGGTCAGATGTATGATTTTATTTTATTTTTTAAAGATTTTATTTATTTATTTGACAGAGAGAGACAGTGAGAGAGGGAACACAAGCAGAGGGAGTGGGAGAGGGAGAAGCAGGCTTCCCGCTGAGCAGGGAACCTGTTGTGGGGCTCGATCCCAGGACCCTGGGATCACGACCTGAGCCAAAGGCAGGCACTTAATGACTGAGCCACCCAGGCGCCCCCGGCCAAGTGTATAATTTTAAATCCCACTAAATTCGATGGAACAAAGTTAACTGTGACAAATTCTAAATACGTTATAAGCAACATTTATTATTTTCCTATATATACATTCTCTCTGTACAAATTAAATTTAGTGTATTGCTGTTATCCAAAAGCATATACAATTTTTAAATGTTTTTAAAATACACTATGTACAGAGAGCATTTGTAAGTATCATCTATTTATGTAGGTATGTATTTTTTAAAATATTTTATTTATTTATTTGAGAGAGAGAGATCACAAGTAGACAGAGAGGCAGGCAGAGAGAGAAGGGGAAGCAGCTCCCTGCTGAGCAGAGAGCCCGATGCGGGACTTGATCCCAGGACCCTGAGATCATGACCTGAACGGAAGGCAGAGGCTTTAACCCACTGAGCCACCCAGGTGCCTTTCTAGGTATATTTTAATGAAGACCTTGAATAAAGGTAAACTGACAGTAATGTCCAGAATATGTGAATAGGCATTCCTAGGTTATGGATTATGCACTCAGCCCATCTCTATATCCATATGGTCTCCTTTCTATAGTCACTCAAAGCCCTGCCAACCAATTTGAAATGACTCATAAAGTACTCTAAAAGAACTGAATGGATGTACAAACCGGATACTATGTGGATGAACCCAGTGACCTCATTGTGCCCTTCAAATTCCGAGATTCATTACCATTACAAATATTTCATTAAGTTCTCCCTATATCGGTTTAGCTTGAAGATCCTGTGATCTTATTTTGTAGTCCACACTGAAGATTAGCACAAGTCTCAGTGCTATGGAGTAAGCATTTAGAATTGTGGTTATCTAAAGTACTTGTTTTGCTTGATCTAAGCAAGAAAAATTCAGTTTCAAAACAACTATCCAAGGTTGCAAAAATCTTTCAGATTTCATGCAATTCTTCTAGAGCTGTATCTGTGAAAGTATAATTATTACTTCCTCCTCCTCCTCCTCCTCCTCCTCTTCTTCTTCTCCTTCTTCTTCTTCTTCTTCTTCTCTTTTTTTAAGATTTATTTACTTATTTTAGAGAGAAAGAGCATGAGCAGGGGGAGAGGCAGAGCAGGACTCAGTCCCACAACCATGAGATCAGAACCTGAGCCAAAATCAAGTATCCAGCGCTTAATCAACTAAGCCACACAGGTGTCCCGACCACATTTTCTTAAGCAAAACTGTTCACAGGAAGTGGTAGAGACAAGCTTGATATCCTGGCAAAGGAAGTTCAGTGTCTAAATAGCTAGATTCACATTAAGGTCTTGGATCAGAGCATACTGTCTATGACCTATAGTCAAAGTCTTTGCTCTTGAGGTCAGGTTAGAATATTTTGTTGCTTTGCAATGCCTCAAAATCTTTGCCATTTATTCATTTATCAAATATTTGTGCAAAATCTACTGTGCTATGTTTTGAGAATACTCCACACACGGGGCTTAGTCCTGTTCTCAAGGAATTCACAGTTTAGTGGGGGAAAACAGACAAGGTAAATGGTAATTATAGTATTTTTGTGTTAAGTCTTAGGAAAGGAGTAAGCCTGGGGATATGATGGGAAAATATAGGAGGGGCATCCAAGCCACCCTGGGGTGTTATGGTCTGGAATGCTTCCTTAAACAGATAGCATCCGCGCTAGATGACAGGAAAAAGGAGTGGAAAGGCCACTCGAAGGATACCTTCTGGTATTCTTGTACTGCTCTCAGGGAGGGAAAGAATATATGGTTTAACATGTATGGATCATTGAATATGAGGTAGAAAATATGGAAAGATGATATTGGACAAGTAAAATGGGGTCAAACCACAAAGGATCCTACATGGAAAACAGTGAGTAGATTTGGAATTTTATTAAAAGGTTAAATTTAAAATGTGAAAATTGATTATATCAGGCTGAAGGAAAGGGATATGCAGCTAAATCACCAATGATTTTCTGATTATCAAATTCAAATACTTTCCCTGAGGCCTCACCTTGATTTCATGGGTCCATTTGACCTTCTTTATAAACCTGTCCATTAATCTACTTTTTTTCCCTGCTGTATATTACCTGTAAGTGACAAAAGCAATGAACTAGACTTGGAAATCAGAAGAGCTAGGTTCATGACAGGTTCTGCTTCTTTCTAACAGTGATTTTGAGCAAGTTTTAAGCATAAACATTCTGGATTTCTGTTTCCTATTCTTTAAATTTGTGACATTACTTTTCTCAAAAGGTTCTTACAGGCATCAAATAAATTAATGAATTCAAAAGAATTTATTTAAAAGGACCCTTTGATTCTCTTAAAGGACATATAGTCTAAAGAACATGGACTTGGATCTGAAAATGATTAAGTACTTTGGGTGGAGAAAAAAATGTATTCAGGCAAATCAAATGAGTCATTTTGAAGTAAGAGACAATGACCAAGACAATCAGGTAACAGTTCTGAGAATACCATTAGACTCTCTCTTATGGATCTTAGCACTTTTTGTCTTATCTTATGGTTATTCATGAACAAATCCACTCTTAGGATTCTGCAAGCTCAGAGAGTACACAGTCTCTTCAAATTTATTTTTGTATCCCTTTGTAATTCAGCACTAAGTACAAATATAAATAATAGGCGCTGAGTAAATATTTGTGTGTTTGGGGGCGTGAAACAGTGAATTCTTGTGCTAGTATTGTCAAAATTAGCTCTGGATCCAGTTTAATATTCAACATTCTTGAATCAAATTATTCCCTCATTTTCAGTTCTGCAGAGATGTTAAAAATGCCACTCTTGGGGCGCCTGGGTGGCTCAGTCGTTAAGCGTCTGCCTTCGGCCCAGGTCAGATCCCAGGGGTCTGGGATCGAGCCCCGCATCGGGCTCCCTGCTCCGCGGGAAGCCTGCTTCTCCCGCTACCATTCCCTCTGCTTGTGCTCCCTCTCTCGCTGTGTTTCTCTCTGTCAAATAAATAAAATCTTTAAAAAAAAAAAAA
>CM053615.1:51257105-51307195 GCA_028646535.1 Procyon lotor
GGGGCGCCTGGGTGGCTCAGTCGTTAAGCGTCTGCCTTCGGCCCAGGTCAGATCCCAGGGGTCTGGGATCGAGCCCCGCATCGGGCTCCCTGCTCCGCGGGAAGCCTGCTTCTCCCGCTACCATTCCCTCTGCTTGTGCTCCCTCTCTCGCTGTGTTTCTCTCTGTCAAATAAATAAAATCTTTAAAAAAAAAAAAAATGCCACTCTTGGGGTGCCTGGGTGGCTCGATCTGTTAAGCATCTACCTTTGGCTCAGGTCATGATCCTGGAGTCCTGGGATCAAACCCTGCATCCGGCTCCCTGCTCAAAGGGAAGTCTGCTTCTCCCTCTGCCCCTCACCCCACTCGTGCTCTCGCTCTCTCTCTCTCTCTCAAATAAATAAATAAAATCTTTAAGTTAAAAAAATACTACTCATTCTACAAAACCTTTTATTATCCTAACTTCAGGATTATTAGTGAAGTATAGCACTTGACTAATAGTGAGAAAGGGCAGAAGCTTGATACTGGTCCCAATTGCATGGACAAGGACAACCCTGAGAGAATGTACGTCACCCAGATAGTTATAGGAGCTCAGCAGGAAGGAATGTTGAATTGTGTAAAAGATTATAGTAGTCTCTAATTAAGGCAGCATGAGATCCAAAATAGATAGTCAAGCAGTACTTATGAGGATAGTTGACACTACCTAAATACTTCTTCCATCATTGGGATTAGGATTAGTACAATTGTTCTTTTTGTTTTTTTTAAAGATTTTATTTATTTATTTATTTATTTGACAGAGAGAGATCACAGGCAGGCAGAGAGGCAGGCGGGGGGTGGGGGGGGGTGTGGAGCAGGCTCCCTGCCGAACAGAGAGCCCAATGTGGGGCTCGATCCCAGGACCCTGAGATCATGACCTGAGCCGAAGGCAGAGGCTTTAACCCACTGAGCCACCCAGGCACCCCTGTACAATTGTTCTTAACTACCTAGAGAGCTTTTTAAAAATAACAATGCGTTGGGGCGCCTGGGTGGCTCAGTCAGTTAAGTGTCTGCCTTCGGCTCAGGTCGTGATCTCAGGGTTCTGGGATCGAACCAGACGTCGGGCTTTCTGCTCAGTGGAGTCTGCTTCTCCTTCTCCCTCTGTACTTGTGCTCTCTCTCTCTCACTCTCACTCTCAAATAAATGTTAAAAAAAAATAATAATGCCTTTTGGTTATGGTCAACTAGCTCATATTGGATCAACAATCCCACAAGTAACGTTTAAAAACCCTGGGCAAAATATAAAAACAGCTATCTGGAGAAACTAAAGAGTAGTCAGAAGCAGGCAGAAATTAGGGAGGAATCAACTCTTAGAAGAAGAAAAGAATGGCATTGGATGAGTTTGTGCTTTTATGGTAGGGACTAGTCAGTTCTTCAAGGGGAAGGAAAATTTAAAAGAAATCTGTATTCTTACTAGTTGAGAAATCAGAATACGGCATTTTGGGCAATGGCTGAAAGTCAAGCAAGAGATTCCCAAATAGAGGGACCCATGGAAGGGAAGCCCCAAATTCTGCATATAAATTGCCAACATCTCTGGCTGATCTCTTACCTAAACATACACAGGGAAAACTACAGGAAGCCAAGCTAAGGCTAAAATAACTCATCAGAGATTTTAGCTGCTACCTGACTATGCAGAAGAAATGAGGTTTGGAATTTGAGTTCAGCCAAATTAACGACCCGCTAAAACAAACAAAAATTACTCTTCAACGTAATATACAGAATCCAGACTCTCATTTACAATGTCTAAAATATTATCCAAAATTGATTAGATACGTGAATAAAAAGGGAACTTGTGATGCATACTCAAAAGAAAAGGAAATTTCAGAGAACAATTTGCAAGGTGATCCAAATGTTATAATTAGCAGACAGGGATTTTAAAGCAGCTATTTTAACTCTGCTCAACGATGCAAAGAAAAATAAGGTCTTAATGAAAAACCAATGGAAAGTCTCACAGGAAAATAGGAACTGTAAAAAAACTAAATGGAAATTATAGAACTGAAAAATATAATATCTAAATAAAAATTTCACCTGAAGGGCTTATTGGTGGATTGGAGATAACAAAAGAATGGACTTGAAGACAGATGGAGAGAAATTATCCAACCTAAAAAAAGAAAAGAATGTATTATTAAGAGGAGGAAGAAAGGAGTGTCTTAGTGGTTTGTGAGACAATACTGAAAGAACTCACATACTTGCAATGAGATTATCAGGAGAGAAAAGAGGGAATGGAACTGAAAAACAATTGGAAAGTGGTGACCAAAAATTGCCCAAACTTGGTGAAGACATAAATTTAAAGATTCAAGAGGCTTGGTGATCACCAAAAATATAAAGAGACAGAAACTCTGCCTAGAAATACCATAGTCAAATCATTGAAAACCAAAGATAAAGAGAAAATCTTGAAGGCAGCCAAAAAAAAAGACACAATCTAAATGATAAACCATGAATTCAGATGACTACATACTTCTCAAAAACAAGAGATACAAGAAGACACTAGAATGACAGATTTAAAGTGAGAAAACTATCAGCCTACTATTCTAAATGTAATAAAACTATCTTTCCATAATGAAATTTAAAAAAGGACAAATAAAACTAAGAGAATTTATCTCAAACAAACCTACATTATAAGAAAAACTAAAGGATATTCTTCAGGCTGAAAGGAAATTCTACCAGATGGAAACTTAAAGTTCCCACTGCATCTTCTACTAATAAAGCCAAATTTTATGGCAGCTGGCAAAGGAAAAATGGTTACTAACTCTACCATCACAAATCAGGGTAAAGAAGAGTTGATTTGAAGTTGAAAGTCAAATAATTGACAATTGGTACACTAAGGAAGAAAATTTTCTTTTGATTTTAGTTTGCTGAGAATGTATACCAAGAGTGGGTGTTGAACATTGTCAAATGTATTTTCTACATCTGTTGGGATGATCATATGATTTTTCTCCTTTAATCAATTTTGCTCATTACATCAATTGATTTTTAGGTGTGAAACCAACTTTGCAATCTAAGAATTAAGTCCTTAATAAAGCATTAAGTCCTATGCTTTTTATATATTGCTCGATTTAATTTGCTAATATTTTGCGGATTTTTATAGCAGCGTTAAAGAATTTTGATCTGAAGTTTAGCTCATTTTTTTTTTCCTTCTGATGCATTTTTCAAGTTTTGGCATCAGGATTATATAGTCTTTACAAAATAAATTGGGAATTGTTTTTTGATAACAAATTGAATTTCTTTAATAGATCTAGGCTATTCAGATTTTATATTTCTTCTTATGTCCATTTTGGTTCATTGTCTTTTTCAGTGATTTGTCCATTTCATCTAAGTAGTCACATTTATTGGAATGCAGTTATTCTCTCTTTTTTAATGTCACCTTTTTAATGTTTATAGTGATAGCCCCTCTTTCATTCCTGATGTGGTAGACAGAATATTGGCTCCCCAAAGATGTCTATTTCCTAATCCTCACATTCTGTGATTATGTTACCTTACATGGCAGAAGGGACCTAGCAAATGTAATTAAGTTAATATATTTTTTAAAAGATTTACTTATTTAAGAGAGCAACAGCATATGCAAGTGGGAGGAAGGGCAGAGGGAGAGAATTTCTAGCAGACTCCACAGTGAGCGTGGAGCCCCATGCGGGGCTCAATTCCATGACCCATGAGATCATGACCTGAGCTGAAACCAAGGGTAGGTCACTCAACCTACTGAGCTACCTAGGCACCCTTAAGTTAATATTTTTGATGCCGGAAGTCATCCTGGGTTATTCGGGTAGGGCCAGAATAATTAAAAGGGTCCTTGCAAGGGAAAGAGGAAGGCAGGAGCGTCAGCAAGGGGGACGTGATAAGAAGAAACTTGGAGTGAGGAGACTGATGGCTGGATAAGGAGTATGGACAACCTCTAGAAGTGAGAAAAAGGCAAGAAAGCAGTTTCTCTCCTAGAATCTCTAGAAGAAATGCATCCCTGTCCTACACTTTCATTTTAGTCCAGTGAGACCCTTGTTAGACTTCTGACCTACAAAACTGTAATATAATCAATTTGTGTCATTTTAAGCCCCTAAGATTGTTATAATTTGTTACAGCAACAATAGAAAATGAATACAGCTGATATTAGTACCTTTTGAGTTTTTTCTGTTTTTCCATCCTCGATCAGTCTTGTAGACATTAATTTTGTTAATCTTTCCAAAGAACCAACTTGCCCTCTGTTTATTTTTTCTGTTATTTGTCAGTTCCTATTCCAACTAATCCTCCCCATTTTTATTCATTTTTCCTTACTTTTTCTTACTTTGGGTTTAATTTTTCATCTTTTTTAACTGGAATCTTCATCTTTTTCTATCCTGGAATCTTAGGTCAGTGATTTTATAAAATAGTAATTATTATAAAATTATAGTAGCATATTATCATGTTTATATTTAATATATTATATGTAATTACTTAAGTATGCACTTATATAATTTAATTAAATGTATAAATATAATTAATTTAATTTAAATAAATATAATTATTTAAGGCTATCAAATTTCCCCAAGTACTGCTTTAACTACAACTCACAAGTTTCAATATTTTGTATTTTTGAAATATTTTCTAATTTCCATAATTAGTTTTTCTCTGAACCAAGGATTATTTTTTAAAGGTACTATTTAATTTCCAAATATTTTGAGTTTTTTTGTTTTTTTTTAAAGATTTTTATTTATTTATTTGACAGAGAAGAGAGAGATCACAAGCAGGCAGAGAGGCAGGCAGAGAGAGAGGGGGAAGCGGGCTCCCCGCTGAGCAGAGAGCCTGATGCGGGGCTCGATCCCAGGACCCTGAGATCATGACCTGAGCCGAAGGCAGAGGCTTTAACCCACTGAGCCACCCAGGCGCCCCTAATTTCCAAATAATTTGAGTTTTTCCGTAGATACTGTATTATCTAATTTTACTCTGTTGTGATATGTTGTAAGATTTCAATCTTTTTCAAATTGTTAGGACTTATTCTTCAGTCCAGGATATTTTCTATTCTGTCAGCATTTCATGTGCAATTGTATTCTGCAGTTGTTGGGTATAGTGTTCTATAAAATATTAAACAAATGTAGTTGACAGTGGTGTTCTAATCCTTTATGTACAAATTAACTTTAATAATTTTTTTGGAAACGTGTCACACTTAGAGAAAAATTATAAGGATATTACAAGAAACATTTTCCTGAACGATTTGAGAGTGAATTGCCGACCTGATACCTCACCACTTCCAACTATTTTTGTGCGTATTTTCAAAAAATAAGGACATTCCTCAACATTACCATAATATAAACATCAAAATCAGATAATTAACATTGGCATAGTACTACCATCAAATTTGCAGATTCCGTTATTATCCCAATAGTATCCCTAAAGATTAAATTCAGAATTACACAGTGCCTGTAGTTGTGAAGTTTTCTTAATCTCCTTCAATCTGGAAAATTTCCTTATTTTTCCAAACATTTTTATGGTGTTGATACATTTGAAGATTAATGGCTAGAAATGTTATGCACTATTTCTCAATTTGGATGTATTAAATATGTTCTCATAATTAAATTTATGTTATTCATCTCAGCAGAGATATTATAGAAGGGGTGCTGTGTTCTTCTCATTGAATCCTATCAGATATCACACGATTTTTTTGTTTTTCCCATTCCCGATGATGTTCGCTTGCTCAGTTAGTTAAGGCAGTGTTTGCTTTTCTCCAGTGTAGAGGTACTCTCATCTAAAGCAAGAATCAACTTTAGTCACATAATATCTGCATTTTAGTTGGAATGGTAGTCCATTGACATTTAATGAATTATTGATACGGCTGAGTTTCAGTCTTCCATTTTATTATTTTCATTTTATGTTTGAGCCATCTGTTTTTCTTCCTCTCAACCTGTTTTCTTATACTGTTTTGGAATCAAATATTTTTTAATATTTCATTTTAGTTCCTTTATTGGATTTTTAGCTATATCTATGTTTTGTTTTTGTTTTTGTTTTAGAGAGGGAGTAGGGAGGGGCAGAGGAATAGGGACAGAGAGAATCTTGGGCTCCACACCCAGCAGGGAGCCTGACCTGGGGCTCAGTCTCACGATCCTGAGATCACCACCGGAGCCGAAATCAAGAGGCTGTAGGTCATTCAAGTTCTAATGATTTTTTTTTTTAATCTTTTGCTTTTTTCCTTCAAATTAGATAGTTTTATGATCTATGTTAAAATTAACTGGCCCTTTTCTTTGCTATCTAGGCTAATATTAAATCCATTCCATGATTTTTACATTTCAGATGTACTTTCCAGTTCCAGAATTTTACTTGGCTTTTTAAAAAAATTTTTTAAGATTTATTTATTTATATTTAAGAGAGTGAGTTGGGGGAGGGACAGAGGGAGAGACCCTCCAAGCAGATACCTGCGGAGCCCGATGTGGACTTGATCTCCCTACACATGAGATCACGACCTGACCCGAAAAAAATAGTTGGACACTAAACGGACCCAAACACCCCGGTGCCCCTATATTAATTGTTTTTTTCTTTTATCACTGAGTCCTGTTTTTCTGTTTTTTCTACCATGTATAGTCATTTTTTACTGTACACTCAGAATTTTGCATCATGTGTTACAGGGAATCTTCATTTTGTTATCTTCCTCTCGAGAATGTTGATTTTTGTTGTCAGTTGTTTTATCAGGCAGTTAAAACTGGTTAATCACACTGAACTTGTTGAATGTTTCAGTTTTTCTGTAGTTTTCATTTGAACATGTTAGACCTGATTCATAGTCTATACTTTTAAGGAATGGCTCTTCTGAGGTTTCAGTGAAAAGCCTGAGAGGTATACCAAGTTCTGTGGGTGAGACTCAAACTCCAAATTCTGTCTTGGGAAGTAGCTGAAATCTCTTACCAGCTTTTTCAATCTTCCATTAGTTGGTTTCTGCGGCCTTCTTGCAAAATTTGCATTTGCAAATTCAGGGATCAGCTGAGGATTTTAGAGGAGTCTATATGCATAGTTGAGGTCCCCCGTCTCTGGCTCTTTTCTTCCATCTTTGTTATTGCATTATTCTAATCCAGTCCACCTATCTATTTTCTAAACAACTGAACTTGCTTATCAGTCTTTCTAATTCAAGTCTTTTTCTCTTCAAACCATTTTCCTTGCTACAGCCAGATTTCATTCACTCATTTGTCACATAGTTGATGGGTACTCACCCAAAAGACAATATTGTCAAGCGGTCAAGCTGATGCCTATTAGGTTGGCTTGCCACATGAATTCAACCGGTAACGAGACCACAAGACCCAATTTATTTAGATAATGTAGCACTCACGGTACATCAGGCAGCATGATCTTCATGTTTGCAATGGTTCTTCTTGCCCCCAAGTCTTATAAGGGTGATGTGGAAACAGGTCCAGTAGATTCTGCACAGGTAGTCAGTCTGTGTCACACCTGAGGAAACCTGAAATTTGAAAACCCCTAATCTTACATCAGGGCTTTGAGCAAACTGGCCCAACCTTTGCTCCTAAGCGAGATGTTGTCTTTATTATCTTGGCCAGCAAGCAAATCTCTCTTCCAGCCTGAACGGAGATAGTATCTCTAGCTTCCAAGGCCACTCACTATGCAGACATCCTTGAAAACATGGCCAAGTTACTAGATACATAGACACACTACAGAGAATCACCTCCAAAGAAGTAAAAGATAAAAGCAAACTTACCTTTGGCCAAGCATGGAGAGTGATTTTAGAAGTATTAGAAATGTGTCCATTTGTTCTACCAAGTTGTTTTATCCTTCTCCTTTCTATTTGCAAAGGAAAAAAAGAAACCTCAGCCACATGTTAATTATAGTCTTAATTTTCTACAATAGGTTTTTAATCTTTCATCCCACAATAAGATACAAGGCTGAAAATCATTATTACCTTGGAAGTCTAGGACTTATACTCCTTTACACTAAGCTGGAAAGGTATGGTTGGCAAAGGCATTATCTGATTATAATTAGCAATTTATTAATACTTTGAATAACTATCCCAAGGAATTGAGTTACATTTGATCAGAGGAGGAAGAGACTAGAGGTATACACTGTGATTCTCATTCCAAGGGAATTATACCCAAGATAAGGAGAATGGGCCTATACTTGAAGAGGGTATTAATCTTACAAGACAGTGTTGGTGTGCTGAGTGTCCCTTATAAAGAAAGCTGGGCTGCAAGTGCTTCACAGGTGGGAACAATAATCAAGGGAGGCTTTATGGACCATTCTGGTGTCTATTATTCTTCCTCCAGGTGTTGAGAGACAATTACTACAGCAGCTTATTTTATTCTAACTTCCTGATGCAGCTACAGACTTGCATTGAACTTAATACTATAGTCACAATGGTGACTTTGCATTGTTCAGGGAGTCATTCCTCAAAGCCTAGCTAGAGTGCTTCTGATTCTTTTATAAGCATATAATTGCCTGTGTTAAAATTCTTCCTGCCAGAATGCCTAAAATAGCTACTGTTTTTTGTACTAAGCCTCTCTAATACATGGTGGAATTGAAATTTCAGGTACGCCCTCATGAAATGGTCAAACTTAGACAAGGAGTGGGAATGGGGGATAGAATTTCAGGCAGAGGGAACAGAGTGAGCAAAGGTTGGAGAGCGGAATGGCCGTGGCTTTTTTTTTTTTTTTTTTAGAAACATTGAAGAAATTACGGAAAAGAGTGAGGAAGAATTAGAGTTTCCATTGTACAAATTTCTTTCTTTCCTGTCAAATCCTAATTTCTTTCATTCCTCTTTTCTTATTTTACTTTCTCTCTCTCTCTCTCTCTCTCTCTCTCTCTCTCCCCCGCCCTTTCTCTCCCCATGGAACTTGTTGTCTATCGCTTAAATCTTTCAGTTTTTCACAGTAGCTTCTATAGACATTGCTTACTCATTTGGGGGCCTTCAGAATTAAAGAAGTTGCTGCCTCTCCAAAGTCGTGTCCTTCCCATGGACTATTCTACTGTTTGGTCAGCAGAGTCATCCTTGAACTTGGCTCTATTACTGAGCAGACTCATTCATCAATCTAGTCTCCTTGGACTAACTCGATTTACTGTGGGCTCCCCGAAATCTTCCTCAGATGTGCCTGACTGCCCTCGGAAGCTCTGAGCTTTTGCTGTCACCTGGTTGTAACCAAAGCAATATCTCTTACCTGTTGGTGAAGGAGAGTTAAGGACGTGGTTGGGAGTTTGAGCATAAAAGCAATATGACAGGCTTGAAGAGGCTGAATGCAAGGCACGCGAGGGGTAAGAGGATAGGTGTTTCACCATAGCTATAGGTGCACAACATAAAGTCCAATACATATTTGATGTTTGGCAGCGATGGCATTTGGTTAGCCATTGTGAGGTAAATACTGGGTACTCTTGATAAGGGAGGTTGAAAGGAGGCTTGATTGGAAAGAATCCTGGCTGCAGGTATTTTTGTCTTTTTTAAAATTTTTTTGGTGATTTTTTGTTATCCTGCCACATTTTCTGGCATTCGCTCTCAGTGTTTTAGATTAGACCTTATCCTAGCTTTGTTTTTGTTGATAATTGTAGTCTCAAGTAATTTTCTTCTTGGCTTTGTGAGAATTTTTTTTTCAAGCATTTTTCCCCAAGTTTATTCTATCCAAGAAAAGTGAGGTTGGGTATTAAGCAGTTTTTTGCTACTTAACCAAAAAATAAAAAACAGATAAGATTATAAAAGCTTAAAAGGACCTTGAAGACCATTCTGTGAAGCATTTCCCAAAGCTCCTTCCTTAGAACAATATTCTCATGAAATATTATGTGAAAATGGGTCCCATGGCCAAATAAGTTTGGGAAATACTGTGTGCTCCTTCTTGGAAAGTGACAGTGCATGTTAGCATGTTAAAGGCTCTGAGAAGTCAGATAATGAAGACTTTTTTTTTTAAAGCCAGGATTTCTCCTGATTATTTTATCTCAATATACATTTTTTCCCAAGTTTAAGCTAATAACGTCTTAAGGAACTGGTGAACTGATCAGTAAAACACTTTGGAAATTGGTAAATTGTTTCACTCATGACATCTAAGAACAATGCTTTGGGGCACCTAGCTGGCTCAGTTGGTAGAACGTAGGACTCTTGATCATGGGGTTGTTAGTTTGAGCCCCATGTTGGGTGTAGAGATTACTTAATAAAATCTTCAGCATTTAATAATGATAATGCAGCTAAGTTTATATTCACTACTTTTTAAGCTGATGATAGATTAAAATAGATTTTATCCCTGCTGCAGAAGGTGTGACATGCTAGCTAAAAAGGCAAACTAAAAAGTTGAGTGGTTTGCTGATGTTTTAGTTTTAGACCACAGTTTGCGCTCTCTTGTCTATAACAATGTAAAATGTTGGTCTCTTGAAATTGGTTAGAGCACTCTGGGTTTTGAAAAACCAGTTGAAGTATGTCTAAAGCCATCTGAAAGGGGAATTTTCTGAAGCTTTTTCTGTTCCCATGATTCTCACAAAATTCTTCAATTCATTCTAGTCTAGAAACTAATGGGTCTTCCTTAAAGAAGTGCTAATCCCAAGTTGATCACAAAAGACAGATTTTCCCACCTCTGATCAGGTTTCTTTTTTTGTTTTGCTAGATTTTTTTTTTTTTTAGCATGGTGGTATTTTATCCCCAGGACATTTCATTTTACACAGAATATTGTACTATCTATAAGAAACATTCTTGGAATTTTTATTCTCCAGGACTCCATTTTGGCATAATATTTTTTGGTCATTACCACACTTAGCTAAATCATAGTTCACTATCACCAAAGATATCTTAGAATTAAATTCTTGAATCGTGCTTGACCTTTCTTGGCAGACAATTTAGATAGTATCTCCCATCATCTTAAAACAGATATCATCTCTTAGGAATGCCATTGTTTGTCAAGAAGGAAACTGTGGCCGTAGGAGAAGGGTGTGGGTGAAGAAAAAGCACAGTCTTTTGTCATCAAAAATCTGTGCATAGTTTTTATTGCTCGAAATAAATGTGTATCACGTCTGGTGTATGGGGGTTCACATTAGTATCAGAAGTTTTTATGGGCTCTCTGCTGATACAACCCAGTATATTGTGCTGTGTTTTCTCAACTGCCTTTGTAAACACCGTCGCCTTAATAGATCATTCTGAAAGAAGCTACCATCCTGCTGCATCCGTTGGTAGCCTTCTTTCAGGTTTCTGACATATCCTTAATCTGATGCTCAGCCTTGTCATTTGGATCAATAGTAAACCAGATAAGATGTCTTCTACTTGCAAGGCTATGGCTATAAAAGGTATTTGAAAAATAAATTCACTTTTTATGTCCATGCCACAAACCTAGGGAGTACTAATTTGTCATTTGTCTCTCCATCTGTCTGTAAACAGTCAGTTAAATTGGTTATTGATGTGAATAAGGTGAATTATACTTGAACAAAGAGTAACACAGAAATAAACTTCATAGTAAATTTCTTAGATTCCGACAAAAAAGATGACATCTTTAAAAAAAAAAAGCTGTTCTATCTTAACTTTAATTGCTATTTTAGAATGAGTAGTTACTTTCATATTGTTTTCTGTTACAAGTAACCAGTAATAAAGATCAATTATAATTATGTTATACGTGACAAAGCACTTTGTGTTATTTAACTTCATAGCCTTCATAACATAACTATCCATTTTATAATTTGTTTTTTTTTTTTTTTTTTTTTTTTTTTAAAGATTTTATTTATTTGACAGCGAGAAACATAGCGAGAGAGGGAACACAAGCAGAGGGAATGGTAGCGGGAGAAGCAGGCTTCCTGCAGAGCAGAGAGCCCAATGCGGGGCTCGATCCCAGACCCCTGGGATATGACCCGGGCCGAAGGCAGCCACTTAACGACTGAGCCACCCAGGCGCCCCCATTTTATAATTTGTAATGCATTTGTTATTCACTGAGAAATATTTATCTAATGCCTGCTATGTCTGAGGCATTGCACCAGGCACTATGGATTCTGTATACAGAAGAAAATGTTGGTGATGATAGAAGAGGTTAGAATTACAGCGAATTACAGAATTACTACAAAAGAATCCCAGAAACCATCTCCAAACTTATCATTTTACAGGAAACCAAATCACAGTTTGTGAATCACAGGACCAGTTATTTAGTGACATTTTTTCTGCCATCTATGTTATCTGATGATCTTTTAAAAGTAAACCATAGTTTAATCTTTTCGAATGTGTGTTTTCTCATCTATGAAGCGACAGTAATTCCTGCTTTCACAAGAAGGATGTTGTGAATATTAACTAATGCATGATTATGGAACATTTCAAAATTTAAGTGCAATCTGAGGATAAGAAATATTCCTGAAAGATAAGAGACAGGAAGAGAGTATACCAAAATGTAAGCCCTAGATACCTCAGGTTTGTGCATTGAGGGCTGGTGCTGGTCATTGTTTGCTGCTTTATTAATTTTTTTCTATTTTTTAAAGATTTTATGTATTTATTTGACACAGAGAGAGAGAGAGCACAAGTAGGCAGAGAGGCAAGAAGCAGGCTCCCTGCTGAACAGAGAGCCTGATGCTGGGCTTGATCCCAGGACCGTGAGATTATGACCTTAGCCAAAGGCAGAGGCTTAACCCACTGAGCCACCCAGGCGCCCCTTTTTTTTCTATTTTTGAAATTTCTTTTTTTTTTAAGCTCTGTGCTCAACATGGGGCTCAAACTCACGACCCCAAGATCAAGAGTCATATGCTCTATGATTCCAGTAAGTCAGCCAGGTACCCCTATTTTTGAAATTTCTTTAATGAATATGTCATTACTTTTATAAAAAAAAGTTAAGATTTTTTCCTTTTTTTCCTAACTATATTTTGGCATAATTTCAGATTGCCAAAAAAGTTTCAAGAGTGTACCCTTCACCCAAATTCCCCAAAGGTGCACATTTAACCACATGTGCTTTACTTTCCTCTCTCATATATGTGTGTGTAGAATACTGTCTTCTGAACCATCTGAAGTAAGTTGCAGACATGATACTCCTTTGCCCCCAAACGCTTAGTGTGTATTTCCTAAAAACACGGGTATTACATAACCACAGTTCAATTAGCAAAATCAAGCAATTAACATAACAGACTATTATCTAATCCTTACTTAGATTTCCCAATCGTCCCAATAATGTCATCCATATAAAACCCAGACTCAAGCCTTGGGGCAAGCTGTATTGTCTTCCACTTTGGATTTATCTGGTGTTTCCTCATAATTAGATTCAGATTATGTACTTTTGCTAAGAATACCACAAGAGTGACGTTGTGTTCTTCTCAGGGCATCATACTGGAAAGCACACGAAGTTCATTTGTCCCACTCCTGTTGATGTTCACGTTGATCACTTGGATAAAGTGGCGACTGCCAGGTTCCTTCCCTATAATGTTATTTCCCCCTTTGTAATTAGTAAGTATTTTGTGGAGAGCTGATTTTAAACTATGTAAATATCTTGTTAGTTCTCACACTTTCACTCACTACCGTTAGCCTCCTTTGACCGCTCCCACCTAAATCAGTTCTTATTATGATGGGTGCCAAATGGTAGAAGTTATTTTTAAAATCATTGCTTCTTCCAGATATAAAATTAGCTGTGTATTTTGATGGAAAGATCACCTCCCATGTTGAACAAATAAACTAAAAAGAAGTGGAAGAGATTGTGCCAAAATGCTAACAGAGTTTGTGTTAGGCTTGGGGTAATGGAATTGTAGGTGATTTTTTAAAAATATATTTTCCCAATTTTCAATGATTTTCCAAACTTCTCAATGCATTCAAAATATGTATTTCATAATTTTGGAATGGCTTTCTATAATGGATGTTTGTTTATTTCCAAATGATCCACCAAGGGCTTGCTGAAAATACTAAGATGTTGATTTAAGAATTGTGATGTTCTTGAAATTAGAAAAACTTATTAGGTTAGAATTAAAAACACGGCTGTGGCAAACAGGACACCTACCTGAGCTCAGATATAAAATGGTACATCTAAAATAGTCTTCAATCTCCAAATCTTTCTTCCTTACTCCTATCACAAACTGGGGCACTATTCTTTACCAGCTCAGTGGCCTCTCTCTTAGTTTCAAAGAGGAAAGGTTTAGGATGGTGGAAAAGAGAGAGGTAAGAAGCAGCACAGAGTTCAGAGATGGATTTGCAGATAGAGGGTGGGTTGTGATACGATTTTTAACAGATGGGTGGACTTGAGACTAGAAGATACAGGTTTGAATTCAACCATCATCAACATGAGGACCTCAGCTACCATTTTGAAAATGGGTGAGAGTTACTGAGTCAGATTATTAGTTAGTGCATTTAATTAAAATCTTTGATCTTTTAATGTGTAGGTTCATTAAAATTTTTTAGTTTAATTGAATTTATTAATACATTTATCTGCACATTTGTCTTTTCCAGTGTCTTAAGAAATCCCATTCATAGTATAGAACTGAAGTAGAAAAGGCAACAGATGGATCCAATCAGTTGTTTGAAACAGTTCCCCCAAAGGCACATATCTTAGCCGAGTAGATGAATTGATTTTTTTAAACTGCATGTTAGAATCAATAAAACTAAGGTACATTCTTAGAAAACTAAAGATAGAGCCTACCACAAGACCTGGGGTGCTTCAAAGGAACCGGGAGGTAAACAAGATTTGTTGCATTTAGCTTTTGAATTTAATATTAAAATATAGTTTTTTAAGTGACTACTTGCAGTGTAACTCAGAAGGCTGGTTAGGATCAGTGAGGAGAACAGGCTAGGCAGATTATAATGGACATCAAATAATGAGAACACGAGAAGCAAATACTCTCTTATTTTTCTATGTTTGAAACAAACATGGTCAGATGGAAAATGTTTTGTTTACAAAGACTACTTACTTTTATGAGAAGAGAACAATAATGGTATGTGAGGAAGAAACCAATATCTATTGAGCACTTTCTGTGACCTGGTCACTATGTTTTGTTTTGTTCTTTTTTACCAGTAGGAAATCCGAGGTTTTGAGGAGTAATATGTTCACAGTTAACACAACCAGTGAAGTATCCAGATTTGACTGATTCCAAAATACACTCTCATTTGATTACACCATTCTTCCTCCCATGGGGTGGTGTCTCTGGATTCCCTAAAGCTTCCACTTCAGTAGGCTGGGAAAATTAATTTTTGTATCAGGAAAAAGGAAACGACTCAAAAACTATTAGCCTGTGTTCAGGAAAAATAGAACTTACTAGAAATGAAGTTATTACTGAGGCAGTTTAAATAAAAAAAAAAACCACACTGAGTTTTAAAATAGCTATGCGGAGTGGGTCTTCAGCTGGAACAGCCTTTAGGCCATAATTCACCTTTCTTATTTTTCACATGGGAGGAAACAGAGTCTAGGAGAAATTCAGTGATTTGCTTTCAGGTGTGAGGGCAGTTTGCCTTACTTAAGTCCTTTGGGACTGCTTTAGAAACCAAAAGGGAAAAGTCCAAACCCCTTGGTCTGACACCATTCATCATCAGCTCACCTGTCTGGCTTCTGCTTCCTGTGTCCCCCTTTGTACTCCATCCTCGTGCATGCGAACTACTTAAAGCTTTGATTCAAGTCACTTTTTCCTCGTTCCACACGCACCGCGCTCTTGCACATTCAGCTTCCTTCCCACTTAAGCCAGCCTAATCGTACATATGCCGCTCAGGTACCATTTCCTCCAAGAAGCCTTCACTGGCCCCTCAGGGCTGGGTTAGGGGCCCCTCTACTCTTGTCTGTCCTTATACAGGACTTACCTTACTCGCCCTGTGACAATAGTGAACAACATACACATAATGTTATGGCCAAAGTGAGGGATGGTGTGGGAATTTCTGCACCGTGTAGTAAGTCGATACAAAAGACATGATACATGCAAGTTAACCAATGTTGGCCTTGAAAGTTCGGTATCAGAGGAGCTCATGGGAATAGATTAGAAGGGGTGGGAGGAAAACCTGAAGTTATTTTTGTATAAGACTACATAATATTCAGAAAATAGTGTCATATCAAAGAAATGGGGAAGGAGAGCGAAATGGAAACGCAGAAAAGTGCTAAAGTGTTGGTGATCCCAAGTTAAGATCCAGCTCGACTGCCCTCTCCTTCATGAGTTTCCTGATCTAATACTTTCCCCTCCACACAAAGAGCTGAAAGTACGTCCTCTTACCAGCCTGTCTCTGTGGTCCATTTTTCTACCTTTTATCCATTTCCCCTTTCTTACTTATACTCTGTTATATTGTATCTGAGTGTACATATGTATTTTAATTGTTTTTTAAAACTTCCAAAACTCTACCTGCAGCCATAAAACTCTTAGAAGAGAGCACGGGCAGTAATTTCTCTGACAATGTATGGCAACATTTTTCTTTTTCTTTTCTTTTTTTTAAGATTTTATTTATTTATTTGAGAGAGAGAGAGAAATAGGGTGAGAGCATGAGCAGAGAGGAGAGGAAAAAGCAGGCTCCCCACTGAGCAGGGAGCCTGATGCGGGGCTCAGTTCCAGGACCCTGGGATCATGATGTGAACCAAAGGCAGACACTTAGCTGACTAAGCCACCCAGGCGCCCCAGTAGCAACATTTTTCTACATATGTTTCCTGAGGCAAGGGAAACAAAAACAAAAGTAAGTTATTAGGACTACATCAAAATTAAAAGCTTTTTTACACAGTGAAGGCAATCATTAATAAAACAAAAAGGCAACTTACTGAATGGGAGAAGATATTTGCAAATGATATATATGGTAAGAGGTTAATATCCAAAATACATAAAGAACTTCTATAATTTAACACAAAAAAAAACCAAATAATCCAATTAAGACCTGGATAGGCATTTTTCCAAAGACATCCAGATGGCCAGTAGACACATGAAAAGATGTTTAACGTCACCAATCATCAGGGAAATGCAAATCCAAGTCACAGTGAGATATCACCTGACACCAAGTATCCCTTGATAGATGAATGGATAAAGAAGTGTACACACACACACACACACACACACACACACACACACAGAGGAATCTTATGCAGCCATAAAAAAGGGTGAGATCTTGCCATTTGCAACAACATGGGTGGACTTAGAAGGTATTATGTGAAGTGAGATAAGTCAGAGGAAGATAAGCATCATATGCCTGCTACTTATATGTGGAATCTAAAAAACAAATGAATAAACAAAAAGCAGAATCAAACTTACAAATCCAGAGAATAAACTGATGGTTATCAGAGCAGGAATGAACAAAGTGGGTGAAGCGACGTGGGAGATACAGGCTTCTAAGGTACAGCATAGGGAATGTAGTCAATGCTATTGTGTTAGTATTGTGTGGTGACAGATGGCAGCTACACTTGTGAGCAGAATGTAACATACAGAGTTGTTGAATCACTGTGTTGTACACCTGAAACTAATGTAACATTGTGTGCCAACTATGGTTCAAAAAAAATTCAAACTTCCAAACTTCTTATGTACTGTTGGATACAGAACATTCATATAGTAGACAACTATTGAATAAATGATTGAATTAGATCAGCACTCCTCAATCTTGATATCATTTTTAATCACTTGCAAAGTATTTAAGAAATATTAATTCCAAAGTCCCAAGAATTCTGATTGCATTGATCTGGGATATAACCGATGTTTTGTTTTCATATGGGTTTTTCTATTGTTTGTTTGTTGTTTAAGCTTCTCAGAGTTGAAAACTCCAATATTAGGTTCTTCCTTTAAGCAAAGGTTCTCAGAGTATGGAATTCTAGAATAGCAGCACCAGCATCTCTGAGAAAATTGTTTGAGATGCAAATGCTTAGACCCCACACCAGACCTAGTGAATGAAAATCGGAGGGAAGGCCCTAGCAAGTTTTTCAAGTTCTCCAAATAATCCCAATACATGCTAGAGTTTTAGAACTACTGATTTAAGAAAATATAAGTGTTTTCCTATAAACAAAATCTCAACTATGGGAAACAAAATGCATTTTATTTTTTTACATTTTTAAAAGATTTGTTCATTTGACAGAGAGAGAGAAAGAAAAAGCCCATGCACACAAGCAGGCGGAGAGGCAGGCAGAGAGAAGGAGAGAAGGAGGCTCCCCGCTGAGCAAGGAGCCCAATGTGGGGCTCGATCTGACCTGAGCTGATGCAGACTCAACCAACTGAGCCACCCAGGCGCCCCCAAAATGCACTTTATAATCATCCCAAAAGGTTGTGCCAACTGAAAACACCACTCTAAACAGAAGGGTCCCTCACAAGTACAACAGAATTGTCCTTGTGGACATGCACATCACAACAATTTATAACTTTTTAAAAATATTTTTTGTATGAAATGTTCTCTACCAAAGGGACTAACTTTCATATCAATCTAAAAATAATAGGCTATAACGGACAAGAGAGAAAAAGAATACAGCATTGGGTAAGGAAGCCCCAAAGTCAAGGGTACCTTTACATCATTTCTTCTCTTAGAGAATCTAAGTCTACACTTCTCCGTGTGTGTGTGTGGGGGGGGGTGCGTGTGGGTGTGGGTGTTGTTTTTGACAGTAACGTTTTCTCTCTCTGTTATGCTCTTTGACTGTGTGCCACTTGATAGCTCTGTCTATTCCTATGGAAACCAAGTTAGTGGAAGGAGCCAAGGCTTGGAGGAGGCACTGGGGAGAAATATTAGAAGAGTTCAGCCACAGAGCAACTAAAGATGTTGCCTTTCCTTCAGTCAAATCCTCTTGGAGAGCCAGAATCTGTTTCAAGCCAGGGAGATGTTCTTGGCTGATGTATTGTCTAGCTGCTCTGCCAGATGGATGAACATCTTAAACTGGAAAAACAACAAATAGAGCTCCTATTCTGTCTTCGAAGTGCCATTCTTAGCCTTTGCCTAGCGAATTCTCAAATAGCTTTTAAAAACTCTTTTAAAGATTTGCAGAAGGTGGCAGGGTTGTGATGTTGGTCACTATCATAGTTGTTGAGTGACTAGGAATTAGAAATTTTAGCTGTGAAGCATACCGTTGAGACTGGACTATCAGAAATTTATGGAAAGAGGGGGAATACCTGAAATTAGGAAAAGCAGTGCAGATTGAATTTCAGTTCTAAAGCCCAGTGAATTCATGTCACTTGAAAACGTGCTTTTTGTTACTGTTTGCTTTCTTATAGCGTCCCATTAAATAAAAGGCCAAGAAATCAGAGTACAATAAGATACCCAAGTCAACTGAAATGAAGAAATGAGCCAAGCAAACAAGAATATATGGGTCTAATGTGGAAGGGCCATTCTTTTCCACTCCACGTATACCCCATATTGGATGTAGTAGTGGTAGTTCATAGTCTAGGAAAAAGAACAATACTAGATTGCATTGTACTGAGCTATCTTTATAAATATTTAAATTACGTTGATATTTCAGTTAGGATGCAGAGGTTCATTTTTTTCAATTTTACGGAGTTTTCTTTATGCCAGGAATTAGCTATTAATACAGACGATTCATAACCCTATATCTTGAATCTAGCCATCCCCTTCAGTCTTCAGATCCATATGGATTCTTTTCATTTTTTGCTATTTTTTCTAGACATTTCTATATTGATATTCTTGAGAATTCCCAAACTCCACATGTTCAAAAAAAAACCAAAAAAACAAAAACAGAATTCAAAATCTTCCTTCCTAACCCCATTTTCTTTCCATCTTTTCAGTTGTTGATACCACTGTCCATCTTGTACCCATGCAGGAGGCCTCTCATGGATTTCACTAATCTGTCCTCTTATTTTCATGTAGCTCTCAATATTTCTATTCTGAATTCCCGTAGTAACCCTCTGACCATCTCATTGCCAAAGACTTGTCCCCCTCAAATTGATGCTCCACATGGCCTCCAGAGTATTTTTTTTAAAAAGTACAAATCCATTCATGTCATTTCCTTCTTAAACTCCTCATTGGCTCCCTGTTACCTACACAATAAATTTTAGACTCATTGTCCTACTGTATTAGACTTTCCGTTTTCTATCCCCTGCCCAACTTTCTAATCATGTGTCAGGCTTTCCTATATCTCATTTCATATTACAATAATAGAGAATTATTTTCAGGGTCTGAAATTTTATTTTACCCTACAAACAAGGTAGGAAGTTTATCTATTACTGTGCCATGGATGCTGACAATAGAGAAGAGACTCCAGGGCCAGAGACAAAGAAGTTTATTGTTCACAGCATAACAAAAAACATCAGCACCTATATGTTTTCATTGATTTCCCTTGCCCCGAGAATGATGAGGGAGTTTCAGAAGGCCCAGCTGGATTATTACACATGGTAGGTTTCCATCAGAACTGAGGGATCTACTGCTTTTATAATAAGCAGTAACTAAGCACAGAGGTAAAAAATGACCTCATCTGTCCAGTTAATTGCTGCTAACACATCTCTGAGAACTTGTGTAAGTCAAGAATGGTCAGGACTTTGCATTTTTGGCGTAAGAACATGCAGAGGTGGGGGCACCTGGATGGCTCAGTCAGTTATGCGTCCAACTCTTGGTTTTGGCTCAGGTCATGATCTCAGGGTCATGAAATTGAGCTCTGAACCTGGCTCCACACTCAGCATGGAGTCTGCTTTGGGATTTTATCCCTTCCTTTGCCCCTCCTTCCCACTCACTCTCTCTCTGCCTCCCCCCCAACTCAAACAAACAAACAAACAAACAAACAAATAAATAAATAAATCCTTTAAAAATTGCAGAAATGACTAGGTCCACGGTAAATTGCTTCTCCCAACAATCCATCACTTAGTCCTACATGTTCTTGACATGAGCATGCTATTCCATCAGCTACTCTGATTAATCTGACTAGCAGAGGCTGAAAACAAATCTGTTTAATATGTCTCCTATGACATTTAATTAATAGGACTCAAAGCAGCAGGATGAGAACAACCTGCAATATTGATTCAACTATGGCCCTCGGTGTCCTGGATTAAGTCAACTGTTAATAAGTACCAAGGGAAACAGTAGGTCTTTCTTTATACAACCAGGATGCACTCTAAGACTAGTCTATTATCTATTATGACTTATGCAAGGGAGTTCGATTGACCTGCTGATTTTTGGTGGGATTACCAGTAATTACAGGAAGCACCAAATGGGCCAATAGAGGCATATCTCATGGTCCTTTCTCCCTGACATACAAACATATAACCTGGAAAGGCACAATGCACAACTTTAGGATTTGCTGTTAAGCTTGGGTCCCCATAACATTAATTTGGCTAAGCCACATGGGCAGTATCACCAAGTAGTTATAGCTTGATTATCATACGTGGCATGACTCCAAGCTTCTCACACATAAGGAGAGACATATGAATTTGTATCCAATAGGTTAAAGTAAGGTTGAGCCAGTTCCTGTGTTTCAACATGTATGAGGGGATCCACATTCAGGAGCTGCCATTGATGGTGTCAAGCACAGCAGAAGACTTCCGGGCCATCCATGTCCACCTGAACTTTTCTGTTTCATAGCATGGAAGTGGCAGTGGCAAACACAAGAAACAGATCATACTGCTAGCCTCAGCTGCCTTTGAGTCAGGCAGCAAACAATATCCAAGATGCAGTACTGGATCCAGAGGACAGAGAGAGCATGAATTATTTTCTCCCTCCTTGTACCTCCCAAGATCTAAAGTATTCCCTTCCCAGGTACTGAAGTGTATCTCATCCAGATGACTATAGCTTTTCACTTCTCCAGTCATCTACTACTTGTACCTATACCCTTTGTCTAGAAGGGTAGGTGCATATGGAACAAATTTACGGAGACCCATTATATCCCCCACCTTGGTCCATGTGAGAACTGTAGGAAGACTTGGTAAGCAGTGTACTCAGCCAGGTAGTCATTATGAATGTTTCTGATCTAGGACTATGTCCATCTAACAAATCCAGGTGACTGAACCAGAATAAAATTGGAATCTCTAAGCCCCCTTTTGTCTGGGCTGCCACCTAGGGGCTCTACCAACCTGGCCAGCCTGGGATGGTTCTTAGGGGAAAGGAATAAGCATGTGAACCAGGACCGGGCAAGGAAGAATCCCGAATTTTCAAAATAGGTATGTGTAATCCCCACTCCTTTTGTTCTGAATATTTATCAGGGGCTTCCCTGAGGATATGAACTCTTTCTAGGGGTGGCCACATTTGAGAGTAGTCAAACTGCCTCTCTTAGTTGTGTGGACCAGGAGGAGGTAACTGAGGAAGAGCCAGAAATATTTTTGATTTTACTTTGGAGGAAGCCATGTCCACTCTCAACAATTTCAGATTCTTGAGGGCAGTAGAGAGCATAGAATGACAATCAAATACCTTAATCATTGGCTCATTGTTCAGTGGTCTTTGTGACAAAAGGTACACCATAATCCAAGTAGGACAGTCAGATGGTCTAAAAACCCCCAAACATGAAATGATTTCATTTCAGTGGCCTCAACGCTGTGGCTGGTGTAGACTAATCAGACAGGAACAACCCTATTGTAATGTCGGCAGTGGCAAGGCATGAGGTGACCTTGACAATGAGTTGTCAAAAGTCCTTGCAAGGAATGGGCAGGAGCAATGCCCTGTTAATGTGTCCTCCTTTGTCACACACACACAAAATAGGCCTACATGGGAGAATCACAAGTTTGGTTCACAGTGGTAGGTTCTACATCAAACACATACCTTTTACTTTATGCCTCGTCTATGATGGTGGGTTCATTGCCATGTTTAGTGCAGTAATGGATCCAGGTGGTAAATGGCCAATGACCTGGGCAATGCAGGCTTATTCAGCAACCTGATTCCAGTTGGTCTTATAAGAGAATGAGCCCTTACTGTGAGCATCTACATGAGAGACTCAGGCTATTTAATGGTAGCCACAATTGTTTGCATAATTTGTAGCTACAAAGAGAAGTATCTTTAATCTACCACCATCTATAGTCTTCCAAGTGGCGGACCAGATGACTAGAGCATCTGCAACAACCCAGGAGATAGTAAAAACATACCTGTCCTTAAGAGTATTATCTAAGGTAAGGATGATGGCTTTTATTTCAGCCCACTGGCCTGACTCACCCTTACTATAGTCAGTCATCCCAAGTTGTCATTGAGGTTGGGCTGCCTCCTAGTGGACACGATCAGGTTTTAACTTAGTGAAATCATCAGTAAACCAGGCCAAGACAGTCAGGGCATCAAGGGCACCATTAAGCCAGGAGCTTTGCTTCAGACAGTGACCACCTCTACATCCAGTGCTTTGTCCTCATTGCCAGACAAATAAGGCTACAGCAGGGAGCAGGTGCAAGATGCACTTGGCTCTGTGCTATTAGGCAAATCTTTGCATTCGCTTTCACTTGTGAGCAGCTGCTCATTCCTTGTTGCTCTCACCATTAGTTTCCACTTTGGTTCCTTGGCTCAGCAGCCACACCCATATTGCCTTCAGCTTGCCATGCCATGATCATGTTAATATCCCTTCCTCTGCCTGACCACAGGAAGGTGAGCAGAGACCAAGGCACCATTTGGGCACCTTGTTTTAGTTCTGCTTGCCACCATTTAGATTCATTAACAGATAGGACAGCAGGATCTATTACCTCCCTCACCTTATCCGCCACTTGGATACCATCTCAGAGAGTCTTCTTATCCCTGAACTCGGCCTGTAGGGCCCTTTTCCTGACTCTTCGAGGAAACTGTCTTTGTCAGCCTCCCTTCCTCATTGCCTGTACTGTCAGGGCTTGGATTTAATTTTACCCTGCTTTTTTCCTTTAACTTAATAAGTTAGCATGCTATCTTATTACAAGGTGGTAAATTGCCCGTGGGTACCAGCGGAAGACACAAGCCTACCAAAAATGACAAAAAAGCTATATTACTTACTGATACCACAGTAACATGAGCATTTGCATGCTTGCATTGGTTTCCCTTGCCCTCAAGAACTGTGGAAGCAATGCAGAGGACTTGGACAGACCCTGGGTACACGATGGGTTTGCATGACATCCAAGCAATACTCAGTTTTGGGAATCCCTTGGCCTGATGTCCTGGATGACATTAATGTCCTTCAAGATTGCTTGCTGCAAACCCAATTCTGAGAAATGGTCTGAGAGGAGTCAAGGCTTTGCATTCTTGGCATACCCAGTAAACACATGCAGGGACACTCAGGACCTATGACAGATTGCTGTTCTCAGCACTCCTGTGCTATTTCCAAGACTCATTTGTGTCTGCAACCATTACAGGAAATTTTGATATAATGAGATCACTGGTATTTGTGACCTAAATGCTTCCTAGGGATAGTGATTCTTTTAAAAAAATTAATATTGCAAATGCATTGAGTGTTTATAAATATATAATTATAGAGATATTAAAATTAATAACAAATCATGTTTCTATGATTTCTATTTCAGTTATAAATAATGTATCTTTTGGTACATAATATGATTAGGATTTGGAATGAGATATGACAGAATGCCTACCTTACATTTGTATGTGCTATTATTATATATAGATTGATTGATAATGTATTATAGTAAAATACATTGCAGTATAGTATATACTATAGTATAGCCCAATCTCAATAATTTTACTTGTTTGTTTGTTTGCTTATAATTTTTCCAAGACAAAATTATATACAAACTTATAAGTGAACAAAAAAGGTAGTGAACTTTTGTATATATAGTCAACAGTTGTTTTCTTCTCAACTACACTGAGAGTAAATAGAAGTGATGAGGACACAGAGCAAGAATGCAAAGATCTTAGTTGGGAAACATGTAGGTCCCAAAGTGTGGTATTGGTTTGGAGAAAATCTTTGTTCTCTTTGGTGCGTTTCAGTGGGGAGAAGGGCTGCTACAGGCTGGGCTAGCCAAGTCTTAAGCTTTGGAGTCTGTTCAAGTAATTGTTTCAGCTGAAGAGGAAGCAAATAGCAAAGGTTCCCAGGAGCCAGATACAGAAAATATGGTAGCCGTTTGGAGAAGAAATGTAGAGGTAGAGGTTCAGAATGTTCTGAAGATCAGCTGTCAGTAGCCTAGATTAAGGCACTTTACCAGGAACAGAGAGCAATCTTGTCGAATATGATTTCAGATACTTCTGGTTCAGGAAGATACTCCCTTTTTCCCACTAAGTGAGTGAAAAGTGGTCGTATTCACACTAAAGCCAGGAAAATCCTTAGAATTGGGGGGTATTCTTTACCCTAATATGAGGCTATCGCTTTAGAGGAAGTTCTTTGTGTAGAGAAGTGGCAGGAGCAGGACAAAGATCAAGCCTCAGGACAAGGAAGACATCCCTCTGATCACTGGAGACAGGACTACGAAGGAACATTGTAAGAGCAGATTCTTAGTGGGCCAGGAGTGGAGGTTAGCAGCTGTATGGGTGAGCAAGGAGAGAGACGGAGAGGTAAAAAGAAAAAAACGAAAACAATAGCAAACAATCTTCACTTTAAACTAAGCCTGCAAACAAAAATTCCGAAATAGATGAAGAACTCGGATGTTAAGAAAGCCAGCAATATCATTATTCAGATCATGAATGCATTCCCAGCTGAAGAGCATAAACAAAGCAAAAGACAAGCCACACAAAGAGAGAAGATAATTTGCAAAACCAATCAAGAATTAGTATCCGGAATATGTAAATAACTCCTACAGATCATTAAGAAAAAGACAAATAGCTAAATTGGGAAGTGAGTCAACAACACAAAAAGGCTATTTACAGAAGAAGCAAATGGCCAATAAACATATAAAAACATTCCACCTCAATAAGGGAAATGAAAATTAAATCCTTGGTAAAACACAGTTGTGTGTCCATTTTATTGTCAAAAGGTAGCAAATATGACAAGTGTGATGTGGATGTGAAGAAGTAAGAATTCTTGTAGTTACGGGTGGAAATATAAATTGGAGTAGTGACTATAAAGAGCAATTTCAACCCAGCAGTTACAGAAATTCTTGCACATTTTACCAGGAAACGTGTACGAGAAAATTTACTACAATATTGTCTGAAATAGTGAAAAACGAGAGACATGCTAAATATTCCTCTAGAGAATAAAGACATGCAGTTATTATCATATGACAAAATACTTTCTCCTGTGAAAATGTATGAACCAGAGCAACTTGGATAAATCCCAAAAATGCTGCTTTTGAGTAAAAGATGGCAAGTGACTCATACAGTACTATTTATATCAAGAATGAAAACATGTAAAGTGATACTGTGTAGCTTACGGATACATATACGTCTAAGAAGCAAGAGTATTAAAGCTTCCATTGAAATGATAAACACCTTTTTCAGGATAGTAGTCTCTAGAAAGGGAGAGAAGGTAGTGGAATTGGAGAGGAGCACAAAGGGAGTATCAACCATATCTGTTAAACATTTTATTTCTTAAGATTAAAAAATCTAGGGGCACCTGGGTAGCTCAGTCGTTAAGCGTCTGCCTTCGGCTCAGGTCATGATCCCAGCGTCCTGGGATCGAGCCCCGCATTAGGCTCCCTGCTCGGCGGGAGGCCTGCTTCTCCTACTACCATTCCCTCTGCTTGTGTTCTCTCTCTCGCTGTGTTTCTCTCTGTCAAATAAATAAAAAAAAATCTTTAAAAAGAAAAAAAAAGAAAAAATCTAAAGAAAAATATCAAGGTATTTCACTCAAAGCTCCTATATTATTGTTATTAAGATTAACTGACTATATGCTTTTTCTTTAAAAAGTCCATTTTAGAGAACAGGACAGACAAAAAAAATGTAAGATTAAAAGTAGCATTTTGGATTGCTTTGTTTCCCAGATTCCTTTCCAGTGCCGTTCTCCAGGTCAGAGGACTTTTTCAACCTTTTTTACCCTTTTATTTATTTGTTTATTTACTTACTTATTTATTTAATATTTTATTTATTTATTTGACACAGAGAGAGATCACAAGTAGGCGGAGAGGCAGGCTCCCTGCTGAGCAGAGAGCCCGATGCGGGGCTCGATGCGGGGCTCAATCCCAGGACCCTGAGATCATGACCTGAGCCGAAGGCAGAGGCTTTAACCCACTGAGCCACCCAGGCGCCCCCTTCTTTTACCCTTTTAGATATTATAGTCCTTTTCACGCATTTAGTGGAAATCTCAATGTTATAATCATTTGCATTACAGAAAAAAGAAACTCTTGTTAATTACGGGAAGATTAAGATGAGAATTGTGGCTACCTAACAAAAGAAAACATCTTATTCAATGTTTCAGAGACATTAGCAAATGTTTTCTCATTTCAATGGCATAACAGACCTGATCACATTAGGGTTAATAATCCTTTAGTGATTAAATCAGGACTTTTCTATAACTTCAGCTTTCTTACTTGTGCTCACTACCACCAATTTTCTTTTTCTTTTTTTTTGTGATTTTATACCTTTATTTGACAATTAGCAATTAGTTCTCATCCACATTAACTGTCTGTAGATTTTTGAAAGTGGTGACAGGTACATAGGTGACCATCGTGTAGAGCTTGTTTGGTGAATCATCATCCTCGTTACATTTTCTGGACAACTGCATGGGAATACGGTATGGAACATCCCTTATTCCTTTGGCCCAGAGAGCTTTGTTGAGCCTGGTGTCAGTGTGCACATCTGGAGTTCTCATCTCCTTCAAGGCAAATTTCAGGATCTCTTTGAGTGCCCGAAGGACATGCTTCTTGAAACCTACTCTGTTGATGGGCTCGTAAACGTTGATGGTGTATTCTCTGGTCACTCCCGCGCTAATGGCAGAATGGCCCTTCTTCTTCTCGCCACCCTTCTTCATGGGAGCCATTCTGCTGGACCCTGGTTGGAGAAGTACCACCTGTTTTCTTAAGAATATATACTCTTTTGGGGCCTCTGGGTGGCTCAGTCGGTTAGGTATCTACCTTGGACTCAGGTCATGATCCTGGGGTCCTGGGATTGAGCCTCAAGTGGGGCTCCCTGCTCAATGGGAAGCCTGCTTCCCCTCTCCATCTACCCCCCAGCTCATGCTCTCTCTTTCTCTCTCAAATAAATAAGATCTTAAAAAAAATATATGTATATATATATATATACATATATATACTCTCTTGATCTTTTATCTCCTTCACTCTTATACTGTTTCCTACTCAGTCAGAAATTATAAAAGCAGATCCCAAAACAGTGTTCATCTCAGGATCCAGTTCTGTGTGCCACTTAGAGATGGTGCTCAATGATTAACTTCCAAACTTTCCTTATTCTTGCATTTAAGAATCAACCAGAAAATTTAAGAATTCCGAATTTCAAGCAATATTGAGGAAACATTTAAACATTGTGTCTGTTTTTATACTGAGAAGGCTTTACAGGAAGCAGAATTGTCTGTGAAGTGGGTCCCCAGAGTCATCATATTAGCTTTCTGTCTCAAACTGGTGTCTCCCTTTTCCACTGACATTAGAAATATTTTATTTTTAAATATTTTAGTTTAAAAGTAGTTTTAGCTCTTAGAGTTCTCTTTTTCCTCTGCTCATTCTCAGAATTGAGTTTGCATACCCTGGGCATCTAATAAATGCTTGTTCATGAGACCAGGAATTTAACCGTGGTCCAAATGGATTGTAGTGTTTCTAGTCCCAGCATTTGTAAATAAGACCTCTTTTGTGTCTCTGCCCTTTGGAACAGAAGCTGACGTCTCCCCAGGGTTCCAGTTGAATTCCTACTGGGTATGCCCTTATTGATCCTATGTCATCATTTTCTGTAGGCAGAGTATAGGCATCTTTTTCAATGGAAAAAAAATTTCAGAAAACCACTATTAATAACATTCCAACTATTTTTATTTTTACTTATTCCTAACCTTGCATCTCTCCATAATCACCGGCTAAAGTGTGTATGCTGTGTACTGTCAGATCATTCCATCTATACACTCTCCATCATAGGCCATTCTTGGTTCCACTTAATCGGCTACATTTTGTTGCCTCCCCCACGCTGGAAGATTGTTCATAATAAAACTAGCAAACATTCACCAAGCATTTGTTTTGTGTACTGTTCTAAGTACTTTACAAGTATGATCTTTATCTTCTCGTATGCATAGTAATCCCAGGTCCTGTTATCCCTGTTTCCCGGATGAGGAAATGGAGGCCCAGGAAGATACTTTGTTTCATCTGTAAAACCTTTCATGTTCCTTTGGTGAGGAGCAAAAATGGAATCTCTGGCAAAGAGCTTTGTAACAAGCAAAGCTTAGGGTAAACATTTTACTAGGTTGCCTGCTTCAGACAGGGCTCAATGAGTGCTTTTTGAGTGAATGAATAAATATGATTACTGAGGGCATCATGCTTTGTACAAGCTGAATCCCCAGAACAATGTAAAAAAACTGAGTCTGTAAGTCATTAGTCACCCCCATGGATATATTCTTGTTTCTTTCTTTTCCTTCCCTTTTTCTCTAAATTTCAGAATCAAAATGACTGTCTGATTGAATATCTTTAAAAGGTCATGATGAATTATTCCGTAATATTTGAAATGTTATGCTCAGAAAGGTCAAGCCTTATTTTTTGGTAGGAAGTACCATATAAATTGTTTTTGCTAGGGATCATTTCTTTTTTCAAAGAAAAGATGGCAAGAGATTTAGAGCAGGGTGCCCTCTTGAGGAAATTTTAACACCTTACCTCTCAAAAGCTGGCCCTGGATTCCATGAGAAAGCCAGATGAGTGATGCCCAAATAAATAAAACATTAAAAAGTAAGAGTAACCAAATACCAGAGATCTGAGAATTAGGATTCTTAGCTATTATGATCTAATATAGATCATATATTAAGATCTATATAAGAATTGTTAAACAAGGGGCGCCTGAGTGGCTCAGTCATTAAGCATCTGCCTTCAGCTCAGGTCATGATCCCAGGGTCCTGAGATTGAGCCCCGCATCAGGCTCTCTGCTCAGCAGGAAGCCTGCTTCTCCCTCTCCCACCCCACCTACTTGTGTACCCTCTCTCGCTTTGTCTCTCTCTGTCAAATAAATAAAAATAAAATATTAAAAATAAAAAGAATTGTTAGGGGCGCCTGGATGGCTCAGTGGGTTAAAGCCTCTGCCTTCAGCTCAGGTCATGATCTCAGGGTCCTGGGATCGAGCCCCGCATCGGGCTCTCTGCTCGGCGGGGAGCCTGCTTCCCCCTCTCTCTTTGCCTGCCTCTCTGCCTACTTGTGACCTCTCTCTGTCAAATAAATAAATAAAATCTTTAAAAAATAAATAAATAAATAAAAATAAAAAGAATTGTTAAACAATAAGAAAAACCTCTGGAAGGTATTTTCTTTCCTCTCATTGACTCCATCCTTCAAGTAGTTCCCTCTGTTGTGCCCGGAGCTATGCTGAGCACAGCGCTCAATAAAACTCTTTGTCTTCATAATGCTTATAGTTTGTGATGGAGATCGCAGTGCAGGGAAATACGTGAACATATATGTAACTACAAACTGAGCAAAGTACTATGAAGGAAATGGGAAGGTACTAGAATAAAGCATAACGAAATAAGTTCCCACATTAGAGTGGTCGAGGAAAACCTCCCTGAGAAGGAGTAATTGAGCTGAGTCACTTGCTTTTCAGCCCATCTAATGTAGACAGCCTAATGGGCACTTTTTTTTAGCCCCTGATTCTTACCTGTGGCCCAACCCTTGAGCTGAGTTGAGTCCTGTCTCCGCCCCGTGGGTGAGTAGACAAGTCACCATCCTTCTACACCTCATTGTCTCTCTAGCTGATCCCTTTTGCCTAAGACACACTTCTCACAATGCGGGGCTGCTGCTTAACTAATAAATGTCTTCTTACTAATCCTACCTACTCATGGTAGAACATCAATGCATTATAATGCTAAAAAAAAAAAAAATTTCCAACAATGTTAAGGATGTAGAGGATCTCAGAAGATGAAAAGGACAGATAACCCTGACTGCCGCTCTGCTTTGAATAGGGAGAGAAAGGTAGCCATGAAGGAGGCACAGACCTTGATCCTGCCACACAGTTTAGTCATGTCAAATTTCAGGCTTGGTGCCAAGCGAACTGGAGGCTCCAACCAGAATTGGAAATGTGGGACTAGATCCCAGGAAGGAGCTCCAAAGAACTGGTTTTTGAGGGTTTGGTTTGGTTTGGTTTCGAAGTTCCCATACAACACACACGTGTGGTTGACCAGGAGCCCCACCAGTGTGCTACTGTAGTCCCTGTAGCTAAACTGCTTTCTTCAGATGGGTTGATTCTACCAGATTGGAGGGTTTAACTGATGCGGAGAGTGTTGCCTGCAAGCGGACAGCCTGAAGCAACTTCTGGGTTGGTGTTTCGGTGCCCGGATGAGTCTGAGACCCAGACTTTGAACAAGTTGCCTCTATCTCAGTTGTACCTGTACATTGCTCTCTCCAAGAAAACTACCCACTTACTTTATTAACCAGATGATGGTGAACAAAGCATTCAACCCCTCTGAATCTCATTCCCCTCACCTATAAATTGGAGCTTTATATCTCAGCTCATTTCACAAGGTATCATACTTTGCATATAACTAATAGGTGATATATTGGTCAAAATGAGCTGAAACTAATCTCATTGCTTCCACCAGGTAGCAATTTGGAAAATACGCCAAAAACCATGAAATGTGCAAACTCCTTTGACCCAGTAAATTGGTTTCTGATAATTTATTCTTATGAAGAAAATTAAGAAAAACTACGTGGAAATAAAAGTACACCGTAGGATTTTCTAGAAAAGAAAATATTGGGAACAATAATAGAACAGTTAAAAAAAAGACAGTGCTTCAACACAATGAAGCGTTGCCCAGCCGCTGTGTAAACTGTATGCACTAGAAAGTGGTTGGAAGGGAAGATGAAGAAAACAATTGATGGGGTAGTGGAATTGTAAGTATTTTTCCTTTGGTCAATTTATCTGAATATTTTTACTCTAGCAGAGTAGCTAAAATACTGAGAACATTTTAAAAATTTAGAAAATGTCTCGGCCTCAGACTACATTTCTTCTTACCGTCTCTTATTTTTTATTTAGGGAAATTATCGTTTCATGAAACTCTTACTTACACGCAGAGCAAACTGGATGCAAAAGGATCTGGAAGAGATGACCCCTTTGCATTTGGCCACCCGGCACAAGAGCCCTAAGTGTTTGGCGCTTCTGCTGAAGTTTACAGCACCTGGAGAAGTGGATACACAGGATAAAAACAAGGTAAGGGACTGTCAAAATTGGAGGTAAGTAAGAGCAACAAGCAAATGCTTCCTTTTATGATGTGAAACCTCAAGAAGAATTATCACTCATCACTTGGTGGAACGTTTACCCGTTTTTGTATTCCCCAGTGAAATATTTCACTTAAATTCGGTGAAATTTATCCTCCTACCAATCACATGTGGCGGGTAGTATCATCTCCTTTTCACAGATCGGGAAGATTAAAATTCTGTCCAGGATCCAAGTGGCAGGACCGGAACTCAACCCAGGCCTACCCCCAAGCCCCAATATTTGATAGCTAGTAGCTCTAGTTACCACTGATGTTAGACTTGTGGTGGCCAAAAGCCTGGGGCAGGGAGGAGGCGCATAAGTGGTTTAATGGCCTGGGCTTTAGCATCAGACTCCTTGGGTTTCAGTCTAGAAGCCACTATGTAACTCGTTCTGTGCCTTTGGGCAAATTTTCTTAACTCCTCTACGCTTCCATTTTCTCATATGTGAAAAGGGAATGACAGGGTTGTTGAAGATGAAACAAGAGAACACATATAAATAGGGTTTAACACAACGCCCGGTGCATAATATGCTCTCAAGAAATGTTAGCTATAAAGTGAATATAATTATTCATTTCATTTTGGCTCTCACATCCACTCTGGCATTTGTTGCTGGGATCCGTGATCTTCCCAGCTCTTGACTTTCACCAGCTCGTACAAGCCGGTCACTGCTTTGATCGACGCTTTCGTCATTCTTTACAGGAAAAGAATGTGGTGTTCCGTTAGACAAGTGCAAAAATCCTCTGCCTTTCCACCAGGCACTGAATCACGGAGCCGTGCTAATTCTAACACTGCCACGTAATTAAAACTCTTGGGATGAAACCTGCTGGGTCCACGTCCAGTGATCCCTTTATTCTCACAGGTTCTTCATGTCATTTTCAGGTTGTGCAGCTGTTACATAGCACAACGTTCTGAAATTAACCTTGACTTTATTTTACGACGACTATAAACTAGTGTTATTCCTTACTCATAGCTTTTGTAGTCCTAATATGTTGCCGAGAAAGCACTTTAATCAACCTATGAAAACCTATTAATCACTTGCAAAGCCACAGATGTCTTTAGGCTCTATAATGTCTTCCCCAGTATCTTCTAGGAACTCCCTGCTACCTTCCAGTACTTGTGTATTCTTCTGTTACTGAACAGGGATGGGAGGTTATCTGGTCAGACAGATGGAAAACAGATCTGCAAGATCCAGGCAGGCACACAGAAGACAGCAAGACAAAAGCCTAGAGCTGGGAATTTTGAACCATCTGACGGGGAGAATCCTCTTTTTGTGTTTTCTTTAAATTTCCAGTGCATCACAGACCAATAGTTTTATATCATATATTAAAACTGAACAAAAAAGGGGTGCCTGTATGGCTCAGTGGGTTAAATCCTCTGCCTTCGGCTCAGTTCATGATCTCAGGGTCCTGGGATTGAGCCCCGCATTGGGCTCTCTGCTCAGTGAGGAGCCTGCTTCCCCTCTCTCTGCCTGCCTCTCTGCCTACTTGTCATCTCTCTCTGTCAAATAAATAAATAAAATCTTAAAAACAACCCTGAATAACAACAACAACAACAACAACAAAAAACCCATGAGACAGCACTTCAAACCCCTGAGATTGACTGTTATTACAAAAGCAGAAAATAACAAGCTTTGGCGAAGATGGTCAGAAATTAGAACGCTGTTCCATGCTGGTAGTAATATAAAATGACACAGCCACTGTGAAAAACAGTATGACAATTTCTCAAAAAAAAGTTAAACATGGAACTCTATGATCCTCCATTCTACTTCCGGGCATGTTCCCAGAAGAACAGAAGTAAGGAAGTGAACGGTTATTTATACACCCACATTTATAGCAACATAATCCACAAGAATGGAAAGATGAACACATCCAAATGTCCATCCCTGGATGGTTACAGAAACAAAATGCAGTACGTACAATGGAATATTATCCAGCCTTGAAAAGGAATACAAATCTGACACATGCTACAAAATGGATGAACTTTGAAGATATTAGGCTGAGTGAAAGGCTGGGAGGAGGTGGAAATTGGGTATCACTGTTGAATGGGCTTGGAGTTTCAGTTTGGGAAGACGAAAAAGTTCTGGGGATAGAAGGTGCCCAACAGTGGCAATGTGCTTGCCACTGAATATTACATTTAAAAACAGTTGTTACCAGGGCGCCTGGGTGGCTCAGTGGGTTAAAGCCTCTGCCTTCGGCTCAGGTCATGATCTCAGGGTCCTGGGATCAAGCCCCGCATCAGGCTCTCTGCTCAGCGGGGAGCCTGCTTCCCCCTTTGCCTGCCACTCTGCCTACTTGTGATCTCTCTCTGTCAAATAAATAAATAAAATGTTTAATTACTAAATAAATAAATAAATAAATATTTATAAAAACAATTGTTATCTACATTTTGCCACAGTAAAAAAAATAATAATAATTACTAGAAAAGAATTTTTTAAAGATGTAGAAGATACAGCCCCAGACTTTGTACTGGTAGAGTCAACAGACCTGATGTTACATTTCAGCAAATATATTCAGAACAAACATAACATAGCAAAAGAATTACAGAAACGGTACATGTTGTTTATTCAAATGTGGCTGCAGGGCCTGACTGGCTCAGTCAGTAGAGCATCCGACTCTTGATCTCGAGGTACTGAATTCAATCCCATCTTGGGCATGGAGCCTACTAAAAGAAATACATAGAAAGAGAGAAAGAAGAGAGGGAGGGAGGGTGGGAGGGAAAGAGAAAATGTAGCTATAGGAAATTATTTGCTATGACATTTGTGACTGTTTTTGTTCTGTAATCATTACTAAATAAAAAGTAATGAGCGACTCTTTGTATTAAATACCTATGGGTACACTTTCCATGAATACCACTTTTGTCAACATTTAAAGTTCTCAGTGTATCAAGTCAGCTTGGTTCCTGCTGTTTAAATGATCTGATCCTAGATTGAATTGATGATACTGCTCTTCATAAGGGATAATGTACAGCAAACCATTTCTGTTTTCGCTCCTCTTCTAATAGGGAGACCAGTCTTACTGTGGTTTATTGATGAGAACAGCAGAGGGGATTTTAAAGCAATGCCAACAAGTTCAGGATGTTCTTTTTTTTTTTTAAATAAATTTTATTTATGAAACGTTTTATTTTATTTACTATTAAGTAAGCTCCACACCCCACATGGGACTTGAACTCATGACCCTGAGATCGAGAGTTGCATGCTCTTCTGACTGAGCCAGCCAGGTGCCCCACCAAGATGTTCATTTTTAACTTCTATCTAAAATAAAGCAAATGTTGCTGTATTCTCAACATGTATCTTCACATCAGTAGTAGGTATAAGAAGTTATCCTGTAAAACAAGAGTTAAATTTAAATTTGTACTTTGATGTAAGAATGGATTCCAGATCCATGATTTCCTATGCATGGGGATCTTCTTTTTGATAGATATTGAAATTCAAAACATTCCATCAAAAAAAACAAAACAAAACAAAACAAAACATTCCATCAAATTCTTAGGGTGCTTGGTGTAATATCAAAATCGCCACTTGCTTTGTTGATAATTATAAACTACTGGGCTGCTTTTCTTTTTCTCAGTATTACTAATCTCATTGATTAGTACCTAATGACCTAAGTGCCTATCATGATTAAGAAGTCAGATTCTGGACTCAGACTGCCTGGGTTAAAATCTCAATTGGACCGCTTACTACCTTTATGTCCCTGAGCAGATTATCCATCCTCCTTTGCTCCATTTTCTCATCAATCACATGCCAATTCAAGAGTACTTACCTGGGGCGCCTGGGTGGCTCAGTGGGTTAAAGCCTCTGCCTTCAGCTCAGATCGTGATCTCAGGGTCCTGGGATCGAGCCCTGCATTGGGCTCTCTGCTCAACAGGGAGCCTGCTTCCCTCTCTCGCTCTGCCTGCCTCTGCCTACTGTGATCTCTCTCTCTATCAAATAGATAAATAAAATCTTAAAAAAAAAAAAAAAAGAGTACTTACCTCCCAGAGTTGTCATGATGACTATCGGAGGTAAAATATATAAAGCTCTTACAACAGTGCCTGTCAGACAGTAAAGGCTTAGGGAGAGTTTGTTACATTGTTACTGTTACTCTCGTTCCTATTGTTTTTTTGTGGCTCTCTCAATTTTGCAGCAAACAGCTCTGCATTGGAGTGCTTACTACAACAACCCGGAGCACGTCAAGCTGCTTATCAAGCATGACTCCAACATTGGGATTCCTGACGTCGAAGGCAAGATCCCCCTTCACTGGGCAGCCAACCACAAGGATCCAAGCGCCGTTCATACAGTGCGATGCATTCTGGTGAGTACGGCGGTGCTGCTAGACCTTTCCCCAGAACAATTTTTTATTAGGAAATAGCCAATCTACAAGAGCAGATACATGACACACAAATTATGAAGCAAAAGAAATGCAGCAAACCTGTGAACCCATCACGCAAGAAATAACATCTTAGCGCTGCTTTTTAAGATCATAGAATTTCCTAGGTGCCAATTTCCATTTTTTTTTTTTTTTTTAAGATTTACTTATTTATTTGACAGAGAGAGAGAGAGAGAGGAGTGGGGGGCAGAGGGTGAGGGAGAAAGTGTCCCACACAGACTCCATGCTGAGCACAGAGCGGAACTGGAGCTCGGACTCCCAACCTGAGCTGAAACCAAGAGTCAGATGCCACCGTCTGCACTGCGCAGGCGCCCCTCCTGTGTGCCTGTTTCCCAATACATTCTCTCTCCCCTGGGCCTCGCTTGCCCTGTCCCCCATCAGCTACTTTCCTGAATTTGTACTCATCATCCCCTGACTTTGTTTTATACTTGTGCTTATTCAATACTAAATAGAGATAATATTTGTAAAATACTTGTAAGATATAAAGAATATGGAAACCACAAATACTCATGTACTCATCCCTGAGTTTATCTTTTTTTTTTTTTTTTTTTTGGAGAGAGAGAGAGAGCATGCGAGCAGGGGGCAAGGAAGGGGCAAAGGGAAAGAGAGAGAGAGAATCTTAAGCAGGCTCCTACCCAGCACGGAGCCCAACACAGGGCTTGATCTCACAACCCTAGATTGTGACCTGAGCCAAAATCAAGAATCCCACACTTAACTGACTGAGCCACCCAGGCGCCCCACATCTCTGAGTTTAAGAGCAAGTACGTTACTGTTCCCTTTGAGGCTCCCTGGGCACCTCCCAGCACCATGCTGTTCTCCCCTTTCTAAGGCAGTCACTACCCTCAATTTCATGTTTATCATTCCTGATTTTCATTATAGTTTTACCACATATATTCTTATCCCCAAACAATATACTGTTTCATTTTTAATGCTTTTGACTTTTATATACATGGAATCACATTGAATATATTCTTTTCAACATGCTTTTCTTGCTCCATATTATGCTGGTGATTTTATCTCTGCTATGTATAAGTGTAATATGTTATTTTTCACTGTTATATAGTATTCCATTTTGTGAACAAGCCACACATTATTCAGTTATTCATAGACATTTGGAACCATTTCTGGCTCTTCACTATTTAAAAATAGTGCTGCTTTGGAGTACCCGGGTGACTCAGTGGGTTAAGTGTTGGACTCATTGATTTTGGCTCAATTCTATTATCTCAGGGTGGTGAGACTGAGCCCCACTCAGCGGGGAGCCTGCTTGTAGATTCTCTCCCTCAGCCCCTTCCCCCACTAGCATGGACTCTCTCTTTCTCTCTCAAAAATAAATAAATAAATCTTTAATAAAAAATAGTGCTGCTTTGAACTTTTTTTTTTTTTTTTTTTTTGAGTAATCTCTACAGCCAGCATGGGCTCGAACTCATGACCCTGAGATCAAGCTTTGCCTGCTCTAATGACTGAGTGAGCCAGGTGCCCCTGGACTTTTTTTTTTTTTTTTAGCATGTCTAGGGTATATATTTAACTGAATGTTGCAGGAGCATAGAAACACAGTTGATATTTTTATTCATTGAATATGCATCTAACCATCTTGCTATACTTTTTATGAATTTCGAATTTTTCTCAGTGGATTCTTTGAGATTTCTAATCACTCCTCAGATTCCAGCTTAAAGCTATGGTAGTCTAATATTTAGTCCTATTTGCTTATAACACACAAACTCAGCTTTAAAAGATAAAATTACTTGGTATATGCAATAATTACTTCTCAACTCTTACAGGCTACTATTTTGCTTCTTTCTGTCTTTCCTTGTTCCTCTGGAGGAGTCTGTTATTGGTCTAATTGTCATTACTTGTTACAGTTAGGCTAGGGATGGGGGTTTTTTTTGTTTTGTTTTTTGTTACAGTTAGGCTAGGGATGGGTTTTTTGTTTTGTTTTGTTTTTTGTTTTGTTTTGTTTTTTGGTCCTGTTTGGTGTATACTCTGCATGTCAGTTCTGGAAACTATATAGCTATTATCTCTTTAAATATTACCTCCCTTTCATTCTCCATACCCCTGCCTTTAGGGTCCTAGTTACACATACTTTAGACCTTTTCATTTTAATACCCGTGTCTCCTCTCTTCTACAGTCCACTCTCTGCTGCTGGGGTCCGGGTCACGACGCAGACGTGCCTTCCCTCCACTGAGTCTACTTCCTTGTTTGTCCTCTTCATTGGGCCTCTAATCCTAGTGATTATATTTTTACATCTAAAAGTTCTATTGGGGTGGGGGGGGCGCCTGGGTGGCTCAGTCAGTTAAGTGTCTGCCTTTGGCTCAGGTGACGATCTCAGGGTCCTGGGATCGAGCCCCACATTGGGCTCCCTGCTCAGCGGTGAGCCTACGTCTCCCTCTCCCTCTGTCTGCTGCCACCACCCCTCCCCTGCTTGTGCTTGCTCGCTCTCTCTCCCTGTCAAATAAATAAAATCTTTAAAAAAATTAAAAAAAAAAAAGTTCTTCTTGTTTTGTTTTTTTCACGCCTGCCTCGTCTTTTTGATACTTTCTGTTCCTTGCTCACCTTTCATTTCATGTTTCATTTTTTTCCATGCTTTACAGATAGTTATTTTATATTCTTTATGTGTCAGTTTCATTATCTGAAATCCTTAGAGGCTACTTGTCACTCATAAAACTTATTTCCTCACAGATTTGGCTTTTTTTTCTCCCCTTGTAAACACATCTTAGTGCTTGGGAGATTCAAAGGCCCAAAATACCACCGTGGTAAAATTCTGCTTCTCTTTTTTGAAGTGTTCATAGTACCTTTCATGCACTGGTTTTATAAAACAGGATGCTTGTACAGGCAGCTCTAAATCTGGGGTGGCCCTTTGGAGAGTTCTCACACTGGGGCAGGATCTCTTGACTTTAAATATGACCTGATCTGGGCAGGAATATGTCCTTGCGGGAGGCAGCTGTCTTTAGCGGAAGCAATCGGAGCTCAGCCTGGTGAGGGTCACCTGCCCGCAGCACTCACAGCAGCTAGAGAAAGAAGTCCTTTGTTCTCGAAAGGGGACCTAAGCAGTGGCTACAAAGATCTCATAGAAAAAATGAGTAAATGCGAACTGTTGATTTAAACAGAACAGCCAATAAACATATGATAAATCCCAACCTCATGCATAAAATAAATACAAATTAAAACATCACCAAAATGCTTTCCACATCTATAAGAGAAACAAAGTAGTAAGTTTGATATAATACCAAGGGGTGAATTTGTGCCGGCATGTGGGGAGATAAAAACTTTTACACATTGTCATGGATGTGTTAATTAGTGTAACCATTTGGAGGGCAGTTTGATAATACCTAGCTGAAAATGTAAATATCCTTTCTACCCAGCAATTCCCCTGCTAGGTGTCTGGGCTAGAGAAAAATCTCACACATGGGCCACAGGGAGACCTGTAAAGGGCGCATGTTCAATGCAGCATAATTGTTAATAATGGGAAAAATGTAAATAACCTGACTGTCCTTCAGTAGGAGAAGGGATAATTAAATCGTAGTTTAAGAAATGAACAATTATCAATGTTAATACCCAAAAGTATAGTGTTGAAAGAAAAAATTGCCAAAGGATATGCAGAGTATAAAGTCAAAGGTATAAATATTGAAAGCACACATACATAATGTATATATTGTTATGGATGCACACATACACGACAGAAGTACAAAACATACAGCTTTAGCTGAATCCATAGCGGACACAAAAGTGCATTAGGCAAGATATTGACACCTATTTAATCTGGATAATCAGTACTAGTTTTTATTTTATATCTTTTCTGCATTTTTTAGGGTTAAACATGACCAATTTTTGAAGATTTAGAATGTATGCTTTTTTCTGAATTTTATCACTTTGTGCTAAGAGAGAATATACAAGTTTAGAAAATTGCTCAGTTCCTACATATGTCCAGTGTGATTTACTGAGGATTCTGTGTGTGTCTAAAGTCTCTGATTCCTTAAAAATAGGATGCTGCTCCCACGGAGTCTTTACTGAACTGGCAAGACTATGAGGGTCGGACACCTCTTCACTTTGCAGTCGCTGATGGGAATGTGACCGTGGTTGATGTCTTGACCTCCTACGAAAGCTGCAATATAACGTCTTATGATAACTTATTTCGAACCCCGCTTCACTGGGCAGCTTTGTTAGGTGAGTTAACTGTGAATTGAAGGGTCAACAGTAGGAGGAACTGCATGAATACCAGAAACTTTCCATGGGTTCCCTTCCCCTGTCGGCTCCCACCTCCCATTTAATTGTTTTAATTTCAATTGATATGCGGCATCTCATACTTAAACCCCTCTATCGTATGCTTAAATTTTAGTAATATAAATATATTCTCTGTTATATATTGGTTATAATTTCAACATAATGTCTTAGCATGTTTTAATTTGCATCTTAAAAGTAATGCACATTTGGACATCTGGGTGGCTCAGCTGATTAAGTGTCTGCCTTCAGCTCAGTCATGGTCCCAGGGTCCTGGGACTGAGTCCCGCATCAGGCTCCCTGCAGGGAGCCTGCTTCTCCCTCTGCCTGCCACTCCCCTTGCTTATGCTCTCGCTCTCTCTCTGTCAAATAAATAAATAATAAAATGGAAATAAAAGTAATGCACATTCATCAACAAATGTAAGTATAAAATAATCTTTTCACATTCAGTGCCTGTGTGTTTGGGAAGGGAATTTAATTTTATGTATATGCAAATACTATGGTATGTGATTTTTTTTTCTTCATATTTTCCCAGTAAGCCTTTTACTTAACCTTTTTGGGGATCACTGTCAGATGAGAGAGTGTAAATACGTGTATGTGTCTAATTTTGCAGGGGACACAATCTGAGAGTCTCTTTTAGTGAAGGAGGTTTACCCATTAGTAGTCACTGTTATAAGATATGTAATTTGGTCTTTTTTCTGCTGTTCTGCTCTTTGCGTATTATTGGTACTTTTTTTTTCTTATTTCAGGTCCCCTCCCCCATTTCCTTTGTTTTCTGCCTTTGGTATATAGATTAGGTTTGTTGTTATTTGGTTTTGAGTTGCCTAATATTTTAGGAAGGCTTTAAGTTCTACTTTTAAATGTATCAGAAACTTTTTAAAACCTGAGTCAGAGTTAAGAGCAAAACTACATCCATTGATTTCCACTTAGCACCCTTTTCCTTAACACTTTTTCAGTATTTGTTAATATAATCTTAAGTTTTTCCCAGTTATTATTATGGACTATTATGGTTTTTAAATTATAAATTTAAATTTAAATTTGTGTCTTTCTAAAATACTTTTTGTGTTTGTATTCAGTCTTATTGTCTGCTTTATAATTATTATTTAGATCTCATTTCAGTGTGCAGTTTCATCCCTTTTTCCTTTTCCTCTGCATCCTGGGAGGACATCACAAATTTGTTTTCATATCAGTACATTGACTTTTTATTCTTTAAGCTCTGCTTTCTTTCTGCCTCTCATCAATTGTATTTTAGGTTGCATTTTGATTTCCTTCTCTCATTCAAACTTCTTTGTATCTCCGCTTATTTCCTTTTCGCCTCCTTCTATCACCTTTTCATCTGAGATTATGTCCTTCTTACAATATTCTGTTTCATTTCATAGGGCCCATCTCTTTGCACAAGTCAAGGATGCCAGACAGCTTTCCGAAATTTTCCTCTGGATCCTTCTCTAGATCATTTTCTGAGGTATACGCTTCGTCTTCGTGTTGGTGTTCCTTTTTCCCTGCCCAATAGTGTGTTTTCATATTGCCTTTACTGAATTTTTCTCATCATCTTTTCAACAAGATGGCATGTGTCTCCATAGCCCGCCTGTGATCCTCCTCTTTGCCAGTCTGTGGGAGTTGCAGCTCGATCATATGTGGGAGCAAGCAGAGGAGCACAGTTCCCACCACGATTCCCTTTTTCTGCCCGGTTTTCATGCAGTGTGTTCTTGTTCTGCTGATGCGGCGTCTTCATTGCCCAGGTCCCCACTGCGCTGAGGCAATAGAACACCTGAATTTCAGGTTTTCCAAATCTGTTACCGGGTTTGTTCATTCTTTGATCCTCCCTACAGCCCCTCGCTTGTGGAAACCATATCCTCCCGAATACCCTGCGGGCTATTTTCCTCTGCCACCATCTCATCATTCCTGCCACGTGTTTCCTTGGACTTAAAATCACTGCCTAGATGTGAAAAAAGTGGAGGGGGGAGAGTAGAGGGGTTTGGGAGGAGGCCACAGAGGTCACAAGAGGATGTATTGTAGCCCTTCCTCCTGAATCATGGAAGAGAACAGCGGCGCCATGCAACCTAGAGACAGGGGACAGTGACAGCGGCCAGGGGCCGGCTCCCGGCCTCTTCTATGGGCGGCGTCATAAAGTGAAGCCAGGGAATGCACTGAGCTGATACCTGGTATGGCTTTTTCTCACTCTAGCAATTATAATGGCTGTCATTTCCTTTCTGATTGAAAGCATTAAGATTTTAGTGTTGTGTTTGCCTGTGTTCTCCATTAGCACGGTATTTTAGTGAGAAGTTAGAAGAGGCTGTACTAGGGGCTGCTATTCCGAAAACTTCCCTTTAAATAGATTATGAATGAAGTGGTCCTTTGAGATGCTCACTCCTTGTCGTGTCTGCTCTCAGGCCACGCACAGATCGTCCATCTCCTTTTAGAAAGAAATAAGTCTGGAACCATCCCCTCCGACAGCCAAGGAGCAACACCCTTGCACTATGCAGCTCAGAGTAACTTTGCCGTAAGTAAAACATGACAGTTCCCTTTTTTCTTAATTAAGTTTTTATTTTGACACCATCCTAGATTCTTATGCAGTTGTAAGAAATAAAACAGCAAGATCCCCTGTACCCGTCACCCAGTTTACCCCAATGAGAACATCTTGCAAAAATATGAAACAGTATCATAGACAGCAAATTGGCATTCCTACAATCCACTGATCTTACCCAAATTTCAGTTTTGCATGTACTCATATCTGTGTTTGTGTTGCAATCATATCTTACTTAACAGTTGCTCACACTGTTAACTCTGGCCGGGATGCAAGGGTTAGTCTTCCTCTTTGTAAAGTTTTTAGTCATGGGAAATTATAAGACCGTTTTTACATTGACTATTCAGTATAACATTTTGTTCTGTGTAAGTATATTTCCTCCTCTGGTTAATTTTATGGCACTAATATGCACCGTGTTTGGCCCTCTGTAGTTGTCCTGGAAGCAATATGGCAAAGCCTTAGAACCCGTCCAACCTTGCCTGGGGCCCTGACTCCCCTCTCTGCTGGCTGGATGACCTGGCCCAAGTTTCTTTACCTCTTAGTTTCTTCATATGTAAAATAAGGATAATTATACCTTTTCCTTCAGGATTGTTGTAAGCATTAGAGAAAATGTATGACCAGTGCCTAGTGTAGTTTTTGGTACAGAGCAGGTACGTAAGAAATGCCATGCATTCTTACTATTAATAGGGCTAATAATTTTATGTGTTGTACAGCTAAGAAAGCAAAAATATGAATTGTTGTTTCCAAAGATATTGAATATTATGGCTAATTCTTCCCTTGCCACCCTTTATATAGTTTACAAAGCATTTTCTCATCCGTTGCGTCACTCCTTCTAGCCATCAATATGGTAATGGCTAGGCTGCTTCAGCTTTCTAAGTAAGTGGCCACCAAGAACTAAAGACTCATCCAAAGAGGCACACATCAAAGCATTCCAAGTTGATTCTACTGCCTTCTATGTGGGTGTGCGTAGTGAAAACTTTGGTTTCATTAAATTATAAGAATGCTATCATTAGCAGAACATAATTCCATCTTCCTGACCTCCCCAATGCATTGCTGAATACATCGAATACTCAGATTACTAAAATACCTTATTTTCCCACCTTTCTTTCTCTCTGGTACCCAGAGCAACTATAGCTCAGGGCCTTCCTTCTTGGCATTTCTAGAACTTTATAACCCAGACTTTGGGTAAACCATTCTCTTCTACTGTCTCCCATCATTCTATGATCTCAGACCCTTTCTTGCTCCAGATAGATAAGAAATTCACTGACCTGGGCGCCTGGGTGGCTCAGTTGTTAAGCGTCTGCCTTCGGCCTGGGTCAGATCCCAGGGGCCTGGGATTGAGCCCCGCATCGGGCTCTCTGCCCTGCGGGAAGCCTGCTTCTCCCGCTACCATTCCCTCTGCTTGTGTTCCCTCTCTTGCTGTGTTTCTCTGTCAAATAAATAAAATCTTAAAAAAAAAAAAAAGAAAGAAATTCACTGACCTAGCCTAATCAGCCTGTGGAAATCAGAATTCAATTCATACTTTAATACAACCCTGTGAGAGGACATGGTATCCCTAATTTACAGAGGAAGGAGCCAGCGTTTCAAGAGATTAAATGACCTGCCCAAGATCTTCAACTCAAGTCTTAGAGTCCAAATTTAACATGTGCACAGATACTAGCAATTAAGTGAGTAAGGCTGTTTGGGAGTAAGAAGGAATTACAGAACGTTATGGATGTTTATTTAAAGAAATACTTGCTCTGGATAACCTGCCGACTACAGAGATGATTTTTCAATAATTCTGCAAATCTTCTAAGTTCAGTTTCAAGCTCCTTCATCTTCTAGGAAGAATCCTCACTCACGAGAGGCTACAATTCCCTGTTTAGAAAACAGCAACAACAAGACCCACAAAACCTCTGCAAATACTCATCATTAAGAAAACATACCCAACAAAGAAATGTTTACTAATTAGTAAAAAGAAAACAAACCAAAACATTACCGACTTTTAAGAAATATAAACTATTGTTTATTAAATTATGATAATGTTTCTATCATAATCAACAAGTCCAATGTAGTGGAAACTATCAGTGATCAACTTCTAAAATCCATGTGCTTATTCGAATCTAGCATGTACTAGGCACACATCCTAGATCCCAGAAGCACGATGCTGTAATGTCTCAGCAGCTCAACAATGAGTTTTAAGAGTAGGAAGCAGTGTGTGCAGTGGAAAGAGTGCTGTGATTGAGCTCTGGGTTCTACTCCTATATCTGCCACTGATGTTTGTATGACCTTGAACCTAAATTTCTTCATCTGGAAAATGAAGGGTTGTATTAGGCGAGCACTTGAATTTCTTCTTGCTTTAGAGTATTGAGGACCAACACTTTACTCATTTTTGGCCAGCTCACAGCCTCCAGAATTTTTCTTTTTCTGAAACTGTTTTACTTCAATTCAAGCAGGAGTTACATGATCTCCCTAAAAGTTTATAAGCATCTGAAAGAAACAACTTTAAATGCCCCCATTAGAATTGTTAGGCACTGTTATCAACAATAGCCAAATTATGGAAAGAGCCCAGTGTCTATCGACTGATGAACAGATAAAGAAGATGGGGCATGTATGTGATGGAATATTACTGAGTCATAAAAAAGAATGAGATCTTGTCACTTGCAACGACATGGTGGAGCCAGAGAGTATTATGCTAGGTGAAATAAGTCAGAGAAAGACAAATACCATATGATTTCACTCATATGTAGAATTTAAGAAACAAAACAGATGAACGTAGGGGGGGAAAAGGAGAGGGGGCAAACCATAAAACAGACACTTAACTATAAAGAATAAACTGAGGAGAGGTAGGGAGTAGGATGGGCGAAATGGGTGATGGGCATTAAGGAGGGCACTTGTGATGAGCACCAAGTGTTCTATGTAAACCATGAATCACTAAATTCTATTGAAACTAATATTATATGATATGTTAACTAACTGGAATACAAATAAAAGCTTGAAACTAAAAAAAATAATAAAATTATCAGGCACTATTAGAATTACTGTGGGTCCGAATTTTTGTGTGATTCCATAGAGGAAGGACCTTGTATATAGGAACTGCTAAATAAATACTTGTTTAAATGAATTGAACCCTGCATTTCTCAGTAGCCACACATCATTATTAGTAATAAAATAAATGCATTAAATAAATAGTTAAATTTAAAATAATGTAATAAATACATTAAATATTTTTTAAATTATAGTAACAAAACCACAACACAATGTATTGACCTCCTCTATAGTCATGGCTGAGTATACAGGTCTCTGCATGTAAAGTGTCCAAGAAAACCTATATTTTAATGTTGCTTATGACACTGAATACTTGTTAGTCTTTTAACTGTCACTTCGTCTATCAAAGAGTGATCTATAAAATGTTAAAACTTGATCAAGGATGATCATTCTCAATTATGAGGATGGTGAATGAGGGTGTTAGGTTATGTGTTTGAAGTGCACGGAAACTAATACTAATATATGAAGAAAGAGGATTGTTACTTTCATTGGAAATTGTAGTTTCATTTTTCATAAAAAGATCATTTCATTTGATTCAAAAGCAGGGATAAATACTTTGTGTCTTAGCAGAAGTCACATATAACACTGGCTTTATTACCATAGAAAATGCCACCCTCTTGTCTCAATTTTTTTTAATCAAGTTTTCTTACAGGAAACAGTTAAAGTATTTTTAAAACACCCTTCAGTGAAAGATGATTCAGACCTCGAAGGAAGAACATCCTTTATGTGGGCTGCTGGAAAAGGCAGTGATGATGTCCTCAAGACTATGCTGAGTTTAAAATCTGACATTGATATTAACATGGCAGACAAGTATGGAGGTACAGGTAAGAACCGGCAGATGAGTTCGGTTTGCTTTCTTTTGGGTTCGAAAGTGGATAGGTGCCCTAAAACTTGTACAGTAGTGACTGAAATCATTGTTCCTAATCTAATATCATTTAACTTACAATTCTACTTGTTAAGTTAGTTGCAGCTACCAGGATATCACTCCAGAGGTTTTATTTCCTCCAAGTTTGATGGCTAAATTTAGCCTGTGTTTCCACCAGGTAGCACTTGGTTTAAAACTCTGGTTGCTCCCGGGTGTTATATGTAACTGATGAATCACTAAACTCTACCTCTGAAAATAATAATATAATATATGTCAATTAATTTATTTTAAATAAAAATTAATTTAAAAACAACAACAACAACAAAAGCTCTCCTTGCTCCTGGGTCGCCTGGGTGGCTCAGTCGGTTAAGCATCTGACTCTTGATTTTGCCAGGGTCATGATCTCAGGGTCCTGGGATCAAGCCCTGTATCAGGTTTCCTGTGAGGATTCTTCCTCTCCCCCTCCCTCCACTTGTTCTCTCACTCTCTTTCAAATAAATAAATAAATCTTTTTTTAAAAAAAATTAAATAAAACCCTCATTACTCCTTAGACATGATTATAGGAACTCTTCTTATTTATCTTTGTGTAAAAAAAAAACAAAAACCATAAACCTGTGCTTAAAACTATGTATATTTAGTAGTTATCAATTATATTTTCAAAAACTTAGAATTATATTTTAAGGAATAACACACATATGTTCTAAATATGTTCTCACCAGTCTCATTTAATGTGCGCTTTTCTCAGATTTGAAGAGCATTCCCTTCTCCCAAATCTCCCATTTTAGTGATGAGCTCCCATGACTCTGAAAGCTTACGAGTTTCACGTTAGATTTACATCAAAAGCTCTCAGTAGATGTTTCTTTCGATCTCTTTTTCTAATAAGAGAGCACTTTGTGTGTTGGCTAATAAGAGAGGTATGAATTTTTTAGCATTCATTGTCAACTTGGAAGTCCCTAGCCGGTGTACTGTATCCCATTTGCAAGTCCGAAAAAGAAAGACGATCACACAACAGCACAATGACGCAGACCAGAGTAAAAACTCAGCTTCAAGCTTCTCGGCGTTATGTTTTCTTATTTGTGGAAACATTGTAGAGCCATTTGCGCCTATCTGTTGTCCTGGATAAGATCTTTCTTGGCTTCCAGAACTACTGACGCAGGACTTAGTGGGGAGCAGGTTATACCTAATAATCTCTGTCTTATACCTAAACCATCACCGCTTCTAAATTATTTTTTTTTAATTTTTGGGGTGATATAAATTCTAATAAAAGTTTTAACCATCAAAAGTATTTCTTTAGCAAAGCTTTGCAGTAGACCTTAAGCTTCCTAAAGAAGGGTATAGTGCAGACACATAGGACGTTGAATTTATAAAGGGTGTGAACATTTCATTTTTTGTCAGACTTCCATTAGTATGCAGCCTTTCCCTTTCTCACTGGCTTTGCTTTTAGTTTAACTTTTTCATGTATTTTAATAAAGTATGGGCAAGAATACTTCCATCCTTTTAACCAAAGATGTCTTTCTGATGTGCACCACAGTTGGAGATCAGACATAAATTCTTGTCAGATTCATTAATTCCCTGGCTCTTTCTCCTAAGGGGATTTTATTATAGGTCCGACATGCCTTCCTGACATTTTTCTTCTTTAAAAGTGAGTTTCTCTCCATCATCCCTCTACAGGATTGTTTTTCCTTCCCACGAAAAAGAGTTCTCATCAACAGCAACATACAGATATTTTTGAATCTTGATTCAAATAAACTATAAAAAAAATTATGAAACTGTCAGGAGAGTGTGGACACTTTCTGGATATTTGATATTACAGAATTTTTGCTAGTTTTTTTTAGGTACAACAATAAGACTAGCCTTTCCTTGCAACGCCAGGGTTAGGGCTCTGCAGACCCCATCTCCCCTTTGCCAGTAGGTGCCCTGTTAGGATCCTCCCGTAGGGGGCAGTAGAGAGAGACTGGAAAGCTGGAAGAATGGGATTACACCTTCCTATTTGTTGGTTTCCTGTTCCTCCACAAGGCTCCTCTTCTGGGCTTTTAAGCTTTAATAACACTGTCTTCTTTTTTTCGATCCCCTGGTCCTAGAATTGCTGGCTGTCTTCTGCATGTACCACCTCTGTGATCCCTTAGGGATCCTTTTTTGCTTTTTTTCCTTTTTCAATCCATAGCTAACAATTCCTTATTTTGATCTCTCTCGGAGGTTAAAGTATCTTGCATGGTTTCTGTCTCCTAAATGGACCCTGACTGATACAGTGATTGTGTTTAAAAAAAAAAATCATTGTCTTTTAGATAGATTTACTAAAATATTTACAAATGAAAGGCTGTGACCCAGAATTTTATTCAAAACTGTTAGAAATGGGGACAATGGATGGTGGTTAGATAAAACAAGACCAGGCAGCTACTGATTGTCCTTGAAGCTAAGAAATGGCTACATTGAGTTCTCTAGATTATTGTCTTTTGAGTATGTTTGAAATTTTTCATAACAAAGTTAAATAAAAAAAATCAGGGCTCCTATGTAAAGTTGTGACACCTTCTCAAAGAGAGAGCAAGAATAATTAAATCTAAGATTATTTTAAAGTAATATAAATGCAAATAGTCAGAAATGGGGAATTTCAATTAATGAGAAAATGAATCCTATCTTTTGCTTAGTTGGGATTTTGTGATGGTTTTTTGTTTTTTTTTTTTTACATTGACATTTATCTGGACGGTATTTATTGCATACTCATGCCACAGCACAGAATTGTAGAATTTTGAAATTAGAAAGTATATTAAAATTATATCTAGTTCAGGGTTTTCCAAACCATATATTTCAGAACAACAGATTTCTATAGAGTGCTTCAAGTGTTGCCGGGGGTGGGGAGGTATTTAAGTGGGTAACCCTCCACCCCTGCTTTAGTCAGAACCACTCAACTCTTACCAGTTTTATATGTTGAGTGTTTTTTAAAGCTTTATTTGGAAGCAAATGTATTCTTACACTCTTAAAATGTGAAAGTCACCAGACTACCATAGATATAGCCCACTGAATCTGCCTTACAACATTCCCACCAGCGGTCTGTCAGCCTCTGGTGACACAGCTCCAATATGGAGAGCCCACTACTTCCTTCTTAATCTAACTCCTGTCAGAATAGTCTTCCTTCTACTGAGCC
>CM053615.1:51314158-51326681 GCA_028646535.1 Procyon lotor
CTAATGTAAAGGATTTATTCTATAACAGTGTTTACCGCCTGGCTGCTGTTTTCTTAGGGAACAATAAAAAACATTTATTCAGGGGCGCCTGGGTGGCTCAGTGGGTTAAAGCCTCTGCCTTCAGCTCAGGTCATGATCTCAGGGTCCTGGGATCGAGCCCCGCATCGGGCTCTCTGCTTAGCAGGAAGCTTGCCTCCCCTTCTCTCTCTGCCTGCCTCTCTGCCTACTTGTGATCTCTCTCTCTGTCCAATAAATAAATAAAATCTTAAAAAAAAAAACAAAAAAAAAATTAAAAAAAAAAAAACAAACATTTATTCTTGTAATTCAAGTCCCATTTCATTTGTATGGTAAGACTTGAATTTTAGGCCCAAGGAAGAGTATGCTTCCTCACTGCCTCCCAGAGTAAATATACGTTAATTACAGACCAAAAGACCACAGGAAAAACCCTCCTAACTGTACTTGCCAATCTACGGATGAAGATGGACAGTGGCAATATCCCAGTCTCCTCCAGTGAGGAGGAGGAATATATCCCAGTCTCCTCCAGTGAGGATGTGCGTTTCATCAGCAACGCACCTTGATGTCCAAATGTCAGAACCCGACAGTGCCTTTTATGTTTATTGACATTCCAGTTTAGGCATTCCACTCATCCCACCGGACCACTCCTGCATGGCAAGTCCAATTGTATCTTGTATCTGGTCTTTATCTACATTGTTTCTTGACTGGTTACCATCAACGTAATGCTAATTTTTACTTCTCACGCACTGACACCAACCACTGGATGTGCACCGTATAGACGTAATTTTTGCCAACTGCTGCTGGCTTTCAGTCGATAACTATCTGACAGCCACACTCCCACATCGATGGGAATACTCACAGCACCTGAATGTTTCTAAATTGAATTTGGGGTGAAGAAAGATTCCGTAGTAATAATAATTATTGTACAGTCAGTGCCTCAACACTAAGGCATAGACTTTAGTCTTAAAATTTTTCTGGATATTTGGACTGTGTTTCCCTGAATCAAAAATTGATGGAGAATCCTAATTTGAATAAGCCTATTATAAAAAAGACATTTTTGAGAAAATCGGGGAAATTTGTATTTGAAATGGGTACTAGATTTTGCCGAGGAATTCCTGTTAATTTTGCTAATATCATAATGACATTGTGCTTATGTCCATATTATTTATTGATGAATACAGAAATGCACAGACATTAAATGATAGAGGAATTTTAGGATTTGCTTTAAAGCCGTTGAGCAAAAATAATAAGGAAGGGACTAGAGGAAGCAAATGTGGCAGAAATGTTGCTACTTGTTAAATTTGGGTAATGAGCATATAAATGATTATGCTATTCTCTCTACTTTTGTTTATGCTTGAAGTTTCTCATAATAAAAGTATAGTTTTTCCATAACAAAGGTATTTAAAACATTTGAGATGTAATTTTCCATCCACAAGCTCTGAGAGGTCAGTAAAGGCAGAGGTCAGGCCTTACTTTCATAAACCAGATTTTCATAATTCTGCTTGTATACTTTGGGATAGATGCCCCGTATTAGCAATTATAGAAAAGGTAATCAAGCTTCCTAAATACATATGTTATTTGCATGTTGATTTGAGAAGCAGTTGCATTCTGTAGGAGACTTATACTCAAAAACTGAAAGACGTCTGTGGAAGGATGAATCAACAGGCAGTGGAGTCGTATGGTCTTAGTTTAGGTTTGGGTTTTGCAGGGAACTAGTTACATAACCTTCTGCAAGTTGCTTAATCTTTCTGGGTCTGTTGACTCATCTATAAAATGAAGGTGATAAAGTAAATGACCTCTAAAATTCCACTTAGCTCTACCATCATGGAGCTCTATGACTCTGATAACTTTTTCCATCGGGAAGAGTACAATCATGAAAGGCATTTTGGACCACGGAGTGATTACCCTCGATCACTGTGTCACGTATTGTACACCTGAAACTAATTTAGCACTCTATGTTAATGACACTGGAATTAAAATTATAAATAGTAATAAAACTTCCTCAAAATCGATTGTGTAGTAAAAAATTTTTAAGTTCTTCTGAATTTACAAGATGCCACCTACTTATAAATAATGTTTTTGGGGGCGCCTGGGTGGTTCAGTCATTAAGTGTCTGCCTTCAGCTCAGGTCATGATCTCAGGGTCCTGGGATGGAGCCCCAAGTCAGGCTCCCTGCTCAGCGGGAAGCCTGCTTCTCCCTCTCCCCTGCCCTTGTTTGTGTTCCCTCTCTTGCTGTATCTCTCTCTGTCAATAAATAAATAAAATCTTATAAATAAATAAATAATGTTTTAAAGTTTACATAGGCACCTCTGCTTTATGGCCTTCCAGTCCCTGGACGGTAGGGGCAAATCAAAATGTCCTAAAATGAGAATTTCTTAATTTTAGCATCTAGGACTTCTTTCTGAATTCAGTTTCCTTCCAGAAGTGACCTTTGCTTATACTGAAAAATCTCCTCCTTTTATGGCTGACTGGGACTGTCAGGTGAGTTTTGAAAAGAGAAAATTTCTATAATCACTGGATGATTTTCTGTGTCTAATAATGCATCCGTATAATCATCAACGTTTCCACCTCATAAATCAGCTGATGATGTCTTCCTAGCATCTCTGATCGCACTGGACTAGTAGAGGCCACCCAGACAGGACTCAGACCCCTGGCAGCCATTCGGCGGTCGTGACTACCAGTTTAGGTCCTATGGAAATGATACTGATGACGTGCGACCACGGTGTCACCAGCCATGCTGCCAGGGTGTCCCAGCATAAGAACTGACAGCAGCTGACATTTATTAATTGCCTCTTTTATGCCAGGCGTGGTGTTACCTTCTTTGTATTTATTATTTCCTTTCCTCCTTGTGCCAAGTCTGCAATGAGGAAAGGTAAGTGGGTTAAGAAGTGACAGTGTTACCCTTGTTGGAAGGTAGAATTGGGTGGGGTTTTTTTACTTCAATTTTTGTATTTTTTGCATGTTGGAATTCTTTAAATATGTGTCGTTATTGCAAAGTAACCATTTAAAAAAATGATACCTGTCAAGATAATAATACTGGTTAATTCTAAGGGTGAGAATACAGATGACCATTATGTTCTTCTGTGTATTTATCCGATTATTTTATATTTCCAAAAATAGAAAAGATATATTGTAAGAAAGGAACTTGCCTAAAATTATACATCTAGAAAGTAGCCAGTTGAGATTAAAATATATGACCATCTGACAATAGAACTCATCTTTTCTAAATAATATATGTGTAAAAAAGTTATGCACAGTGTACAAAATTTGAAAGGCATGAAAACTAAGTGTCCCTCCCCCCCACCTCTGAGACAACCAGCATCCTCCCCAAGGACGTCACTGTTGCGAGTTTACTTCTAGAGATATATTTTATATAGATAAGCATACAGGGATATGTTCTTTTTCATACAAATGGAGCATGCCATAATACTGCTCTGGGTTTTTTAAAGATTTATTTACTCGAGAGAGAGAGAGATAGAGACCTGGTGAGGGGCAGAGGGAGAGAGAGTCTTTTTTTTTTTTTTTTTTTTTACTAACATATAATGTATTATTTGCTTCAGTGGTACAGGTCTGTGATTCATCAGTCTTACGCAATTCACAGCACTCACCATAGCACATACCCTCCCCAGTGTCCATCACCCAGCCGTCCATCCCTCCCACCCACCTCCCCTCCAGCAACCCTCAGTTTGTTTCCTGAGATTAAGAGTCTCTTATGGTTTGTCTCTCTCTGTGTTTTTGTCTTGTTTCATTATTTCCTCTCTTCCCCTATGATCCTCTGCCTTGTTTCTCAAATTCCACGTATCAGTGAGATCATACAATTATCTTTCTCTGATTGACTTATTTCTCTTAGCATAATACCCTCTAGTTCCATCCATGTCGTTGTAAATGGCAAGATTTCATTTTGATGGCTGCGTAATATTCCATTGTGGGGTGTGTGTGTGTGTGTGTGTGTGTGTGTGTGTACCACATCTTCTTTATCCATTCATCTGTTAATGGACATCTGGGCTCTTTCCATAGTTTGGCTATTGTGGACATTGCTGCTATAAACATTCAGGTGCACGTGTCCCTTCGGATCACTACGTTTGTATCTTTAGGGTAAATACCCAGTACAATTGCTGAGTCATAGGGTAGCTTTATTTTCAACTTTTTGAGGAACCTCCATACTGTTTTCCAGAGTGGCTGCACCAGCTTGCATTCCCACCAACAGTGTAGGAGGGTTCCCCTTTCTTCGCATCCTCACCAACATCTGTCATTTCCAGCTTGTTAATTTTAGCCATTCTGACTGGTGTGAGCTGGTATCTCATTGTGGTTTTGATATGTATTTCTCTGATCCCAAGTGATGTTGAGCACTTTTTCATGTGTCTGTTGGCCGTTTGGATGTCTTCTTTGCAGAAGTGTCTGTTCATGGCTTCTACCCATTTCTTGATTGGATTATTTTTTCTTTGGGTGTTGAGTTTGGTAAGTTCTTTATAGATTTTGAATATTAGCCTTTTTTTTTTTTTAAAGATTTTATTTATTTATTTGAGAGAGAGAAAGTGAGAGGATGAGAGGAGCGAAGGTCAGAGGGAGAAGCAGACTCCCCGTGGAGCTGGGAGCCCGATGCGGGACTCGATCCCGGAACTCCAGGATCATGACCCGGGCCGAAGGCAGTTGCTTAACCAACTGAGCCACCCAGGCACCCTGAATATTAGCCTTTTATCTGATATGTCATTTGCAGATATTTTTTCCCATTCTGTTGGTTGTCTTTTGGCTTTGTTGACTGTTTCCTTTGCTGTGCAAAAGCCTTTAATCTTGATGAAGTCCTTATAGTTCATTTTTGCCTTTCCTTCCCTTGCCTTTGTTGATGTTTCTAGGAAGTAGTTGCTATGGTGAGGTCAAAGAGGTTGCTGCCTGTGTTCTCCTCAAGGATTTTGATGGATTCTTATCTCACATTTAGGTCTTCCATCCATTTTGAATTTATCTCTGTGTATGGTGTAAGAAAGTGGTCCAGTTTCATTCTTCTGCATGTGGCTGCCCAATTTTCCCAACACCATTTGTTGAAGAGACTGTCTTTTTTTCGCTGGATATTCTTTACTGCTTTGTCAAAGATTAGTTGACCATAGAGTTGAGGGTCCATTTCTGAGTTCTCTTTTCTGTTCCATTGATCTATGTGACTGTTTTTGTGCCACTACCACACTGTCTTGATGATTACAGCTTTGTAATAGAGTTTGAAGCCTAGACGTGTGATGTCACCAGCTTTGGTTTTCTTTTTCAACATTCCCCTAGCTATTCGAGGTCTTTTCTGGTTCCATACAAATATTTGGATTGTTTGCTCCATTTCTGTGAAAAAAGTTGATGGTATTTTGATAGTTGATGGTTTGATACCATCAATATTAAAAAGTTGATGGTATTTGGTATTTTGGTTGCTACCTAAAGCAATCTACACAAAAAATGTATAGATTGCTGTAGGTAGCATAGACATTTTAACAATATTTTTTCTTGGGATTCCTGGGCGGCTCAGTCAGTTAAGTGTCTGCCTTCAGCTAAGGTCATGATCCTGATCAAGTCCTGCATTAGGCTCCTTGCTCAGCGGGGAGACTGCTTCTCTTTATGCCTGTTGCTCCTTTTCCTTGTGCTCTCTCTCTCTCTCTCTCTGGCAAATAAATAAAATTTAAAAAAAAAATTTTTTTTCTTCCAATCCATGAGCATGGGACACTTTTCCATTTCTTTGTGTCTTCCTCAATTTCTTTCATGAGTATTCTATAGTTTTCTGAGTACAGATTCTTAGCCTCTTTGGTTAGATTTATTCCTAGCTATCTTATGGTTTTGGATGCAATTGTAAATGGGATCAAATCCTTAATTTCTCTTTCTTCCATCTCGTTGTTGGTGTATAGAAATGCAACTGATTTCTGTGCATTGATTTTATATCCTGCCACTTTACTCAATTCCTCTATGAATTCTAGCAATTTTGGGGTGGAGTCTTTTGGGTTTTCCAGGTGGGAAAGTCTTTTTTTTTTTTCCCCAGGTGGGAAAGTCTTAAGCAGACTCTATGCTGAGTGTGGAGCCCAATGCCAGGCTCTACCTCATGACCCAGCGATCGTGACCTGAGCTGAAATCAAGAGTCACTTACCTGACTAAGCCACCTAGGCGCGCCAGTACTGCTCTGTTTCTTCATTTTTTTTTTTTCATTTTCTTCATGTAACAAGATACCCTGGACATTGTTCCTTATTTATTCATATGCCACAGCACAGCTGTGACCATATCACACGAATGGCCTGCCCTTTATGTAAGCGGTGCTCTGTTGGTGGATACTGAGGTCATCTCCATTCTTTGACTATCTCAAACTGTGCTTCTGTCAATGTCCTTATACAGAAAGCGTCTCACACACGAGAGCAGGTCTGTGGGATATATGCCTGCAAGGGACACGAAGGGCAGATGCATGAATAATGTTGACAGATCTTGCTAAATTGTTCCCTCTAAAGATTAAAGTGGCATATAGAGAGCCTGGCTCTCTGCGTCCTTGCCAGCACAATGTGTCATTAAACTTTCTGATCCTCATTTATTTGATCATTAAGGTACCCTCTTTGTTCGTCTTAATGTGTACTTCTCTCAAATGGGTGAGGTTGAATGTATTTCTGTATATTTAGGAGCCATTAGTACATCCTATTCTGGGACTTTTATCTTTGTTTTGCTTTGTTTGTTTGTTTGTTTGTTTGCCCTGCAAAATTTTGCTCTTTTTATATAATTAGATTTACCATTTTTTCTTATATTTTGAGTTTTGTATCATTTTTATTAGAAAAAACCTTCCCATCCCAATTTTTAAAAAATTTTCCATGGTTTCTTCTAGTACTTTCATGGTTTCTTTTTCTATATTTAGGTCTTTGGCTCATCCAGAATTCATTTTGGTTTAAAATGTGATATAAGAATCTTTTTTTTTCCCACATGACTGTGCAATTGGCCCAACACTACTTAATAAGCTGCGTTTTCTGATTTAAAGGGCCAGCCTCATCAGAGACTAAATCTCTCCATTCAGAGATGTATTTTTTTACTTCGTAATTGTTGACTCTCAGTAGTCCTGGGCTTAAACTTATGAATCTCATAGGATATCACCCACAGTACTTTTTAAGATCAGAGTGGGGTATTATTTGGCACATAGAGGAGAAGAAAAGAGATCCCGTGTTCCTACAGCCCCCAGTTTGTGAGCCAGCAAGCACGACTCCGGAAGCATCATGGTCAGCAGCACAGAGCACCTGACCCCAGCTCCGCCCTTGTTCTGTCCCCTCAGAGAAAAAAGGAACAGCCCTGGAGCACAGAACATGGCCCTGCCTGAAGAGCAGCCCCCATCCCAGAGTGAAATTTCTTTCTGCTGCATGATATGGCCAGCTTGCCTGTACCTCGGATTCCATTCCAACACTTAAAAATGCCTTCCTGCTTCAGGTACACTCCCCTTGACTACGCTCTGCTGGGCGAGCGCCATGAAGTGATCCAGTTCATGTTGGAGCACGGCGCCCTGTCCATCGCGGCCATTCAGGACATCGCCGCCTTCAAAATCCAGGCGGTCTACAAAGGGTACAAGGTCAGAAAAGCTTTCCGAGACCGGAAGAATCTCCTCATGAAGCATGAACAGTTGAGAAAAGATGCTGCTGCCAAGTAAGTCCGAGCTGTAGAGATTGTGTTCTTTTTTTTTTATTATTTATTGGACCGGGACTGGGGGCGGGGGGTGGGGGGGTGGGGCGGAGGACACAAGCAGAGGGAGCAGCAGAGGGAGAGGGAGAAGCAGACTCACTGCTGAGGAGGGGGCCCCATGCGAGGCTCGATCCCAGGACCCCGGGATCATGACCAGAGTCAAAGGCAGATGCTTAATGACTGAGCCACCCAGGTGCCCCAAGGACCGTGTTCTTTCACTGCTGGGAATCAGGGGGAAGGGGTCAGGAGGGGGAGTCAGGAGAGGATCGGAAATAATGCTGATCCCTGTACCGTGTCACCGCCCCCCATTCTGCCCACTGGGCCTGCAGGGCACTGCGTCTACAGTAAAGGACAAAGGCCTAATCTCTGCTTGGTGGCTGTTCCTCCAGGTTAGCCCCTGATGTTCCAACGCAGGGACACACCTGGGCCACAGCCACCCTGGCGAGGAGTTGGGGGCGGGAGGCTACCCCCAGGAAGCTGCAAGGACATAACTGCTCCCCCTCCTACCTTTCCTGCCTTTCCACAGGAAGCTGACACCAATATCTAGCCTGCCTCACTAGAAGTGTCTAGTTTTGATTTGATTAAAGCAACCAACTTGTGTAAATAACATGCCCTCCCCACCTATCCCTTAACAAATCTTTACTAACTAATGTAACTTATTCAAGAAATATTGACTAAATTCTTATGGTACATACAAAACTCTTGGCTGGAGCCTTTGGAGAAAATAGTGATGAAAGGCAAAATGCTTGCTTCAAGGACCTCATACTTTTTTGGGTAATGATCCAGAATGTGTAAAATAGTCATTTGTGCCTATTATATATACACTGTGATTGTTTACCATAAATGATTGATTTTTAGATAATCCTTGGTTTTCTTTCTTGGCTACCTTTGTTGGGTACTTGACTTATTTATTTACTTACTTACTACTCACTTACTTACTCTTTTTTAAATAAAGATTTTATTTATTTATTTAACAGAGAGAGAGATCACAAGTAGGCAGAGAGGCAGGCAGAGAGAGGGGGAAGCAGGCTCCCTGCTGAGCAGAGAGCCCGATGTGGGGCTCGATCCTAGGGCCCTGAGATCATGACCTGAGCCTAAGGCACAGGCTTCAACCCACTGAGCCACCCAGGTGCCCCTACTTACTTACTTTTATTTGCATTTATCCTCTGCAGAATTGACCCTCAGGCCATAAGTTTTTGTTTCTTCGGTTTCTTCTGGGATATCTTTTTCTCCTGTGCAAACTCCTGTTCTGACTTAGGAACAATCTGCTCCTTTTCAGTGGGGATCATCCCGGTGCGGCAGGGAGAGCACATGGGTGGGTTAATCCCACCATGAGCCCTGTAAGTTCCACACCGAATCTTGGGCGTTTTGTTGACCAGGTTGTGCTCCATGACCAGAGAATCTAAACCCTTCGGCTCAGCAGGACCCTCCGTATTTTTAAGCATGTGCGGGAAAAATTCAGCACTCTCTCTGGGCCACCGCGGATATGCACGCCCTTGACGGCCTGGGCAGTTTCATGTGTGTTCTTCAAGTGAACACGAAGATTCGAACCTCTTGATTTGCATGATTTTGTAGGGTTTTCTGGGTTGAGCAAATAACGAACCATTTTCCGGGATCACCTCAGGCTGCTTAGGGGAAGCAGAAGACCAGTGGCTCCTGGGAGAACTCATGAGAACCCATGTTGGGTACTTTAAATAGCGAGAGAATGTTGCATTGGTGGGTGTAGATGCAAAACCTCTGATGGGAAAGACGACCGGAAGATTCTGGACAGGCAACTTCCTGGCTGGACCTTGAATGTTTCCCAATCTCGAATCCTTCCATATCTTGCCCACAAGGGGGAAGCATAAGTGTAATAAATAATACTCCAAAATAATAATAAAAGGCAGCATAAACCATTTTAGTGAAAAGTGAAACACCACCATGAATGGGGATGCTAACCGTAATGGCAGCTCTGGGTAGGCAGGACCGACAGGAAGACCCCCGTTTCTGTGAGTGAAGCCACCGCAGTTAGTGGCATCCCAGGAAATCTGACCTTGCACTGTTCTCTTTATGCGGCTCTCTTCTCTTCACTTTGGCCCGAGAATCCAGTTTAACCTAAGGTCTCTCCACATGCCTCCTTTTCCGGCCTTCTAAAAGTTCCCTGCACGAGAGTGACAACTCTAAGTGGGTAATAATACACGGGGCAAATCATCCCAAGTTGCAAGTTAAATATCCTCTGCAAGGGCTGGAATGTTGTTTCTCCTTCCAACCGATGTTTTCATAAACTCCAGTTTTAATGTGTGAGAATCTGTTTTTAGAGTTTGAAGTTACACCTACCTGAATATGAGGTGGGACTCTTCAAAGGCAAAGGCAACGTGACAGACTTTTTACGTCCCCCCCAAAAAGGAGCCTATTCATCCAAATACATTCCACTTTGTCATTGCAGAGAGGGCGTCCCCAGATTCCACTTCCAGCAGAATAGAGGGTCTGTGGTGGAACACCACATTCCTCTCTCTGCCTCTCCGTTTTTTCATCTGTGAGACACAACAGGGTAGACCAGCTGACCCGTAGGCAGTCTCCAGGTCTGTGGAAACCCCTGAATCTTCACTGTTAATGACCTCGACCTCTCCCTCCCCTCCTTTGCCTGTGGTGCTGCCCAGAGGCCACGTGCCCAGTGCCGAGAGTTTGGACAGGCTCTGCTGGGTCAGTGTAGAGCCGGGAACCAGGAATCCATTTGTCAGAGAATCTCCTATACCTAGGACAGGCTTTCATGGCAGGACATGCTTAAAGAGAGTCTTAAGGGTTTTTTTTCCCCTAACTAGGCCTTTTGTGACTCCGAGCCATGGGGGCTTGAAAGGGCGAGGGGATTCAGGAGCCATCTTGTCCAGCCCCCCATTAGTTGTTATCCCGGTTAGCATTGCTGTCGTGGAAGGTACGTCCTCCCTGTTCTTAGTGCTTCGTTTCTGAAGCTCATTTTTAAAGACCCTTTTACAAGGGAGCCGTGCTTACTGTGATATATCTGAAATTGCCCAAACTGGAAACTTATAATCTCCTTTCCTCTTTCTCAGTCACAGTCCTTCCTTTATTAGGTGTCATTATTGGAGGTAAACAAATTTCTCACAGTCTGGCCATTACCTCCTACGGTTTTTGTGGCATCGAGCTCCAAGGGAAATATTTAAATGGAAAAGAAACTGATTTCATTTGTTTTAATTTTATTTCTCAAAAGTTATTTCCTAAGATCTGAGTCAGTGTTTAATGTTGGCTTCGGTTTTTGCTTTAAGGAACAAAAATTAGAATGTTAACTTGGGTCCTTGCTGCTGCCGCCTCCCTCACCAAGGTGACCCAGCCACGTCCCGTCACCGGGCATACCGGTGTGGCTCGTGGCTCGTTAGGGTGGCTGGCGTGGCTTGTTAGGGTGGCACCGATCACCTTCCTTAAAGCAACCATGTGAAGGAAACTTACTAAAGTTAAAATGACTTCTAATTTATTGATGGAGAAACTGAGAGAGTGAAGTTTTAGTCATATCTTCCAAGGCATGTGTTTTTAGAAAACACCATTCAAGAAATAGCTATAATCCACTTAAAAACACTTTATAACTCACCCTGCACCACCTGTGTTGCTGCCAGAATGAACATTTGTGTCATCGACCTGCCACAGCACACGGCCGAATGCACCCAAGACGACACAGCGCTTATCTTGCTCACTCTTCTCCCCCGAAGCTCCCTTTTCGCCGGGTTTCTATTTCACTCTTGAATCTCAGCTCTCTTCTGCCTCTTCCCTCTCACGTCGTCTTAATCACACCGCCTCCTCACTGAGGTCAGCTCTGCAGACTCGAGGCTCCTTAGACTTCTCTTCATGCTCAACTCTTTTCCACTGGAAAGGTGTCTCCTCTTGAAACTTGAGTGACTTCGTCTCTGTAGACAGTCCATCACTCGGTCGCACATCCTGACCTCCTGGAACTCTATTCCACATCATCAGTTGCAGTTGCTTACTGGGCATTTCCCCTTCACTGTCCTTTTGTGACTTGCCAGTACTTTCCATTCGTGTGTCCTGTTGTCACTGTCACTTCAGACTCACCGTGAAACCTGCAACTCACCACCACAGCCTGTCTCTCTTCTCGCCTCCTTAATTCCTTGCAGCAGTTGCTACATTGATTCTGTGAATTCCTCTTGAAATGTGCTCTTGCCTCCATCTTCGGTCCTGCTGCCATGTGCCGGCCATCACTCTTGAATCCCATCCACGGTGCTACATGAGACCCTTCACTTGTCTGCCTCCACTTTTATCTCTGAGGCCCATTTCTCTGCACAACTACCTCCCTCCCCTCACTCACGAGGGCTCAGCCATCCTGAACTTGCCTTACTTCCTCCTGTTTCGTTTTCTGGAGCTTTCCAAGGTCTCTGGGAGCCCTGACCTGCTTCCTGGCTACGGTACGAGATTGCATAGGTCTCCCGCAAGAACATAATCGAGTCCAGTTTGGGTCACCCAGTTCAAAGTTTTGTGATGCCACAGACCCTTCTAAGGAGGTTGTTCTAGATCCTCAGAAAGTTGAGTGACAAAGAATTCAAGCAGCCCAGGGCACCTGGGTGGCTCAGTCGTTAAGCATCTGCCTTCGGCTCAGGTCATGATCCCGGGGTCCTGGGATCGAGCCCCACAACAGGCTCCCTGCTCCACGGGAAGCCTGCTTCTCCCGCTACCATTCCCTCTACTTGTGCTCCCTCTCTCGCTGTGTTTCTCTCTGTCGAATAAATAAAATCTTTAAAAAAAAAAAAAAAAAAGAATTCAAGCAGCCCATTCTAGTCATGGACAGTCCTATCTGGCAGAAGTTCTTTTTCTGTCTTTTGGTCTTGAGATTCCTCTTGAAGCA
>CM053615.1:51332871-51422255 GCA_028646535.1 Procyon lotor
GCCCTGGACTTAACCACTTCTCCAAAGAACCCCGGTTCCCTCTGTTGAAGAATGGTATTAGAAACCAAAATCTGGGGCACCTGGGTGGCTCAGTGGGTTAAGGCCTCTGCTTTCCGCTCAGGTCATGATCTCAGGGTCCTGAGATCGAGCCCCACATGGGGCTCTCTGCTCAGCAGGGAGCCTGCTTCTCCCTCTCTCTATGCCTGCCTCTCTGCCTGCTTGTGATCTCTTTCAAATAAATAAATAAAATATTAAAAAAAAAATCTGAGTGCTAGGTGGGCGTATTACTATTTACCATTATTCCTAAGCCCTTTCAGCAGAGCTAAAAATTATTCACATCTATTTCTGCATCTATCTGTGTGTATGTGTATCACACACACACACCATGAGTTCCTATTCGTGATACCTCCAGTTCCATTCAACACCACAGCGATTAGTCTGTCTTTTCTCTTTACTTGAAGTGTTTTCTCCCACAGTAAAAGGTCTGGCTCCCATCAGCTAAGATATATATGCTTATTTGTTCAGTTCCAGCTTACACATAAGACAGTTTCAGAATTGCTAACCCATAACCCTGTGAGAGACAAACTGATTAACTAGAGCACAATCTTTATATACATTTCTTGTCCTTACAGTATTCAGCCAAAATATATTTGTACTAAGTTACTTAGGTCAGTTTTCTTCACCTTTTAGTGTGGTTACCAAATTCATTTTAAATACAGTTGGGTTTGTTTGTTATTATTTATATTCCATTTTTGAGTTCTATCCCACATCCTAGTTGATTTTCATTGTTGGGTTTTGTTTTGTTTTGTGGTTGGGTACTTCATTTAAATAGAAAATGATTTTAATTACAAAATTGGTTATTGTACATTACAAAATAGTTTTAAAACAGAAAAGAACAAAGAAAAAATAAAATCCTCTTTAAGATAAGCAACTCTTATCATTTTGGTACAAATCCATCTTCTAGAACTTTCCTTTTTTTATTTCAGAAGAGTGTAGGCATCCTATTTTGAGATCTTCTTACATTATCTCCTTGTTTTCAACAAAAATGTTAGTAGCTGCTTAGTATTTTATCAGATTTTGAATACAGCATGATTTGTTTAATCATGTCTGTGTTGTAGGACATATGAGCTAAATAACCTTTCATATAAACTTTTGTGTACATCTCTAATTTTTATGGCTCTTTAAACATCCTGCCAAATTTCATTCCAGGAAGATTGCAAAAGGTTATTTCAGCCTTTCAAAAGCAAAAAACCAAAAACTCTCTCCAAACATTTAGGCAAATAGTGATTTTATTGAATCCTATTTAGCAGGATGGAATTTTGTCATGTTTTTACTGACTCTGTGTATTTTTCTGGATTGTTCAATGATATACTCTGTCAATTTTTACATTGGTTTTTCATTTTCTTAATATTTCTAAAAGCTCAGCATATAATAGCAACCTTTGTCTATCATATAGAATGAATGTCTTTTTTATTTTTTTTTAAGATTTTATTTATTTATTTGACAGAGAGGAGAGAGATCACAAGTAGGCAGAGAGGCAGGCAGAGAGAGAAGGGGAAGCAGGCTCCCCACTGAGCAGAGAGCCCAATGCGGGGCTCGATTCCAGGACTCCGGGATCATGACCTGAGCCGAAGGCAGAGGCTTTAACCCGGTGAGCCACCCAGGCGCCCCTGAATGTCTTTTTTAAATTTACCCTTTAATTCTGTTTAATTTTTTCTGTTGAGCTTTTTATCCTTGTGGTTTTACCTAAGAAAAGTTTTTTCCCACTTCAAGATCTAATAAGCACAAATATTTTCTAATTTTTACTATCTCGAGTTTAATTTTTTTGTATGGTAATATTAGAATCTAATGACTTCTTTTTTTTTTTAAAGATTTTATTTTTTTATTTGAGAGAGAGAGAAAGTGAGAGCATGAGAGCGAAGGTCAGAGAGAGAGAAGCAGACTCCCCGTGGAGCTGGGAGCCCGACGCAGGATCATGACCTGGGCCGAAGGCAGTTGCTTAACCAACTGAGCCACCCAGGAGCCCTAATGACTTCTTTTTAGAGAATAGGCAGTTGTTCTAGCCATATACATGAAATAATCTGCAAGGAATATTCAATAATATCCATGGAAACGAGCCATGTGCTTGGACTGTGACACTGGCAGTGTGCTTTGTGAATAATGGCTTCAGGAGGGGAACAGCATCCCTCTCTGGGTTCACACCCGGGGGCTCTAAGCAGCTCAACTCCTCACCCCAAATTAAAAACACTATCTTTATTATATATTTTTATATATGGGTATGTTTTTAGCATTGTATTCTTTCTCACTGATCTATCTATATTAATACCCAAATCACATTATTTATCATTACTGGTTAGTAGTATCTAATATCATATAGCAGTTTCTTCATTATTTTTCTGTTTCTTTCCTTTTTTTACTGAAGAATAGTTGACATACAGTGTTGCATTAGTTTCAGGTGTACAGCATAGTGATTGGCCCATCCTATGCATTGTGCAGTGCTCACCATAAGTGTAGCTACTACCATCCGTTACCATACAACACTGCTATAATAATATTGACTATATTTCCTATGCTGTGTTTTTTATCCCTGTGACTTATTTATCTTAGAACTGGAAGTCTGTACCTCCTAATTTTTTCCTTTTAATAGAATTTACTTCTGGGGTGCCTGGGTGGCTCAGTGGGTTAAAGCCTCTGCCTTCGGCTCAGGTCATGATCTCAGGGTCCTGGGATCGAGCCCCGCATGGGGCTCTCTGCTCAGCAGGGAGCCTGCTTCCTCCTCTCTCTCTGCCTGCCTCTCTGCCTGCTGTAATCTCTCTCCTCTCTGTCAAATAAATAAAATCTTTAAAAAAATAAAAAAAGAATTTACTTTTTAGAGCAGTTTTAGGTTTACAGCAAAACTGAGGAGGAAGTGCAGAGTTCCCATACCCTCCTGGCCCCCAGCACACACATACTCCCCCACTCAGCATCCTCTACCAGAGAGGTGCGTTTGTGAAAATTGATGAACCTACATCGATACATCTTTACCACACAAAGTCCACAGTTTACATCAGACTTCATGCCTGGTGTGGCACATTCTATAGGTTTCAACAAATGTATAATGACTCATATCCACCATCACGGCATCATATAGAAGGGTTTCACTGCCTGTATTAGTCAGGGTTCTCCAGAGAAACAGAACTAATAGGATTATGTATAAAAGAGGAGGTTTGTTCTAGAAATTGGCTCACTTGATTACGGAGGTTGAGAGAAGTCCCACGATGTGCCAGCTGCACACTGGAGAACCAGGAAAGCCGGTGGAATGATTCAGTGAATCTGAGGGCTTGAGAACCCGGGGAGCAGATGGTGTGAGGCCGAGTCCAAAGGCCTGAGAATCTGGGGGAGGAGGGGGCTGATGGTGTAAGTTCTGATCCAGGTCTGAAAGTCTGAAAACCAGCAGCACCTGTGTCTTAGGGCAGCTTTGTCCCGGCTCCCGCAGACAGAGCAAATCTGCCCTTCCTCCGCCTTCCCGTTGTCCTGAGGCCTCCGCAGACTGGATGCTGCCCACCTGCACTGGTGAGGGCCGTCTTCTGTACTCGGTCTACCAATTCAAATGCTGATTTCTTTCCAAAACATCACCACAGACACGCGCAGAAATAATATTTTACCAGCTACCTGGGCACCCCAGATGCCCATCAAGTTGACACATAAAATTAACTATCACAGTGCCCTGTGCTCTGCCTGTGTATCCTTCCCTCCCGCAAACCTTTGGCAACCGCTGATCCATTTACTATCTCCATAGTTTTGCCCGTTTCCAAAATGTCATAGAGTTGGAATCATACATTAGGTAGCCTTTTCAGATTGGCTTCTTTCACTTACGAATATGCCCTAGTAATATTCACACAAGGGAAGTAATATTTCACTTAGGAACATCCTCCATGGCTTAGTAACTCATTTCTTGTTAGTGCTGGATAATATTCCATTGTCTGGATGTACCACAATTTAGTCATCCATTCAGCTACTGCAGGACTTCTTGGTGGCTTCCAAGTTTGGGAAATTATGAATAAAGCTACTCGAAACATCCATGTGCAGGGTTCTGGGTGGACATAAGTTTTAAATTCATTTGGGTAAATAGCAAAGAGAACAATTGCTGGCTCGTATAGTAGGAACAGTTTCGTAAGAAACCGCCACACCACCTGCCGAAGTGGCTGTGCCCTCTTGCATTCCCACTGGCCGTGTCTGAGCGTTCCTGTTGCTCCGTCTCCCATCAGCCCTTTGTGTTGTCAGGGTTTTTGCATTTCCACCATCTAATAGGTGTGTAGTGCTATCTTGTTGTTTAATTAGTTGGGGCTTTAGTGTATGTAATGTATGTGAAACATTATGATGGTTCTAAGAGTCAGAACTATAAAAAAAGATATACCCAGAGAAGTATTGCTCCCCCTCACCCCCACGGCCCAGTTCCCATTTCCCTCTTTCTCCCCCTTTCCTGCCCCATCACAGTAGGTACCCATTCTCTTCAGTTTCTGGTTTATCCTTTCTATATTTCTTTTTTTAATTTAATTTTTTCAGTATTCCAAGATTCATTGTTCATGCACCACACCCAGTGCTCCATGCAATACGTGCCCTCCTCAATACCCACCACCAGGCTCACCCATCCCCCCACCACCTCCCCTCCAAAACCCTCAGTCTGTGGGTCAGAGTCCACAGTCTCTCATGGTTCATCTCCCCCTCCAATTTCCCCCAATCATCCTTCCTTTCCTTCTCCCAATGTCCTCCATGTTTTTCCTTATGCTCCACATGTAAGTGAAACCATATGATAATTGACTCTCTCTGCTTGACTTATTTCACTCCGCATAATCTCTTCCAGTCCTGTCCATGTTTATACAAAAGTTGGCTATTCCCCCTTTCTAATGGAGGCATAATATTCCATTGTATATATGTACCATATCTTCTTTATCCATTCATCTCTTGAAGGGCATCTTGGCTCTTTCCACAGTTTGGCAATTGTGGCCATTCCTGCTATAAACATTGGGGTACATGTGACCCTTCTTTTCACTACATGTGTATCTTTGGGGTAAATACCCAGTAGTGCAATTGCAAGGTCATAGGGTAGCTCTATTTTTAATTTCTTCAGGAATCTCCACACTGTTTTCCAAAGTGGCTGTGCCAACTTGCATTCCACCAACAGTGTTCCCCTTTCTCCACATCCTCTCCAACAATTATCGTTTACTGTCTTATTGATTTTTATACAAATGAGCAGATACAAGTATATTTCCTCAATTCCCCTTTGTCTTGTGAAGCGTAGCAAAGTTTAGATACTTCTTTGCACTGTAAAATGGTTATTTTAAAGTCTGTTTCTGGAAACAAATTATCTGGATAACTTATGTGTCTGTCTTATTGTCTCTCACCCCTCGAATATTATATTGTCTGTTTATCTGCCTGCATATTTAATATAAAAAAATCACACGAGAAATAACATGAGACCTAGGATGATAGTAATTCCTCCGATATAAAGAGGGGGATTTATATTGGCTTCTGGCAGACATTTAGAAGCATGAGTGATCCAAGTTTGAACAATCCAAACCTTAATCCAGTTTCTCATACTGAGATGAAGCAAAGCTGCACTCAATCCCTACAAGGATCAATTTAGTATGAGTTCACCTTTTCTCCTAAGATATAGCCCTCCAGGGTTCCAGCCCAAAAGAATGCTTCTTGGCAGGTTCTGGACTCCCGGTTTTGTCCTCCAAACCCAAAGGGGATGATATAATTATTTTAGGAATATATGACCCCAAATGCCTTGCTACTCTCTATTGGTTAACTGATTATTCTGCATCTCAGCCCACACATTTTTTCTGTCTTGTTAGCTCTTTGACACCTTCAGACAGGTGGTTTGTGATATTTTGTTTGGCTTTTCTATTGTCCTCAGTGGTGAGTGTGCCTCAATTCTGCCATTACAGAAGCAGAAGTTCCTTCATTGCTTTTTGTATTGAGTGTAAACTGTTTCATTTTAGAGGTTGTATTTAGTTCTTTTTCAAATCTATTCTTTTCCCATATTTTTTTTAAAGATTTTATTTTTATTTATTTGACAGAGAGACATCACAAGTAGGCAGAGAGACAGGCAGAGAGAGGGAGGGAAGCAGGCTCCCTGCTGAGCAGAGAGCCCAATGTGGGGCTCGATCTCAGGACCCTGAGATCATGACCTGAGCCGAAGGCAGAGGCTTTAACCCACTGAGCCACCCAGGTGCCCCTATTCTTTTCCCATATTTTTAAATTTTGTGTTTAATCAGTTCATGTACACGTGTATTTGCGTATGTGCACACTGTTCTATTAGCTCAGTTCCTTTTTTTTTTTTTTTAAGATTTTATTTATTTATTTGACAGAGAGAGATCACAAGTAGGCAGAGAGGCAGGCAGAGAGAGGGGGAAGCAGGCTCCCCACTGAGAAGAGATCCCAATGCGGGGCTCGATCCCAGGACCCTGAGATCATGACCTGAGTGGGAGGCAGAGGCTTTAACCCACTGAGCCATCCAGTCGCCCCTATTAGCTCAGTTCTTGTTGATCTGATATCGCTATTGTGTCTGGTAACTCATTCACAGTAGATTGTTTCCTCATACATTTTATAATTTTGGACTGTGAAGTTATTTTCAGAAGGACCCTTCTGTGTGACCTGATTTGAGGGAATGCCACGTCAAAGTAATACTGTGTTTGCCTCAATGAAGCATCCTGTACCACCATCCTGAGATTGTTTTTTTTATATTAATTTTTCCTATGTGTTGAGAATAAATGAATATGAACGCCATGTGAGACAGAGGACTTGGGTTTCAGATTCTCCAAGGAGACCCTTCTCCCCATCCAGAACCCAGGCTAAGACAAATTTGCTTGTTGTTTCCTAGTGCTGGCAATTCAATTTTTTAATCTGGACTATCATTTCCCAGAGGACATACCCCCTTCGGAGTCCTGGCTTCCTGCAGGGTCTTGGTTGTAGCTAACTTTCTGCCTGCCAGACCTTGTTTTCTGTCCTTATCTGGATATTAAAACAAAGCCAGATATTTAGTAAGACCAACCATCATCTGCTCCACCATGACTACCTGCCCAGACGGCTGCTGGATCAACTCACACACTTAACACTCCGATTTTCCGTGTTCTCTTTGTTTTTGGATTTTCCTTATTTTCTTGAAGGAACTATGGTGCTTGTAAAAGAATGTTTGTTATATTTTGGTCAGCATTGTGGTGGGAAGACTTTCAGGTTATCTAACACTCCATTGCTAGAAATAGAAGCTAAACAGTTTTTTTCTAATTAGAATCACCACTATCAATGGTGATGCTAATAGGACAAGTCTGAGTATTTTACGTGAACAAATGAGCAGAACTGCCCCATTATGCAAGTTTGGGACAATAAATATTCTTTCCCTTTTTCCTTGTCTCACCAAGAATCACCCAGAGAACAGTCTAAAGGCCGATCTGCCTGTGTCCACTTCAGCCCCAGTGAAGGCAGTGATGGAAACAGACATCCGGGAGTCTCCTGCGTTGAGAAGTCCAGAGGTGAGACAGTTGGTGAACAGCGGTGTGACAAGGGGAAAGGCTTCTTGAAGCAGCCTTCCTGTATCCGGGTGGCTGGGCCTGATGAGGAAGGAGAGGACGCCCGTTGGGCAGCTGCAAGCCTTCCACAACAGGACGGCCCCCGGAAGCCCAGCAGGCGGCAGGACACAGCACCCAAGGCCAAATGTGCCTCCCAGAAGAGGCGCGTCCAAGAGCTTCGAGGAGGAAGGCACTCCCCAGCTGGGTCCAGCCGGCCTGGCAGTGCCAAGGGGGAAGTGGGCCACTCTGGGCAGAATGCTCTCCACCATCGAACACCAAGAAACAAAATGACACAGGACAAGCTCACAGGAGGGATCTACTCAGACTTGCCACAGAACACAGAGGTGTCGAGGTCAGGGGTCAGGAAGTCGGGAACATCCACCCTGCCGGAGGACCCTCACATATCCAAGGAGACTGATCCAACCCCTGGCCCTATATCTGGGCAGAGTGTGAACATTGACCTTCTCCCTGTAGAGCTGCGGCTGCAGATAATCCAGAAAGAAAGAAGCAGGAAAGAGCTGTTTCGCAAAAAGAACAAGGCAGCAGCAGTCATCCAGCGGGCCTGGAGAAGGTAGGGTGAGCGAGGTGCCACAGCTCCTCATACCCCTAACGTCCTAATGTGACATGCCCTGTGCTCTGTTTTTCTACTGAATTCCATGTGCTGGTATGACGGGCCAACTTTACTGAGCGTGCCCATAGAATTCACTCACGTGCAGGCCCTTGTAATCTTACTCAAGGTTTTTGGAACACGGTTTTGCTAAGTTAGGAAGAACCCAGGATAGCCTGGTGTAAAGGAAAAGAGCCTCAGTTTGTAAGCGGAAAGCCCGAGTTTCAGGTGTCTGACAAGTTATCTGACCTTCGCCAATCATGTGGCCTCCCTGACCTTCAGTTTTCTCATCTGTAAAACAGGACGTAGTCCGTGCTGCACTTGTGCTGTTGGTGCGGCAGGTCGCTAGAATTCTAGAGCTCTTGTGCGCTTCGTAAATTCTAAAGCACTACACATGGAAGATATTTTATTTTTCTCTTTATGTCTTTACTACCCAGGAATTAGTCACAGCCCGAGTACCTAAACCAGGGCCTGGTCATAGTAGATTAAGTGGCTGCCTTAGATTACAAAACCCTGCATGAGCACCTGCCAAGCTGGGGGCGGGGGGTAGGTGCTAGGGGGAGGCGTCCTGACATACGGAGACGAATTCGTCCGGGGAGTCATCATGGGAGGACTGGAGGAGTCCTTTGCTGCAAGTTTTTTGTTTTTTTTTTTTTACATATTTCATAATCTCCTTCATCTGCAGCCCCCCCGCCCAGGGCCTAAATCTAGATGAGGCCTTAGTCATGACCGGTGTCCAGGGGAGGGCTGGAGCCACTCTCCACAGGTGGGGCTCAGGTGGCCTCCATCTCCAGAGAGAGGAAGGCTGATGGGGAACAAACAAGTAAATCACGGCGAGCACAGGTGTGCCACATGTCAACACCCCTGTCAGGAGATAAAAGGGCCAGAGAGCCCTTACTGTTGGCAGAGGGAGGGGGTGGGGGGAGCACGAGTGCGGGAGAGGTTCTCAGGAGATCCGGGGAGAGGCCTCAGGGACTGTGGTGCCAAGGACTGCTGGCCGGGAGCCGGCCGACCTGCGCCATGCGGGCACGGCCTCTGCTACGGTGCATCCTCGTGTCTGTTCAAGCCACCAGCCTTGTTAAGTCGCCTCCCGCCTTGTCCCCCTTGCTCTCCCTGCCACCCCGAGAAGCTGTCACCATAGGGATCAGCGTCCCCGTTTTCCAGGCAAGCAGACTGTCTCAAGAAAAACGACTTGTCTCAGTGGTACAAACCAGGCGCTTGAAGCTCTGACTCAAGGGCCTCTCCCATACGTTCTCGGTAAAGGTGGTGTTTGCTGTGGTCAAGGTCACGGCGGCGGAGGCAGGCCTCATGCTCCTCGCCTCAGAACAGGCTGGAAGGGCTGCATGGACGGGGCTCACGCTGGTCAAGGTAATGTTGTGACGGGGATGTTGTTATTGTCGCCAATGCTAGTCCTTGGCATTCATTAGGCGCTTGCGCCAGTTGCTGTTCTAAGGAGTTTTACCTGTGTTAACGGAGTTAATCCTCCCTTAAGCTTATGAGGTAGATAGTGTTCTTGTCCCCATTTCACAGGTGAGGAAGCTGAAGCGCAGAGAGGTTAAAAACCCACCCAGGTTACAGAGCTAAGGAGGGCCAGTGCGGGCTTGGAGCAGGGCTAGTCGGCCTCTGCAGCCACAGATGGGCACGGTCCTTGCTCCCCCTCGTTGGGGGGACCTCCAGATGTGCACTGCTACCGTCCCACAGGAACTCTTTATGTATTTCAGCCGAAACCAGGGACCTAAACAAGCCAGCAAGGTTTACCACATCAGGCCCACAGCTGCTTCCTAGCCAAAATGCCTTCCCGTCAAACTGTTCTTTGACTCCTTTGAAGAGTCAGAAGCTGACAGGTCCTGTCTGTAAGTGTCCATAGCAGCAAATGAGCCTTCAGTCATTCCCCCCAAGAACACTGGGCTCGCAGTCTGTGTGCCCATCTGGGGAGGCAATTACGCAGCCCTCCGGCTGTGCCATTGTGCGATTCCGAGACCTGGGACATGGACTCCCACAGGGACTGGGGGATGCTGCACGTTGTGGGAAGTCACATGTCTGGTGACGGCAGAAACACCCTTATCGATTCTGTTACATATAGCCGTATGCATCTTCCACTTTGAGTACAGGAGCCCAAAGCGGCGTCCTGGGACAGTGTGTGGTGCCCGACCCCAAAGCTAAGGCGCGGCGAGGGGCCGGGGGGAGAGCAGGGTCTGGCACATACCTGCTCCACAGAGAGGCAGGCTGTCGCTACAGGAGATGCATTGGGGACAGAGCCCGACTGGGAAATGCGCAAGGATAGGGTGAGCAGAGGGAACCTCGCGCCCGGAGAACAGTGAGTGAGGCTGAGTCTGAAAGTGTGAGTCTTATTACCAACCAAGACCTTATTTTCAAGATGGAAATGAGACACTGGGTGATCTGAGTGAGGCTGGAAAGTTGCCGTGGCTGAGAACAGTGGTATGAAACACTTCCTTTTTACCTGAACGTTTGTAAGCGGCCTTCCTGTCCGCTCTTCTCCAGCGTGTGGTAGGATGAGTTAGCAAGGATCGGATGGACCATACGAAGGGCTGTGAGGCCTGGGCTGAACGGGATGCCTGGGCATCTTAGGGCTCCACCAAACCAGGAGTGCTGTTTTCCTTGAGGATGGCAGAACGGAGGCTACTACTCTGAGCCCCGGGACCATCCCAGTTGCAGGGACCAGAATGATTAGGTGCAAGTTGTACCCACTGAGAGCTAACACCTGGGCTCCCCAGTGAGATTTCTGCCCGAAGAGAAGAGGGTGTGGAAGATGCGTGGCCTCCCAAACCAAAGCAGCTGAACTATGGAGCAGTACTGCCCGTGTCTCCAGCTTTTCTCTCCAGAGTTGGCTTTTTGGAAATGGGAGAGAGATTCTAGTGGAGTATGGTTTGGCATGCTACAGGAAAAAAGGAGAATCATGCAGTTTGAGTGAAATCAGCCTTGAGGGGCGCCTGGGTGGCTCAGTCGTTAGGCGTCTGCCTTCAGCTTGGGTCATGATCCCAGGTCCTGGGATCGAGCCCCGCATCGGGCTCTCTGCTCAGCGGGGAGGCCTGCTTCTCCCTCCCCACTCCCCCCTGCTTGTATTCCCTCTCTTGCTGTGTCTCTCTCTGTCAAATAATAAAATCTTTATTAAAAAAAAAAAAAAAATCCGCCTTAAGGGCAAGAGAGAAGGGCTGCACCTAGCATCACAAGGAGATTTTTTAGCAGAATTTAGGAAGACATCATTTCTCATTTGGTATGTTGTACAATCAGGCATGGGGCCTGTCTCTGCAGTGCCGTTAGGGCCAGTAGTAATAAATCAGCTCCCAATCAGATAACCCTGAAAAAGCTTTCCTTAGGAGGCACACGACAGCTCTGTTCAATAAGAAGTTCAGGAGTGCATGTGAGATAGAGACCATCAAATAAACACTAGATGTAAGGATAGCCATCATTCCCATACCCCTCACCGCTCTCCCAATCCAGGCCCCACCCTCCAACAGAATGAACTTAGTAAAATACTGCTCTTACTTGTATGCCTGTTTTTTTTTTTTTTCTTAAGATTTATTTATTTTAGAAAGAGAGCCGGCACACGGAGGAGAGGGGCAAAGGGAGAGGGAGAGAGAGTCCTACTGAGCACTGAGCTCACTGTGGGGATCAGTCTCACAACACTGAGACTATGACCAGAGCCAAAATCGGGAGCTGGACACTTAACCAACTGAGCCACCCAGGTGCCCCACTTTTGCCGCCCTTTCTAAAATACCTCTGCAGATCCCCACCAAGTACACAGTACAGATCAAGATCAAAGTCCTTAGCTGGATTTGGCTGTTGGGTCAGACAGCACTGAGTTTGAATGTTGATCTCTCCTGGCTCTAGCTGTGAGAACTTCTGCAAGTTACTCAGCCTTTTTCCCCACCAGTTTTCAGATATAACTGATGTATAGCCTCGCATAAATTTAAGGTGCACCACATAATGACTTGACTTGCATATATAATTACCACAGTAAGTTTAGTTAGGATCCATCATCTCATGTAGATACTAAAAAGAAGCAGGCAGGGGGAAAAATGGTTTTTTTCCCTGTGATGAGAACTCTTAGGATGCTCTCAACAAAAGTGTGTATATATACATATCTATCTATCTATCTATCTATCTATCTATCTATCTATAGATACACACACACACTAGACTAGAGCCGTCATGTTGTACATTCTATCCCCAGAACTTAATTATCTAATAACTGGAAGTTTGTATTTTCTGATCATCTTCACCCAATTCCTCCTCCCCTCACCCCCTACCTCTGGTAACTACAAATCTGATGTTTTGTGTTTTTTATTTTTTTTAAGATTCCCACATATAAGTGGAATTATACAGTATTTAGCTTTCTCTGGCTTATTTCACTTAGCATAATTCCCTCAAGGTCCATCCATGTTGTCACAAATGGCAGGATTTCCTTTTTTAGGGCTCTTGTATATATACCACCATTTCTTTATCCATTTGTCCAGGGATGGACAATTTAGGATGTTTCCATGTCTTGGCTATTGTAAATAGTGCTAAAGTGAACACGGGGATGCAGATATCTCGACATAGATTTTTATTTCCTTCTATATATATCCCCAGAAGTGGAATTGATGGATCATATGTAGTTCTATTTTTAATTTTTTGAGAAAAATCCATGCTGTTTTCCATAGTGGCCAAACCAATTTTCTATTCTACCAACAGAACAAGGGTTCCATTTTCTGCACATCTTGCCAACATTGGTTATCCATTGTCATCTGATTATAGCCATCCTACCAGGCATGATGTGATCTCATTATGGTTTATGATTTGAATTTCCCCTGAATTAATGATGTTGAGCACCTTCTCATGTACCTTTTAGTCATTCATGTATCTTCTTTGAAAAAAATGTCTATTCAGGTCCTTTACCCAGTTTTTCAATGGATTATTTGGGATTTTTTTGCTATTTAGTTGTAGGAGTTCTCTAAGTATTTTATTTTTTTATTTAAGATTATTTATTTATTTATTTGACAGAGAGAAAGACCACAAGTAGAGCAGCAGGCAGAGGAAGAGGGAGAAGCAGGCTCTCCACTGAGCAGGGAGCCCAACGCGGGACTCGATCCCAGGACTCTGGGATCATGACCCGAGCTGAAGGCAGCTGCTTAACCCACTGAGCCACCCAGGTGCCCCTCTATGTATTTTAGATAATAACCTCTTATCAGGGGCGCCTGGGTGGCTCAGTGGGTTAAAGCCTCTGCCTTCGGCTCGGGTCATGATCTCAGGGTGCTGGGATCAAGCCTCGCATCAGACTCTCTGCTCAGCAGGGAGCCTGCTTCCCTCTCTCTCTCTCTGCCTGCCTCTCTGCCTAATTGTGGTCTCTCTCTCTCTGTCAAATAAATAAATAAAATCTTTAAAAAAAATAACCTCTTATCAGATAAATGATTTGTAAATATTTTTTACCATTCCACAGATTGCATTTTCATTTTGTGGGTCATTTACTTTGCTGTGCTTTAGCTTTTTATTTTGTAGTTCCACTTGTTTATTTTAATGTTTATGCTTTTAGTGTCATACCCAAAAAAAAAAATCATTAGTAAGACATCTCTGAGGGAGTTTTTTTTTTCCTGAGTTTTAGGAATTTTTGGTCTTACATTTAAGTCTTTTTAATCCATTTCCAGTTAATTTTTGTGAGTGGTGTAAGATAAGGGTCTAGTTTCATTCATTTACATGTAACTATCCAATTACATGGATATGTATGTATGGATACATACATATGGATGTATACATGGATATGTAACTATCCAATTACATGCACTATTAAATAATTCTCTTTTCTCCATTGAGTATGCCTGGCTCCTTTGTCACATATAATTGACCTTATATGCATGGGTTTATTTCTGGACTCTTAATTCTCTTCCATTGGTCTAGGCATGGCATGTTTTTATATGGGTACCATACTGTTTTGATTACTAAAATTTTATAATATTGTTTGAAATCATAAGTATGATATTTCTCCCCTTATTCTTCTTAGGATTGCTTTGGCTACTTGGGGTCTTTATAGTTTCATATAAATTTTAGAATTGTCTTTTCTACTTCTGTAAAAATTGCCATTGGACTCTTGATAGGGATTGCACCGAATCTATAGATGGCTTTGGGTACTATGGATGTTTTAATAATATTCCTCCAATCCAAGAACACACAGTCTCTTTGCAATTATTTTATTTGTGTCTTCAGTTTATTTCATCAGTGTCCTCTAGTTTTCAATGTAGAGATGTTTTATCTCTTTAGTTGAATTTATTCGTTTCTCTGTGTGTGTGTGTGTCGTTATTCATTTTTTCTCTACTCTTATTTTTAAATTAACTTATAATGTATGATTTGCCCCAGGGGTACAAGTCTGTGAATCATCAGGCTTACACATTCACAGCACTCACCATAGAACATACCCTCCCCAAGGTCTACAACCTAGCCACCCTATCCTTCCCCCCATACCTCCCAACCACCCTGTTTGTTTCATGAGATTAAGAGTCTCTTATGGATTGTCTCCCTCCCAATCCCATTTTGTTTCATTTTTTCTCCCCCTAACCCCCATGACCCCATGCCTTGCCTCTCAAATTCCTCATATTAGAGAGATCATATGATAATCATCTTTCTCTGATTAACTTTTTTGCTTAGCATAATACCCTCTAGTTCCATCCACATCTGTTGCAAATGGCAGGATTTCATTTTTTTGATGACTGCATAGTATTCCATTGTGTGTGTGTGTGTGTGTGTGTGTGTGTGTGTGTATATATATACCACATCTGTGTATATATTTATGTGTGTGTGTATATATATATACCACATCTGTATATATATGTGTGTGTGTATATATATATACCACATCTGTATATATATGTGTGTGTGTGTGTATATATATATATATATATATATATATATACACACACACACACACACCACATCTTCTTTATCCATTCATCTGTTAATGGACATGTAGGTTCTTTCCATAGTTTGGCTATTGTGGACATTGCTGTTATAAACATTCGGGTGCACATGCCCCTTCAGATCCCTACATTTGTATCTTTAGGGTAAATACCCAGTAGTGCAATTGCTGGGTCATAGGCTAGCTCTATTTTCAACCTTTTGAGGAACCTCCATACTGTTTTCCAGAGTGGCTACACTGGCTTGCATTCCCACCAACAGTGTAGGAGCGTTGCCCTTTCTCCGCATCCTCACCAATATCTGTCATTTCCTTGTTAACTTTAGTCATTCTGACTGGTATGAGGTGGTATCTCACTGTGGTTTTGACTTGTATATCCCTGATCCTGAGTGATAAGCACATTTTCATGTGTCTATTGGCCTTTTGGATATCTCCTTTGCAGAAATGTCTGTTCATGTCTTCTGCCCATTTCTTTTTTTTTCCTGCCATATCTTGATTGAATTATTTGTTCTTTGAGTGTTGAATTTGAGAAGTTCTTTATAGATTTTGAAAACTAGCCCTTTATCTGATATGTCATTTGCAAATATCTTCTCCCATTCAGTCAGTTGTCTTTTGGTTTTGTTGACTATTTCCTTTGCTGTGGAAAAGCTTTTGATCTTGATCAAGTCCCAACAGTTAATTTTCGCCCTCGATTCCCTTGACTTTGGGTATGATTCTAGGAAGAAGTTGCTGCAGTTGAGGTCGAATAGGCTGCTGCCTGAGTTCTTCTCAAGGATTTTGATGGATTCCTTTCTCACATTGAGGTCTTTCATCTATTTTGAGTCTATTTTTGTGTGTGGTGTAAGGAAATGTTCCAGTTTCATTCTTCTGCATGTGGCTGTCCAATTTTCCAACACCATTTCTTGAGACTATCTTTTTTTCATTGGACTTTCTTTCCTGCTTTGTCAAAGATTAGTTGACCATAGTGTTAAGGGCCCACTTCTGGGCTCTCTATTCTGTTCCATTGATCTATGTGTCTGTTTTTGGGCCAGTACCATACTGTCTTGATGATTGCAGTTTTGTTTTGTTTATTTTTAATTTAATTTTTTTCAGTGTTCCAAGATTCATTGTTAATGCACTACACCCAGTGCTCCATGCAATACATGCCCCCCTTATTAAACACCACTAGGCTCACCCATTCCCCCACCTGCCTCCCTTCCAAACCCTCAGTTTGTTTCTCAGAGTCCACAGTCTCTCATGGTTCACCTCCCCCTCCAGTTTCCCCTAATTCACTTTTGCTTTCCTTTCTCTAATGTCCTTCATGTTATTCCTTATTCTCCACAGTAAGTGAAATCATATGGTAATTGACTTTTAGGGAAAACTTATACTGTCAGATCAAGTGAGTTAAACACAATTATATTTTAAGTTAACCCTTTAACTATGAGTAATTGGGTTATTTGGATAAATAATTTTATAATAACTTTAATAATAATATATAATTACATATTATATATTATAAATTATAAGTTGATATAATTAATAGATATTAACTTATATATTATATAATTATAAATTATAAGTTATTAATATAATTAAGGTCATGAATTTTAATAATCGAATTACTCATAATCCTTTATGAGTAATTGGATTATTTGTTCTTTGAGTGTTGAGTTTGAGGAGTTCTTTATAGATCTTAGATATCAGACCCTTGTCTGTAGTGTAATTTGTGAATATCTTCTCCCAGTCTATGGATTGCCTATTTGTTTTGTTGACTGTTTCCTTTGCTGTGCAGAAGCTTTATATCTTGATGAAGTCCCAAAAGTTCATTTTTTTGTTTCCTTTGACTTTGGAGACATGTCTTGAAATAAGTTGCTGTGGCTGATGTTAAAGAGGTTATGGCCTATATTCTCCTAGAATTTTGATAGATTTCTGCCTCACATTGAGGTATTTTATCCTTTTCAAGTCTATCTTTGTGATGGTGTAAGAGAATGGTCAGGTTTCATTCTTCTATATATAGCTGTCCAATTTTCCCAACACCAGTTACTGAAGAGACTGTCTTTTTTCCATTGGATCTTTTTTCCCTGCTTTGTCAAAGATTATTTGATCATAGAGTTGCAGGTCCAAATCTTGGGTCTCTACTCTGTTCCACTGGTCTGTGTATCTGTTTTTGTGCCAGTACCATGCTGTCTTGGTGATAACAGCTTTGTAGTCAAGCTTGAACTCAGACAGCGTGATGCCCCCACTTTGTTTTTCTTTCGCAACCTTTCCTTAGCGATTCGGGGTCTTTTATGCTTCCATACAAATTTTAGGATTGTTTGTTACAGCACTTTGAAAAATGCCGGTGGAATGTTGATTGCGATGGCATTGAAAGTATAGATTGCTCTGGGCAGTATAGACATTTCAACAATGTTTATTCTTCTGATCCATGAGCACGGAGTGCTTTTCCACCTTTTTGTGTCTTCTTCAATTTCTTTCATGAGTGTTCTGTAGTTCCGCAAGTACAGATCCTTTACCTCTTTTTAGTTAGGTTTATTCCCAGGTATCTTATGGTTCTTGGAGCTATAGTAAATGGAATCAATTCTCTAATTTCCCTTTCCATAGTTACATTGTTAGTGTATAAGAAAGCAACTGATTTCTGTGCATTGACTTTATATCCTGCCACATTAGTGAATTGTTGTATGAGTTCTACTAGTTTGGGGGTAGAGTCATTTGGGTTTTCCATATAAAGTATCATGTCATCTGTGAAGAGAGAGAGTTTGACTTCTTTGCCGATTCGAATACCTTTTATTTCTTTTTGTTGTCTGATTGCTGTTGCTAGGACTTCTAGTACTATGTTGAACAACCATCCTTGTTGTGTTCCTGATCTCAAAGGGAAGGCTGTCAGCTTTTCCTCATTGAGAATGATATTCTCTGTGGGGTTTTCATAGATAGATTTTATGAAGTTGAGGAATGTTCCCTCTATCCCTCTACTTTGAAGAGTTTTAATCAGGAACAGATGCTGGATTTTGCCAAAGCTTTTTCTGCATCAATTGAGAGGACCATGTGGTTCTTCTCTCTTATTGATTTGTTCTATCACATTGATTTGCAAATGTTGAACTACCCTTGCATCCAGGTATAAATCCCACCTGGTTGTGGTGAATAATCTTTTTAATGTACTGTTGGATTCTATTATCTAGGATCTTGTTGAGAATCTTGGTATCTATATTCATCAGGGATATTGGTCTGAAATACTCCTTTTTGCTGGAGTCTGCGTGGTTTGGGGATCAGGGTAATGCTGGCTTTATCGAGTCTGGAAGTTTTCCTTCTGTTTCTATTTTTTGAAACAGCTTCAGAAGAACAGGTATTATTTCTTCTTTGAATGTTTGGTAGAATTCCCCAGAATCCATCAGGTCCTGGGCTCTTGTTTTTTGATCACTGCTTCAATTTCATTACTAGATATTGGTCTATTCAGGTTGTCAATTTCTTCCTGTTTCAATCTCGGAAGTTTATAGGTTTCCAGGAATGCTTCCATTTCTTCTAGGTTGCTTAACTTGTTGGCATATAGCTATTGATAATAATTTCTAATGGTTGTTTCTATTTCCTTGGTGTTAGTCGTGATTCTCCCCTTTCATTCATAATTTTATTAATTTGGGTCCTCTCTCTTCTTTTGGATTAGTTTGACCAGTGGTTTATTGATCTTATTCATTCTTTTAAAAAACCAACTTCTAGTTTCATTGATGTGTTCTACTGTATCTCTAGTTTCTAAGTCATTGATCTCTGCTCTTGATTATTTCCCTTCTTGTGTATGGGATTGGCTTAATTTGTTGATTTTCCAGTCTCTTAAGGTGTAAAGAGAGCTGGTGTATTAGGGATTTTTCAGTTTTTTTCAGTGAGGCTTGGATGGCTATGTATTTCATTTCCCCCTTAGGACTGCCTTTGCCATATCCCATAGGTTTTGGATTGATGTGCCTTCATTCTCATTGGTTTCCATGAACTGTTTAAGTTGTTTGATTTCCTCATTGATCCAAACATTCTTGAGCAGGTTGGTCTTTAGCTTCCAAGTGTTTGAATTCCTTTCAAACTTTTTCCTGTGGTTGAGTTACAGTTTCAAAGCACTGTGGTCTGAGAATATGCAGGAACTAATCTCAATCTTTTGGTATTGGTTAAGCCCTGATTTGTGACCCAGTATGTGGTCTGTTCTGGAGAAAGTTCCATGTACGCTCAAGAAGAATGAGTATACTGTTGTTTTAGGGTGGAATGTTCTGTATATATCTATGAGGTCCATCTGGTCCAATGTGTCATTCAAACCTCTTATTTCTTTATTGATTTTCTGCTTAGATGATCTTTCTCTTACTGAGAGTGGCGTGTTAAGATTCCCCTACAATTAATGTAGTCATATCAATATGACTCTTTATTTTGATTAACAGTTGCCTTATGTAGTTGGCTGCTCCCATATTGGGGGCATAAATATTTACAATCGTTAGATCTTCTTGGTAGATAGACCCTTTAGGAATGATGTAGTGTCCTTCTGTATCTCTGACTACAGTCTTTAGCCCATATTGGGAGCATAAATATTTACAATTGTTAGATATTCTTGGTAGATAGACCCTTTAGGAATGATGTAGTATCCTTCTGCATCTCTGACTACAGTCTTTAGCTTAAAATCTAATTTATCTGATATGAGAATCAGTACCCCAGCTTTCTTTTGAGGCCCGTTGGCATGAAAAATGGTTCTCCATCCCATTACTTTCAGGCTGGATGCATCCTTAGGTTCCAAATGTGTCTCTTGTAGACAGCATATGGACAGGTCCTGTCATTCTATCCATTCTGCAGTGCTGTGCCATTTTATGGGAGCATTTAGGCTGTTCACATTGAGAGTGATTATTGAAAGATTTTTATTGACATCACGTTACCTGCGAAGTTTTTGTTTCTATAGAGTATCTCTGTAAATCTCTGTTCTATGTCACTGTTGGGTTCTTCTTTTATAGACCCTTCCCTTAATATTTCTTGTAGTGTCTGCTTGGTGGTCACATACTCTTTTAAACCTTGCCAGTCTTGGAAGCTCTTTATCTCTCCATCCATTTTGAATGTCAGCCTTGCTGGATAAAGTATTCTTGGCTACATGTTTTCATTTAGTGCCCTGAATATGTCTTTCCAGCCCTTTCTGGCTTGCCAGGTTTCTGTGGACAGGTCTGACATTATTCTGATGGACCTTCCTTGCTACGTAAGGAATCTCTTTTCTCTACCTGCCCTCAGGATCTCTTGTCTAAAAGTATAATTCATGAATCTCACAATCAGGTGTCTGAGTGTCTTTCTAGACTAATTGATCTTGGGAGGTGTCCTTTCTGCCTCTAGGACATGAACACTTGTTCCATTCCCCAGATTGGGGAAATTTTCATCCAAAATTTGTTCAACTATATCTTCTAGTCTTCTCTCTTTCTCTACCCCCTCAGGGATACCAATAATTCTGACATTGGAATGTTTCATGGCATCATTTATTTCCCTAATTCTGTTTTCATGGTTTCTAAGCTCTTTATTCCAGGCCTCCTCCTGATCCTCCTTCTCTATCAGTTTGTCCTCTAGATCACTAATTCTATCTTCTGCCTCAGTTACCCTAGCTGTTAGAGTATTTAGATTAGACTGGATCTCATTGATAGACTTTTTAACTTCTGCCAGATCAGCTCTCACTTCCACCCTGTCACATTAGTGACAACATAGAGATTCACTAATGTTTTTCTTCAACGTAGCCATTGCCTGGGTAACTGTTACCCTGAATTCCCTTTCTGACATACGGTTTATATCCATATCCAATAGTTCTGAGAGAGAGGATGCAGTCTCTGAATTTTTCCTCTGTTGAGTGTTCCTCCTCCTAGTCATTTTGGTGAGAGATGGTTGGGGGGATGTATAGCTGAATATATCAACTACAATCCAGGCAAGGTGCACCCTGGAAAGTTTCAGAGCAATTGGAAGTCACCACCAAATAGAAAGAAAAAGAGGAAAAAAGAAAAAAAGAAAACCCAGCAAAATGAGCCCCAAAAGTAAGATTTATAAGGTATATAAATGAACATGAACAAACAAAAATACTGACAAAAGTAAATGACAAAAAAAATCCAAAATGAACCCCAAGATTTATATAATATCAGGGAAAAAAACAAAACAAAACAAATACACTGAAACATTGACAGAAGAATAAAATGGGAGGGTGGTTATAAATCCTCAATGTGGGTGATGAAGGTTATTTCAGTTCTTCCTGGGTGTATCTTGTTATCTTTGTGTAAGGACTCAACTTTCCAGAGATACAGGTAAATTAAAACTGGTTTATATATAGGGATAGTATTGAATAGGGAACAAGGATTACCTTGAAGCTTATATCTATATGTATGTTAAAAAAAAAAAAAAAGGAAAGGAAAAGAGACAGGTATATGTATGAAAAAAGTTCATACGTTATTATGGGATATGTTGTTATGGGAAATGTATTAAACCTCTAGTTGTAATGTTAAGTAATTTTTAAAAATTAAAAACAATCATGAGAACAATTAAAAAAAACTTGTATCTATGAAATATACAGGTTTTAGGGCAATACTGGGAGCTTAATTGTTTTCCCCTGATGTTGGGGTTTTATGGGGAACCCATGGTTATTGTCCTCTTGCTTTTGGCTTCTCTGGGGAAGAGGCCTGCCTCATTGTTTTCCAGTCGATCTTGCTTGGATTGAGTTTCCTGCTGGCTATCAAGGGCCTGGGCTCTGTGGAAACCAGTTTTTCAGGCTTTTGCTCTCGGGAGGATTTTGTTCTTTGGTGGCTTTTTGAGTGTGGCTTTTCAGAGGGTCAAAGAATCTGCACCCAGACCTCTGCCTCAGAGAGAAGCCTCAGTCTGTTCCCCTCTGGGTGGTCCAGAATACCTAGACTCCCCCTCTGCAAACTCCACTGCACACTGCAACCTCCCACAGGCAGTGTGCACGCCAGCCACCATTCCAGTGGTCACCTAAGGCCCCCGCTTGTCTCTGCATACCTGTGCCAACCAAACTGCGAGTGATATTTGTCCAGGGAACCCACTGCCAGGACTGTTCTCTGAGGTCCAGGCCCATGCTGGGTGCGCACCAACTGCGGAGTGGGTCGCAGAAGGCTGTGGACCTAGAGATCACAGGCCTGTGCCTACAAAAGGCTGACTCAAGCATGGGTAGGAGTGCACTGAGACCTGGTGGTAGGCTGTGGAAAGTCACCCTAGAGACCACTGGGCTGGCGCCCACAACAGACTTCCTCAGGCGCAGGCAGGAGTGCGCTCAGCCCAAGTGGTGGGCAAGTCATGGAAAGCTGCAGACTCGGGGACCTGGACTGAAGGCCCTGCCAGACTCTCTCTGACCCGAGTGGTCACCAGTGGTGTCCTTCTTGGGAATGTGGGCCTACACCCATGCCTGTGACCGCCTGATTCCACCAGTTGCCCCTTAAGATCTTTTGCTCTTTCTGAGTGCTTTTAACCAGACTCCAGGATAATGCTGGTCCCAATCACAGGAAACTTCCGTAATGGAGTGTTACTTTCCAATGGGTCATTTCTGGTGGCTCCCTTCCCCTTCTGTTTATCCTCCAATATACTTCTGAGCGTTCCCATGCCGCTTTACATCTCCACTGCTGTCTTCTGCCCTCATAGAGATCCAGAAGTGTATCTTCTTACATCTCAGGCTGATTTCATGGTGTTCAAAGTGTTCTTGTAGGGGCGCCTGGGTGGCTCAGTGGGTTAAAGCCTCTGCCCTCGGCTCAGGTCATGATCTCAGGGTCCTGGGATCGAGCCCCACATCAGGCTCTCTGCTCAGCAGGGAGCCTGCTTCCTCCTCTCTCTCTGCTTGCCTCTCCGCCTACTTGTAATCTCCCTCTCTCTGTCAAATAAAATCTTTAAAAACAACAACAACAACAACAACAACAACAAAGTGTTCTGGTAGATATTTAGCTCACTTTAGGGAACTGGCCGAAACAGGGTCTCCTACTTCTCTGCCATCTTGCCCCTCTCTGTTCTGATTGCAGCTTTGTAATAGAGCATGAAGTCTGGAATTGTATTGCCACCAACTTTGGATTTCTTTTTCAACATTCAGGGTTGGTTTCATTCAGACCCTGGCAATTCAGGGTCTTTTCTGGTTCTATATAAATTTTAGGATTATTTGTTCCATTTCTTTAAAAAAAAATTATTTTGATAGGGATTGCATTAAATGTGTAGATTGCTTTAGGTAGCATAGACATTTTCACAATATTTGTTCTAACAATCCATGATCATGGAACGTTTTTCCATTTCTTTGTGTCTTCCTCAGTTTCCTTCATGAGTACTTTATAGTTTTTTGGGTACAGATTCTTTGCCTTTTGGGTTAAGTTTATTCCTAGGTATCTTATGGTTTTGGGTGCAGCTGTAAATGGGATTGACTTCTTAATCTCACTTTCTTCTGTCTTGCTGTTGCTGTATAGAAATGCAACTGATTTCTGTGTATTGATTTTATATCCTGGCACTTTACTGAATTCTTTTATGAGTTCTAGCAGTTTTAGAGTGGAGTATTTTGGGTTTTCCACACAAAGAATCATATCATCTGCAAAGAGTGAGAGTTTGACATCTTCCTTGCCAATTTGGATGCTTTTATTTCTTTTTGTTGTCTGATTGCTGAGGCTAGGACTTCTAGTACTATGTTGAATAGCAGTGGTGATAGTGGACATCCCTGCCGTGTTCCTGACCTTAGGGAAAAAGCTCTGTTTTTTCCCATTGAGAATGATATTTGCTCTGGGTTTTTCATAGATGTCTTTGATATTGAGGTATGTACCCCTTGTCCTTACACTGTGGAGAGTTTTCATCAAGAAAGAATGCTGTAGTTTGTCAAATGCTTTTTCGGTATCTATTGAGAGTATCATATGATTCTTGTTCTTTCTTTTATTAATGTATTAATACATTGATTGATTTGTGGATATTAAACGAAACATGCAGCCCAGGAATCAATCCCACTTGGTCATAGTGAATAATCCTTTTAATGTACTGTTGGATACTATTGGCTAGTATTTTGGTGAGAAATTTGTATCTATGTTGAGCAGGGATATTGGTCTGTAATTCTCCTTTTTGATGGGGTCTTTGATTTTGGGATGAAGGTAATGCTGGCCTCATAAAATGAGTTTGAAGTTTTTGTTCCATTTCTATTTTTTTTGAGAAGTTTTAGGAGAATAGGTATTAATTCTTCTTTAAATGTTTGGTACAATTCTCCTGGGAAGCCATCTGGCCCTGGGCTCTTGTTTGTTGGGAGATTTTTGGTGACTGCTTTAGTCTCCTTACTCTGGTTATGGGTCTGTTCAGGTTTTCTATTTCTTCCTGGTTCAGTTTTGGTAGTTTATATGTCTCTAGGAATGCATCCATTTCTTGCAGATTGTCAAATTTGTTGGTGTATGGTTGCTCATAATATGTTCTTATAATTGTATTTCTTTGGTGTTGGTGGTGATCTCTCTGCTTTCATTCATGATTTTAATTTGCGTCCTTTCTTTTTTCTTTTTCAGTCTGGCCAGGGGGTTAGCAATCTTATTAATTCTTTTAAAGAACCAGCTTCTAGTTTTGTTGATCTGTTCTACTGTTCTTTTGGTTTCTATCTCATTGATTTCTGCTCTGATCTTTATTATTTTTCTTCTCCTGATGGGTTTAGGCTTTTTTTGCTGTTCTTTCTCCAGCTCCTTTAGGTGTAGGGCTAAGATGTGTACTTAAGACCTTTGTTGTGTTTTGAGAAAGGCTTGTATTGCTATATACTTTTCTCTCAGGACCACCTTTGCAGTGTCCCAAAGATTTTGAACAGTTGTGTTTTCATTTTCATTTGTTTCCATGAATTTTTTAAATTCTTCAATTTCTTTGGTTGATCCATTCATTCTTTAGTAGGATTCTCTTTAGCCTCCATGTATTTGAGTTCTTTTCAACTTTCCTCTTGTGGTTGAGTTCTAGTTTCAAAGTATTATGGTCTGAAAATATGCAGGGAATGATCCCAATCTTTTGGTACCAGTTGAGACCTGATTTGTGACCCAAGATGTGATCTATTCTGGAGAATGTTCCACGTGCACTAGAGAAGAATGTGTATTCTGTTTTGGGATGGAATGTCCTAAATATATCTGTGATGTCCATCTAGTTCAGTGTGTCACTTAAAGCCTTTATTTCCTTATTGTTCTTTTGCTTAGATGATCTATCCATTTCAGTGAAGTGGATGTTAAAATCCCCTACTACTGAATTATTGTTGATGTGTTTCTTTGATTTTGTTATTAATTGGCTTATATTATTGGCTGCTCCCATGTTAGGGGCATAGATATTTAAAACTGTTAGATCTTCTTGTTGGATAGACCCTTTAAGTATGATATAGTGTCCTTCCTCATCTCTAATTATAGTCTTTGGCTTAAAATCTAATTTATCTGATAGAAGGATTGCCACTCCAGCTTTCTTTTGATGTCCATTAGCATGGTAAATTGTTTTCTACTTTAAATGTAGAGATGTCTTTGGGTCTAAAATGAGTTTCTTTTAGACAACGTATCAATGGGTCTTTTTTTTTAAATTTTTTTTATTCCATTCTGATACACTGTGTCTTTTGATTGGGGCATTTAGCCCATTTACATTCAGGGTAACTATCAAAAAGGTATGAATTTAGTGCCATTGTATTGCCTGTAAGGTGACTGTTAACTGCATATTATCTCTGTCCTTTTTTGGTCTATGTTACTTTTAGGCTCTCTCTTTGCTTAGAGGACCCCTTTCAATATTTCCTATAGAGCTGGTTTGGTGCTTGCAAATTCTTTTAGTTTTTGTTTGTCCTGGAAGCTTTTTATCTCTGCTTCTATTTTCAATAACAGCCTAGCTAGATCTAGTATTCTTGGCTGCATATTTTTCTCGTTTAGTACTCTGAATATATCATGTCAGTCCTTTCTGGCCTGCCAGGTCTCTGTGGATAGGTCTTCTGCCAATCTAATATTTCTACCATTGTAGGTTACAGACTTGTCCTGAGCTGCTTTCAAGATTTTCTCTTTGTCACTGAGACTTGTAAGATTTACTATTGGATGACACGGTGTGGACCTATTTTTATTGATTTTTTTTGTGGGGGGGGGTTCCCTTTGCCAAATTAGGGAAATTATCTGCTATAATTTGCTCCAATATGCCTTCTGTCCCTCTCTCTCTTCTTCTTCTGGGATCCCAATGATTCTAATATTGTTTCATCTTAGGGTATCATTTATCTCTCAAGTTCTCCTCTTGTGGTCCAGTAGTTGTCTCTCTCTTGCTCAACTTACTTCTCCAGAAAGGAATTTTCTAGTATCTTCCATGTTTTTGAGCCCAGCTAGCTTGATAATCATCATTCCGAACTCTAGTTCTGACATATTACTAATGTCCATATGGATTATGTCCCTGGTCATTGGTACTGCCTGTTTTTTTGGGTTTTTTTTTTTTATGGTGAGTTTTTCCACCTTGTCATTTTATCCAGATAAGAATAGATGGATGAGGGGCGCCTGGGAGGCTCAGTGGGTTAAAACCTCTGCCTTCGGCTCAAGTTATGGTCTCAGGGTCCTGGGATCAAGCCCCACATCAGGCTCTCTGCTCAGCAGGAAGCCTGCTTCCTCCTCTCTCTTTGCCTGTCTCTCTGCCTACTTGTGATCTCTGTCAAATAAATAAAATCTTAAAAAAAAAAAAATAGATGAATGAAAAGTATAGTAATGACCCCAGAAAAATATACACTAACCAAATCAGAAGAGAGCTGAAGCCACGGGAGGGGGGGGGGGGAGAAAAAAGTGGGGGAATAGAAAAAAATATATATACATATTATATACATAATACATATATTATTTATTACATAAATTATACATAATAATATATATTTATGTTTTTCCTTTCCCCCCTTTTCTATGTTAATATATATATTAGACTGGTGAATAGAACCGAGCCACACACTTGATTTGGGGTGTATTTTGGTCTGTTAGAAGAAACTACCTTCCAAAATTTTAAAGAAAGAAAAACATATATATTTATATACACATACACAAAAATAAGGGTATACACAATGAAGAGATGGAATATGATTGTAAAGATGAAAATTTAAAAAGATTCTAAAAGAATTGATAAGTTGGTTTAAAAAAAAAAAAGGAAAGAATGATCAGCCTGGAGACTAGAACAAAACCATGTGCTAGATTTAGGGTATATTTTGATCTATTAGAAGAAACTGTATCCCAAAATTTTAAAGAAAAACCTGTATGTATACAAAAAATAAGGTTATGAATGAAGGGATAATGAAGGGATAAAGGGATAAAAGGGATAAAATAGAACAATGAAAATTTGGATTTTTTTAAAAAAGGTATTGATAAAGTAGTTTTAAAAAACTTTAGGAAAGAGGAAAAATTTTAAGAAATAGAAGAAAAAAATTTTTTTCTTTTTTTTAAAGATTTTATTTATTTGATAGAAACACAGCGAGAAAGGAAACACAAGCAGAGGGAATGGTAGCGGGAGAAGCAGGCTCCCTGCAGAGCAAGGAGCCCGATGCGGGGCTTGATCCCAGGACCCTGGGATCATGACCTGAGCCGAAGGTAGACGCTTAACAACTGAGCCACCCAGGCGCCCCACCCCTAGAAGAAAAAAATTTAAAAAAATTTAACTTTGAAAGACTAAACTTCTGGGGGAGGGGCCAGTTGCATTGATTCTCAAATGTCTTTGCCCAAGGCAGAATTGCACTGCCCTTGCCAGGGGTTAGCTAAGTAATCTGAGGTTGGTTGGTAATTGGTTGGTAAAAACCAACCAAGTAATCTGCTTGTTTTTGCTCTCAGGAGCTTTTGTTCCCTGAACGCTTTCCGTACAGCTTTGGAGGACCGGAATGAAAATGGTAGCCTCCCAATATCTGGCCATGTAGAAACTGAGAGCTGGGGGTCCCCATCCTCAGTGTACACTCAGAGAATGGCAGTCAATCACTCCCTCCTCCCTGGTCTCCAGCTGCAGTCCATGCTCACCCTGCCCGTGACCAGGTGTTTCGATCTCTAGTGCATAGTCCCATTCAGAGTCTCCAAACCCAGCATATTCTGGCAGCACGCTCCCACGCCTCTCCTCCCAGAGGAGGGTGAGGGTCTCTCCAGATCTGCTACTTGTGAGGTCCCTGCTTGAAGAGCAGTGGCCAGACTGTGCCATAGATCATGGTTTAAGGTAACCCCAAGCTGAGAGCCCACTACTCGGCTCCATCTCTGCAGCTGGCTTCCCCACTCTGATACCTGGGAGCTCTGACACACTCAGGGACCCCTAGTCTTTGTGACCCCACGGGTCCTGAGACCACACTTCCCCAGCAAAGGCCCCATCCCCACCCCCCCTCAGCCTCTGTGGCAATGCCCCCTCAGTGGAGCAGACGTCTAAAAGTTCTGATTTTTGTGCCTGAGCTGCCCTTGGATGAACTCTTGGTGGTCCTGGTTACTACGTTGTTCTTTGGAGACGGTAGTTGCAGTTCCTTCCTCCAAATTTGGAGCAGCAATGCCAGGCACTCTTGGTTCCATCTGTCCACATCTCTGGCTCCAAGCTCCTTCATATGCAAGAGGTTTGGGACAAGTGCTTCCTAAGCTGGTGGCTGGTGGGGTCAGAAGAGGAGAGAGGCTTTAAGATCACAATACTGTGAAACTTAAATTTCCTGGAAGCTATAGGAATAGTATTTGCCCCGCGGCCTATCTTCCTGTATATTGTCTCAGATTCACTTCTTCGCACGTCCTACCTTCCAGGAAGTGGTCGACTTTCTATTCCTAGAATTGCTGCTCCTCTTCTCTGCTATCTTCTGTTGAGTTTGTAGGTGTTCAGAATGGTTTGATAACTACCTAGCTGAACTCCTGGGACCCAGTGATATTTAGGTCTCCTACTCCTCTGCCACCTTGCTCCTCCCTCTCCTATTTTGTTTTTGATGCTATTATAAATAGGATCATTTTATTACTTTTTCAGATAATTTGTTGTTAGTGTTTAGAAATGCCACTTATTTTTGTATGCTATTTTTGTGTCCTGCAACTTCACCGAATTTATTGATTAGATCTAACAGTTTCTGGTGGAGTCCTTAAGGTTTCTTATATATACAAGTATCTGTAAATAGAGATTAACTTCTTCCTTTATTTATGTGATGTCTTCTATTTTTTTATTGCCTGATTGCTCTAGCTAGGACTTCCAGGACTGGGATAAGACTTGAATGGACACCCTTGTCTTGTTCCTAATTTCAAAGGGAAAGTTTCGAACTTTTCACCATTGAGTTTGATGTTAACTGTTGACTTGTCATCTGTGACCTTTATTATATTAAGATATATTACTTCTGTACCTAATTTCTTAAATCTTTACCATGAATCAGATGTTAAAATTTTTAAAAAGATTTTATTTATTCGCTTGAGAGAGTGAGTTAGAGAGTGAGTGAGCAGAGGGAGAGGCAGAGGGAGAAGCAGGCTCCGCCCTGAGCCAAGAGCCCGATATGGAGCTCGATCCCTGGACCCCGGGACCATGACTGAGCTGAAGGCAGATGTTTAACCATCGGAGCCCCAGGTGCCTTAGATGTTAAATTTTGTAAAATGCTTTTTCTGTTTCTATTGAGATAATCATTTTTTTTTCATTCTATTATTGTGATGTAGCGCTTTGATTTTATGTATGTTGAACTATCTTTTCCATTTGAAGGGTAAATACCACTCGGTCATGGTGAAGGATGCTTTCCATGTGCTGGTGAATTCAGTTCCTGCTATTTTATTGAGAATTTTTGCGTCTATATTCATTAAGAGGATTGGCTTGTAATTGTCCTTTTCTGTCTTTGGTATCAGGGTAATGCTGGCTTCATGAAAAGGGTTTGGGAGTGTTCCCTACTCCTTGATTTTTCTTTGGGAAGGGTTTTAAGAGGATTGGCATTAATTCTTCTTTTAAGATTTTATTTTAAAGCAATCTTTATACCCCATATGGGGCTTGAACCTACAACACTAAGAGTTGCATGCTCTACTGACTAGGCCAACAGGCGCCCTGGCATTAGGTCTTTAAATGTTTGGCAAAATTCACCAGCCATCTGGTCCTGAGCTTTTCTTCATTGGGGGGTTTTTGATTACTGATTCAATCTTCTTACTAGTAGTTTGTCTATTCACATTTTCTATTTCTTCTTGACTCTGTGGTGGTAGGGTTTATGTTTCTATTAACTTCCATTTAGTTCAGTTTGCATAGTTCATAGTAGTGTCTTATGGTCCATAGCCTTTCTATCAGTTGTAATGTCTCCTTTTTCATCAATTTTGTTGATCTGCATCATCTCTTCCTTCCTTGGTTAGTCTAGCTAAAGGTTTGTCAACCCTTTTTTTTTCCCCTCAAAGAAACAACTCTTAGTTTTGTTAATGTTCTGTTGTTTTCCTGCTATTTCATTTATTTCTGCTCCATCTTTATTTCATTCTTTAACTTTGGGCTTATTCTTTTCCTAAAATGTGAGTAGGCTATCTATTTGAGATCTTTCTTCTTAACATAGGTATTTATTGCCACGAAGTTCCCTCTTAAAACTTGTTACTGCATTCCGTAAGTTTTGGTGTGTTGAATTTCCATTTTTTGTTTTCTTCAAGATAGTTTATTTTCCCTTTGATTTCTTCTAACATGGAAAATGTTAATTTCCACGTATTTGTGAATCTTCCAGTTTTCCTCCTCCTGCTGTTCCAGTTTCGTACCACTGAAGTCAAAGATTCGTCCTATGGCTCGAGTCTTCTTGAATTTGCCAACACTTCTTTTTGAGACCTAAGATATGGTCTCTCCTAGGAAATGTCCCATGCGTGCTTGAGAAGAATGTCTGTTCTGTTGCTGGATGGAATGTTCTATATGTCAGATCAAATTGATCTCTACTGTTACTCAAATCTATTGTCAAGTGTGGGGAATTAAAATTCTCAGCTATCATTGTATTGCTATTTCTGCTGTCAGCTGTCAGTTTTTGCTTTTATTATTTAGATGCTCCAACGTTGGGCATATGAATATTTACAAATATATCTTCTTGATGGTTTGACCTTATTATCATTATATAATGGCCTTCTTTATGTCTTTTCACTGTTTTAAAAGTCTCTTCTGACATAGCTACTCGTGCTATTTTGTTGTTACCACTTTACTGAAATACCTTTTTCCATCCCTTCACTCTGAGGCAGCATATCATTAGATCCTTTTTTTTCTTTTTAATCTATTGAGCTATGTCTCTATGTCTTTTGGAGGATTTAATTCACTTACATTTAAAGTATTTATTGATGAGTAAGAACTTACTTTGCAATTTTGTTAATTGTTTTCTATTTTGTAGAACCGTTTCACCTTGTTTATTATCCTGTCTTGTGTATGTTTTGTTCTCTCTTGGTATCTGTATGCTCCTTTATCATGTTCTTTTGTGTAATTAGCACAGGTTTTTCCCTTATGGTTACAAAATATCTTCTAGTTATAACACCCTAAAGGTAACTTCAATAGCACTCCTAATTTTACACTTTCACCCACACGTTAGCTTGTTGAAGTTTATATATTTTTCATACTGTATATCCAATAACAGACTACTGTAGTTGTACTTTTATTTTTTAAACTTTAAAAAAATTTTATTTTAGAGAGGTATGGGGTTGGAGGTGGGAGTGGAAGAGTCTTAAGCAGACTCCATACTGAGCAGAGACCCTGATGCAGGGCTCAATCTCATGACCTTAAGATTATGACGTGAGTTGGAAACAAAAGTCAGACACTTAACCAACTGCACCACCCAGGCGCATCTAAGTTTTTAAACTTTTACACTAGAGTTGAGGTACATTATGTTCAACCATTATATTACAAATTCTAACTTTACTATGTGTTTACCATTACCAGTGAGTTTTATGCTACCTTATTTATGATGCTAACTAGCATCCTTATTCTTCCACTCAATTCCCTTTAGCATTTTTTTTTTTTTTTTTAAGATTTTATTTGACAGAAACACAGCGAGAGAGGGAACACAAGCAGAGGGAATGGTAGCGGGAGAAGCAGGCTTCCTGCCGAGCAAGGAGCCCGATGCGGGGCTCGATCCCAGGACTCTGGGATCATGACCTGAGCCGAAGGCAGACACCTAACGACTGAGCCACCCAGGCGCCCCTCCCTTTAGCATTTCTTATGAGGAAGGTCTAGTGGTTATGGATTCCTTGTTTTAGATTGTTCTTTATCTTTCCTTCATTTCTGAAGGACAGCTTTGCCAGCTATAGAATTCTTCCTTTTAGCATTTCTTGTCAGGAAGGTCTAATTATGGATTCCTTGTTTTAGTTTATCTCTCCATTTCTGAAGGACAGCTTTGCCAGCTATAGAATTCTTAACTGACAGGTTTTTTTCCCTTTCATATTTTGAATATTTCATGCTATTCTTTCCAGGCTTGAAAAGTTCTTGTTGAGAAGCGCACTTATAATCTTATGGTAGTTGTTATATATGTAACTTCCTTAGTTTATTTGAAAGTTGACTTTTGACAATATACTGTGTCTCAGTATAGCACTATTCTATTCAGTATAGAACTATTTAGCGTTCTTTGGGTTTCATGGGTCTGGATATCTACTTCTCTCTCCAGGTTTGGGAAACTTTCAGCCATTACTTCCTTAAATATATTTTCTGTCCCATTCTTTCTCTTCTGGAATTCCCATAATACAGTTGTGCTCTTCATTTTACTCTTCTAATTTCAAATGTCCTTTCTTCTAGGTCACTGATTCTTTCTTCTACATGGTCAAGTCCGTCTTTGAAGCTCTCTATTGAATTCTTCAATTCAGACATGTATTTTTCAGCTCCAGGATTTTTTTAATGGGTTTCTGTTGTTGCACCTCTCATTTTGTTTGTGCATTCTTGTAGTTCACTAAACTTCAAGGAGTTTCTGAATTTTTTGTATAATAATTCATAAGATTTAGATGTAGGTTTAGTTGTTAGTTTCCTTTGGCAGTGTCATGTTTACCTGATTTTCTGTGATTCTTGATTTCTGATGTTGCTAAGTGGTCTTCCCTTCCAGACTTTACAGGTTTGCTTTAGCCAAGACGGTTCTTCCCAGGCAGCTCAGTTTGGGTTTCTACACATGTCCACTAGAAACATCCTTGGGCAAGGAGAACTTGTTATTACAGCAGTCTGTTTTGGGGCAAGAGAATCTGAGTTTGTGCTGCTGCCTGAGAAGAGTTGGATAGGCCTACTAGGTTGGTTCTCTGACCAAGCAAGGCTTTAGAAGGGACTGTGAGTTGCCTGGGGTTTCTGGTCAGGATTACTAAATGGTTGGGTGTCTGGATATTGTACAGTAGGCCGGGCTATGAATTCACTTCTGTGAACTGGCAGGGCAGCAGGACAGGCCCCAAGGCATGCACTGCTTGTTTGGAGGCTCAATCAGACAAGACTATACATTGACTTCCTGGCCAGATGGGGCCACCAATTTTGCTCTGCATACAGGGAGAGAGCCAGGATGCTTTCTGTTTAACTTCCACTGTAAGAAGGGCTCTTGGATGGACTACATAGCTTCCTGTGTGCTTTGGCTAAGTTTCCTGGTCAGATGGGCTAAATAAAGGTTGTATTCAGCAATGGCTAGGGCTATGAATTACCTTCCCTGGCCATACAGGCTGGGGAACTCACTCAAAGGCCAAAAAAGCTCTATATGGTTGACTCAAGCTGACCTGTATCCCAGGCTCCCTGGCTATACAGGTCTACTAGTTTTTGCTCTGTAAATAATCAGCTCTGTGTGCTGCACCTGCTTGCTTGAGTGCTGTAGGTCTATGCAGGTTTCTAGGGGTTTTTGTTTTGTTTTGTTTTTTTTAAAGATTTTATTCATTTATTTGACAGAGATCACAAATAGGCAGAGAGGCAGGAAGCAAGCTCCCTGCTGAGCAGAGAGCCCGATGCGGGGCTCAATCCCAGGACCCTGAGATCATGACCTGAGCTGAAGGCAGAGGGTTTAACCCACTGAGCCACCCAGGCGCCCCTTCTAGGTGTTTTGATCAGGCAGGGCCAGAAGCTTCACTCATGTGTGGGCCACGCTATGCCTCAGCTCCCCTGCCTGAAGCAGACCAGACTGCAAGGTTCACAGAGCTCTTTGAGAACCCAATCAGGCACCCTGCTGTGTTCCCGGTCAGACTGCACCTGTTTTGGCTCTGCAGATAAGCAAAATTAAAGGTTGAAACTACTACAAGGGCACTGCAGGTAGGAACTTGGTCTGCCAAGATCCACGTGCTGGTTGCTTTAAGCCCTTCCCTTCTCCATCAGTCAGATTCCCAGTGGTCAAGCCCTACAGATTCCCTAGCAATCCCCATGGGTGAGACCAGAATGGGGGGGTTCCCAAGAAGTGACCCACAATACTGAGTGAGCTAGATTCCACCATGGGTTCTCTTTTCCCATTTGAGGAACCATACAAAGGCTCAGGGCAGACATTTTGGTGTGGTGCTACATCAGCCTGGTGGAGGGTGGTAGTGCAGTCAGCATGTAGCTGTTGCTCATGTCCTAATGTAGTATATTTGGTCTCTGTGATGCAAAGGCTGCAGCCTCACTCCCATGTTCTAGGACTTTCTCAGTAGTATCTTATCTGTAAATAGTTAATTGTTCTTGTAAGGGGAAGCCAAGTCCAGAACAACCTATGTTGCCATCTTGGTAACATCCCATCTACTCAGCTTTTATCAGACTTAAGTCTGCCTCATGGGTTTACTTTCAGCTTAATCATAAGGAAAATGCCTGATATAGAACAGGCTCTGAACAAATGTTGGCTCCTTCCACAGTATAGTGTAGCATTCCATTCTTCCTTCACCAAATACACAGTGCTTTATACACATCTCAATGATTTCCTGGTACATATGCCCACACCTCTGCTCATGCCAGTTCTGCCCAAAGTACCCTTCTCTGCCTGGTAAGCTCCTATGCATCCTTTAAAACCCAGCACAAACAGGGCGCCTGGGTGGCTCAGTGGGTAAAAGCCTCTGCTTTCAGCTCAGGTCATGATCTCAGGGTCCTGGGATGAAGCCCCGCATCAGGCTCTCTGCTCAGCAGGGAGTCTGCTTCCCTGCCTAATTGTGATCTCTGTCAAATAAATATCTTTAAAAACAAAAACAAAAAACCCAGCACAAACACCAGCCCTGTGAAGCCTTATCAGACCACCACCAATTTTCTGTCCCACATTGTTCCGTGCCATCTAGTTCCTCATTCTTGCATAGTACTTCTCATAATGTTTACACATTTGCCTGACCCACCCTGAAGGCAGACTTAACTGATTCCTAGTTCAGAAGTGTTTGATGATTTAAGAAAATAATAATAAGGGGCGTCTGGGTGGCTCAGGGTCTCTGCCTTCAGCTCCGGTCCTGATCTCGGGGTCCTGGGATCGAGCCCCACATCGGGCTCTCTGCTCAGCGGGGAGCCTGTTTCCTCCTCTCTCTCTGCCTACTTGTGATCTCTCCCTCTGTGTCAAATAAATAAATCTTAAAAAAAAAAAAAAAAAAAGGAAAGAAAATAATAATAAACGTACTGCCACTATAAAATAGGATTGGGAGCTTAAATGAATCTCCCAGTTCAGTACTATTCCTATAGCTTCTAGGAAACTTAAGTTTCTCTCCTCTTCTAACCCCACCAGCTACCAGCTTAGGAGGCACTTGTCCCACCTTCTGCATATGAAGGAGCTTGGAGCCAGAGATGTGGACAGATGGAACCGAGAGTGCCTGGCATTGCTGCTCCAAATCTGGAGGAAGGAACTGGAACTACCCCCCCCAAAGAACAACGTAGTAACCAGGACCACCAAGAGTTCATCCAAGGGCAGCTCAGGCACAAAGTCCACCAGACACTTGGTACTCAAGCAAATCTATGGTAATTGTCCTTTGGGCACTCAGTAGTTGACAAGCATCCCCAGGGGGTTGCATCACTATCTGAAATGGGATTTAATTACAATGGGCAAACCTCCGTTCAGGTAGGAACTTTCTTATACTACTTCCAGGCACCAAAAGAATCCTCAGCACCCACATTTAATGCCTCTCCTCCAGCAACTCTGGGTCAGAATTGGTTTCATGATGCATTCTGGCATCTCAGCCCAGACAGCCTTCCAGCCAAAAGGTATTCTGCTGGCCTTTATTACTGAAAGCCTCATCCTTTAAACCCATCCAGACCACTGCTTGGGTCTTCCCCTTACATTTCCCACTTGGAGTGCTCCAGGAGCAGGAAAACCCTGTCTGCCTCACTTTGACCTTAGTACAGGGTTGCCCTTCTGTGGGAATGTCCCAGACCCATGCACTGCAGTAAATACTTGTTCAGATGAGCTGCTTTAGATTGAAACATTTTCAGCTCTGGAAAAAGCCCATCTAAATAAACCCAGCAGAGAACAAGCCTGGTTAGCCCCCCCAAAAGAAAAACGTTGAGCCAAAGCACCTTTAGAAATAAACTTGCAGCCCAGGAAGCAAAATTTCAGGAATTTATGCTTGGGCTATGTGGTGTTTCCACACCATACCTGATTTATCTTGGCAATACCAACAAGCTCAAGCCTTTACCTCAATAAGGAACTTAGAACTTGGTTAGGCTACAGCTGTCATGGTCAGAAATAGTCATTGTTGGTTGGTTTCAGGTTGTTCTCAAGAAGGAAAAGCATCTCATTCCACAAGATCTTCCAGAGCTCATTCTGTGCTGCGTTTCAATTCAGGTAAGGTAGCCAATGCACTAGCAAAACAGATTGGGGAGATAATGGGGGGAAGAATTTGCCTTGTTTCATTCCCAAAGGTGGAAGATATTACAACAGAGATTGCCAGGGGGTTCCAATGGTCATTTGATTTGAGGTGTGCATACTTTTCACTCCCCTTTCATGGAATTATTACTGCAGTTAACACGTCTCCATAAGAGGCACGTCATTGTTAACATTACCTCCAGTAGAAACAATAGATGATAAATGGTACCTTATTACTGATCACTTTTACATATTTGTTCACATAAAGAAGGAAGTGAAAATACTGCCATTGGGGAATTCTTGCTCCATATTGGTTTTACATTAAGATTCTTCATCTCCTCAGAAAAGTTAAGTTCTGTAACCACAAATTCTGGCTTTTGCCTTTCATGACCCTGTGAGGAGGACATTTAATATTTAATAACCTGTCCTGCTCAGGCTTCACTGTGCACAATTTCACTCATACAGAAGCTCAGGGGACTTTCTTTTCAGCAATAAGACAAGAGTGTTTTGCTCAGAGCCCCCTTCATTCACACTAGCATAAAATTTGGGTGATAAGTTCAGTGCTGTCAGCACTTAATGTCAGATCCAGTGTTGCTCATGGGTGGCTATGGCAACACAGTCCCCCCACCCTTGCCGATCTAGTCATCCTGCAGGAACAGAGTGCAGCTGGGAAGGTGAACAAGGACTGTCAGCATGAACTTTAACATTCATTTAGTTTTTGATGGGGAGAAAACCTAGATGTGGGGGTAGAGTAATTACTGCCCAATCTTTAATAATAAGAGCTAGGCAACTCATATAATATAGGCAGGCTGATCAGGGAGTAGTGGGTAGGGTAGTTACAACTGAAGCTGATTCCTTTGGAAGTTTCCATGTAAAAAGGAAAACTTTTGTTATACTTGAATGAACTGAAAATTAGTTTCAAAAACAATGGTCAAATAGAACTACCAGAGAAGCAGCATTTAGATAATCAGGGCATTTTGTACTTTGTCTCAAGAGAAAAATCCAGGACTATCAGAAATCTTAAAAATGAAGGGCTTTAGAAGCACAAAAGGTTTTTTAATTAAAGAGCAGAATAAACAAATTCAAATACTTAGCAGTTTCTTGGGATTTCATATAAATAGCTTGTTTGTCCTACACATGTAATTCTGACTGGCTTGAAAACAGACAAGGACTAAAAATCTTTTCCTAACCCTAAACTTGGGAACGCAAGGTTGTTAGGTCCACCCATCCACATTAAGCATTAACCAGTGAACCAGGCTGATTGTCAGGGCTCATTAGTTTAGCTGGAGCTAGTATGTATTTTATACAGAAAACATGTCTATAAATAATTTCCATGGAAATGGGCACACAGTTTTCTGCAGTGTAGTATCACAGATAACCAAACTGCACCAAGAAGAAAACATTAATTTTGGTCTTTTCTATGAATAAATATTTCATCTTTTTGCTCTGAGAATTCCATGGGGTTAAGGATCTTCTGATTTGTTCACTGTCCTGTTCAGTTGCAGAAAATTATTTGGCACTTAGTAGGTATTCCAGTATCTGACTGAAAGCTTTAGTAGTGCCTTTACCTCTTTAAAGAAGAAGCAGAAAGGCAGCTGGATATCGCAAAGTGTGTGTGTGTGTACATATGTATATATCCTCCTTACAGTCTCCACATGCATGTGGGAGACTCCACATCCACAATTCCTGTTCTCTCCAGTCCTTCAACATCGACCCCTGCAAACCACCCCACAACACTGCAGCATAATACTGATCAGAGCACTTATATATGTATATAAAAATACATATAATCTCCTAAATTTGGGGGCACATGTCTTTAAAGAACTACCTTTAAAAAAATCCACTCCAACGAATAGACTAACCGTGGTTCAAGTGATTACTGGTAATAACTCCCTTGTATGAATGCAGAATTACTGCCCACCTCTAGAAGGGTAGGCAAGTAACTCAAGACTTGATACAGTAAAGGCAGCCAGAGTTCCAGATCAACAGTTCACTGTAAAAGAACTTTAACTATTCCCCTTTCATGTTTACTTCTTTGCTCCACAAAAGTTAGGACCAGCAACAGACAGCAATTTGGCCTCAACGAGTTCTCTTAACCATCTGGGGCCTCAGCATCCTCATTTGTCAGAAAGGGTTTTTAAATCACTGTTTTCTAACTGTGGCATCTTTAAAAGGCCTTAAAAGAAAGTCCATTTCAAGATTATATGCCTATCAGACTATCATCCAAACTATTCAAAATAGTTTCCAAACCTATTTTCTACAATGAACTCTATAGCAACTATGTGGCCTATGGAAAGTTAAGCTATATATGTGTATATGTAAGTTTGCGTTGTTGTATGTTGAAAGCACAGAGAAAGCTATACGAATTATTCCAGACAGACTGAAGACCTTGGGCCTAGTCATAGCTCAAACACCTGACCCCTTCAAGGTTAAGAGATGTCCTATATCTTGGAGGATAATGCAAAATGCAAGGCTAAGAAGTCATCCTGTCTCTACCATAAACTGGCCATCACCTTACTAGCCCCATGGATCCTTCTTCCTCACCAGCAATGAACTCTTCAGTGTTAAACTTAATAACCTGATTATCTCTCTGGTATTTGCTTTTAACAGTGAGCAACTTGCAGTGTATACACCTCCTTGAGAACAGTGGAAGATCAAAGAATTTTTCTTATAACCTACAATCAGCTACTCAATCAAAAACCAGAACAAAGCTTCGACCACCTCTGGAGGAAGACTGTGTCCGGGGTAGCTGGAATAGCTAGTGCAGAGTTCTAATTATCTTTTACATCTTGAGACAACTTTAAGCCTCGTGCCTAAAGTTTTAGTGGCCTGAAAATGTGGTAACAACTGAGTGACCATGTCTGAATGTTCTCTCTGTTCTTCTACAGCACTGCTTTGTAAACTTAGTCTATGCTACAAGGACCATGGTACACTGTGCTTAAGCTTCCTGGCTATCTTCACTTCAGTCAGTATGGCTGTAAAGTAGAACTACTTATACTGTTATAATTAACAGTAAAGTCTAAGGAAAACTCAGAACATGAGCACTAATATGAGATTTCTGCCAGCCACCTGGTGCAGGCCTGGGTTTTTGGCCGTGGTAAAGAACTAGAGGAGACGGGTGGGGAGGAGCCAGTCCTATAGGAGCCACTTCTTCATTTTACTACTTTTCTCCAGTCTAATCTTATTCCAACATTATCAGTTTTAAATTTTAGACCAGAATCATGACCCAGTATTTCCATTTAAGAATTAAGACAAGGAGCACCTGAGTGGTTCAGTTAGTTAAGCACCTGCCTTTTGCTCGATCTCCAGGTCCTGGGATTGAGCCCCTCATGAGGCTTCCTGCTGAGCAGGGAGTCTACCTGTCCCTCTCCTGCTCCCCACGTTTGTGCTCTGTCAAATAAAAAAAAAATAAGACAATAATAGGCATTCTGTTGATTCCTTACATTTTACAGTTCCTGTGTTAGCCTCAGATGGCCTCAGGTTGCTGCTGTGTCCTGTGAACGGCAGTCTCACTTGCTGAGCACCAGCAGCATCATAGCACTGAGGAATCAACTGGGGAGGTTTACAGACCAGACCATTCACGCATAAGGTACTAATTCAGGCCTTACCATTTCACTTGTATTTTTCTGCCTAACCTGTACAGGTGAGCAATCTTGTCAAAATGCCATTCCTATTGGCAGGGAAAACAGTCCTAAAACTATACACATTCTAACTCTAAGAACACCTGGCATAAATACAATCCAGTGATCACAGGCTTTTTCACATTTTTTAAGAGCAAAGTTACAACAGGAATATAGACAGAAAGCCTAAACAGTGACCTACTATGCTCAAGTATTTCTAGGACCACTTCCATTTTCTGAAAAGTACTGCCACCCGTTCTGACAGTAAGAGATAAGCAGTAAAGTGTTAACAATTATAGCAAACTGCAAAAAATTAAGATAATTATTTCATGATTATGAATACAGTTGACCCTTGAGCAGCCACGTTTGTGTGGATCCACTGAACACAGTTTTTCAATAAATACATAGAGTATTGATAAATATAGCTATAGTACTACAATTGTGTTCTTTTCTCTAGCTTGAAGAATTAGGTATGTAACACCTAATCAGTTTACATTTTTTTTTTTATCACTAACACTCCTGGTCAACAGTATGCTATTAGTAGTGAAAGTTTGGGGGAATCAAATGTTAGATTTTTTGATTGGGGAGGAGGGTGTCAGTACCCCCTAAACCTCCTCCAACACTGTACAAGGGTCAATATAAATTGCTATATATAGCTTCAATAACAGATTAGTAGAAAGTACTTTTCAAAGAATTAACTAGATCAAACCAAGTTCCATTTAGGTATAGGAAAACCCCAAACAACTGTAGCACTATCTTGAAATCTTGCTCCTGCATAGAGGGAAAGAAAACTGCTGCATATAATAGGACTCCACAGTCAGAAGCTGAATGTCATAATGGATAAAGGCAACTGTTCCCAAATAAAAAAGTGGTTTCTGTTGCTGTCTGAATGAACCAGAGCTGAGACCACACCAAGAGACTCTGCTACTTTCTCAGTAAATAATAGAAGGTACTATATTATCACTCTGTTTTGTAAATATTTAGTTCCTATGAAATGCAAAATACACTAACCACCACCTGTAACCAAGTATTATATACTAGTCCAAGAAGCCAGCCTGTGTTATTTTCTTACCTTTAGAGCAAAGGAAGGTTCATAAACAACTTCTTTAAAAGTTCAACTTTAATGACAAACATTACATTAGTCTCTCTCCAAAATTAGATATGAATAAACAATTTCAAACAGGAGGTATCACGATGCCTCTTACTGTTCTCAATACACTGTACTCAGCGCAGTGGGCCCCTGGGGATGCCCAGTGATATACACATTGAAGCAATAATGCAAGTCTGTGAGCCACTGTTCCTGAATACCTCCACTCTTCAAGGTCTGCAGAGAAAAACAAGAGGAATTTGAGAATTGTATCAAAACTACTAGGCTACCTGATAGCATGTTTCAAACCCAAAGGAGACCTCCGAACCACTGTAATCTCATCTTCCATATTATCAATCACCATAGGAAATCTTACTGGAAATGGAGATTTCTTAATTGGGCATTACCACTCGCAGTGAAAATTCCTACTTATACCCCCAAATATAAGCAGTACACCAGTTTCTGGTTTCATCTATTCCCTCTCAAATACTGCTAGAAACTAATGAAATTTCATCATCAACCATCCCTACACTCTGGACTTCCTCCTCTTGGCATGGTAGGGTCTCACAATCTTTGCACTAAGATCAACTGAGAATAATTCCACAAGGCCGACTGACAATTTCTGTCCTCTTCCTTATAGAGGGGCTGATTCTGCTACCTCAGAATAATTCATATTCTTTTCTTCCCTTCTATTTCTGAATTATTCTGTTGCCTTCTAGAAGGCTGCTGAGAAAATTCAGAACAAGAACCTGTGTTATACATATCTAGTTAAGTTCTATAACTCTCAAATATTACACATACCTAATAAAGCTCCAAATACCTACATAAAAAACCGCTAACTCTTCCAAACCAAAACCACTAAAGGAATCCTAGACAGAGATGCCCCTGCAAAACAGAACCAACCATTAGACAAGACTAAAACCTGCAACTTAACTTTCTCTCATTCTCCAGTGAACTAAGTGACTAGAAAATGGTTTTAGTATATTCCTGGTAATTAATTTTTTTAATGACAGCTGACATTTGCTGAGAACTTATCAGTTACACTAAAAAAAACTACACAATCATCTCATGGTTACCAAAACTCAATGAAGTCGCTGTTCTTACAGCTAGGTAAAACAACTGACGGGTTTAAAAAACGTGCCAAACTATCATAGTTAATCAACAGAGTCTGTATCAGATTCCTGGTAGGAAAGACTCTGATGCCTGTACCTCTTCTAACTAAGCTGCTTGCCACCTTGATTCAATATGACTGCTTTATGGCTTTTATTATGGACTCTGGATCAAAGACCTCCCCCTGGTTAAGTGTCAGATGCGAGTCATCGGGGAAGCCCCGGAAAATCACCACAGTGGACTTACTTCCAGGAGTTAGTCAATGTACACAGGGGACCTAGCCTCCCAAGAGCAATACCCCCATGCCCTGCCAGGAATCCTTTTTCTAGTAATACAAAACCCTGTTCCACACTTCTTACCGTGATATTCTTGATGATCTGCTGCACCAAGATGGCATTGGTTAACATATGAGTCCTGAGGGGTGCATGCTGAAGCAGCAGACGAAGCAACTGGCCCACAACAGGCAGCTCCTCAGGCCCAGCTCTGTTCACGCGCAGGCTCTGCAGCATCAACCTGAGGACTCGAGGCAGGAGAGCCAAGACGGAGACACAGACCCCCCACAGCTTGTCCCTACAACACAGACAAAAATGAGTCAGAGCCAACACACACAGAAAGTTTCCTTTCCATATTACCTAAACTGAAAAATTTCCTTTTAAGAAACATGGTGTTTTCTGATAAAACTCCACAAATCAGAACTAACAACTAGGTTTCATCAGCTACTTTTAAGCAAATCCAATGAAGAACCAGGTGCTCTCCCCAATTTAATGAGTTCTAGGAAGCCTAAGCAATCAGCACTTTCCTGGGCTTAACAGGACATTCTTGAAACCCATATATAACACAGAATTAGACAAAGAAAGAATAATTACATATGCATACTGTTCTCTACTACTGAACATTATTCAACTATTATACAACATCAAAAATCAGGAGTTAAGACTATCCCACTAATAAAAAAAAAATGGGGTGCGTGGCTCAGTCAGTACAACATGTGACCCCTGATCTCAGGGTCTTGTGTTTGAGCCCCATGTTGCGGGTAGAGTTTACTTGAAAAAACAACAGGGGCACTTAGGTGGCTCAGTTGTTTAAGTGTCTGACTCTTGGTTTCGGTTCAGGCCATGATCTCAGAGTTGTGCAATCAAGCCCCGCACTGGGCTCCACACTCAGTTCATGAAGTCTGACTGAAATTCTTTCCTCCTCCCCTTCCCACTGCTCTTTCATAGGCTCTCTCTCTCTCTAAAAGAGATAAATCTTAAAAAAAAAAAAAAAAAAACAACATAAAACAAAACTTCACAAAATTCTATGCCTGTGACCTGAATTCTGAGCTGCTTCAATATTTTAAAGAGGGCAGATTTGTGGAAAAGATGTGCTCACAAGGAACCAAAATGAGTTTCAGAAAGTAGCCAACTAGGGGACTATTACTGCATTACTAGGTCACAAAAGGCCAGAAATAATAAATCCAAATTTTAGTAAGCATCATTCTCTTGGTATTATTAAACAGCAGGAACAAAAATGTTTTTTGATAAAAGTTAAGTGGACTTGCAGTTAGCCTAACCACAATCTAGAAGAGTATCAATTAAATGGAGCAATAAAGAGTCCACTAGCTGCTAAAGGCCCCGACCTTAGTCTGTTACAGATTCTTTATCAGGAATGCATAATCCTAGTCCTGAAAGCCTTTAGAGAACCTGACTACCTCCAGATGTAGAAGCTGCAGTCCTTTCACAATTTGATCAACCTCCCCAACTTCATATACAGCAACTACATCAAAGGTGGATACTGAATCCATTCTAATCCAACCAGATCCTCTTATGTGGAGACTTTATTCAGCCTCTTGACTCATGCATAGCCAGGTTAAGAGAGCCACGTGCAAGGAGAAAAAAGCCAGACTGCAGACACAGTTAATAAGGAAGCAAAGGCACAGAGATAAAAACTACACAATCTAGAAGAAAATGGAGAGAGAACTACTTTGGTTCCTAAGGAGTTTCAGTTCCTGCTTTCACAATTCCTAATCCTTGGGTTTTCTAAGTTACCCCTATAATGGTCCACTATTCATTTTCTACTTTAACTTGAGTGGATTTCAAGTAACTGCTAGTCAAAACTGTGCTAAAAGGGCTCATGAATCTACACAATACTAAATATAAGTACAATGGAATGGATCAATAAAGTTTAGAACTCCACCTTAAAATACACAATTAAAACTGTCAAGCCAAAAAGAAATATAAGACACCTGGGTACCAGAGGCAAGAGAAGAAATACCATATGAACAGCCATTCCTAGGGTTTTCTAAGGGTTGTCATGAGTGTACTCATTCTATGTGTATTCATTCTAAAGTGTTTAAAGGACAGAACTAGGGGTCACCTGGGTGGCTCGGTAGGTTAGGCGTCTGGCCTTTGGCTCAAGTCATGATCTCAGGGTACTAGGATGGAGCCCTGCAGCCATCTTCCTGCTCAAGGAGGAGTCTGTTTCTCCTTCTCCCTCTGACCCCCCCCAACACTCCTGCTCTCTCTTGCACACACGTGTACTCTAAAATAAAATCTTTAAAAAAAAACAAAAGACAAAACTGGGACCAAAGAAATTGAGGTCTCAGAACTCAAAGCCATAGTTCTAAAAACCACTCTAAAGAAACTGATGAAAGTTCAGTATTTTGCGTACAATTATCAGGAGTTCAGATAACTCCACAAACTTCTGACGTATTCTAAGGAGATAACAGCAACCTCCCCCTTTCTACTCCAAACACAGAGAAACACAGATAAAATATATTAAAAAAAAACAAAAACAAAAACAAAAAAAACCAGCCAAGTTCAAAAGCAAAATGTGTGAAATCTCTAGATGCCAGAAACTGTTATAGAAGTCATATAAAGAAAACCCAACAGAGGTACAGAACTGGATGTGGGATTTTAGGTCTGGGTTTTCAACAGCTAAATGTTGGAAGTTGAGACTTGAGGCCCTAGGTATGGGAGGCAGGGAGCCAGAATTGGGCTCCCTGTGTATAGCTGGAAGGCAGGACAATGCACATGTAAAACTGACCCACAGAAAGGTCCCTATAATCTGCCCCAAACTCTCACAGAAGATGCAGAGAAAAAGTATACAATCCAAATCATGAGTTTGTTCAACCCCATGAAAAAATTTCCAGAGCCTCACCTGCTGCCCTCCATAAGAGAGAATTCTCATGCCAGAGAATAAAAGAAAAAACAGAACTGACAGGAACTTTAAATACCAATAAATCATGAAAAAACAAGAACGACAAAAAGCCAAGTAAAAAACCCACAACAGAGCAAAGAAAACAGAACTGATGAAATTAAAACTCAGTAGAATTGAATAAAACATACAGCAAAGTGGAAGATGTTCAGAGGTAAAGAACAGATTGAGAAGCACCCTTCATTTAAAGGAGGATGAAGGAGAGGAGAGAAAAATGGGAGGTAACAAATAGTAACAGCACTTCCCAGACCTGAAGGAAAAACACCCAGTCTTCAGATTGAAGAGTACACTAAGTCTCAAGAAGCAGGTAATAACAAACCCACATGAGGGCACACTTTTATCTGCAACACCACAAAAGTTAAGGAGAAAACAGTAAAACTGCAGAGAATAGATTACTACCTATAACCAAGAGGGTTCAGTGACAGATTTTTCATTACTAACAATGAATCCAGAAGACGACAGTATAGTTTCTTCAAAGTCCAGTGGCCATGGTTTTTAACAACTCAAACTGGTCAAGCCTAATGTTTTGGCCAGCCCTTGTGAAATCAAAGACTCCTAGTATTTTGACTGGCATTCTCATTATTTATAACCTTACAAACACACCTTCTCAGGGAAGGCAGGAGTAGCCCAAAAGGGAATTTAAGCACCTAAGACTGGCTGGCAACACATCGTTGTGACTAAGTAACATCACTCCAAGAGATGCACAGAGTTCTGGAAATACCAACCGTTTCAATATCTAGCATAAAGCATTTAAAACTAGGTATTTTGAACAGGTAAAAAAATATTTCATACACTGAATTTTGTTCCATCCAGCCACAGAAAGTCAAAAGTGGGATGTTTCTCCATAAGCAATTATAAAAGATGTTTAAAAGTTCTCAAAGTAAAAAAAAAAAAAAAAAAAAAGTTCTCAAAGTATTCAATAAAGGGGCTGAATTTCAATGACAGGAAGTAATAAATAGCAACACACACATTTCATAAACTGGGACTCTTATTATAAAAATTTTTTGAACCCTAGTAAGTTCCCTGGGATTTATAAAGCCTTTTCCTGACCTATCAGACCTAAAGTCTGAAGATAATATAAGAAAATCATCATCAAATCTGTATTTATGTATAAATTTTAGAGTCTATTTACAGTAAAGTCCATTTTAAGCATACACACTTAGCAAAAAAAAAAAATCTAAATGTCTGTTGACAGTAAAGTGGGTAAGTTATTATACATTTATATAACAAAATCCTGTAGAGGAGGTGTACTGGATAAATTACAGCCAATCGAACAGTGTTACCGAAAGACAGCCACACCCAATCATTTACATGTATTGTTGCAGCTTTCCTTCCTACTGCCAAGGTAGTGTTGAATAGTTATGACACTGACAAGGGACTTTATGGCATGAAAAACCTAAAATATTTACTATCTGACTCTTTAGAGACTAAAGAAGTTTGCTTAAGCCCTGGTAAAGAGAAACAAAAATAGAGATTTCCAAATCAACATGAATGACTCACAAATGATGACAATCAAATCACAAAAAATACGAACAAAAATTGTATTGTTTATAAACACACATATAATTTTTAATAAGAAGGAAAGGAAATGATTAACACATGTTAAAAACAAACCACAGGCTCAAAATGGCATCACTTAGGTGAAGGCCCCAAGTCAGCAAACCAAGACTTAATACCTAACCTAACTGCAGCTTCAAACCCCCAGAAATATAACCTTGAACTCATCAACATAGGAACTTTCTGGTCAACACAAGGAAAAATTTACTGATAGACTCCTTCCCCATTCCCTGTGGGAGGGCCACCCTGCCTAAATGATGGATTCTTTTTTTTTTTTTAAGATTTTATTTATTTATTTGACAGAAAGAGATCACAAGTAGGCAGAGAGGCATGCAGAGGGAAAAGGGTAAGCAGGCTCCTCGCTGAGCAGAGAGCCCAATTCAGGGCTCAATCCCAGGACCCTGAGATCATGAAAGGCAGAGGCTTAACCCCCTGAGCCTCCCAGGCACCCCTAAACGATGGATTTTTTGCTCGTAACCTTTTTCCCCACTCTCTGTTTTAAAAAACCTTTATATAGCCCTCGAGAGCTCCCTTCTACTTGCTAGATGGAATGCTGCCCAATTAATGAAACAATTAATAAAGCCAATTAGATCTTTAAAATTTACTATGTTGAATTTTTGTTATTTAACAAACAAAAGTGATCTCTGGGGTGTGTAGGACAGAAAGGTAACTGTAGAGGGTACACAAAGTGTGTGCTGATGACATTCTATTTCTGAACCTGGAGATTGGTTAAATGGATGTTCAATTTATACTTACTCTTTAAACTATATAATGTTTCATACATATGTACGTTTAGAAAAGTATCAAAATGTTAACAGGCAATAATTATTATACTGATATTAGATTTTTTTAAAATCTGTATTTCTATAAAATCTAGAATTCTATAAAAAAATTTAACAGATATACCAAGAAGATAGCATGAAAATATTTTTAAAGTGAAATATTCCAAACTATGCTAGAAACTTTAGTCTGAAGAGCTATATATAATAGCTACACTATTATATAAAAGCTAAAGTAGTAACTAATAAAAACACTGGCATCTTGGAAAATTTTCCTTAAATCAAAGAATTGAAAAATTCTACTCTGGTTAGCTCCAACAAAGCTCAAAACAAAATACAAAGGTTTATACTTATTAGTAAGTGCATTCTTCTAAAGGTAGATAAATTTTTTTTTTCTTGCTAGACCTATAGCAACATTAATAAGGAAAACTCCCAAGAAACTTTATGCCATCTAATTTTTCAAATTTGTAGCTTAAAGGAAAAAACAAAAACTAAATATTCTCATCAAAATACAATGGGAATTTAAGAAAAACAAAGAAAACAATTAGGTTTATACAAATTCTGAAAGAGAATTTAAAATATCTCCCAAATCTAATTCTCTTTCACTCTTCTAACTTTAAAAATCTTACATTTTATTTATTCTCATTTATTTGGTTGGGGGAGGGGTAGGTACTAAAAAAATTAAAGTTGAAGAATACAAAAACTATTACCTCTTTCTTAGATGTTCTGCTTCTCCTTTCTCCAAAGTGAGCAGAAAATAAAGAACACTGTAGCAACAAGAAGCCAGAAATGGCAAGAGAGTCTCACTAAGTACACACGTATGGTCCAGGAGCTTACAGATAACACCCAAAACACAGCCAGCTGTACTGTCAGGAATTACAGTCAACCCAACCTAGGCAGAGAAAAATGAGATTAATGATCTCTTCCGAACAGTCCCTCTCTCCAGGATAAAACCAAATCCCATTAACTGGAGAGTTAACCTAACATCACTTCTACTGAAAAACAGTACATACATAATACATGCCATCTGCCATACCTTAAGGTCCTGTTTTCCCTTAAGAATTTAATTACTGCATTAAATAATTTTGAAAGCATGCCAACTCAAAAAATACTATTAATCTAATCCACTGTCTCCCTTCCATGACAAAGTCTACTAAAATTATCAAGACATTACAATTTCTGATGGTCAGAAATACCGTCATTTTAAAAGGATTATTTCATGCACCCTCCAAAAACTCTTGATACCAGCAATCACATTAACATGATCTTTATTAGATTCTTCAGACTAGAAAACTCTAATATCTGGCACCAGACCTACCCCAGGTTATTAGATGTACAAACCAGAATTCATTTTACAATTAGCCTTCCCCTGCCCTTTAATTTAGCTACTCATTTGGACACGACTAAGTAAAACAACCTGGAGTATGTTCAGTAATTCCATACTCAACACTTGACTACTTCACTGCCCCAAAACCTCATTAAGGGACCTCATGGTATATGTATTCATCTGGACTCTACTGTAAACTTTCATTAAGGTGTACTCTAACTTATAACTGTTATGTGCGTATAGTTTAAATCTCCTGGAAATAACTGTTGATTCATCATGAAAGTCTACAGGCTCTGATCAGGCTGTCTGAATACAGTGGCCAAGACTGACTATCGTGTTGATCTTTTAACTAGAATAATGAACATAGTCAAAGGAGGGCATAAATATCTGGAGGCGAGGTGAAAAGAAAAAAGGTAGGGATCCTTAGAGACACAACATATAGGACTGGAAGTTCGACAGCACAGAGAAAAGAATACTGGGAATTCAAAATAGTATTCTTCCAACTTAAGGGAAATAACATTTTAAAGGAGAAAAGGGGGTTGGAATGTGCCTATAAAATTACCTGAACAAGTCAGAGTGCCTACAAGATAAAATGTGGAAGCCGTCCCTTGGACTATACAAAATTATAAGCCAAAGATCCAAGTATAATGTTGGAGGAAGTTAAAAAGCAAAAACCCAGGCATACCCAATGGGAATAAGGAACACCAATTGTCCAGAAGACAAAATAGTCTCAAGGCTGAGCTCACTGCTTCTAGTGACCAAGCCTTGAGCCAACTGTTAGGTTACATCCCTCCTTTAGAACCCAAATCCTTAAGGTATAAATTAGACCCCAGTCTGGATGCTGGATTCTCAGTACACCAATACCAAGTACATGTTAATTAAAGCATTACAAGTCAAAAAAATCTGAGGTATAATTTTAGAGCTCTTCATTGCAGATGTAGAAAGTAAGATACTGGAAAAGGGGGAATTTCCCAAGGTCACAAAATTAATTAGTAAAAGCTAGGAAAAACATCAAGATTTCCCAGTTCTTAGCACAGTATCATGCTATACGGCCATGGAATTATAAAGCTTAGAATTCTGGACACTCATTCTCTCCTCACCTATGGCAAACCCACTGTTACTCAAGGATTCTCTAGATTCTCAATGCTTTTTTGAGTAGCAAAACAAACAAAATATAAGTATATTTACCAAATGCTTACTGATGGCACTCTGCAGGATGTCAAAGCTCTGGCTTCGGGCAGGGATAACCAATAAACTGTGACAAACTGTCTGTCAGAAAAGGAGAAAACCAGTAACTAAATCGGGACATTTTAGGTCAGAAATAAGCTCTACGATTTTTTTTTTAATTTTTTTTTTTTAATTTTTATTTATTTGGTAGAGAGAAACACAGCAAGAGAGGGAACACAAGCAGAGGGAATGGTAGCGGGGTAAGCAGGCTTCCTGCTGAGCAGGGAAGCCCAATGTGGGGCTTGATCCCAGGACTCCGGGATCATGACCTGAGCCGTCGAAGGCAGACGCTTAATGACTGAGCCACCCAGGCGCCCCATATGATTTTTTTTTTTTAACCTACTTGCCCTATCACATAAGAGGAAGTTTATCAAAAAATTACTCCAGGGGCGCCTGGGTGGCTCAGTCATTATGCATATTCCTTCAGCTCAGGTCATGATTCCAGGGTCCTGGGATTGAGTCCCGCATCGGGCTCCCTGCTCAGCAGAAAGTCTGCTTCTCCCTCTCCCACTCCCCATTCTTGTGTTCCCTCTCTTGATGTCTGTCAATTAAATAAATAAAACCTTAAAAAAAAAAAAAAAAAAAACTTTAAAAAAAATTTACTTTTAAGACACAAATGTCAAAAGCAAAACAACTAAAACTCATATATGGGCTAATTTTCCAAACAACTCATTAATTAAACATTTACTGGACACTGAGCTAGTCCTATCAGGTGCCAGGCATAGGAACAAAAGACTGAGAAACTCCTCTCTCACAGCTTTAAAATAAGTAGCTTCAATCCACCAAGTTAGAGACTATATTTCTACTAATGAGTGCTACAACAAAAAGATCTGAATGATATGGACGAAGGGCTGACAAAAGCCATTTTTCCATTTCCATATCCACATAGAAAAACACTTATGATCTAGAAACTACCAATATCCTGTTCAAATAATTATAATGCTGCCTCCTATTCCCCAAAGGTAAAAGGAAGAGAACAATCCACAGGAAAAGAAAATATAAGGAAAGTGGGAGTCAAATCCTTCGTATTTTTAATTTTATAAGTTCTCAAGGAAACAAGAAGAGGAAAGGACAACATCAAATCCTTCAGAGACATCATTACACAATTCCAGAAGCTGATGGAATACAGTGCCAAAAGTGAAATATGTGAAAGAATCACATGCAAAGACAAGACTGGTAGAAATGAGAATATCACTTTAGAGCACTGGGTGTTGTATAAGACTGATGAATCACAGACCTGTACCCGTGAAACAAATACATTATGTGTTAATTTAAAAATTAAAAAATTAATTAAAAAATTAAGAGTATCATTTTAGCAAGAAGACAAACTAAATTCAAAGGAACTGTCAATCAACCCTGAAAAAAAAATCAACAGCTGTATATATCATTTCTCTGTAAAACCTTTTATAAATAGCACCAACAGTTTTCACATGGCAGTTTTTATTTTCTTTTATGCTTTTAAGTAACAATGTAAACAGCATATTTCTAATGCCATCATCCTATTTCACAAGCCGTGAATATTTTCATTAATAAAGGATAAATCCTATTTGAAAAGGCCCATTCACTATTAAATGACCATTTAATCCCTTCCTTTCCACCACCTCTTCCCTCGTGGAACAATTCTGTTGTAAAGCCATTGGGCTCCATCAGGTAAACATCAGCACCGGAGTAGGTCAGAGAGCTGCAGTGACCCAGGAAAGGCCATTCATGAATAAACAGAGGCAGACTGTCCCCAATGAGTTGAGAGTTCAAATGCGGTCAGGAAAATGCTACATGGGACAAGGGTGGCACCAAAAGGATATTAACTATGGACAAAGAAATTGATCAAGTATATTATATTAAGTATAACAGAAGCCAGAGTTCTCACCTTCAGAAAAGACAGGCATAAGGAAAAGAAGACAACTAGAATGAACCCTGTGGTGATTTCTGTCCATGACAGTTTGGGAGCACCAAGGTCCAATAGCAATGACCACACCCAGAGTCTTGAAATTGGTTTCAAAATACCACTCTCTATTTAAAGGAAAACCGGGCCTCTTAAAAAAAATACTAATTGCAGGGCTAGGACGGGGAAAATAAAAGTATGAATCTGGAACAATCTTTGGTACAAGAACATAAGGAAGAACTAAGAAAAAAATGAGCACATGTCAAAAGAACAAAGAAGCCACTAAATTTTATAGTGACTCACTGAGTAAAACAGGAAACCATATTAACACAAATTAATAAACGAATGAAGACTAATAAAAAATGACTGGGATATAACAGTTTCCAAATATCTCCTCATAAATTTTTAATTCCAAAGGAGAAAAAGTAAACAGTGGAGAAGTGGACAGACGGCACTTAATCAAGTGATCAAAACGAGTATCTAATAGGACAAATTGAAACAATGCACCACCTGAAAGGATGCAATCAGAAAACCACAGCATCACTTGTGTCCTACCAAGTTTGTATAGCCTGAATCTAACCATGAGGGAACATAAACCCAAATGGGAGGAAAATTTTACAAAATAACTGTCCCAATGTTCTTCAAAGTGTCAAAGTCAACAAAAGACAAGGAAACACTGAGGAACTATATACCAAACTGAAAGAGATTAAACCGTCATTACAACTAATGCTATGAACAATTTGAGGTGTTTTCTTTTGCTATAAAGAACATTACTGAGGGGCACCTGACTTTAGTCGACAGAGCAGCTGACTCTTGATCTCAGGGTCATGAGTTCAAGTCCCACACTGGGCACAGAGCTTACTTTAAGAAAACAAGCAAACATTATTGGGACAACTGGCAAACATGACTGAGGTTTGAGGATTAAATGACAGTAACATACCAATCTTAATTTCCTGATTTTGATGAGATTGTGGTTATATAATAGAATTCTTGTTTATAAGACATATAAGCATACAAGCCAAAGTACGGGCTATGGCATTATGTCAGTCTATGGAAAAAAAATAAAAGTTCTTTGGGGGAGCCTGGGTAGCTCGGTCAGTTAAGAGTCTGCCTTCAGGGGGACAAAAAAAGAGTCTGCCTTTGGCTGGGGTCATGGTCCCAGGGTCCTGGGACTGAGCTCTATGTAGGGCTCCCAGCTCAGAGGGAAGCCTGCTTCTCCCTCTCCCGCCCTTGTGTTCTCTCTCACTCAGATAAATAAAATTTAAAAAAAAAAAGTTCTTTGTACTGTAGCTGTAATTTCTCTCTACATTTGAATTTGTTTCAAGATAAAGGCAAATAAATATTAACATAAATACATGTACATGCACACTCACCAACACATACACATATAGTCCTCATGTTCACACATTACTGTTAACAGAAACCTACGTGTATCAGAACTCTGACTTTATACCACAGAGTTCCAGAACAAGTGTGATAATCTGGTCCAAATTATAACTACACAAATAATGAACTTATTTTTCTTAAGGAGGTTTTATGTATTTAATTTCTAAGTAGAAATATTTTTCTACCTAATTTCACCAGAACATATACAAAGATGGCATCTAACACTTCTTAGTCATCTTTTAAGTAAATTTATTTGACAACAGGAGTGAGATCAGAAATAGGCAGAATGGCAGGCAAAGAGAGAGGGAGAAGCAGGACCCCTGCTGAGCAGAGAGCCCAATGTGGAACTCAATCCCAGGAGCCTGGGATTGAGCCAGAGGCAGACAGCTTAACTGACTGAGCCACCCAGGCGCCCCTTCTTAGTCATTTTTATTACTGTATTAAAATGTTAAGAAGAAATTATTAAACCACTAAAATTCAGATTGAGAGATGCTTTCATTTCCCAACAAAGTTACATCAAAGAATGTAATTACAGAATGAAAATTTCCACATACTCACAATCTAAATCAGAAGAAAATGTCATTACATTTACCTTGGACAGATTACATTTTACCCTTGCCCTATCGGCATTCTCTCAACAGTTATCAACCAATAATACAAAAGGTAAAAAAGAGACATGACAGCCCACCTCTCTTCCTTACCCCATTATTCCTTTAAGTACATGGGTAGGTGGGGGAACAAACTCACTTGAGCTGACTTTATTTATAGTACTGGAAACCACGTTTGTTCAGGGTCCTTTGGTGCCCCACTTTTTTGTTCCTACTATCCCAATTGCTCAATTACCATAGCTTTATAGTAGATATCTGGTAATAGAGCCTCTAGCTTTATGTTTATTCAACCCTGTCTTGCTATTCTTGGTCCTCTGCATTTCAATATAAATTTTGGAATCACCTTTTCAATTTCCACAAAAACATCTACTCTTGATTTGGATTACATTGAATCTATATATACTGTAGATTAATTTAGGGAGAGCTAGTATTTTTACAATATTGGAGTTTCCGAATCCATGGCATGTACTTAGGTCATCTTTAGTATCTCTCAGTAAATTTGATAGTTCCCACTGTCTTCAGAGATCCTCAGCAATTCTTTGGTGAAATTCTCCTTTAATCTATATTTATGGTCTGGTCTGATTTGTATGTCTCTATTACTATGATAGTGCCCTCAGAGGTTTTCAATGAGAGCTGGTGTGTCTACTGAAGCCCCAGTCCACTTCCAGGCCAGGAACTTTCCAATCATTATTACTTGAGCAGTGGCTTAGCTTTTAAGCATCTCTGCTTATGCAACTTAAGAATTTTTTTTTTTTTTTAAGATTTTTATTCATTTATTTAACAGAAAGTAGGCAGAGAGCCAGGCAGAGAGAGAGGGGGTAAGCAGGCTCCCCACTGAGCAGAGAGCCTAATGCGGGGCTCGATCCCAGGACCCTGAGATCATGACCTGAGCCGAGGGCAGAGGCTTTAACCCACTGAGCCACCCAGGTGCCCCAATAAAGCCAAATTCTTATTCTCTTGCTGAGACAGAGCTACAGTATCCTGAGGTATACTGCTAAAAACAAAGCTGTGCGTGTGCAAGGAAATTCTACAAGGCCAAAGAATAAACAGGAACTATGAGTAAAACAATTCCCAAAGCTCAAAGAGAACAGAGAAATGTTTAAGTTCTAACCAACCAAAACAGAGTCTTCATAGAAGACTAGGGTTTATTCAGATGGTGCTCAGAATGAGAATAGTAATAGTAGGGATATATTAGCACAACAGCAGGGTTGGTTAAGTTTTTTTCTGTAAAGGGCCAAATAGTACATATTTTAGGCTTCACAGGGCACATAGATATTCTGTCACATATTCTTGTGGGGTTTTTGGTTTTAACAGTTTAAAAAAAAAAAAAGTAAACACCACTCTTAGCTCCAGGGTGCTACAAAAACAGGGCTTAATTGGTTTTAGCCTATAAGCTATAATTTATTGATCCTTGACTTAGTAAAGGCTATTTGCTCTAACAAACAACTCTGACAAAACTTAAAGTCGCAAAACGATAAAGCTAAGACTTAAAGTAACTTGACTGCCTCCCAGAACAAAACACTCCAAACATAATCTAACACATAAAATTTCCACTATCCAACATGCATTCAAAAACTAATAAGCATGACAAGGAGCATGAAAATGTGCTACATAACCAGGAGAAAAACCAATCAACATAAATGACCTGACAGAATTAGCAGATAAGAACTTTAAAAAAAACTATTATTATAAATATGTTTAAGATACAGAAGGAGCGCCTGCCTGGCTCAGCTGGTAGAGCATGTGACTCTTGATCTTGGGGTTGTGGGTTCAAGCCCCATGTTGGGTATGGAGATTACTTAAAGATAAAAAGAAGAAGCTGTTAACGAAAAAAGCAGAGATAAAAAGTACATTATCTAAAATTTTAAATTCACTTGTTGGTCTCTGCTCATAAATGACATGAGTATGTAGAAAATCTTTAACAACTGACAAAAAAATTCCTGAAGTAATTATAGCAAGGTTACAGGATACAATGTGAATATATAAAAGTCCATCACTTTCCAAATACCAGCAATGAACAAATGGAATTTGAAATTAAATTTATATTAGCACCGCAAAAAAACAGAAATACTTAGAAATAAACCTAACAAAATATGTACAAGATCTGTATGAAGAAAACTACAAAATTCTGATGAATGAAATCGAAGAATTAAAGAAATGGAGATATTTCATGTTCATGGGACAGACAGACTCAATGTCACGATGTCAGTTCTTCCCAACTTCATCTACAGATTCAATGTAAATCCAATCAAATTGGATTTGTGGATATCAACAAATTGATATTAGAAGTTTATTTAGAAAGGCAAAAAACCCAGAACGGCCAACACAATATTGAAGGAAAAGAACAAAGTTAAAGGATTGACACTATCCAATTTCATAAGTTACTATAAAGCTATAGTAATGAAGATACTACAGAACTGGTGAAAGAACAAAGAGATTAATGGAACAGAATAGAGAACCCAGCAATAGACAGACCCATATAGTCTAGGGATCTTTGACAATGAAGCAAAGCAGACTTTTCAACAAATGGTGCTTTAACAATCCATATGTAAATTAATCTAGACTCTGCACAAAAATTAACTCAGAATGGATAACAGACCTAAAACATAAAATGGAAAATACAAAACTATAATTGACTTAGAAGATAACATAGGAAGAAAAACCTAAATGACCGTAAGCATGGTGATGACTTCTTAGATACAACACCAAAGGCACATTGCAAGAAAGAATAAATAAGCTGGACTTCATTAAAATTAAAAAATTCTGCTCTGCAAAAGATAATGTCAAGAGTATGAGCAGACAAGCCACAGACCAGGAGAAAAATCTTTGCAAAAGACATATAACCAAGTATTATTACCCAAAATATTCAAAGAACACTTAAAACTCAACAAAAAATGACCCAATTATATAGGCCAAAGACCATAGCAGGTATGTCACCAAAGACATATGGCAAATAAACATGAAAATATGCTCCACATCATGTTATCAGGGAAATCAAAATTAAATAATGAAAAGCTATATATCTATTAGAATGGCCAATATCCAAAACACTGACAGCAGATGCTGGCAAGGATCTGGAGCAACAGAAACTCACTCACTGCTGGTAGGATTGCAAAATAGTACAACCACTTTGGAAGACAGTGTGGTGTTTCTTACAAAATTAAACACACTCTTAACATATGATCCATCAACCGTTTCCTTTGTATTAACCCAAAGAAGTTGAAAACATGTCTACATAAAAACCTACACATGGATGTTTATAAACCTATACAGCTTTATTCATAATTACCAAAATCTGGAAACAAAACAGATGTTCTTCAGTCAGTGAAAAGATAAACTGGTACATCAATGTAATATTATTGAGCCCTAAAAAGAAATGAGCCTTGAAGCCATGAAAAAACATGGAGGAATCTTAAAGAATATTACTAAGTGGGGCACCCGAGTGGCTCAGATGGTTAAGCATCTGCCTTCGGCTAAGGTCATGATCCCAGGGTCCTGGGATCAAGCCCTGCATCAGGATCCTGGCTCAGCGGGGAGCCTGCTTCTCCCTCTCCCTCTACTGTTCCCTCTGCTTGTGCTCTCTCACTCTGTCAAATAAATAAAATCTTTAAAAAAAAAAAAAAAAAGAATATTACTGAGTGAAAGTAACAATCAATCTAAAAAGGCCAAATCCTATACAGTTCCAAATATATGACATTCTGGAAAAGGCAAAACTATAGACGGGAAAAAAAAAATCTGGTTGTTGGGGTTGGGAAGCATGGAGGATGAGTAGGCAGAGCACAGAGGATTTTAGGGCGATAAAGACACTTTGTAAGAGATTAATGGATAATGTGGCATTACACACTTGTCCAGATCCATAAAATGTATAACACCAAGAGCAAACCATAATGTAAACTGTGGAATTTGGGTAATTAATTACATCAATATAGAATCATTAATTATAACAAATGTACCACTCTGGTGGGGGATATTGATAATGGAGGAGACTATGCATGTGGAAAGGGAAGGACTGTATAAGGGAAATACCTGTTCTTTTGCTTCAATTTTTCTGTGAACTTAGAAAAGCTCTATTAAAAAAAAAAAAAAATTAAAAAAAAAAAATCTTTGGTTGGATTTAAGAGCAGATTAGATAATGCAGAAAGATCAGGGAACTTGAAGACACCGCTTACTTTCTGAAGACACAGGGGAAAAGGTAATTTAAAAAGTCTCAAAGACCTACAGGAAAATGTCAAAAATCTAACATACATGTAATTGGGAGTCCAAAGAAGGGGACCCAAAACATTTTTCTTGAGGAACGACTGACATTTTTTTCCCCAACACAGTAAATTATAAACCTAAAAAAACATTCAGCAAACATCATTAATGTTTTATTATTATTAAATTATTATTATATATTTATATATAATTATATATTATTATAAGTCAAATTACTATTTATTAAATAAATTATTAAATATTAATATTAATTGATATTAAATAATCTAATTAATTTAATTTGATAATTAAATGAATTATTTATTAAATAAATTATTATTATTAAATTATTATTATTAAAGGGGGAGCACCTGGGTGGCTCAGTGGGTTAAAGCCTCTGCCTTCAGCTCAGGTCATGATCCCAGGGTTCTGGGATCGAGCCCCACATCAGGATCCCTGCTCAGCGGGGAGCCTGCTTCCCCTCCTCCCTCTTCCCCTGCTTGCGTTCCCTCTCTCGCTGTGTCTTTCTCTGTCAAATAAATAAAACCTTTTTAAAAAAAAATAAAGAAAAATTAAAAAATAAATAAATAAAAAAAGGGGTGCTTAGGTGCCTCAGTCAGTTAAGTGTGTGCCTTCTGCTTGTGTCATGATCCCAGAATCCTGGGACTGAGTCCCGCATCAGGCTCCCTGCTCAGCGGAGAGCCTGCTTCTCCCTCTGCCTGCTGCTCCCCCTACTTGTGGGCGTTCTCTCTCTCTCTGACAAATAAATAAACAAAATCTTAAATAAATAAACAACATCAAGGCATTAACACAATGAAACTGCTGACCAAAGTGATAAAAGGATTATCTTGAAAACATGTAGGAAGAAAACACATGTCGAGAAAAAAAGATATTACATACAGAAAAACAAACATTAGAATGACCTTATATAATATTATTACACATTATATTATGATACGAAGTAGTACAGTACAGTTTGAAGGTAGGCTGTCTTAAGTTAAAGAGCAAACACCTAAAACCATAAAACAAAAAGGCACAGCTAATATGTCATGGTGGAGATAAAATGGAATGCTAAAAATACTCAAAACTATGAAAACAATGAATCATATCTTACTGTAACAGGATAACACACAGCAATGAAAACAATGAGCAACTGCTTACACATTAATGTATAGGTGACTTTTTAAAAAAATTTATTTAAATTCAATTAATTAACACATAATATATAATTAATTTCAGTTAATTTACTGAGGACATAACTCAGAGGTAGATTTCAGTGATTCATCAGTCTTATCTAACACCAAGTGCACAGGCGCCTGGGTGGCTCAGTGGGTTAAGCCTCTGCCTCAGGTCATGATCTCAGGGTCCTGGGACTGAGCCCCACATCAGGCTCTCTGTTCAGCAGGAAGCCTGCCTAATTGTGATCTCTGTCAAATAAATAAAAATCTTTAAAAAAAAAATCTAAAAAATAACACCTAGTGCTCATCACATCACGTGCCCTCCTTAATAACATACATAACTCATTTAAAGAGTTCACTGAATAAAAAGCACATTACTGAAAAATATTTCAGTTTTTAAAAATTTAATACAATGTAAATCCAAACATAGTTTGGAGTTATGTGCTAAGAGTAAAACTAAAAGGGAAAAGAGTGTGATAAAATTTAAAACAGTGTTAACTCTGAACGGAAAGGGGAAACACACACACGGGTTTCAAAAATAAAAATGTTCAGAGGCACCTGGGTGTCTCAGTTAGTTAAGTGTCTAACTTGATTTTAGCTCAGGTGGTGATCTCATAAGTCATGGGAGCAAGGCCCATGTCTGGCTCTATACTGAGTGGGGAGTCTGCTTTAGAATTCTCTCCCTCTGCCCCTCCCCCCACTCTCTCTCCAAAATAAATAACTCTTTAAAAAAATAAGTAAAAATGTTCTATTTTTTTAAAACTGGATTTACGTCTTATTATTATTCAGAGCTTATCCATGTTAAAAAACATTCTTTTGGGGCGCCTGGGTGGCTCAGTCGTTAAGCGGCTGCCTTCGGCCCAGGTCAGATCCCAGGGGCCTGGGATCGAGCCCCGCATCAGGCTCTCTGCTCTGCAGGAAGCCTGCTTCTCCCGCTACCATTCCCTCTGCTTGTGTTCCCTCTCTCGCTGTGTTTCTCTCTGTCAAATAAATAAAATCTTTAAAAAAAAAAAAAAACAAAACAAAAACCTACTGGTGGCTTCTCTTAAAAAAAATAAAATAAAAATAAAAAAAATTAAAAAAAATAAAAAACATTCTTTTACAATCATCCAATATTTTGTAAATGACAATTAATATTAACCTTAAAACCTTTCATTGACTCTGGAACAGAAGACTCCATTTGTAAAAGGTACTTCTGTACAGAGATTTCTGTTTCCTTTGTGATCCTACCCTGTTAACTACAGTTTCTATCATTAACAGGAAGGTCACACAATTCTTCCTTCAGTGCTCAGAAGGAATAATCACAAAGACACTAAATGAAAATGGCAAGGTCCAGATTAGCGGATAAAGTATATTATTTCTATAAAAGAAAACAAAAATAATATATTTAAGTCACTTGTGAAGACAGAAGATACCTGAAAGAACGTATTTAGAAACTGGAAAGAAAAAAATGGGTGGCTGAGAGGGAATGGAAGACGACTTTTTTTTTATTATCTTCCATTCTGAACTATATTTTGTGAATAATAGCTACTAAAAAAAGGTCTAATTTAAAAAAAAAAAAAATCACTCTGGCCTAGGCAGGTAAAATTACAGAACAATTGAGCAATCCCACTGTCCTAATAAGTTAATTACTTATTAATTACAAGTTAGTTCAAATGAATCATAAAAAAATTTTACATTAAAGATGTCAAAAATTATGTGTATTTCAAATATTTTTACACAAAAAGGCCAACTTAAATAACAAAATTTATCCAAAAGAAAACTGAAATCTTCGCTTAAGAACTTCAGAAACGAAAATGTGTCTTTCAGATTTTTCCTAATTATGTCCTAACATTTCAAAGACAGCAACCTGGAAGTTTAATACACATCCTTGCCAAGTGTTACTTCAGAAATACAGCTGATAACATTTTTATGACAATTTTATCTTGGCTTTACAAAAATGATGTGCTTATGAGAAATTTAAATTATCAGAAAAAGGTTGTATGACTTGTCCAAATTATAAAACTAGAAAATGGTAAATCTATGCCTGGAATAGGCAGTGGCCCACTAATCCCCATAAAGTGCTTTCATACATCATGATGGTTTAAATACATTAGATACAGTCTGTCCTTTAAAAGTACTCTTACTGGGGCCCCTGAGAGGCTCAGTCAGTTAAGCGTCTGCCTTCAGTACAGGTCATGATCCCAGGGTCCTGGGATCGAGCCCCACCCCACATCGGGCTCCCTCTAGGGAGTCTGCTTCTCTCTCTCTCTCTCTGCTCCTCCTCCTACTCATGCACTCTCTCGCTCACTGTCTGGCAAAAATAAAATCTTTAAAAAATATAATTTAAGAAAAAACTCTTACTATTGTTGGCAAGCCCAACCCCATTAATCCAGTATTCAAGGCCTTAATTTCAGGAGACTTGTTTTAGCTCTTTTCATTTACCATGGAGGAGATAAAATTTCAGATGCTAAACCAATTCATTTTTTTTTTCACTTTTTAAAATCCAGTATTTTTTTTTATTTTATTCATTTATTTGACAGAGAGATAGAGAGACAGTGAGAAGGAACACAGCAGGGGGAAGAGAAGCAGAAGCAGGCTCTCTGCTGAGCAGGGAGTCCAATCTCAGGATCCTGGGATCATGACCTAAGCCAAAAGCAGATGCTTAACAACTGAGCCACCCAGGTGCCCCTAAAATCCAGTATTTTTAAAGAATCTACATATAAACACAGTTCCAGGCACTATGCCAATAAAGAGAAGATAAGTACAACTGGCATACTTAATTAAGTATTATGATCAGAGTCTACCTAGAAAGGGTATAGTCCTAACAGACAGGAAAAACATTAAGGATATACAGAAAAGAATGAAAGAAGTAACTAACAGATCAGTTGAATAAACTCAAATGATATATTAACAAAACCTGAATCTGGAGACTACCCTATTGAGAACAATAACAAAGAGTTTTTTGTTTGTTTGGGAAAAAAAAAAAAAACCAACCAAAAACCTTTGGGGGGAAAAAAAAACAAACACCTTTGGACTACCAATTATAAACTGTAAGAAAAGATTATAGTCAGTGTCCTCACCAGAGGCCTTCTGAATCATTAAAAAAAAAATTAGCCAGCAGAGAACATAACATCAGAATTTGCAACAAAGGTTCAAAACCAAAATTACTTGAGATGATATAAGTGCTGGGTAAGCATTTTTCATGCAGGGAACTGAAGAAATAAGTAACAGAAATTAATTATTATAGAAAGGTTTTAGAGAATCAAATCCTTCGCATCAATGTTTATGATATTTTTGCATATTTAGTTTATATATTTGTAACATGTACGACAATTTGGCCTATTAGGGTAAAAGTTCAGTCTAATAATTCCAACTTAAACATGTAATTTAGAATTTAGACATGTCATTTTAATATGATTTTTACTATAAGCAATACCAAAACTTAAGTTATTAAGATTTATCATAAAGTTTCATTATATGTATTTAACATTTGTGAAGGTTTTTCAGAAAACTGAACTACTCAACAATTAGTGAATATACTTAAAAGTTATAACTGGTTTAAAATTTTAAGTTTGTAAAAGGAATAAAATATTATCAAAGTCCCATTTTAAAAGATGGCTTAAATTTATTCTATGTTAAAAATACGATTTACAGGTTGAACCTTAAAACTTAATGAAAGTGAGGGTTTTAAATTAACTTTAATGAACTATGTACTAATTCTCAAAACTAAAGGAACTGCAGAATAAGCTTTTGTTTTAAAAAACATTATCTTTGAGGATACCAAATACAAATAGTCCTACTCATCCTTCAACACTTAAGTCAAATTCTCCCTTTTCCACAGAACCATCTATCCTATTCTGTACTAGATAAAAGAAATGTGTCTCTCCCATTCAAATTGCTAATTTATTCTATTCTAGTAGTGTAGTAGTAATAGTAAGGTAGTAATAAACACCACTCCTCTTTTAGAAACACAGATCTCCAATCCAAGATCATAAGCACTCTCAGAACATGGATCATGTCATACTTCTCTTTATCTCTCAGAGTATTTCCTTTAAGATAATCCTAATATACAGTAACAACTAGTGGTTGATTAACAGAATTTTAATAATCATGAGTTTCTCTTTAAATGCACTATTACCTCTGTTACATCCCAATGATGTAAAAATTGATCCAAGTCAGTAAGGTAAAGAAGCACAGGGGAAAGCTGTGTCTGGATGACATGAGGAACTCCTCGAAGGCTCTGAAGCCAAGTCAACTCCTCTTTTGAAAATCCTAATTTGAGTATAAAGAAAGACAATTTAAAAAAATAAATCACAAAGCAAACGACATTCTTCATTGTTTTAACAAACAGACATGACATGCACCTTCAAGTTCTTCTTCAAGCTTTTTCTTTGAATTTCTTCATTGCATATATTTTAAAGAATAAATTGCTAGCAATGAAGGCAGTAAAATTTATATAATTATGTACACAAAGAATGTGATCTGACCCAATATATGATATAGCAAGAAACAAGTTATAGCCCTTATATTGGGAACTTTACCAATTTTACTTAAAAAAAAAAAAAGTGAAAGGCATACACTTTCCCTTTAATTGATAGGTTTAAAATAGCAAATCAAGAAGTAAAATAATATATGACCTCATACGTATATTACCTCTATATTTTCTTATATAATAGCCCTTCAAATGTTTTAAAACTACTTTAGCCCTCCTAAATCTTTCTGGATTTTTTTAAATAATACATGTGTAGTTCCTTCAACTATAACTTACACAACTGAATTTGATTCTCTTACCACCCCTATTACACTTGGTCTAACCTACATAGACAACCTGACAGTCTCTCCCGAAAGACAGTGCTCAGAATCAGAATACCAGTGATGTGATCTGCTTTGATGTTCAGATCACTGTATTTCCAGGACCCAGACTATAGAGTCCTCATGTAGCTTGATGGCCACATCACACTACTGACTCCTAATGAGCTTTCCAAAGCCACTAAAAACCTTCTGACTAGTAATATTATTAAAACAAAGTTTGTGTCTACCATCTCAAATGTGCACATCCAAAACTATCAAACATTTTTATCTTGTATTCAGTATTTTTCTTGCTGGATTGAGCTCATTATCTGCACTGGTCAAGTTCTTTTCAGAGACTGACTTAACCTATCCATTAAGTCTCCTAAGTTCAAGTCTTCAGAAAATTTCAAATAATCTCATCTTCATCATTCAAATATAAAATAGGAATACTAAAAGAGTACAACCATTTAAAACAATAGTAATACTTACACATCTAGCTTACAACATTTCTAGATTCATTTTACTCATTTTGCTTTGAGAGCAAATAGAATGTAGAAAATGGCTAATCAAAACCTGATGTACATTCCCATCAAGTTGAACGTTTTAAACATGTTTAAGATGGATATTTGTTCATCAGTTCTTTAAATTATACAATAGGGTTTGCATCTGTCTATCTGAAAAAGAGTCAAGTAGGGGCTCTTGGGTGGCTCAATCAATGAAGTGTCTGCCTTTGGCTAGGTCCTGATCCCAGAGTCCTGCTCAGCAGGGAGAGAGTCCTGCTTCTCTGTCTGCCCCTCCCCTCCACTTGTTTTCTCTCTCTCTCTCTCTCAAATAAAATCTTTAAAAAAAATTTCTTGAAAGAGTCAAGCATATCCAATTCACTGTAAACCAAGATAATAAAATTGAGAAATAAGACAAAGAAAGAAAACTATAATCATGTAATATTCAAATAATCCCCAGAGTACTTGTACTCAGAGATTTAAATATAAACCATATTTTTCCCTGCCTCAAGAGCCTGACAGTGGAAGATTTCCACTTATTAGTCAATAAAAATAATTTCAAGATAAACAGATTATCATCTTCAAACCTTAGACCCAAATAGCTAAGACAGCAAATCTTAGAATTCTGATGCTAGGTTTTGTCTCTTCTTAATTTGGCAGATGAATGTCTTTACCTGTAAGTGTTGAAAATAAGAAGCTGAAATAGTCCACATCACTCATCAACCAGTCTTTAACAGAATACTTCCATCCAGAAAATGATGATCTATAATAACAATGGGAGAATTATTACCAGAAGTCACCAAGTTGAAGACTAGAAAAGAGCACAGTAGTATAACAATTTTTACTTATTAAAAACAAATCTGCATTTACAACTTAAAAACCCAAAGTATATATTCACTTTATATGTAAGGGCTCAAGCACCATAATATGGAAATTTTAGCTTCTAACGTATTTGTATTTATGTAAAGTTCTCATGAAAAAGCATAACTGATCCATATGTATGGTGTAACCAAGAAAATTTCCAAACCACTTGAACCAGACTCTAAGGAGCCAAGATCAAGTTTTGCTTTTCAGTAGTTGGTATAGCTTGCTTACTCAAATGAGTTAGGTTTAAACAAGCTCCAGCTTCCTACCTAACTAAACAAAAACTATCTTGATTAGGTAAAGAATATTCCTTGTAAAGCCACTCTACGATAATTATGTGCTCCTATACTTTGCAAAGCTATAACTAGGCCTACTTCATAATACTTCAGCTCAAGTACTGGTAGGGTACTTAAGGGCATAGTTAAATGTAAAGCAGCTTCTCATTAAAAATTATCTGGTTCCTGCTATGGGATCAGTTTCCAGTGATTCCTTTAAAAACTCTCTTCAAGTTAAGGCTAAGAAAATGACAGCAAATTTCAGCCTTAGAAATGTAAAGAAAAAGGGTGAGGGGATGCTGCGAATGATCAGATCCAGGAAGCTGAGGTTACAAATTTTATTACAGCTAACCAAATAAATATCTGACAAAATCAGGAGTATCTAATTCAACTAGAAGCACTTAATTTTTTTATTATTAAAAGTTGTTTATATTTATTAATATTCTATAAATTTGGGGGTTAAAATAATGGATACACCCTTCTGAGTATTATTTCCACAACAAGCAAAGAACTATGGAAGGAATATCAAAAGGTTAAGAGGTTACAAGAAAGTCAGAAATACAAAATGGAAACTAGTACGAAAATGGTAGTTAGAAAGCAAACTAGTATGCTTTTAACCCAGTGAAAACAGGAAATCAACTGTGCCATCTAGTGGCTAAAAGAGATAGCAAATCCACTGAACAGTCCACTTTGAACAAATGATAAGCAACATATCCTGATGTCCTTACAATTATATCCATATGTACTGTCCAAGCTAGAGTAAAATGGGACTAAAGAAGTAAAGTGAATCTGTTCCTGGCAGAGCAGATCATACATTTACCACTTAAAACCCAAGCCAAATTTCTTAGTGCCAAATTTATCCCTTGTCAAAGATTTTTATCTAACAATTCAGACTACCTTTCAACATTTATGTCTTATGTGTCCCAATCTAGCTGTAAATAAACTAGGGGCAGAAAGGGTAAGAAATGAGCAAAAGCAAGTGGAAAAATACAAGTAGAATGCTATAGGAGGGAAAAGTCAAACTCTAAAAACTAAGTGGGCAATAAAAAAGGTAGGGGCAGCAAATCCAACTTTTCAAAAGATAAAATGAATACCAATAGTTTTCACTTGATGGGTTTTTCACACATGGAAAAAACTAATATTTTTCTCACTGATAAAGACAAAGAGGGCATCAGAACCACAAAATCTAAATTGAACCTCATCTCGCAATCCAATTAATGTAACAGAAAAAAGATCAGAATTAAACGAAAATTTCAGGAAAATTAACCTGCAACAGTGCACTAGATAGAATATTATAACAGTACAGGTATAAGATTATAAAAAACAGCTGGCTGATTTACAGTCCTATTCAAGGAGAGAAACGGATATTTTGAAGAGAAAACCAGAAATGAAATAATCCAGCGTTATGTCTGAAGGAAACCAACATTGTTAAATTCTGAATCTACGAAATGATACAATGATAATGTCATCGGCCCAAGAAAGTTGAGAAGTCCTATTTTTGTATTATTTTTTAAAAGAGAGATTAGTTTGAATGGGAACAATACATCTACAGAAAGAGAAGTCTATCTAATAGACTTTGCTAAAAAGCAAAATATAACTTGGTGGACTTTTAGCGACAATGACAATCTGCTATTAATTATGAACCCCTACCATTATTTGTAAATTTATTTTCTCAACATTTACCACAAATCTCCACAAAAGTAAAAATTTGACAAAAATTAAGCAACCTGAATCATAACTGATGTTGATAAAGACATTAAATTTAGCTTTCAAGGAGAATTAGTTTCAAGAAGTGTTCAAAAGGTTATTTTATATCAATTTTCATGAGTTATATCAAAGGAACAGAGTGCCCTCTGCTGGAAGTTAATAAACACAAAACCACCTCAGGAACAGAAAAAGAACATTTAATTTTTTAAAAGGCTGAACTAATATTAAATAATTGCTCACTAGACAGGGAGCAGGATTTTGTTTCCCTAAGAAAGGAAAACGTGGGAAACTAATAAATGCTTAAAGTACTTAAAAAGGACCAAGCTCTCTAATGCACGTGCACACAAATATAACACTGAATTTGCACATATAAACACGTTACAGATGTTTTTTCCTTTTGCTAAAAGGAAAGGTTATCATCAGTTCTGAATCATACTTCAGGTGACTAGATTCCATTATATGTCCTATAATGGTAAGAAGAAAATGTCAAAGAAGCTAAAGAAAGTCTACTAATAAAGTGAGCTACTCCTACTTACCTGGGCTAGGGAATCTGTATATACAAGAAATCACAAGACCTAAACACTCTTTAAACTGTTTAGGTATAGCCTAGATTTCAATTTCTGCCTAAAATCATATCAGACCCTGCCCATGAGCCATATCAGTAATATTCCTGAAAATAATATGCCTGGGGTGTCTGGGTGGCTCAGCTGGTTGAGCGACTGTCTTCAGCTCAGGTCACAATCTTAGGATCCTGGAATTGAGCCCTGCATTGGGATCCCTGTTTCCCCCTCCCCCTCAACCCCTCCCCCTGCTTGTGCTCTCTCTTGCTCTCTCTCATGAATAAATAAAATCTTTAGGGACAAAAAAAAAAAAAAAAATCTTTAGGGACACCTGGGTTGCTCAATTAAGCATCTGCCTTTGACTTATGTCATGATCCCAGGGTCCTGGGATAGAGTCCCACATCCGGCTCCCTGCTCAGAGGTGAGCCTGCTTCTCCCTCTGCCTGTCGCTCCCCCTGCTTTGTGCTCTCTCTGGCAAATTTTTTTTTTTTTAAAGATTTTATTTATTTGAAAGAGAGAGACACAGCGAGAGAGGGAACATAAGCAGGGGGAATGGGAGAGGGAGAAGCAGACTTCCCGCCAATCAGGGAGCCTGATGCAGGGCTCGATCCCAGGACTCTGGGATCATGACCTAAGGCAAAAGCAGATGCTTAACTTCTGAGCCACCTAGGCGCCCCCTGACAAATATCTTTAAAATCTTTTTGAAAATAAAATATTTTTAAAATAAACAAAAACAGGGGCGCCTGCGTGGCTCAGTGGGTTAAAGTCTCTGCCTTCAGCTCAGGTCATGATCTCAGGGTCCTGGGATCAAGCCCCGAATCCAGCTCTCTGCTCAGCAGGGAGCCTGCTTCCCCCACCCCCTCTCTGTCTGCCTCTCTGCCTACTTGTAATCTCTGTCAAATAAATAAAATCTTTAAAAAAAATAAAAATAAAAATATTAGGTCTAAAATACAAACACAAGGTGTTTAAGGATACTTTGAACACTTGCAATATGAAACCTATTAATTGGTTATAAAATATTTAAGAGCAGAGGTGCCTGGGTGGCTCCGTCAGTTAAGCATCTGCCTTCCTCTCAGGTCATGATCCGATGATCCTGGAATCGAGTCCTGCATCAGGCTCCCTGCTCAGTGCGGAGTGAGTCTGCTTCTCTCTCTCCCTCTACCCCTCCCCCTGCTCATGCTCACTCTCTCTAATAAATAAATAAAATCTAAAAAAAAAATTTAAGAGTAAAATGATAGTCACTGTGGAATACAGTATAGCAATTCTTTGAAAACTTGGGAGAATTTCCATGTGATCCAGCAATTCCACTTCTGGGTATATAGCCAAAAGAATTAAAAGCAAGGACTCAAACAGGTATTTGTCCATCAATGTTCAAAGCAGCATATTCACAAGAGCTCCAAAACGTTCATCAACATATGGACAAAATGCAGTATATCCATATAATGGTACATTAAGTCAGCCTTTATTTTTTTTTTTTTAATTTATTTATTCGACAGAGAGAGAGAGATCACAAGTAGGCAGAGAGGGGGGGGGGAAGCAGGCTCCCTGCTGAGCAGAGAACCCGATGCGGGGCTCGATCCCAGGACCCTGAGATCATGACCCGAGCCGAAGGCAGAGGCTTTAACCCACTGAGCCACCCAGGCGCCCCTTAAGTCAGCCTTTAAAAGGAAATTCTGATCCATGTTGTATCATCTATGAACCTTGAAGAGTTATGCTGTGTGAAATAAGCAAGACGCAAAAGGACAAATATTGTATAATTCCATTTATATGAAGTACCTAGAATAATCAAAAGCATGAAGATAGAATAGTGGTTAGTAAAGGGCTGGGGGCAGGGGGAATGAGGAGTTATTGTTTAATGCATGCAGAGTTTCAGTTTGGAATGATAAAAAAGTTCTGGAGATGGACAGTGGTGCTAGTTGCACAACAATGTGAAAATATTTGATGCCACTGTACAATTTTAATTGTGTATTTAAAGGTTAAAAGGGCACCTGGGTGGCTCAGTGGGTTAAGGCCTCTGCCTTCAGCCCAGGTCATGATCTCAGGGTCCTGGGATCGAGCCCTGCATCGGGCTCTCTGCTCAGTGGGGAGCCTGCTTCTCTGCCTACTTGTGATCTCTCTCTCTCTGTCAAATAAATAAATAAAAATCTTAAAAAAAAAAAGTTGGTTAAAATGGTTAAGTTTTATATTATGTATATTTAAACACATACATACACACACAAAGAGATTTCAAATGATTCCTTGTCTGAGTCCACAAACATATATTACTTCACCAGCTACATTAAATTTGTAGGTCCCTAAAAAGGTCTGTATCACAATTCCAAACACCTAAGATGTAAGCACAGTACTCATCTGCCACTAAACCCTTACTTCATGCTTTTGATAATTTCTAATCTGGATAAATCTATACAAATATAGACAATTTCTATCTGCACAAATCACTAAAAAAACTATAAACAGTCTTACTTTAGTGAGCTTACTCTAACAATAATATCAACAGTTTTAATTGTTGCATTAAGAGCAAATGAAGTTAGTAGCCATATGTAACTTCAAAAGTGTTCTGTAGTTTACACACTGCCAGTAAAAGGCATGGGGAAAAAGACTATATACTTCAAATACAGCTCACTTGAGGATGCTACCTCATGTGCAGTATCCCGATAAGCATGGCAGCCAAACTTGAACTGAGTCTTCCCATAATACAGCAACGACTTAACCGAGAAAGTAAATCAGCAGGCAGACTGGGTAGGAAATATACAAGCTGGACCAAACGCTGTTGAGACTCTGCTGGGAGAACCACCACAGTGCCTTCTTGTGGATCTAGTGGGGTAGGTACACATATTAAATTCATAAAAGATGAATTTATAAAGATATCAAAGATACACAGATTAAATCAATAAAGCAGATTATGTTAAAATGAATTCCGATATATCAACTACATAAAGTTTTATCATAAAGTGTATGTTCAACTCAAACTATTTTCTTAAGTAAAACAATGAACATAATCATTAAAGATATATTTAACACTAATAATTCCATAATACCCAAGTGTCATGTTTGAAATAAGAACTTTGATGGGAATAAAGGGATTAAACAGTAAAAAACAAGCACTTCTGCTCAACAGTGACAGTTACAATATTAACCTAATTTAAAGCAAAAGATACTATATACAAGCAATACTGGAAAAAAAAAAAAAAAAAGACTTAAAAATATAACCCCCAAAAGGTAGAAGCAAACCAAATGTCTATCACTTAACGAATGGATATATGTAAGTGAAAGATCCATACAATGGAATACTAGTACTCAGCAATAAAAAATAAAGTTCAGATACATGCACGCTAGCATGCATAAATTCTGAAAATAGTACATTAAGTAAAAGTAGCCAGATTCAAAAAGGTCCCATGTTATGTAATTCCATTTATTTATTTGTTTGTTTATTTATTTAAAAGATTTTGTCTATTTACTTGGCAGAGAGGAGAGAGATCACAAGTCGGCAGAGAGGCAGGCAGAAAGAGAGGGAAGCAGGCTCCCTGCTGAGCAGAGAACCCAATGTGGGGCTCGATCCCAGGACCCTGAGATCATGACCTGAGCCGAAGGCAGAGGCTTTAACCCACTGAGCCACCCAGGCGCCCATGTAATTCCATTTATAACAAATGTTCAAAACAGGCAAATCCATAGAGACAGAAAAGTAGATTTGTGTGCCAGGAGCTGGGAAAGGACTACAAGTGAGTAGAATTTCTTTTTGGGGTGATAAAAATATTCTGGAATCAGACAGATTAGGCAACCTTGGGAATATGTTAAAAACACTGAAATGTGGGGCGCCTGGGTGGCTTAGTCGTTAAGCGGCTGCCTTCGGCCCAGGTCAGATCCCAGGGTCCTGGGATCGAGCCCCGCATCGGGCTCTCTGCTCTGCAGGAGGCCTGCTTCTCCCGCTACCATTCCCTCTGCTTGTGTTCCCTCTCTCACTGTGTTTGTCTCTGTCAAATAAAAAAAAAAAAAAAAAATCTTTAAAAACACTGAAATGTAGGGCGTCCTGGGTGGCTCAGTCATTAAGCATCTGCCTTCGGCTCAGGTCATGATCCCAGGGTCCTGGAATCAAGCCCCATATCGGATACCTTGCTCAGCGGGGTGCCTGTTCCCTCTCCAACTCCCCCTGCTTGTGTTACCTCTCTTGCTATCTCTCCGTCAAATAAATAAAATTTTTAAAAACAAAAAACCATTGAAATGTACATTGTGGGGTGCCTGGGTGGCTCAGTCAAGCGTCTGCCTTCGGCCCAGGTCATGATCCCAGGGTCCTGGGATCGAGCCCCGCATCGGGCTCTCTGCTCAGCAGGAAGCCTATTTCTCCCGCTACCATTCCCTCTGCTTGTGTTCCCTCTCTCGCTGTGTTTCTGTCAAATAAATAAAAATCTTTAGGAAAAAAAAAAAAAAATGAAATGTACATTGTAAAATGGCAAATTTTACGGTATGTGAACTACATCTCAATAATATGAATTATATATATGTATATATCCTGGTATGATTTTATTGGTATTTTTGAGATGTGAAATAGTTCCAGAGGTGAATAAAAAAATATAAATATATGTGGAAGTCATACAAGATATCCATTATGATTAAGTAATTTGCTGCCAAAGCTTCAAAGGATTTTTTAAAAATTCCTCATCAGTTTTGAATTTCTGAACAGTGAGTGGCTGAAAAGACAATTTAAGAATCCAAAAAGCATCTACAACCACTGAACCTTCTAAATCTACCCTAATAAAAAAATACTTACTATTTAAAATGAATTTATTCCTGGAAATTTTATTTTGTTTTGGCCATTTAAGCATGGTATAACCAATCTATAATAATTTAAAGGCAAGGCAAACCTAAAGCATTCTCCTTAGAAACTTCCTAAATGTGGGGAAGATCAATGGCTACCTACACAGTTAAACTCTTACCATAGATTCGCAGAGCAGAAGCTTGTAAACTTTTTAGTAATTCTTTATTTGCTCGTGCTGCCGCAGTATGGATAATGTCAATAAGCTGTGTTGAAAGCTCAGGATTTCGGGAACCAAGGTGAGCAAGCTGCAATGGTAAACCAGCCAGCCAACGGGATAACACCTTACTACGATATCTAAGAAACACCAAATAAGAACAAAATAAAGTATAATTTCCAAACACAAGGGAAGTTAAGTTTAAACATAAAAAAATTTTAAACTGAATATACCACAGAGTAACAAATCATCTACCAAAAACACCACATGTACTATTTTAAACATTTGAAAGCCTACAAGAATGGCAGCATCATTTATTCAGCTACAGAATTTTCCAGGGTTTTACCCGCTAAATTAAAAAAATCATGTAATCTGGGGCACTAAATTTTACATTTATCTTAAAAAACACAGACACTACTACTCTTTGTACTATTTATCTTAACTGTTAGCTATTATACTATATTAACTCGCTGAAGCATTCAACAAAGAGGTGCTCCCAAAACTAAAGGCCCTGGACCTCTTATTTTACTTCTTCAGTACACCAGTGACCCTTGAACAACATGGGTTTGAACTGCGTGGGTCCACTTACAATCAGTTTGGCTTTTTTTTCAATAAATATATTGGAAAATTTTTTGGAGAACTACAACAGTATTAAAACCTTACAAAGTGCACAGCCTAGAAATACCAAAAATATTATATTCTTCTTAGAAGTTAGGTGTAATTGCAAGACTATAATATATGTACCAAAAAATATGTGTTTACCTACTGTTATTGGAAAGGCTTCTAGTCAACCGAAGGCTATTAGTTAAGTTTTGGGGGAGTCAGAAGTTACACACAGATTTTTGACTGTGCGCCAGGGGGTGGGGGAATGTGTCAGTGTCCCTAACGCCCACAATGTTCAAGGGTCAACTATACCTGTACTTGGAAAAGCTCCAGTGTCTCTTTACTCAGGTAACAGCAATCACTTTTGCTGCACCTCAAGATTTAATGATTTAAGCATGACCTTTATTGTCACACAGACCTGAACTTAAGTCTCAGCTCTGTGTCCCATTAGTTATAGGACACTCACGAACTTATTTAACCTAAGCTTCAGTTTCCTCCTATAAAACGAAAAGTACAGTACCTATACCTCATAGTAGGAGTATGAGATTTAAATTATGAAAAGCACCTGGTTTGTATTAAAGACTCAAATAATGTTTCAACAACTACCTATATATGCTGAGGTAGCCCCAACCCTTATCTTCTCTGCCCAATCTTCCTATCTGAAATATACGTCAAACTCACATCAAAAAATTATTTCCTTACTTCTACTCTTTATGTTGTCCATCTCACTTGATAGCACCAAACTCAGCCAAAAACATTCTTATCTTTTACTGTCGTCATTCTTATACCATATAACCCAACATGTAATTAAACGCTAGTGGTTCAACCTCCATAAGTTTTATGGAAAGTAAAAGCTGAGGCTGCTATACGTTATAAAAGTTTATACCTTCTTTATAGAAGTTTATACCTTTTCCTATACACAACCAAATGAGATAAAAAGTGAACTCCTCCAAAGATTTTATCACCCTATTGTCTTAAATAGACTTAAAAAAAAAAATTACAAGAAAAAGAAAGGCAAAATAAATGAAACTTTACCTGATTCTGTAAGATCTCAGTTCTTCTTTTTGATAAATTTTACTGAAAAACTTCAGTAACAAAGTCCGAACTGGAAGGAGAAGGCCTCTCTGCTGATACAATGTATAAACTGCCTTGATAAGAGACTCTGTAGCCTCTAAAAACAAAAACAACTGCATATGAAGCAAATGTTTCTTCACCAGCTCTAATTCCTCTAAAAGCACAGAAGCACTTTACTTTGCTTCTATGACAAAGCAGATCTTAGTCACAAACTGATAACTACCACTGAAATCTTGTAGCAATGTCCTTCTATAAAAGTCAAACCAACGAGAGATTACAGTATAAATTTTCTTAAGGGACAACAAACCTATGTAGTGATGACAACAACCAGAATATTAGAAAGATGAATAAGATGGGAACCAAAAAGGAAAGCTCCGTTTTTGAATGAAGAGAATTAGTAAGTCACACTAAAAAAGAACTTAATGTGCCATAACTTCAGGGTAGAAGAAACGTAGAGGATTCATTCTATACGGATAAAAGGGAAAAGTGCTCAATTTCTAATCAAAGTAGACCAGAAAAGGGTATTTTTTTTCATCATGAGGCTCATGGCATTTCCTCTTAATGCTACCTATCTTCTTTTACTCAAGTCCGTAAGATTACGGACTTGAGTAAAAGAAACCAGAAATCTTACCATATTGCTTCAGAGTGGACATACTCACTGAGGAGATTCTCTGAGCCACAAAAAACTTCAGTGTTCAAGTAGATAGTCCTATCTAAAGTAGATAGTCCTATCCAAAAGCTACGTTTTATGGCCTGAATGTAATTAACCTAACTATATGGAACGTCTGGAAGTCATTAATTCAAAGCTATACCCTAACAGCATGCTTAAGAGCTCTTCTCTGGGGCGCCTGGGTGACTCAGTCATTAGGCATCTGCCCCCTTGGCTCAGGTCGTGATCCCAGGGTCCTGGGATCGAGCCCCACATCAGGCTCCCTGCTCAGTGGGAGGCCTGCTTCTCCCTCTCCCACTCCCTCTGCCTGTATTCCCTCTCTCACCATCTCTGCCAAATAAATGAAATCTTTAAAAAGGGAAGGAAAAAAAAAAAAGAGAGCTCTTCTCTTAAAGACAAAGCAGTAATACCTACCTCTGTTAGGTTGTATCTGCATTAACCTCCATGATACCCCAAGCAATCTGTTCAGCTGCTTACTATTTAGCCTAAAGCCATCTTCAAGAGTCTCTGTCACAAATTTCCTTATCATTTCTATCCAATTGGAATCCTTCTGCAAAGTTGAGGCATTTGCCAGGGAGACCATGATATCAGACAGTGTTAAATTCAGTAATAGATGATCTACATTATTGGAGAGAATCGTGCAATGCTTGATGCTAAAAACAAACAAAGATACACACATCTATAAAGTATTAGATCTACCATGCCTGCTTTACTTAGAATACTTAATCAATGGGTCAAAATATTTCCTTCTAAAATAAATTGCCAAGAAGACAGGTACAGAGGCAAGGTTTAGGTCACTGTTTTACAAATAAACCATTCCTTAAGGTTAAGACATGAATTACACTGTATACCGTTCAGTTCATTACCCAAGTTCCTCTTCACACAAACAGTAAAGGCCCTTGTAACAATGCTTGGTAACCCTAAACGTAATTTAAAGACTTGAAAACCTCAACATGCTTGAAGATTTTTTTTTTTTTAAAGCAGGTACTTATATTTGGATATAAGTCACAGTAGATCTTGATCTGTTTCTACCTCACCACATAATCACTAATTTCTCCTGGCCACAATTTCCATATGTGGGACATAAGGAGACTGGTCCAGATAAGCACTATTCTGAAACAACTTATGATACACTTATTAAAATTGTTTTTTTCTAGTCAAATAAAACATACTTCTTTCAAAGCTTCAAAGAAATTTCAAAAAAAAAAAAAACTCAAATACTTTCAATAAAAACAGAAATTGCAACTTAGAATATAAGTACAAATTTCAGACTATGGCATATTCAACAGCAGAGTCTATTTATTTCAGGTTTCAAAAAAATGTAAAGCTAATTAAAATAAAAAATCTCATTAAGCAATTTTAAAGGAAAAGGTTAATCCTAGATCAAGCATGAGCAAGGAAACAGTAGTGAAGAACCAAGTGTACATGGGAAGGGAAATAAAAGAAATCTAGTGCTATCAGAGCATCAAATGTAGAGTTAGGAATGCCTGGAAAAGTAAAATGGAACCAGATTGCAAAGAATTAGGGAGGCTAAGGGCACTAAAATTAATTCTGCAACCAAACTGAGTAACATACTAGAAAACTTATTGATGGGTGATTCATGAGGATAGAAAAGGAAAAATGAGAGTTACAAGAATATATATGGGGCGCCTGGGTGGCTCAGTAGTTAAACGGCTGCCTTCGGCTCAGGTCATGATCCCAGAGTCCTGGGATCGAGCCCCGCATCGGGCTCCTTGCTCGGCAGGAAGCCTGCTTCTCCCGCTACCATTCCCTCTGCTTGTGTTCCCTCTCTCGCTGTGTTTCTCTCTGTCAGATAAATAAAATCTTAAAAAAAAAAAAAAAAAAAGAATATATAGAAGAAGCAAGAGTGCCTAGGTGGCTCAGATGATTAAGTGTCTGCCTTCTGTTCAGGTCATGATCTCCAGGTACTGGGACTGAGCCTCACACTGGGCTCCCTGTTCAGCAGAGAGTCTGCTTCTCCCTCTCCCCTCACTCATGCTCCCTATGTCAAATGAATAAAAAAAATCTTTCAAAAACAGAATCAACCAAAAACAAAGAAGCAGTTATGTGGCTATTATAGCAATTCAGGCAAGAGACGACAAGCTCAAGAACCAAGGTCAATGTTGGGTATGGACTGGGAGATAGTGGGACATTTAGGAAGAGTAAAAATTAGCTAGACTTGAACTTAAGTATATACATGTATACGATTTGGAGATGGTGGAAATTGGAGGAATCAAAAGTTCTAGCACTGGTAAATGGATAAAGGAAGAGCAGAGATCCAGAAAACAATTACTTTTGATATGTGGAGCTTGTAGTGTCTCTGGTATAATTCCAGGCAGAGATAACCAACAGACAACTCAAAGTACAACTCTGACACCAGAGGGAGAAGTCCAAGCCATTTAATAATGACATTATTAAAAATAATAATAATAATAATGACATTATTAAGACATGACCACTCCTAGCTGCAAAAGCAGTAAATCCAGTTTTTATTTTGTATAGTCCTATTCCTAGCTAAACACTGGAATTTAAGAAAGGAAAGACAGAATGGGACATAACCAGTGGTCTACACACCACAAATCCAAATTACTACAAGGCTTATTGCCAAACTTCCCAGCACCCAAAACCAAAGCACATTTTAATGTTAACTAGGCCACATAAAAACTTAATTGTCACATTTCTTCAGAAGTAGAGCTTACCAAGATCTACCCTAAGTTTATCTCAAGCAGCACAATCCATTACTGTCTGGAAGTTCTCAATGGACAGTGCAAACTTGGAGAATTCATTCTGCTCCTCCAACAATTTATACAAATTTTTACAGCCTAAATATGCCAACCGTTAATTCTCTAAGGGAGGCAGGCCAATGGGGATAATCCAATTTTCAGTAATGATAATGTAGGTAATTAGAATTAATCCCCTTCCTGAAACAACTTTAAAACTAGATGAAATCATTTTGAAAAAAAACCTCAAAAGTACTCAAGAGCTAAGAAGATAATGAGCATTTACTGGGTCCCAAACTCTACAAAAAAAAAAAAAAGATACTAGCACTCAAGGCTTTGTCCTTAGGGCAACTGACAATTCCAAAGAAAAAGCTGCAAAAACTGATGTAACCTTTTGGCAGCCTCACAGGGAAAAATCAGAGCCCAGGGCCTGCCAAACATGGGGACTTTCATATATCATCCAGGTGAACTGGAAATACAAACAACTCTTAGATAAAACTTAATTTCAATTTTGCTCTATACTAGTGGTTTGAATAACAATTCTTCCCTAGTTAACTAGCTCTATATATTCAATACAACTCAAATTAAAATCCCAGCATGCTATTTGCAGTTATCATTAAACTGATTCTGAAGTTTATATGGAAAGGCAAAAGACCTAATACCCAACACATGACTGAGACAGAACAAAGTTGGAGGACACATTTTATCCAATTTCAAGAGTTACTATACAACTACAGTAATCAAAACAGCATTGAATTGGTAAAAGAACAGACATACATAGATTAATGGAACAAAGAGCTCCAAACAGACCCACAAAAATCTGATCAACTAATCTCTGACAAAAGAGCAAACCAATTCAATGGAGAAAAGACTTTTCAACAAATGGTGCTGGGAGCAAATGGACAGAAATTCTACAAATGAAAAACAAATTCAGTGGATTTGTATCTGAGCTCAGATGAACAAAACTGAGTAATCAAAACCTGGCAAGTATGAAGTAAAGAAAAAGAAAAATAGAAGATTCAGTAAGTAGGTCTAACATATATTTAATTACTTTCAGAAATGGGACTACAGGGGCGCCTGGGTGGCTCAGTCGTTAAGCGTCTGCCTTCGGCTCAGGTCATGATCCCAGGGTCCTGGGATCGAGCCCCACATCGGGCTCCCTGCTCTGCAGGAAAACTGCTTCTCCCACTACCACTCCCTCTGCTTGTGTTACCTCTCTCGCTGTGTTTCTGTCAAATAAATAAAATCTTTAAAAAAAAAAAAGAAAAGAAAAGAAAAGAAATGGGACTACAGTTATTTTTTTAAAGATAATCAAAATTTACCAGATCTGTTTGAAGACATTTCATTCGAGATTTAAGATCTCAAATTTAAGAAATTCACTGACATCCCAAGGAGAATAAAAAAATTAAAAAAACAAAACAAAACACAAAACCCACCTGGATGCATCATTGTGAAACTGCAGAAAATAAAAAAAAAATCATGTGGGAGTGGGAACAGGAATTTTGTAAAGTAACAACAATTAGATTCATAGCTGACTTCTCAATATAGCAATGAAAATCGACAGTAAAGTGTTAGTCTTCTGCTTATGGTAGTGACAGGTTTAAGTGGGTTAAGCCTGTCTTCGGCTCATGTCATGATCTCAGTGCGCTCAAAGAAGAAAACTGTCAAACCTAGAGTATTAATACTTTGCTAAAACACTCTTTAGAAATAAAAGAAAAATGTTTTTAGACAAAACAAAAAACAACCTCCAGCAGATCCTAAATGATCCCAAATGGATGGAAACAGATATATGAAAAAATGAAGAGAAAAAAAACCCAGAAAATACATGAATAAAACTCAGGTGACTGGATACAAGTTCTCCAAAATACTAATTTTTGATGGAGAGCTCAAATTTTATCAGTGGCACAAATACTGTCAGTTGTTTTCTTGGACTTGATAGGCTCTTTGTTCATTTTGAGAAAATAACTGCCAAATACCCAAGTCTGAAAACCCATAGTGTGTTTGTCATTCTTTCAAGTTAAAATTGTGTCTGTCACAGGGAAGTACTCACAAGTAGAATAGTCACAAAATGTTATTTCTTGAGACAACCATCATCCTGTGTATGCAGTCAAATTATTTTACCCCAGTTCTCCCATTTCATTACACTGAATATGAAGAAAAAAAACGTGTTCTCAAGGGTCGTGACTTAAAAAAATTAGGTAATTTTTACTGCTTCATTAAGAACCTTTTTAAGTGAAATTGGTTCTGGCTTGTTCTTTTAGACTCTGAGTGCAGTGATGAAGAATACAATGTTTTACTAGTACAGTTTGGTGCCACTGCCTTAGTTTATGCTAAGATACTGGCAGTTTTACCCACCACTGCTTTTATGCCACCAGTGCAAATGTCAGAAAAATAAAAAAGGCAAATAATATCTTAACTGTGAAAATAGCTCTGACTTTATAACCCAGAGGTCACAGACCACCCTTTGAGAACTGCTGTCTTAGATAAATGACATAAGAGTAAGCTAGCTAACTATAACAAACTGTCTCAAAATAGCAACAATGATCTACTGTTTACAGGATATCCCAGTAAGCTTCCCTCTCTCATATCCCCAACCTAATTTGTTCTGTGCCTTTATCTTAAGGTTCTCCCAAAGTAATACCTATCCCTAAGAATTTCAGATTCTGAAAAAGAAAAAAAAAAAAAAAAAAAAGTCAGATTCTAGATCTTCAGTAGCATTCTTATTTAAACCAGTTAGGAAAATTTTCTATATACAATACATCCAACAAATTTCCTTTTTACCAAATAAACTTTATAGTTTTCCAGATCATCTTCTCTTTTGGTCTTAACAAATATTTCTGTTCAATTTAACTATAGGAAACCCAAATTTCTTCTATAGATTAAACTGCGAAAAAAAGAAAAGAAAAGAAAAGAAACTGCAAGTCAATTTCCTTTTGAATTCTGCCTCCTTAAGTACTCAATTTCTGCTGCCCTCTTTCTCTGGGCCCTATTCTATCCTTATTTTCCCCACAAAGAAATCTATTTGTTAGTAACTTTTTTCAAAATTTAATCATTCACATACTGTCTGAATATTTACTATGTTTCTTTAATATAGTCACTTTTCTGGGTGGCTTAGTGGGTTAAGCCTGTCTTCGGCTCATGTCATGATCTCAGGGTCCTGGGATCGAGCCCCACAGCGGACTCTCTGCTCACTGGGGAGCCTGCTTCCTCCTCTCTCCCTACTTGTGATCTGTCAAAGAAATAAAATCTTTTAAAAAAAACTTTAATCCTAAAAAAAAAATTAAAAAGACAAATACAATTTCTAAAAGAAACCTGTCACTACCATAAGCAGAAGACCAATCTCTCCTAATACAGTTTACAATAAAGTCCCAACAACCCAACTAGCAATTCAATCAACCTTAACCTGCCAAATCAAAGCTCTCCATTACCACTCCAAAAATTAATTTTCCAAATCTTACCAACTAACAGGCTTCTGTAGTCAGCAGTGAACTTCTCTCACAAGTTGATTTGTAAGCCAAAGGCAAGACTTAGCTGCATTGTAAACAGATTTGGGGCCCCCAATAGAAAAAAGACAAGACACAGCTTTCATGACACAAGAGAAGTCATTTTAAGTTCCCAGCTATTTTCCTATTTTCCCTGATCAATAACTGGCTCTACTAGCCTAAGCACACCTCTTACAACACATCCTAGGAAGTGTCAGAATTATAAAGAAATACAAAAACCTCAGTAGTTAAGGATTTTAAGGGAACTAAAGGAATGCAAAAACTAAGTCTCTAACAGGCCAGTAAATAAGCTAACCATAATAGAAACAATAAATCAGTGGTGAAACTCCCAGTACTGTTTCAAAAGTAAGCAAGGCCCTGCATTCCTTACCCAAGATAAGGAACTCAGAACCCCATCCAGTTTATACCCTAAGAGTTTGCCAGAAGCCTTTTCCCCTGTCTGACAGTTCTCTGCTTCATTATAATGTTAAAGTCTCCACTCCAGAAGGCGCACAAGGTTCACACAGCATTCGTGTACAGGCACGTTTCCTAAGTGTGTCTACACAAATTTATGCCTACCTTTACATATAACAAAGCTCCCCTTTCTGAATATTCATCCTCAGCCCTAAGTAAAAAGAACTGGCTCACCCATACTCAGGTAGTCAAGGCTTTGGAAATTACTCCCCCATGATCTCCTTATTTGCAGTAAATAGGTTCTGTGGTGTAGCAACTCCACCTGGTGAAATCTCTATATGTAACCCACCAAGGAATGAACAGATGTTATTTCGGTTATAGTATTTGTTCCCAAAATATATTAGAGTTACCTTGTTGGAATAATCACCACACAGATTAATAAATTTTGAGCACAAAAAAAAAAGTTTTCTTAGGGGCGCCTGGGTGGCTCAGTCGGTTAAGTGTCCGATTTCGACTTGGGTCATAATCTCAGAAATCAAGACCCACACTGGACGCTGCACTCACTGTAGAGTCTGTTTGAGATTCTCTCTCTCTCTCTCTCTCCAATCTCCCTATGCCCCTCCCTCTGCTCATACTCTCTCTTTAAAATAAATAAAAATCTTCAAAAGAAGAAAGAAAGAGAGAAAGGGGGCACCCTGGGCGGCTCAGTGAGTTAAGCATCTGCCTTGAGCTAAAGCCATGATCCCAGGGTCCTGGGATAGACCTCCTCATTCTGCTCCCTGCTCAGCAAGGAGCTTGCTTCTCCCTCTCCCCCAACCCGCTTCTGCTCTCTCTCTCTCTCAAATAAGATCTTTTAAAAAAAAAGTTTTCTTAGAGAGTACTACACTGCATTTTTTTAAATGTCAGTATTTCCAATGACAATATTATAGCCTTTAATATGAACGAAGAACTGAAAGCAGGGACTCAAATGGACATTTTAAGACCACCTTACTCGCAGTAATCAAAAGGTAGAAACCACCCAAACATCCATTGACAGATGAATAAACCAAATATGGTATATACATAAAATGGAGTATTATTTAGCCTTAAAAAGGAAGGGAAACTTCGAGGCAACCAAGACGTCCTTTAGTAAGTAGATGAATGGATACATAAACCGTTATACATCCATACAATGAACATAATTTAGCACTTAAAAAAAAGAGCTCTCAAGTCATGAAAACAACATGGGGAAGGAAAGGATGAATAAGCAGAGAACAGAGTGAAACTATCCTATATGATACTATAATGGTGGATAATGTCATTATATATTTGTCAAAACTCATAGAATTTATAATACCAACAGTGAACCCTAAGGTAAACTAGGGATTTGGGATCAAACTGATGTGTCAATGTAGGTTCATAAATTGTAACAAACGTTTAACTCTGGTGGAGGATGCTGACAGTGAGGAAAGCTGTTTATTTCTGGGAGCAGGAGTACATGACAATTCTATACTTTCTGCTCAATTTTACTATGAAACTAAAATTCCTATAAAAAAATAAAATTTTTGGGGCGCCTGGGTGGCTCAGTCGTTAAGCGTCTGCCTTCGGCCCAGGTCGGATCCCAGGGACCTGGGATCGAGCCCCGCATCGGGCTCCCTGCTCGGCAGGAAGCCTGCTTCTCCTGCTACCATCCCCTCTGCTTGTGTTCCCTCTCTCGCTGTGTTTCTCTCTGTCAAATAAATAAAATCTTTAAAAATAAATAAATAAATAAATAAATAAATAAATAAATAAAATTTTTTTAAAAAAGGAAAAAAGTGCTAGTACATGCTATAATATGGATGAACCTTGAAAACATTTTCCTAAATGAAATTAAGCCAGACGCAAAAGGAAAATATTTTTTGGTTCTGTTTATACGAGGTACCTACAAGAGTCAAATTAATAGAGACAAAAAGCAGAACAGTGGATCCCAGAAGCTGGTGACAGGGGGCCATGGTGAGTTATTGCTTCACGGGTACAGACTTCCAATTTGGGAAGATGAAAAAAATTCTGGATATGGATGGTAATGATGGCTGCATAACAGTGTAAATATGCTTAACACTATTGAACCATACACTTTAAATTATTAAAAAGGTTAAATTTCATGTTATGTGTATTCTACCACAATAAAAATCAGTAATATCCTTTGTAACTCTGTATTTTAATTGAAGATGAAAAATTTACACATCAGGTCAAAAATTAGCTGGGGTTACAACTGTTGTCTCCCCTAACTTTAACTTGTGTTGCTCTCCACAAGTTATCTGCTAAGTATTCAATGCAGCTTCTTATGGAAATAAAAGAGCAGTCCAGAGTCCCTGAAAATAAATCCCAGGGAAATCTTCTGAAGAATAAGCTAGTTATACTGCCAATCTATTTTTGCTAAAAATTCCAGAACTGCAAAGTCAGCTGGGAAGACAACAAAATAGGAGGACAGAAGCTCACCTCCTCCATGGATACAACTAAGTAACACCCTTATCAGTGTAAATTACCCAGGAAACCACGCAAGGACTGGCAGAACAAATTCCACAACCAAAGTCAAGGAAGAGGCCACATTAAAGAAAATAGGAAGAGCGAAGACATGGTCTGGAAGCAAAATGGACTATGGTCATTTGATACAATGGAGAGGGAGCTGATGGTGTGGAGAAGGGCAGAAAACAGACTTACACTGAGAAGTCCATGAACAGAGAAGCTGAATCTCCAGAATATTTGTCTTTGAAAGTGAGAGGGGCCAAATTTTCTGAGATCTCAAAACCAGCAGGACTTAATGCCTGGAATTTTAAAAATTGGCCGCCTCAGCTCTGTGAGAGCCCAGAAGGTGTTAGGAAACAACTTGGAGGTAGTAAAGATAAGAAAAATAGTCCCTGCAGATATAGTGCAGAACCAGCAAGTGGAAAATTCCAGGGGCAGACAGGAGGGAGAGTGATTTAGCTCATTTCAAAGCACAGTCCAGAGAAGCAGGGACCACAGGGAGACTTCAAGAACAATGGACATGGCAGACACCATTTCCCTCCCCACCCCCAGCAAAAAAACAACGGCCCCCTGCAGGAACCAACATGGTACCAATACTCCTAACTTGCTTCCACCAAGTTTCTTCACACCCCATCTTCACACACCACACCCCAACCGTCAGCAGATATACCCTTCCCAATCACAATGGCCTGAGTCCCAGCACTGCAGGTCCCACCTCCAGCACAAACCCTAACAATGCCACATCTCCTGACACCCAGGAGGATCTCAGTTTTGGCAAGCAGACCACCACACGCCTTATTAAAACGTGTTAAAGTGTGCCCCACCCCTGCCAGGGATCAAATACTACACACAATATGCCAAGAGAGACGATGTAAATACACTGACGGAAAGAGGCCAAGACTCAACAGGAGAATACATGCAATACACACAGGAAACACTCTGAAGCTCCAGGCCCTGGGCAACAAGGGACCCTGAACTGCAGGGCACTACAGGACCGCTTCTTCATAAGGCAAACCACAGCAAGAGACCAAAGTGAAACAAATGTAAGTAATATGCTTAATAGAGAATTTAAAATAACAATTATGAAAATACTAGACTGGAGAAAGAGTGGAGGACATCACAGAGACCGCTAATACAGAGATAAAATAAAAGAGAACCAATCAGAGATCAAGAACACAGTAAATGAAATTTAAAATACTCTTGATGGAAGAAATAGTAGGCTAAACGAAGGAGAGGAACAAATTAACAACCTGGAAAGCAGAGTAACATAAGTAACAAGCTGAGTAAAGGAAACTGAGAAAAGTCTTAGGGAACTCAATGACTCCATCAAGCATAGTAACATCTGCATTATATGGATCTCAGAGGTGACAGAAAAGGGAGAAAATTTATTTAAGGAAATAATAACTGAAAATTTCCTAATCTGGGAGAAGAGATCCAGATCCAGGAAGCACAGAGATCTTACCCCTGCTTCACGCACCCCCTCTACTCCAAATTCAACCCATCCAAACCAAGGCACATAGTAATTATGATGGCAAAAACTAGCAATAAAGACAAAAATTTACAAGCAGCAAGAGGAAAAAAAGACAGTTACATACAAGGGAAATTCTATAAGGCTAAAAGTGAATTTTTCAGCAGAAACTTTGCAGGCCAGAAGGGAGTGGGGAAAGATATTCAAAGCACTCAAAGAGAAAAATGTGCAGCCAAGAATACTCTATCCAGCAAGGCTATCATTAGGACTTGAATAGAAGGAGAATAGAAGGAATATTCCTAGAATATTTGAGGAATATTCCTTCCTAGAATAGGAGAGATAAAGAGTTTCCCAGACAAACAAAAACTAAAGTAGTTCATGATCAGAAAACCAGCCCTATAAGAAATATTAAAAGGTACTCTCTGAGTGGAAAAGACGACCATAAGTGAGTATAAAAAGTAAAAAAAAAAACACAGGGGGTGCCTAGATGGCTCAGTCAGTTGAGCGACCGATTCTTGATTTTGGCTCAAGTCATGATCTTCAAGTCAAGAGATAGAGTCTGGCATTGGACTCCATGCTCACCAGGGAGTCTGCCTGAGTTTCCTTCCTCTCCCCTCTACCCCTCCACCACCGCTCTTACAGGACCACTCTCACACTCCCCCTAAAATAAAAAAACGCACAAAACCAACAAATACAGTAAGAATAAAGATATTTATAAAAATCAGGGGCGCCTGGGTGGCTCAGCGGGTTAAAGCCTCTGCCTTAGACTCAGGTCATGATCTCGTGGTCCTGGGATCAAGCACCGCACCCGGCTCTCTGCTCAGCAGGGAGCCTGCTTCCTCCTCTCTCTCTGCCTGCCTCTCTGCCTACTTGTGATCTCTCTCTCTGTCAAATAAATAAATAAACTCCTTAAAAAAGAGAAAAAAATCAGTCAAGGGAGGGCATGATCCCAGGATCCTGGGATAAAACCCCATGTGGGATCCCTGCTCAGTGGAGAACCTGCTTCTCCCTTTCCCTCTGACACTCCCCTTGCTTGCACGCAAGAACTCTCTCTCTGTGTCAAATAAATAAATAAAATCTTTTTAAAAAATAAGAAAATAAAAGGATATTTTATATGAAACCATATACCTGAAACATGGGAGAGGATTAAAGCACAGTTTTAAACTTAAGCAACCAACAACTTTATAGACTCCTATATGCAGATGTTATGTACAAATTTAATGGTAACCACAAATCAAAAATCTGTAATTGATATGCAAAGAATAAAGAGAAAGGAATCCAAATATATTAATAAAGAAGCCAACAAATCATGAAAGAGACCAAGAGAAAGAATCAGAGAAAATCTGCACAAACAACCACAAAACGGCAACTAAGTACATATGTCTCAGTAATTACTTTGACTGTAAATGAATTAAATGCTCCAAACAAAAGACATGATGCCTACTGAACACTCATTTCAAACCTAAAGACACCTGCAGATTGAAAGTGAGGGGATGGAGAAATATTTATCACGCAAATGGATGCCAAAAGAAAGCAATACTCAAGGTAGCAATACTCATATTGGACCAAAAAAGACATTAAAACAAAGAGACAAAGAAGACACTATAATTAAAGAGACAAAGAAGGACACTATAATTAAAGGGGACAAACCAACAAGAGGACCTAACAGTTGTAAATACTCATGCAGCCAAATATATAAAACAGTTAATAACATAAAAGGAATAATTGATAGTAATACAATAAAATAGTGAACTTTAACACCCCATTCACATCAATGGACAGAACACCCAAACAGAAAATCAGTAAGGAAAAAGTGGCTTTGAATAAAACACTGGACCAGACGGATTAGACATGATATTCAGAACATTCCATCCTAAAACAGCAAAATATACATCCTTTTCAAGCACACACAAAACATTTTCAGAATAGATCATGTATTAGACCATAAAACAAGTCTCAACAAACTCAGAAAGACCAAAGTCATATCATGCATCTTTTCTGAACACAATGCTATGAAACTAGAAATCAACCACAAGATCTGAAAAAAGCACAAATAAATGGAGGCTAAATAACATGCTATTAAACAATAAATGGATCAAACCAAGAAATGAGACACCAAAAATCACATGGAAAAGAAAACACAAAGGTCCAAAATGCAGGAAAAAGTGGTTTTAAGAGGGCAATTTATGCAATCACAGGTCTACCTCAAGAAGAAAAATCTCAAAGACCTAACCTTACACTTAAAGAAGCCAGAAAAAGAACAAACAAAACCCAAAGCAGCAGAAGTTAAGAAATAATAAAGATTAGAGCAGAAATAAATGGTACAGAAATTAATAGAACTGCTCAATGAACCAGGAATGGATTCTTTGGGGGGGGGGGAAATAATTTAAAAAATGGATAAACTTCTATCAAGACTCAGAGAGAGAGAACGCTCAAATAAATAAAATTACTAATGAAAAAGGAGAAATACCAGCCAACACCAAATACAAACAACTGTAGGGGCACCTGGGTGGCTCAGTCAGTTGGGCACACAATTCTTAATTTAGGCTTGGTACATGATCTCAGGGCCATGGGATCCAGCTCCATGAAGGGCTCTGAATGGAGCGTCAGCCTGCTTGGGATTCTCCCTCTCCCTCCATCCCCCAAGTGCACTCACTCTCTCTAAAGGAAAGGAAAGGAATGGGAAAGGAATTGGTAAAGGAAGGAACACAAACAACTGTAACAGGGTATTACGAAAACACGTATGACAACAAGTTGGACAACTTGGAAGAAATGGATTAATTCCTAGAAACAAATAACCTACCAAAACTAACACAGGAATAGACAGAAAATTTGATTAGACCAATCACCAACAATGAAATTGAAAAAGTAATCAAAAAACTCCCAACAAGGGGCACCTGAGTGGCTCAGTGGGTTAAAGCCCCTGCCTTCAGCTCAGGTCATGATCTCACGGTCCTGGGATCGAGCCCCGCATCAGGCTCTCAGCTCAGCGGGGAGCCTGCTTCCCTCTCTCTCTCTGCCTGCCTCTCTGCCTG
>CM053615.1:51422755-51445228 GCA_028646535.1 Procyon lotor
GTCAAATAAATAAAATTAAAAAAAAAAAAAAAAATAGGCAACAATTAACAAAACTAAAAAGCAACCTACAGAATGGGAAAACATATTTACAAATGACATATCCAATAGTCAGTATCCAAAATATATAAAGAACTGATACAATCAATACCTAAAAATCAAATAATCAATTAAAAATGAGCAGAAAATATGAACAGAAATTGCTCCAAAGAATCCAGATGGCCAATAAGCACATGAAAAGATGCTCAATACCATCACTGAGCATCAGGGAATCCTCAATCCTCATCATCAAATTCAGGGAAATGCAAACCAAAACTACAATGAGATATCATCTCACACCTGTCAGAATGGCTAAAATCAAAAACATAAGAAACAAGAGCTGGTGAGGATGTAGGAAAAAAGGAGCACTCATGCACTGTTGCCGAGAATGCAAGCTGATGCAGCCACTGTGGAAAACAGTATGGAGGTTCTTGAAAAAATTAAAACCAGAACCATCCTACAATCCAGGAATCACACTCCTGGGTATTTACATGAAAAACACTAATTCAAAGGGATACGCGCATCCCATGTTTATTGCAGCATTATTTACTAGAAAACTACAGAAGCGGTCCATCGATAAATTAATGAATGGATAAAGTTTTAAGAAGGCAATTTATAGAAACCAGGCCCACCTCGAGAAAAAAATTTTATAACTTGTTTTCATATTTATTTCCTCTCACTTGAGGTAAACATTTTAGACAGTTTCCAGGCTTACAATTTTAAACTCCATCTTCTAATCCATAAGCCTGTTTTAGAAAACTATTTTTCTCCAATTACCCTTCTTCCTGACACTGCTATTAGTTTCCTCATATATAAATGATACAACTAGATGACCTTTAAGAAACTCTCACTTAGAGATTACATAGTACCTCTCCCAAGAATACCACATCAATAAATTTTATTAAATTAACATAATTTGATCCCTGATATTCATTTTGCATAAAATTTATATATTTAAAAAAATTTTTTTTTAATTTTAAGGCTTAAAGTAACTTCAAGATCAGCCATACTACTGCTACTTTTATTTTTATTTCACAGAATTTACATATGAACCCCTCACAGTGTAGATAGCTCCAGTTTAAGGCTAATTATTTTTTGGTAATTTCAGGTTAAAAAATTTTTCAAGTCTATACAGTGGAAGGAATCACAATACCTTTTATTTGTCTCTTTCCTTTTGTGCTTGGTTATTTCTTTTAAGGCATACGGAAAATGACTCATAAAATGGTGTTTGAAATCAATAAGATAATTCTTTCGAAGCCACGACTCCTATTAAAATAAGCGAGTATTAGAAAATCTACAAGAAACATTTAAAATAACCAATCAAATTTAAGCAGAAATTTGACTACCTATTAATATTCAATTATAAATTTACCATTATAACACACCTTTTGCTCCTGATAGAAGATGTAAATGAATTTTAAAATCAGAATAAAATATTAGGGCATCCAATTCTCACCCATAGATATTTTGGGTGTTTAATAATTATCTTTACTTGCATTTTATCTACTAAGAAAAAAGGACAAAGTATGATGTAAGAAATTCTTAATTTGAACCACTAGTGCAGTATTTGTAAAATATATCAGAAAGTCTTCTACCTATTTATATAGAGGTATATAGAGATTCTATTTATATAATAACTATGTCATAGCAATTCTATTATTTCTAACTAAAGGTATTTAACTGTCACAAAGCAATGAACTTCTCTAAAATTCCTATAGTATTCATGAATCCTTCCTTCCTACTTAAAACACTAATTCCAGATTACAACACTCTCATTTCCTCCTACCCAGAGAACCAATCATTCCATTTTGCCAGGGATTGAAGGGTTTCTTGGGATGTGGGACTTGAGGTGTTTAAAATAGCCGGTCACCCAACAGCTCCTTAGTTTCCTTTTCTGGATTCTTCTCTTTGTGCTAATCTGTAATTGTATACTCAATATGTCCTTCTGGACTTCTAAAAAGCATCTTAAATTTAACATGAATAGGGGTGCTTGGGTGGTGCAGTTTGGTTAAGCACTCAACTCTTAGTTTTGGCTCAGGTTATGATCTCATGGGTCATGGGACTGAGCCCCACATGGGGTTCTACACTCAGCAGGGAATCTACTTGGGCTTCTCTCTCCCTCTCCTCCTCACCCCAACTCCTCGTGCACTCTCTAAAATAAATAAATAAAGCTTAAAAAAAAATTTAACACCAATAAACTGAACTCTCCCCACCAGCAGTCACACTGTTATTTGGACCATAACACAGGCATTATCCTTGCTTCTCTTTCCTTTGCTATGCACATCAGCAGTCCCACTGGCTTTATCAGAATCCAGCTGCTTCTCATAGTTTCAATTACTAGTTACCAATCTACTCCAATCAATCACTATTACCTAGATTACTACAATAGCCCCCCAATTGGTCTCCCTACTTTTCCTCTCATCTTCCTCAAAAGTCAATTCTCTACATAGCAGTCATGGTGATCTTTTAAAACATAAACCATACTTCAAAATACAGAAAAAGAGAAAGGGAGTTAAGTATATATATAGGGCAGGACTGGTCATCCACAGGATGGATGGTGTAAGGTTGGGCTCCGTAGTTCTTCTAGAGCTGGATGCTGACCATAGAAGTTCACTAGTGTTCTATTTGCAAATTCAACATATTAAAGTTAAATACACATTCAGATCATGCCAGTTCCCTGCTGAAAACATTCCAATCTTTCATCACACTCAGGTTAAAATCCAAACCTGTTACCATGGACCATAGGGTCCCACGATCTGGCCTCTGTCACTTCTTCTCACTCATCTTCTACCATTCTCCTAGTGCCTCACTTGCACGGCTTTCCTGCCATTCCTCAAATATGTTAAATCTGTTCTCACTTCAGGGGTTTTACACTTGCTGTTTCCTGTACCTGGAAGGTTATTCTCACAGGTCTTTACAAGACTTGTTCCTTTTACTTCACTGAGTGCCATTCAAAAGTCATGAAAAGGGGCGCTTGGATAGCTCAGATGGCCTTCAGCTCAGGTCATGATCACCAGGTCCTGGGACTGAGCCCCATGTCAGGCTCCCAGCCCAGAGGGGAGGAGTCTGCTTCTCCTCTCCCTCTGCTTGTGCGCGCGCTCTCTCTCTCTCTCTCTCAAATAAATACTCTTTAAGAAACAAACAAAAAAAAAAGTCATGAAAATATTTCCTGACCACCTATATTAAGTATTTCCCCCTTGGGAAGCCTGGGTGGCTCAGTCAGTTAAGAATCTGCCTGTGGCTTAGGTCATGATCCCAGAGTCCTGGGATCGACACCCACATCAGGTTCCTTGCTCAGCAGGAGCCTGCTTCTTCCTCTCCTCCCCGCTTGTTGTACTCTCTCTATCTGTCACTATCTGTCTCTCTCTCAAATAAATCAAATCTTAAAAAATAAAATAGCTCCCCCTCATTCTGTTACAGCATTTGTTCTCTCTTTACTCTGCTTTACTTTTATCTTTCCTCTTAGCTCTGACACTATGTATTTGTTTGTATCTATCAACCCCACCAGAAGGTAAGTACTGTGAGGGCAAGCAACACTGCAATGATGGAATTGTCCTTCATCCATGTTGTCTAATACACAGCCACTAGCCACATGTACCTACATGAGCACTTGAAATGTGGCTAGTACAACTGAGAAACTGAATTTTAATTAACTTAAACAGCCACATTTATAGATGCTCAACAAATCCTTGACAAATGATTGCATTTGACCGTTCTTCACAAATTCTAATCCTCATGGGAAAGAGACATTAGCAATGACACACAGAAACTAAAAGCAAAATTAAAATATAAAGCTAAGGGGCGCCTGGGTGGTTCTGTTGGTTAAGCAGCTGCCTTTAGCTCATATCATGATCCTAGAGTCCTGGGATCCAGCCCCACATCGGGCTCCCTGCTCAATGGAGAGCCTGCTTCTTCCTCTCCTTCTGCCTGCCACTCTGCCTACTTGTGCTCTGTCAAATAAAATCTTTTTAAAAATAAAATAAAATATAAAGCTAAGATACAACACAATTCCTATAGCAATTATAATACTGACCCTGAGGCTATTAATACAAGACCTCAAAATCCAAAGTAAATTAAAAAGTTAATGTTAAGTCATATTTTTTTAAAAAGATTTTATTTATTTGACAGAGAGAGAGGGACTGAGAGAAGGAACTCAAGCAGGGGGAGTGGGAGAGGGAGAAGCAGGCTCCCTGCCAAGAATGGAGCCCGACATGGGGCCTGATCCCAGGACAGCGGAAGGCAGACACTTAATGACTGAGCCATCCAGACACCCCTTGTATTTCATTTTTAAAACTAAGGATATATGTAGTATATCTGAAATAAGCAACCTCAGTAAGAACGAGTACTCAACCACTGCAAATAAGATTTAATGTACTTGAGATTTCCTTTTCAAGCAAAGATCAGAGATATCAGATTTCCAAAAAGCTTTTTTTTCTTTCAAGATTTTTTTTATTTGAGAGAGAGAGAGATCACAAGTAGGCAAAGAGGCAGGCAGAGAGACAGGGGAAGAAGGTTCCCTACTGAACAGATAGCCTGATGCGGGGCTCGATCCCAGGACCCTGAGATCATGACCTGAGCTGAAGGCAGAGGCTTAACCCATTGAGCCACCCAAGCGCCCCCTAAAAAGGTTTCTTAAAATATCAGTACTTAGGTAAAAATGAAGCTTCTCAACTGTGTAGCAAATAAATACATTTAGCAAAACCTAAAAGTAGTTATCCTAAGACTGCGCCTAATATAGAAGCCAATTTATCAAGAAAAGACCTATACATTTTCTGAGAGAAGGCCTACAATCCATCTTGTGGGATACAATTTGTATTTAAGGCCAAGGAATGCCATTTCATCCCTCCTTTAGAGTTTGAGCTGTAACAGGTCACACAATGTCTTAACTACTAAGTTACAACTGAAGGTCAGTGAGAGAGAACAGTGAGAATGGTAACAAAAAATAAATGATTACATTTTAATGTCACTGTACAACTCACATACATATTTATATTTTGTCTCTAAAATAATGGATCTTACCTTATCCAGTCATTACAGTTCAACATAACCTATTTGCCAAGGTAAATTAGAGAATTCTACCAGTGTATGCTTTTAAATACTATTTCTATTTGAATTAAACTTCCTTCAGTTCATTTGAATTTTAAACAGTAGCCCAATTTAGTATTCTATGTTGCCTTCAACAGTCTATGCAAAACAGTCTTCTGAACTTGGTGTTCTGCATTAATGAACTGCTAATAAATACAATTGTATTAGAATAGCATAGAATAGTTCTAAAGGATACAACTTTAAATATCCATAAAATTAAGGCAAGGCAGTGGTTAGGTCCCTTGACAATGTTATCTGAATGATATAAAACTAGCATAATTAATGAATTTGCATTTGGTCCTACCATTCTATTTAGTTACATACACTATTACTAAAGGAATAACAATAATTACTCAGTGTCTGTTTGTCACCAAACACCAAAATGCCTGGAATCTTTCTTTCTTAGCCTTCTAAAAATAAAGGAAAAACTAGTACCTAAAATTTATTTTGACATCATTACTTTTTATCCAGGTTCAGATAAATCCATTCAAGACTACAAATAATATACTTTTCTAAAAAGCTGTATACGTTAACTACTGTCACTAGCTTATATCGCAGATTGCCATAAAAGACAGTAAGCTTTGCATTCATAAAATCATACATTCCACCCCAACCCTGATTAATTTCTTGCCAACATATGCAATAAATTATGAGACAGGCTCAAAATCATAGTCAATAAAATGTCATGCTATTTGAAAAAGCAATTCCTGTAACAACCCTACAGATGATGGGTAATGGGTTAATAGTGCTAGAGGAAGCTCTTAAAATACATACTTTAGTATGACTCCATAATGCTTTTCGAGATTATCAAGTACCACTTTTAATTTAACCTCTTCTTTTATGTGACCTATTAGCTTGAAATAAAAAGAATTAAGCAAAACCAAAAAAACTACAGTCAGTTTTGTAGATATGTAGGCAACTTCAAAGGTTCACACCTGCCTAGTCAAAAGTCCTTGCAGGAATTCTAAAAACCAGATGCTTCAAGTTTTAAAGTACTCTTCCTGAAACTGCCCTGATAGTGTGTCATCATATTAATTTAACACCAATTAATCTCAGAGCTTGTTCTTCTTTACTTGCCCCATGGACTATATAGTATATTCTGCATACTACAGCACTCTAAAAAACTGACACCATTCAATTCCCCCCCCCCCCAAAACAGTAGATAAATTTAATCACCATGAAACATGTCTTTACTATCAGCTTTTCCAATAAAAAACTGCTATAGAGGGGGGCCTGGGTGGCTCAGTGGGTTAAAGCCTCTGCCTTGGGCTCAGGTCATGATCTCAGGGTCCTGGGATTGAGCCCTACATTGGGCTCTCTGCTCAGTGGGGAGCCTGCTTCCCCCCCGCCCCCCGCCTGCCCCTCTGCCTACTTGTGATCTCTATCAAATAAATAAATAAAATCTTTAAAAAAAAAAAAACTGCTATAGACTTAGAATCTTAGGTTAATTTCACTAACACCATACCCACAACTACAGCTTACCTATATATAGTAAAGATAACTTTTACAAATGTTTTCTGATCTTACATCCCTTACCAAGAGAATACAAAAAGAGCATGAACTAATCAAGTCTGTATGTAGTTTCTTCTCTAAATCATAGTAGTTAAAAAAAACTCAGGGTTGGTTATAAGATCTTCACTGTGGTCCATTTCTGCTAAAATTGGCAACGTGGCACACTGGAAAAAAGTACTTAATAAGCAACATTTTGAATCCCATAAAAGGTCTCCAAAAAGTAGAATGTTCCTACAAAAACAATGTGCCATAAATAATGCATTCATTGTAACACAACTGTGAATTATATCTAATAAAAAAAAAAAAGAAATCAAGTTCACTAAAGTTAGGCATTTCACAGAGCACCTGGGTGGGTCATTCAGTTAAGCATCCACCCTTGACTTCAGCTCAGGTCATGAATTCAGGGTTGTTGGATTGAGCCCCACTGTTGAGTCATATTGTTAAGCCCCACATCAGGCTCCATGCTCAGCACTAAATCTGCTTGAGATTCCCTCTCTTTCTGTCCCCTGCCCTCCCACTCTAGCCCTTCCCCAACTCAGGTGCTCTCAATCAATCAATAAATCAATCTTCCAAAAAAAGGGAAAAAAGTTATGCATTTCACTTAAATTAAAAATATTTAGAGAATCTCACAAACTATTTTAACTTGCAGTTTAGGACAAAAGCAAGAAACAAGTTTATAGTTACACCATGGGAATGTTTTAGAAAATGCATAACCAGTTAGTAGTGATATACAGATTTCTAGTCTGCTCATTTATGACAAAAGACATTACTAAGAAAATAACCCATTAAATTCTCACCAATTTATGAGTTTCATCATGTTGTTTAGAGAGTTTCCACAGAAGGGAAATAATATTAAGAACTTGCTGCATAACCTGCAAAGGTTCTCGTTCTATACCATTTCCAACAGAAGCAGCTAGTTGCGGAGGCACAGCTTCAATCCAGCATTCAATTAGCAATGGAATTATTATCTCAATAAATCCTTTCAAGTTTTCAGTAGATGAGAGGCCTTCATCCACACTGCCTAGTCCTCCAACCAGATACCTAATAAGGAAGGGTAAGAATGAAAAAAAAGTTGATTAAAAAATATTATTCCTTGTTTAATTTAAATACTAAGTGTAAAGTACTAGTAAAAATGAAGTTCCCTGAATTGATAATTACATTGATCAAGACTAGTAAGAAAATAAAATTCTAGGATGACAAAGCCAAGAGAAACTATGAAGTTTTACTTCTCTTTAGGCTTTGCTAGAAATGAATAAATTAATTACTTTCAAATGACTCCTCCCATCAGTAAATAAAATCAAATCATGAGTAACTATATAAAAACTATAAAAGACAACTGCATGTCTTCCCACCATTAGTCATCAATGGTCAGCAGATAAAATTCAATATAGGAAAACTGAGTGTGGACATAACTGAAATCCTTCTTACCGTAGCCTGAACTGTGAACTGACATTTGGCTGTGAACCCCCATTTTCATAAACCTGGATGTGCTGCTGGTCGTTGGCATGTTCCTTCCAGTTGATAAAAATGGAGTTGCTAGTGGCATGGGGATTTTCTTTTTGTTCCTGAAGTCCTTCACTTTCTCTCAACCTACTGGATCCATCTGCCAAGGCCTGAAGGAATTTACTGAGTCTCACTAAGACTTTCAGCCTCCATTGCTGAGAAGTGAGTCTCCGATTAGGATTTACAGAAAGTATCCAGGACTGGGATCTGTCTCTATTTATCAGTCCTTTGGACAGCTGCTGATGAGAAATAAGTTCTACAAAATTCTTAAGCAATATACTGCTACGGCCAGTAATTAAGGCTGGGTACTGTTCCAGAAGAATGTCCAAAACTTTTAAAGAGTCCTCCTGAATTCCTTCAGTAATGTGAGTCATGGCACTAGAGAGATGGGCACTTACCAAAGGAAAAAATGGAGAAATTTGTTCAGCTCGTATTTTGGGGGCCAGGAATTGAAGAAGTTGAACTGCTGCTAATCGTACATTAGCATCTTTATCTGTAAACACAGCAGTCACTTCACTTAATATGTTTGAAAGGTGTGCATCAATTATAAATGGGTACTGAGACAAAAGGTCTTTAAGTCCAAGAAGAGCACTTTGTTTAACCCCAGCATTGTAGTGATGCATCTGTGACAGCAAATCCTAAAAATAAAAACAGAGGATTTAGGTATATATGCATATTAGAACATTTTCAAATAAACACGCTAACCAAAACTCAAAATAAACTGGCACTCCTTGGGGAAGGTGCTTCATTAAGTATTTTCTAAATGTTACTTAGCCTCTACTAAGAGAAACACTGTTTCATCTTTAAAATAGATTTAGCAGGGCGCCTGGGTGGCTCAGTGGGTTAAGACTCCGCCTTCAGCTCGGGTCATGATTTCAGAGTCCTGGGATGGAGTCCTGCATCCTGCTCCCTGCTCAGCAGGGAGCCTGCTTCCTCCTCTCTTTCTGCCTGCCTGTCTGCCTACTTGTGATCTGTCAAATAAATAAAAAATCTTTAAAAAATAAATAAAATAAAATAAAAAAATAGATTTAGCTTAGCGCACATGGGTGGCTCAGGCAGTAGTCTGCCTTTGGCTCGGGTTCTGATCTCAGGCTCCTAGGAATAGGCTCAGCAGGGAGCCTGCTTCTCTCTCTCCCTTTGCTACTCCCCCTGCTGCTTCTCCTGCTTGTTCACATAAGCACTAATAGATAAATAAAATCTTTAAAAATAAATAAATAGGGGCGCCTGGGTGGCTCAGTCGTTAAGCGTCTGCCTTCGGCCCAGGTCAGATCCCAGGGACCCGGGATCGAGCCCCGCATCGGGCTCTCTGCTCTGCGGGAAGCCTGCTTCTCCCGCTACCATTCCCTCTGCTTGTGTTCCCTCTCTCGCTGTGTTTCTCTCTGTCAAATAAATAAAATCTTTAAAAATAAATAAATAAATAAATAAATAAATAAATAAATAAATAAATAAATAAATAAAAAAAAATAGACTTAGCTTCACAAAAACATGACATAATATCCAGTTAGAATTTTCTCTTTTCGAAGCTGACCTGTATGAAGACTTAGGCATGCTATCATTTAAAGTGACAGCAATCATCATCACTATTTAAAGATCTACTATATATCAAACATATGGTAAGTGCATTTATATAATGTAACAGGCCTGTTCTGCCTAATTTAAAAGGTCTTTCAGGGTGTATATGTGTATCCTGAGTGTAACATTTGACAATTCTATTTGTGGAATAATTAATATAATTTGTGAGAAAAACAACTTCAAATACCTTTTCAATATTTAACTTTCAGAGCTTTAAAAGCAAAACTAAAAATGTGTATCCTCACAAAAACTTGCCAAATGTTCCTAACAGTATTACACATTAAGAGTCAAAAAAAATGGCAACAAACTGGGTGGGGGATGGGCTAGATGGGGGATGGGTAGGGCACTTGTGATGAGCACTGGGTGTTCTATTTAAGTGATGAATCACTGAATATTACTCCAGAAACCAATATTGCACTACATGTTAACTAAAAAAATTTAAATTAAAAAAAAAAAAAAAGCGTTAACAACCAAATGACCATCAACTAAGGTCTGATAAAAGGTGACATAACCATGCAGTGGAATACTATTCAAAAATACAAAGAATGCAGTACTGTTCTGACAGATATGCTATAACACGCATGAACCTCAAAAACATGCTAAGTAAAAGACTAGTAACAAAAGAGCAGATCACATTGTTCCATTTATATTAAGTGACCAGAATAAGCAAATCTATACAGATAGCAGGCAGATTAGTGGCTGCCTAGAGTAAGTGGAAAAGAATGGGAAGTGACTTCTAATAGGTATAGGGTTTCTTTATGGAATGATTAATATGTTCTAAAATTAGATTACGGTGATAACAGCATAACTCTGTAAACATATTAAAAACTACAAAATGGCACATTTTAAGAGGCTACGCATCGAGCCCAATGCAGGGCCTGAACTCACAACCCTGAGACCAAGACCTAGGCTGAGATGAAAAGTCAGACGCTTAACCAACTGAGCCACCCAGGCACCCCTGGAATGGTATACTATAATAATATATATATATATAATAATATATATTATATATTATTATATATATTATTTTATATATATATAATAATATATATAATGGTGAATATTATTATGCATAAGTTACATTTCAATACAGCTGTCAAAATTTTAAGCAAAGTATTGCTCAACTTTAACTTCACACATTTAAAATGAACCTGTAAGTTATGTGCTATGTATGGGTTCAAAAATGAGTAAGACAAGATCTTCATGAACTATAAAAACAGCTAGAAAACTGTCTCAAAAACCTGATACATCAAAAAGTTAAACACAAGAATTATTTCCAGATCATATATTAAATTATAAAATAGGTATACAATGAAGAAATCACTGTGGGTTTAGTTGAACAAGTCTGAGGAGTGGATCAGCTACAGTGGCAACTCAGACTTGGTTAACAAACTCCAACCATCAGCCATCCATAAACCCTCCAAATTAAAATAACTTTTCACAAAAATCAATCTAGATGACTTCAAAGAAAATGTTATTTTATCAAAACAATATTTATGATTTACCTTTATGTTAAGTTTTCTATTGTTTGTTGGAAGAGTTCCATCTTCTTTGAGTTGCTCAGGCAGATGTATAGTCTTCGTTTTAAAGTTTGTAACAGTAGCATTTTCTAACTTGGGTTTCTTTTTACCAACTTTTAGTTTTACTTTTTGAAAATCATCTTGGCGTTTTCTTTTCTTGGTCATTCTTCAGTGCTATAGTGAAAAGAATTTTAAAACAATGGATCAAAAAAGATAAATTCAAAAGAATAAAATGTTTTCCAACATTTATATTAACTCTAAAATTTATTTCAAAGATAATCAAGAATCAGGGCCAATAAGAACTATGCCAAAGGATCAAAGTATTAAATGGAAAATACCTTTACCTAAAGGTACACCTTAGTCAAGACATTGTAAAGAGGAGTCGTCAACATTAAGGCAACAATCCTGCCACAGGTTTGTCAAGGGTTTTTAGCCAAGGAACCTCTGTCAAGCAATTATGCTGAACAGAAACTTTTGGAATTAACATCCCACCCAGGGTGTGGGGGGAATGGGTGGGGCACACATTTGCTCCTGGCCCCTAAAAGTCCCTGAGGAACCTCTACTAACAAAACTAAGTTTTTAAATACAGCCTGTAAGTCAGAAGAAGTGTCATGTGAACCTAAGCTGATGTTTGAAAAAAGTTTAAGATTCAGAAATATGCAGCAAGGAGAATTAAAGAGCATTTCATGAGTAAGGAAAACAGGTACAGATCAGGAGTAGAAAATAAGCCTAGTATAGGCAAAAATGAGAGAGTAGCATTTTGAACACCAGGATAGGTTCAGATTAGATATCCAAAAGCAGGATAAAAAGCAGTATAAAAGGAAATACAGTGTAACAGAGGGGTAAGGAACAAAGACCAGCTAGGCCACTGTTGTAATAAATAACTTGGGCATAAACATGTCATCTTGCACTTCCCCCTCTATACCACATTCTTTCCCATCCAAATCTTCCCACTTACACACAAAGTCTTTGATCTGTGCCTGCCATCCATTTCCAGGGCATTTCTTAAGTCCTTTATTTCTACCCTAGACTGTTTATTAGTTTCCCCATCAGTATGCTTGCCTTGTTTGTGTCTACTCCCTAGCCCATTTGCTGGAATCATAAGAGAGATCTTCCTAAACACAGATCTGACCAAGGCTCAGGAGTTTTCAGCTGTTCCTTTACTTCCTTACAGTAAAAACTCCATAGGTTGACATATCACGTCCTTCCTAACTTCTCTACAGTTATCTTCCCACAAGCTAACGACTATCTAAAAATTAGCCTCCTATACCTGGAACCAGCTCTTCTCGAAACCTCTTCCAACATGCTGCAAAAATAATGAATTCTCCTTGCCACTGTACACCCACTGTAATAAACTACCTCTGAAATAAATAAAACTTCTGGTTTATCATAATCATCCAACACCCAGGTACTTTTTTTTTTTTTTTAAGTCACAATACTCTAAGTCAGAGTCCAAAAAATTTGAGTAAAATGAAGGTTTACATTTATTGTAAAATAAAATAGCTTGTGAAAGACCAAGCAGATCAAGTTCCAGGAATCCAGAAGCCAATCGCCTATAATATATCCAAATTCACACGATTTCAAGGTTTTAATACATTAGAACCCCTTGTGCTAAGTAGAATTTGGCTACATAGGTTAAGAGCAGATTCTAGGGGCGCCTGGGTGGCTCGGTAGTTAAGCGTCTGCCTTTGGCTCAGGTCATAATCCCAGCGTCCTGGGATCGAGCCCTGATGCTCCGCTTCAGGGCTCGGCAGGAAGCCTGCTTCTCCTGCTACCATTCCCTCTGCTTGTGTTCCCTCTCTGGCTGTGTTTCTCTGTCAAATAAAAAAAAAAAAACACAAAAACTTAAAAAAAAAAAAAAAGATTCTAGAGCCAGACTGACTCAATTCTTATAGATTGCCACTTTCTAGCTGTAGTTAAAAGCGTGCCACAGTTTTTATCCACAAAATAGGAATAATGATACTTACCTCATATAGTTATTATGAGGTAAGGTTACTGAGGAGCAAATGAGTTCCTATTTGTAAAACTGCACCTGGCACTGTCAAATATATAAATAAACACAAACATGTATATTTTCTTAAAGTCTTAGGACCAGTACATATCAAGCACAGTATTAAATGCATTATGTACATTAGCATTCAATTTTCACAAAACCATGTGAGAAAGGTGGTACTAAATCCATCTTAAAGATATGGCTCAGAAAGATTTGTCAGACCTGTATTAGGGAATTGAGGCTCTGAAAAATCAGCTTTATGTTATACAAACTGGAATTAAGGATTGCAAACCTAAATGGCAAAATGGTTTATTTTATTTATACCAATTCCAAGTTTTCATCCCACCCACACCTCTATTCTAGTTTTTAAAAAATGGGTAAGCAAAATGTAAAAATATTCACCTCTTTTAATTACAAAAAATTTTTTTTCATTTTTTTCATTTCATAAGGAAGCACACTTTGTGAGCTTTCCCTACAATTTTATTACTAGTTAGTACCCGAGATGAAAATAAATGGTACAAGACAGAAAAGTTAAATGAATTAACCCCAACTCACCAACCCTCCGTGTTATCTTTAGCCACTAACTACCTGACCTGTGGCCAACATACAGTTTGTCAAGCTTATGTCATATATCCATCACTTTATATTAGTCACACCAACTTCCCTATTAGGAAAACTAAGAGGGCTGATCGCCATTCCTTGACTTTTAAACCTGGTACTATTATTTTAGGGTACACCGAGAACATTTTTATACTAGGAACTTTTAAAGTTCTACTACCAATTTGTTATTTTCCCTTTAAAATAAAGATTTTCAGAGGCGCCTGGCCGGCTCAGTGGGTAGAGCATGCAACTCCGGACTCAGGGTCATGAATCTTAGCCCCACCTTGCGTGTGGAGAGGACTTAAAAATAAAAACTTTTAAAGTAACTAAAAATAAAAATAGACAAAATACAGATTTCCATAGCACAGCACAACAAATAGTCTGACTAAGCCACTTAAATAGTAGCCGGTATTGAACAGAAGGTACAAACTCCAGTCTCAGGGGCTGAACTTTCACATCACTGAACCTCCTAACGTGGGTGAGCCCCTGAGTTCAGGAGTTTAAAACTGAACTTCATATATTCCAATTGCAAGTCTCCTAATTGCAACACAAGAGAGATCCCAGCGTGTCAGAATTTCAACCGAAACAAATCCCAGCTAGTTTGACTGCCACCCCATTACCCTAATTTCCAACTTCTTCAAAAAAAAAAAAAATTAATAAGGCATACTGCAGTCTTCCTTTGATAATCTCGCCAATCCCTTGCTCTCACGAGTTCCTCCCAACTCTACTGAGGGGGCCAATCGGAGAAACTAGACTTCTCAGAAAGTAAATGCCCCAAAGTGGGGCGAATCAGGGAACCGCCAATGCCGCTCCGCTCCCCCCACACCTGGAAGGAGACAGGGCCGAAGAGACGCCTGCTCATCTCCACCGCCCGTCTTGGTCCCGCAGCCCCCAAGTGAAGAGCCCGTGGACATTAAGAACTATCGTTCCTTCCTTCTCCTGCTGCCGGTGGTCAGGACCACAGTAGGGGAAACAGGGCCCAAATCAAGGAACACCGGCCTAAAAGTCTCTCGGACGCAAAACCGCGCGAACCCGCCCAGTCACTTGAGGCGCTTCAAATGCCGGCGGGGGCCCCACCCCCGCATTGCCCCGCTCCGCACCCAGACCCCGCACCCAGGCCCCGCTCCACAGCAGCGCTGCGGGACGGCCCCCAGGGCGTGCAGACCGGCCACAGCCGGCCTGGCCCGCCTGGGCCGCGAACCGGGGGGCGACGGCACCGCGCGCGCCGTCCCGCGCCCTGGAAGGGCCCGGCCCGACGGGCGGCGGCCGCTCACCTGAGGGCCCGGCCGGGACCGGGGTGTGGAGGCAGAGGAAAAGAGCGTCCCAGCAGAAGCCCACGGGGCGACAGCGTGCGACACTGGCCTCAGCCTCGCTCTCCGAGCGTGTTTTCAAACCGCCTCGTCCTCACGCGGCCGTGTCTCCTTCCGCAGCCCGGAAATCAGGGCCCCTCCCCCGCTGCGCCGCGGTCACGTGACCGCGGCCCGCAGCCGCGCGCAGCCAGGGAGGCGGGAGTGGGAGAGGTAGGCCCCGCCCCCGGGAGGAGGGGACCGGCCGGAAGCCCCCTGCGCTCGGGGAAGCTGAGGGAGGAGAGCGCAGGATCCGGGGACAAAGCTTGGGTCCGGGCCGAACTTCCTGGGCGTGCGTGGTAGGAGGGGGGTGTCGGCTGCTCCAGAGCCTACCTATTTTCCCCTCCTTAGACCACAGTTCCTCAGTCCTAGAGCCACGTTCAAGGAACAGAAGTCGAACTGAATTGGGAAAGGGAAAAGTTTCGGACTACTAGAACCACAGAATTCCTGAGGACTTTAACCTGGATGGAGCAGTTAAGAATTACTTGACAGAAAGCAAAACACCTAGCAGCTAAAGCCTGAAAGTCTTAGTAGAGGATTTTCCATGATAGTTCAGTATCTCAGCACTAAGATTGCTACTGCTAAAATTAAGTGGGCCCAGGGAAGTTAAGGGAGAAACTGAATGCCTAGAAAGAGGATTAGAACGCAAAGAGAATGGTTCTTTGAAATATACCCTTACCTGAGTCTGGCAGGAGATGTGAAGGAAGGGGCCCCGGTATGGGTTTGAGACCTTGATACAAATTTGTCTCTACAGTTTATCAGATATAAAACAGTAAAGCTGACAACCATATGAGCCTCAGTTTTATGGGCATATAACCAGAGATAAAGCCGACCCAGATACCCACCTCTCTCTTCCTGGCAAGACATCCATACTACCACGATCTGCCTTGAATCCACCATAAACATACTTTTAAAAGTCATCAGCATTATATGGTATTACATGGCATTAAAAGTTACGAGACTGGATCAGAAGAGGAAAGGTTTATTGCTAGCCAGACATGCCCCCTAAACTCTAGATTCCTAGCTAACAGCTTATTCAACATTTCCTTTGGACATCTCATTTACATCTACCTCAAGGGGAACATGTCTCAAATGGAACTCCTGATTTTCCCCCCTGAAATTTATTCCTGCTACAGCTTCTTTGTCTCAAATAGGAATTTTCATCGTCCTAGTGACTCAGCCCAAAAACCCAAAGAAAGGCGTCTTTCTTCCATGTCACACATCTAACTCATCAGGAGATCCTGAGCATATCAAACATTTCTGGACTTCCACCACTTCACACCGCTTCCCTCACTATCATCATGGTCCAAGCCATCTCATGATCACAACAGAAAAACCTCTGAATAGGTTTCCTTTATCCATCATTGTACTCTACTGTCTTCTCCCTACAGACTAATAGCAGAGCAACTATGTGGTTAATTTAAAATCTAAGTCAGATCATGTCATGCTTTTGCTCAAAAGCCCTCAATAACTCCCCCACTTCATTTGGAATACAGCCAGAGTCCTTACTGTGGTCTCAAGATCTGCCAAATACTGACATTTCACTGACCCTCTGGACACTGCTTCTACCATTCTCTCCTTTTTCACTCTGCTCTAGCCACCCTTGCTTTTTGCTTGTGGCAAGGTGGCCCAGGTGGTGATATACGAGACAGAAGTGCTTGGCCTTCCCAAAGTGGGTAGCCAATTTTCAGCTAACCATTGCCATGAGGAAATGCAAATCTCATGTTCAAGAAAAATGGAAAATAAGAAATCTGATCTTTAAATATTGGTGAACGAGGGGTGCCTGGGTGGTTCAGTGGGTTAAAGCCTTGCCTTCGGCTCAGGTCATGATCTCAGGTTCCTGGGATCAAGCCCCACATCGGGCTCTCTGCTCAACAGGGAGCCTGCTTCCCCCTCTCTCTCTGCCTGCCTCTCTGCCCACTTGTGTCAAGTAAATAAATAAAATCTTTAAAAAAAAAAAAAGAAACTACAAATACATGCATACATACGTACACATACATAAATAAATATTGGTGAATAAGCACCTTTTTTCCCCCCATTTTTAAAACACTAGGGTGCCTGGCTGGTTCAGTCAGTAGAACCCGCAACTCTTGATCTCGAAGTTATGAATCTAAACCCCAAGTTGGGCATAGAGATAACTTAAAAATAAAATCCTGGGGCACCTGAGTGGCTCAGTGTGTTAAGCATTTGCCTTCAGCTCAGGTCATGATCCCAGGGTTCTGGAATCAAGCACTGAATCGGGCTCTCCATTTAGCCAGGAGTCTGTTTCTCCCTCACTCTCTTCCTCTGTGATCTCTCTCACTTTGCGCTCTCAAGTAAATAAATAAAATTTTTAAAATCCTAAAGGGGTGGCTCAGATCAACTGAGCATCCAACTCTTGACTTCAGCTCTGGTCATGATCTCAGGGTCGGGAGATCAAACTCCACATCAGGCTCCACAGTCAGTGCAGAGTCTGTTCAAGATTCTCTCTCTCTCCCTCTGCCCTTCCCCCCACTCAAGTGTGTGTACTCTCTAAATAAATATTTTTTTAAAAAAGATCTAAAAACCAAAAAACAAAACATTGTGTGGGCCAAACAAAATACTTATGAGTAGGTTGCTAGTTTACAACCTCTGGTTTAAGAAATGAAAAGTATGTACATGAAAAGGTTTTTTCCCCCAACTCTTAAGTAATGAACTCAACAGTTGCAAAAATCATCTGCTTAACTGAGCCAGATCAGACCTTTGATAAATGATCAACATGTAACTCATCAGGGTCTTTGACCCATGAGAGAAAAACATGCACAGCAAACATGCTAGAATCTGTGGCATAGAATCTGTTTCATTTTCAAAACTCAGTCCAATTGGCCACAAAAACTACAATATTAGTTTCCTGGGGCTTCTGTAACAAAGGATCACAAACTTGGTGGCTTAAATTACAGAAATTTATTAATTCTAGAGACTAGAAATCTGAGATCATGGTTTGGTAGCGTTGGTTCTTTCTGAGGGCTCTGAAGGAGATGCTGCTTCATGCCTTCTCCTAGCTTCTGGTAGCTTTAGATGTTCCTTGGGCTGTAGATGAATCCTCTGTCTCTTCACACTGTCTTTCCTCTGTGTCTGTGTCCCAAGTTCCTCTTTTTAGAAGAATACAGTCATATTAGATTAGGGCCCCCCCCCAACGACCTCATTTTTAATGCAGTTGCCTCTGTAAAGACCCTATTTCCGAATAAGATCATCTTCTGAGGTGTTAGGGGTTAGGACTTCAACATATCTTTTTGGAGGGACACAATTCAAATCCTATCAGACAACAAGATCTGTTTCCAGAAATGTCTGCATTTAATCTGAACAACCTCTCTTTGTCTATGCTCAGAAGTATCACAAAAGTCTAGATTAAGTAACTTACTCCTACACAATTTACATAACCTTTGCAGCTTCTCTGTTCCTACACCAGGAGTTCCAGTTAATATTTGCTTCTAAAATAGGGTAACGCTCCTTAAAAAAAAAAAAAAACAAAAAAAACAAAAAAAACAAAAAAAAAAACAACCTAAACTAACTCTTACCTTATGTTTCAAAGCTACTGCTAACACCAAAAGCAGAAATTCTTTGAAGAAAACTGAAAAGTATGACTTTAAATTTGGTACTACAACCAGAGAGAAAAAGTCAAGACCCATTGTCTAGGAATTGATAGGATATTTGCAGGTTAGGTACCTAACTGCCTGGTACACTTTAAACCCTGTTAATAAATGGGAACAAATGTTACTATTAATGATGTATCATTGCAAAGTCCCAGATGCAGAGACCCAGAGCTGAATATAGAAGGGGTGAGTTTGAAGCGAGAGAGGACTGCTTAGTAATCAGAACTAAAACTTTATAAAAATTTTAAACAACTAAATGAAATAATAGAAGCATCAGAAAAAAATTAGTACAATACATATGTAATTTAGGGGTTAAGAAGACTTTCTTTGAAAAGATAGGAAACCTAGGGGTGCCTGGGTGGCTCAGTGGATTAAAGCCTCTGCCTTCGGCTCAGGTTATGATCTCAGGGTCCTGGGATCCAGCCCCACACCTGCTTCCCCTTCTCTCTCTGCCTGCCTTTCTGCCTACTTGTGATCTCTCTCTGTATGTCAAATAAATAAATAAAATCTTTAAAAAAAAAAAAGGAGAAGAAGAAAAGATAGGAAACCTAGAAGTCATTGAAAAAATATATAAACAGAGTTCCCAACATTAATAAAAATTTACTGTAATATGGCAAATGATACCATAAACAAAGGGCAAAAAAAAAAATCTTAGGGGAAAGATTTGCAACACATATGAAAGATAAGTGATTAATATCTGCGATATACAAGGAACTTTTACAAATTATTGAGAAAATGACAAAAATAATCCAATGGGAAAAAAAGGCCTAAAGCTATGAATAGCTATTCACACACAAAAAATCCAAATGATCAATAAACTTGGCAAGCCAGCTCAACCTCACAATTGTCGGGGAAATGTAAATTAATATAACATCGGGATATAACTTCTCACCAAATTCACAACAACTATAAACCAACATAACACCTACTGCTGGTAGGGATGCAAGGAAAAGTGTGTTCTCATCCTTTGCTACTGGAAATGTAAAATAATGTCACCATTTTGGAAAGAAGTCTGAAAATATCTAAACAAAGTTTTCTTTAAATTTATATTCTTTCAGGGGCGCCTGGCTGGCTCGGTCGTTAAGCCTCTGCCTTCAGCTCAGGTCATGATCCCAGGTTCCTGGGATCGAGCCCTGCATCGGGCTTCCTGCTCAGCAGGAAGCCTGCTTCTCCTGCTACCATTCCCTCTGCTTGTGTTCCCTCTCTTGCTGTGTTTCTCTCTGTCAAATAAATAAAATCTTTAAAAAAAAAAAAATTTATATTATTTCAATCTAGTAATCCCACCCCCTGAGAATTTTTCCCATAGATATAAAAGCATCAGTCCAAAGTATATATAAGATATTTATTTCAGGGGCGCCTGGGTGGCTCAGTGGGTTAAAGCCTCTGCCTTGGGCTCAGGTCCTGGGATCAAGCCCAATGTTGGGTTGGGCTCTCTGCTCATCGGGGAGCCTGCTTCCCCCTCTCTCTCTGCCTGCCTCTCTGCCTACTTGTGATCTCCCTGCCAAATAAATAAATAAAATCTTTAAAAAAAAAAAAAAAAGATATTTATTTGAGTAACAAAACATTTGGAAAAAAATGGATATATGGAGCACCAGCCTGGTCCAGTCAGTGGAGCATGAGTCTCTTGCTCTTGGGGTTGTGAGTTCAAGCCCCACACCATATTACTAACTATACACACTCTGTCCTACAGGAGATGTCTAGAACTCACAGATCTTGCATAACTGTAAATGTAAATCCATCGAACATCAACTTCCATCTCCCTGTCCCCTAGCAATCAACATTCTATTTTCTGCTTCTCTAGGTTTGACTATTCCAGATACCTCATCTAAGTAAAATCATACGTTATTTGTCCAAGCATTGATTTTTAAATGCATGTTGACCATTTCCCAAAACTTGAGACATTAATAAACCCTAATGACATAAACATAAGTCTCATTACAAATTTCTGAAGAAGACTAATCTGAAGCAGTAAACTTCACAATTTTGTTTCCTAAAAGGCTGAAAAAATAGACCACATAAGAAAGTACATCCTTTAAGAAATTGTTTTATAAACATCACATGAAAAAAAAACAAAACATCACATGACCATTGCAGAGGTTAATGCCACCTTGCATATCCTACAAATATCGTCACTGAAAATAATTTTCCCACACCAGGGCAAAGTGTTGCCCCTCACAGCAATTCTGCTAAGCAGAAAAAGTTTGACAATTTCCACAGCCAGAGAGTGAAGAAAGAGTTCTGTAGGGATTCAGATGAGCATCCTTGAACTCACAATGAAAGTCAGAAGGTTGATAGTCACATCTCCAAGGATGATGCCCTGAGGTTTAACAATGGATACAGCTTTAATCTACTGAAAGCCATCCCAGTGTCCCTCAGTTGAACATTAGCCCTGAAGAAACTAAGGTACAAGGACATACATCTCTAAGTCAACCATGAAGTTAAGCTCTGAATCCACATTGCAAAACCCCTATGTTTACAGGGATAGAAATCCAATAGCTTTCCTTATAATAATGGCCAGTTAAAGGAAATTTTAAAATTACGTAATGGTAATCACAGAGCCTAGGGCATTATTTCTAAGATACTCTTCCTTAGAGCAACATTTTGCAAGTAGCATATTATATTTATAGTTAGAAATTTACTTTTAAAAAAAATCACTTCAAAATTTTTAGAACATTAAATACCACACACAAAGTTACTCTGTAGTTGCCACTAATTCCTGAAAAAATAGTGAATAAACATGAGGCCCACAAAGTAGTTCAATAATTTTCCACCATTTTTAAATTTCAACGGATTACTTTTTAAATTCTCATATGTAAGCAATTGCTTTTTCTTCTATGCAAATCTGGAATGTTCTTACTGTATTTATAGTAGATACATTCCTAATTCATATTATAATTTGCATTTAATATAAAACATGGAATACAAACACATTAAATATGTAAGAATGGTAAAGATAGATAGGAAACAGGCATTCTCATCAGTGGAAGGAATGAAATGTTGCTTTTGAGGAAGACATTTAAGTATGTAGGAAGAAACTATAAAGCTGTTTATGCCTTAGACTTCCACTACAACTCTACTCTGAAGAAATAACCAGATACAAAAAGATTTATGTATAAGAAATTTACAAAGATGTTGATCCCATCAACGTTTGGAGTGAAATATCAGAAAATCTAAATCTCTAGCAGTCAGTGAATATGTATATAAAGTATGGCAAATCTTTAAAAAAAAAAAAATACACTATGGGGCGCCTGGGTGGCTCAGTCATTAAGCTGCTGCCTTTGTCTCAGGTCTTGATCCCAGGGTCCTAGGATCCAGTCCTGCATCCGGTTCCCTGCTCAGCGGGAAGCCTGCTTCTCCCTCTCCCACTCCCCCTGGTTGTGTTCCCTCTCTCACTCTCTCTCTCTCTCTTTCTCTCTCTCTCTCTCTCTGTCAATTAAATAAATAAAATCTTTAAAAAAAAAAAAATACTGGATGCCTGGGTGGCTCAGTTGGTTAAGCAACTGCCTTCGGCTCAGGTCATGAACCTGGAGTCCCAGGATTGAGTCCCACATCTGGCTCCCTGCTCCGCGGGGGGTCTGCTTCTCCCTCTGACCTCTCCCCTCTCATTCTCTCTCTGTCTCAAAATAAAAATAAATCTTTAAAAAAAAAAAAAATACACTATCCACAGTTTGGTGATCATGGCCATTGCTGCTATG
>CM053615.1:51445728-51462930 GCA_028646535.1 Procyon lotor
AAAACTAGTACTGGGGTGCTTGGGTGGTATAGTCGGTTAAGTGTCTAGCTCTTGATTTCAGCTCAGGTCATGATGTCAAGGCTTTGAGTCAAAAAAAAAAAAAAAAAGGGCAAGTAGACTCGCAAGGGAGTAATGAGATTTCCTAGACAATATTTTTTATTATACCTTGTAATAAATAACCTATGGATAGCTTATATAACTCTTATGCTACTGTAAATTTTGATATAAATGAATTCACAGGTTGGGGTAAATTTCTTTTTCAGGTTATACATCATGAATTTGGATTTGGAAAATATAGCACTCATGCCCATGATCAAATGCAAAGACTAATCTGGGCCTACACTACCATTGGCTGTGAAACTTTGCCACGCTCAGGATATAAGGCAAATCTTTCCCAAATCACTGGCTCTAAACCCAAAGGCTCCTAGTCCAGAGCCTTACACAAGGTCTTCCTCTAGAAATTAAGTATGATCCTCACTTAGTTCACTGCTCTAGAGTCTTTTTCCCAAGTAACTCAAGTTCAAGAGGAGAAATGCAGGTTTTCTGTGGATTTGGGTAGATAAAGTTGTTTATTCTTTCATTCAATGCACACTTACAAAGCCCTAAAGTGTGGCAGGCTTCTATGATAGGTCTTGGGGACACAGTCCTTGTCCATTAATTATCTACTAGAGAAGACAGGAAAGTAGTAAATAATTTAATCAAGAGAAGATCAGTTTAACTTGAAAGAAGAAACTGGTTTACAATAATCCTATTCTAGTCCTTGCCAGATTATCTAACTGCTTTGAAACACAACTACTTCCCACTCCTTAAATGTCGGGCAAACAATAGCAAGCAGATTGTGGGGGGAAAAAAAGGTATACATAGCCAATTAGGGAAATGGTTATAAATTCCTACTTTGGGAGTCACTACATTTTTATTTTCTTTTCAGTAGAAAAATCCATAGAGTAAACAGAATGGGAGCTGGCAGTGAGAAGTAGTTAGCCTAAAAATAGTCATCAATTCTGAAATCAATAGGGTTGGAAGGAAGACTTTAAGGCATAGAATCAACTCAAATAGTGGAGATTAGATTTTTACTTTACTTTAACTAATGGCACAGGTGTCAATAGATTCAGGAACAGCCCAAATGTCTATCAACATATGAGTGGATAAAATGTGGCATATAAATACAATGAAATATTATTTGGCCTAAAAAAGGAATGAAATTCTGGGGCGCCTGGGTGGCTCAATTGGTTAAGCCTCTGCTTTCAGCTCATGTCATGAACCCAGATTCTTGGGATTGAGTCCTGCATCAGGCTCCCTGATCATCAGGGAGGCTGCTTTTCCCTGTGCCTACCACTCCTCCTGCTTGTATGCTCTCTGACAAATAAATAAAAATCTTAAAAAAAAAAAAAAAATAGTGCCTGGGTGGCTGTCAGTTAAGCATCTGCTTTTGGCTCAGTACTTATTGTATGAACTTATTTCTAAAAATACTTAAATATTCCATATAAAGAATTGAATTGAACTGATTTACCAGCAGTCATTAAGGATTATCAGAGTCTTCATGTTCCGACCTGAAATTTTAGCGGTACTTAACATCTCAGTCGACAATTCTTTACCTAGAATTCTCTTACGCAACACGAATGAAACATAGGTTCAAAGGACTCCATTTTTCATAAGTCTCAGTTGTTCTGGAACATACTATAGTGATGGAGAGAATGAGCTCTGGAGTTAAGCTGTCTCGGTAGGAATCTATGCTCCACCACTATTGCATACTGGGACTCCGGACCTCACATAACCTCTCCAGGACCTAGGTGTTTCATTTGTAAATAAGGACTATTGGAAAGATCAAATTTCTGAGACACAAAGAAAGCATTACTCTTCAATGTCGGTTAGCTTTATCATTAATTATCTCTTTCATTTTTCCTGAAATCAGAACTGCACTTCCAAGTAACTGCTGACAAATTTACTTTTTCTCCAAAGAACAAATCTGTTGTAGGTTCTCATCAGAATTTATTATAGAAGACTCGGTTTTTCATATTAACCTTAGGGATATTTATTATGCTTTTTAAAAAAACTTCTATATAGCAATTACAAAAATAGTTTGATTTTGGTATTTCTCATCTCTTCCCTTCAAAATACTTAAATGGCTTTCAGGGTCACTTGTGTGGCTCAGTCAACAAATGGATTAAGGGTCTGCTTTAGCTCAGGTCATGATCCCAGGGGCCTAGGATCAAGACCCACATGCAGATCCTTGCTCAGCAGGAAGCCTGCTTCTCCCTCTCCCTCTGTCACTGCCTCTTGCTCCTCAGCCCCAGCCCTCCACTGCTTGAGCTCCCTCATTCTCTGTAAAAGAAATGAACTGTAAAAAAAAAAAAAAGTTTTTCAAAAACTTACCTCCCAAATAACTGATAGCTGTTTTTTTTAATAACCCACAAAGAAACCAATTTAAATAGTTTAAGAGTTTGAATATTTCATCAGTTTTGTTTCAACTAATTTTTAAAACTATTTTAGAGATAAGTCTTTCCTTTTCATCAGGAGAGTTCATTCCATCTGCAAAATGGAGAGGTACTCTGTAACAGAAGAAAAACTATTTGTGTCCTGGTTAATTTGATTCTGTAAATTAACAAATGTCAATCTTTTCTTTTTTCTAGGAGAGAAAAGCCCTCAATAATTACTTCACAATACTTCAGTGGATTCTTGAGATGAGCAGCAACGGTTGATATTTCTAAAAGAAAACCATGCTCGATGACAGAGGTCTTTGGGGGAAAAATGCTGGTGACTTGTACCATTACCTCGATAACTTCACAGTTACATCCTAGAACTGGAATATTTCAAATTAATGTTTTTTCTTTTCTGTACCACTTGATTGTTCTTGCATGAAATGTGATTACAGGGACTCTTACAAAATAAGAAAGCTAACTTGTTTAGCAAATGATTCACAGATGTTTCCTATTTATACAGCAACTACTTTCTCTGTAAAGCAGTAATCCGATATTTAATATTGAGAGAAGACTTGAGTATTGTCACCTAACCATATTGCCACCTACAACAGCTGTTCTTCAGTCCTGATCTCCTCCTTTGGAGTCATTTTCATGACCCAGGATGAAAAAATACACCTTAGCATCTAAAGCTTTGAAAAATCACCAGGAAATTTAGGAGGAGCGGGGGGCACAAGTGACAAATTCATAAGATCATCTATTTAGGCCAACTCTTTTCATTTGCACATAAAGAATGAAATATAGGGGCTCCTGGGTGGCTCAGTGGGTTAAAACCTCTGCCTTCTGCTCAGGTCATGATCTCAGGGTCCTGGGACGGAGCCTCGCATCCGGCTGTCTGCTCAGCAGGGAGCCTGCTTCCCCCTCTCTCTCTGCTGCCTCTCTGCCTACTTGTGATCTCTGTCAAATAAATAAAATCTTAAAAAAAAAAAAAAGAATGAAATATATACTATTATCATATTTATAATTTGAGAACAATATATACTATAGCTCTAAGCTGTATTTGGAGAGGCACTATCTGAGTGGCAACAGTACCAGAGGCAAGCTACCACGTAAAATTTCCCGCACCACAATTTGAAAGTTGTGTGATTTGGGGCAAATTCTTATTTTTATACTTTAATTTCCTCATCTTATATAATTTGGATGACATTACGCCTCTTTTATTGGGTCATGAAGTACAGAAAGAAAGAAATGGGCAGAGTCCTGTTGTAAAGGAGGAAAAACTTTACCTCTACCCGTCTTAGGTTTTTAGCTGGGACTCTAATAAAAAGGCAGATTAACTAGACAACAGTGGCTTACTAACGAGCATGGTGCCTACCACACAGGAGAAACCTCAGTGAAAAGTAACTAAAAATGGCAGGTTAGAATTCCAGTTTAGGGAGCATTTTCAACAAAGAGCAATAAATTTGGAGACAACTGAAAGGCAAAGGAAATCAGTTTTAGGTTTCCAGGGCCAGCAAAGGTGTGGGAAGACAAACATATGGGAGAAAAACAAGGGAGTAGGATTCATTCAGATTCTTCCAGTCTCTAGTCTGACAAGAAAGTCTGTGGCCTGGGTGGCTCAGTTGGTTAAGCAACAGCTCTCAGGATCAAGTCCCACATGGGGCTCCCAGCTCCAAGGGGAGTCTGCTTCTCCCTCTGACCTTCTCCCCTCTCATACTCTCCCCCCCAAATAAATAAATCTTTAAAAAACCCCAAAAAGTCTTATATTCCCCTCAGTATGGAGAAGTTACCTTTCACATGGGAGTTTTATCTCCTGCTTTTAGTGAAAAAAGAAGAGTCAGACTGTCCTTGCGCCTGCTGTTTTATAAGTGCCTTTAATTCAAAATAACCAACATGCCAAAGTGGCATATTTTGGGTAACATATTCTGGTTTCCTTCACTGTCATATAATAAAGCATTAAGTGCTGGCAAGGAAGTACAGAAACAAGATTATCTTTTGCTAGTAGGACCATAAACTGGTATGCCCACTTTTGAAAGCGGTCCTTTAGTTTAAGTTTAACATATACTTACCATATGACCCAGAAATTCCACTCCCAGGTATTTACACAAGAGAAATTAAAACTTATGTTCACCAGAAAAATGTGCGCACTAATGTTTAGGGCAGCTTTATTCAAAACTGGAAACAACCCAATTGCCCATCACCAGGGGAATAAATAAATTGTCCTATGTTCATACTACTCAGCAAGATGGAGGAATGGACATCTGGAGCACACGTAGCATAGATAAATCCCACAGACATTATTCTGATTTTTTTGTTTTTTAAAGGCACCATATACAAAAAGAGTATATACTGTATGGTTCCATTTATATAAGTTTCAAGAATAGGCAAAACTACTTTTTAGAGACTGAACGGTGCTTACTTCTCAGGGTAAGAGAAAGGGGCACAGGGAAGCTTCAGGAATGACAGAAAAAGTCTATACCTTGACTGGAATGTGGGTTACACAAGGGCACATATTTATCAAAGCCCATCAAACCATATTCTTTTTTTTTTTTTTAGATTTTATTTATTTATTTTATTTGATAGAGAGAAAGAGATCATAAGTAGGCAGAGAGGCAGGCAGAGAGGGAGTGGGGGGAAAGCAGGCTCCCCGCTGAGCAGAGAGCCCAATGCGGGGCTTGATCCCAGGACCCTGAGATCATGACCGAGCTGAAGGCAGAGGCTTTAACCCACTGAGCCACCCAGGCGCCCCCAAACCATATTCTTAAGACCTATGCATTTCACGGTTTTAAACACTAAAAAGAGCTATATATTTACTTCATCTCCTTTATACAAGAAAATTGATTCATTTGATATTTAGTGATCATTTACTTTATGCCAGTTTTACATATGCTCTGTTACGAGTACTTTTATATAACTTCTAATGTAACTATGTTTAAGTGTTATATAGCAACCTATTACCTACTGCTGGGAGAGCTTAAATAACTTGAGTTAGCTCATGTAGCTAGTAAGAGATAATGCTAGAAGTAGAAGTCTTATCACTTACAATGCCATTCTCTCTTCCTTCAAAATGAGCTTATGATTCTATCCCGTAACTAAAACAAATCATATTAATTGTAGTTCACTGTTACGTGTAGTTTTAAGAGGTTGTTTTTTTCATTTGTCCTAATTTCAGACTTCTGACCTAAACAACTGTGAGCTAATAAATGGGCATCGCATTAAACCACTCCCTCTGTTACAGCAGCTACTATTAATAGAGAAATAATACAGATGTCTGGCTCTTCTTCAGACTGGACACCAGCCACCAGCCACTGCCAAAGCCGTTTCCATGCAGGAGGATAGGATAACCCTCAAACATCTAGCACCATGCAATATCCACATTAAACGTTAAAGATACTTTTTGAAAAATAAAAAATGTTTTACTGAAGGATCTTTTGGTGACTACAGGCACAAAGCCGTTCCAACAATTCAATTAAAGGGAGTTTGTTGTAAGGATGTCAGAGGAAATCCCATGGACCAGCACCAGCTCAGATAATGAACTAGACACTCCACAGAGGAAAAGGGATCCAATAGCTTATCTGGAAAAGGTTTCTCTCCTACCTTCAACCAAGAGCAGAGGGAGAGTAAACCTAAAATAATGACAACAGATTAGTTAAAATGCTACCATTCCCTCTACATTCTGCACATTCATTGCTCATTTGATATAAAGTCCTGTATAAATTTGGTTATGTAGGAACTATGGAATTTAGGATTTAAAAAAATACCTAGTGACTCTGGTGGGAACCAGAGGAGGAGTGTAGAGTAGTACTTTGGATGGAAGTAGAATTCACAGGTCTTCATGATGTACTGGGTATAGGAATGAGAGAGAAGGAAAAACTATGATTCGCAGGATTTTAGCTCCTCTAGGAGTTCCAAGAAAATAAATACCAAATCTTTACTTTCTTTATCCTTGTAGCTACAATATTCAGCACATTTAAGTGTGCAATAAAGGGGTGTCTCAGTGGGTTAAAGCCTCTGCCTTCAGCTCAGGTCATGATCTCAGGGTCCTGGGATCAAGCCCCACATCGGGCTCTCTGCTTAACAGGGAGCCTGCTTCCCCCTCTTTCTCTGCCTGCCTCTCTGACTACTTGTGATCTCTCTCTGTCAAATAAATAAAATCTTAAAAAAAAAAAACCTGCGCAATACAAATATTTGTTGTTCACTGACAAAACCATTGCATGCAATGCAATGCATGCAATACATGCAATATATATATGTGTGTATATACATAGGCATTGTATATAGGCATTTATATATATATTTATATTTATATTTATATTTTTTTAACTGAGAGAATGACATGATCATATTTGGGATTTAAATAGCAAGCATTGATAGGGTAGAGGAAAAACAAACCTGAGAGTGTTGGCAGAGACCAAGAGCTGTCTATCAAAACCCAGTCTCCTATATCTTCCTGAGCATAAAGCTAGACTACAGTTCCTGGGGGAGACGGGGAATAGGGGGAAGTGGGGGAGGAGGGGGGCAGCAGCAGGCAGAGGGAGAAGCAGGCTCCCCATCAATCAAGGAGTCCAATTTGGGACTCGATCCCAGGACTCCAGGATCATGACCTGAGCCAAAAGAAGATGTCTAACCGACTGAGCCACCCAGGCATCCCTAAGCATCGGACTCTTGATCTCAGCTCAGGTTTTGATCTCAGGATCATGAGTTCAGGCCCCATGTTGTGCTCCATGCTGGACACAGAGGCTACTTAAAAAAAAAAAAAAAAGGATGTTCAATATCAATCATTAGAGAAATGCAAATCAAAACCACAATAAAATACCACCTCATACCCTTTAGGATGGCTACTATCAAAAAAACAGAAAATAAGTGGCTCCATTGAGCAGGGCTCAATTTTGGGACTCTTGGATCATGACCTGAGCCAAAGGGAGATGCTTAACTGGCTGAGCCACCCAGCTGACCCTAGAGTTTTCTATCCTACGGAGGTGAAGGTGACATTAGGGCTTCAGGAAATTGAGTGTGGAGGTCTATTATTAAGATGGTGTTTTTCGGGGCACCTGGGTGGCTCAGTGGGTTAAAGCCTCTGCCTTTGGCTCAGGTCATGATCTCAGGGTCTTGGGATGGAGCCCCGCATCAGGTTCTCTGCTCAGCAGGGAGCCTGCTTCCCCCCCTCTCTCTCTGCCTGCCTTCTGCCTACTTGTGATCTCTCTCTCTCCCCATCAAATAAATAAATATCTTTAAAAAGAAAAAAAAGTTCTAAAAAAAAAAAAAAAAAAGATGGTGTTTTTCTTGTAAATCATTAAGACACTTGCAAACTATAATGGAGTTTCATGTCTTACATGACTGCGATCTTTATCAGTTGACTGTTTTTCCCCTGCCTTTCTTCTTAGGCGGTCACTAGTATCTGAGAAAGGTTATACGAGCCCCACCTTAAGTGGGAGGGAGGGTTATGGGGTGTCCCCTCACATTAGTCCTCAGCTTGCCTTTTGCTCTCTCATGGGTCTGTACTTTCTGATTAAGTTCTTTTCAGCTTCTCTCTTAACTCAGGCAAAAGACCTTCAGGCAAAGGATCCAGAGATAGGAACCAAAACTAGTTCTCAAGCAATAGGGACTGCACTCTAAGGCCTTCTGTGACTGACCCCTGACAATGACCGACCTGACCTTTAGTGCCCACCTGCGTGTACCCACTGACCCTGGTCCCACATTCTCCTTACACAAACTGAGAAGCATTTTCAGCACTTGAGAGACCGTCTTTGAGACAGTCTGCTGCTTTCCTGGTATTGGCCTTATGGAAATAAATACCATTTTTATTTTACCACCGGTCATCTCTCTGCCTTTTGGATTTTGTTAGTGGCAAGCCTGGTCTGTTTGGGACCCCTGGAGCCAGGTGTAAAAGCACCCTGAGTCCCAGTTACATAGCTTTGACCAAGTTACTTTACCTCAGTTTAAATCTGTGAAACTACAATAATAGCTTCCTCATATAATTTTTAAGAGAATTAAGCTGATGCATGTAAAGTTCTTAAAGCAGTGCCTGGTACATATTAATCAGTAACTGTAAGGTATTATTTTTTTAAGCAATTTCTACACCCAACGTGGGGCTTAAACTCATGACCCTGAGATCAAGTGTCCGATGTTCTACTGATTGGGCCAGCCAGGTGGCCCCCAGCTTTTATTTTCATTTAATGATTTCAGAGTACTACAGGCTTCATCAGTGAGCAATTCTTTTTTTTTTTAATATTTTATTTATTTGACAGAGAGAGAGAGATCACAAGCAGGCAGAGAGGCAGGCAGAGAGAGAGGAGGAAGCAGGCTCCCCGCTGAGCAGAGAGCCCAATGTGGGCCTCCATCCCAGGACCCTGAGATCGTGACCTGAGCTGAAGGCAGAGGCTTTAACCCACTGAGCCACCCAGGCACCCAGTGAGCGATTATTCTTAAAGTGCATACGTGCCTGCGTGTGTGTGTGTGTGTGTGTGTGTGTGTGTGTGTGTGTGTGTGAGAAACCACATAGCCGTTTATTCATGATAATTTAAAAAATACTTTATGGAGGCACCAGGGTGGCACAGTCGGTTCAGGGTCTGACCCTTGGTTTTGGCTTGGGTCCTGCTCTTGGGGCTGTGAGATTGAGCCCTATGTAAAGCTCCGTGCAGAGTTGGCTTGGGATGGTCTCTCCCTCTCCTTCTCCCTGGGCCCCTCCTCCCCTCGCCCCTACCTTTTTCTCTCAAATAAATCTTAAAAAAATATATATGTGTAGGGTTGCCTGAGTGGCTCAGTGGGTCAAGTGTCCGACTCCTGATTTTGGTTCAGGTCATGACCTCCGAGGTCCTGGGATCCAGCTCCTCATTGGGATCGCTCCTCACTGTGGAGTCTGCTTAAGGATTTTCTCTCTCCCTCTCTCAAAATAAATCTTAAGTGTATTTTATATGCTAGAATTATATTTTTTAATTTTTTTTAAAAGGCTTTATTTGACAGAGAGAAAGAGAGAGATCCCAAGTAGGCAGAGAGACAGGCAGAGAGAGGGGGGAAAGCAGGCTCCCCACTGAGCAGAGAGCCTGACACAGGGCTCAATCTCAGGACCCTGGGATCACTACCTAAGCTGAAGGCAAGAGGCTTAAACCCACTGAACCATTCAGATGCCCCTAGAATTATAATTTCTAAGCAATGGAATACAACTACATAAGCTTTGAAAAGAATAAATTGTTTAAGAAGGCCAGTGATGGACCTTACTATCTATGATTGGTCAGGTTAAGGTTGGGGAACTTGATTACTTCTGCCAGTTACAGCTGCTAATCCCCTTAAGGGAAGGCAGCAAGAGCAGGTCAAAGTGAAAGATCTAGAATTAAAGATGGAAGGTGCACCTAGGTGGCTCAGTTGGTTAAGCCTCCGCCGTAGGCTCAGGTCATGAACTTGGGGTCCTGTGGCTGGCTCCCTTGTCAGCAGGGAGTCTGCTTCTCCCTCTCCTTCTGCTCCTGCCTCAGCTCATTATCTCTCTATGTCTCTCTCAAATAAGTAATTTTTTTTTTTTTTTAAGATTTTATCTGACAGAGAGATCACAAGCAAGCAGAGAGGCAGAAAGAAGGGGAAGCAGGCTCCCCGCTGAGCAGGAAGCCTGCTGCGGGGCTCGATCCCAGGACCCTAGATCATGACCTGAACAGAAGGCAGAGGTTTAACCCACTGAGCCAACCGGGCACCCCTCAAATAAATAATAAATTAAAAAAAAAAAAAAGGAAGCTCTAGAGATCTTGATTAGAAGAAAGAACTTTTTAACAAGTTCTTTTTCACCTTTGGAAGTTACTTCAAATGTTGACTTATGTAATTCACTATTTTTGGCTGCCATTTAAACAATATGTATTCATCAGAAAAGATTTCCTAAATGCCTTGAGAGCAGGTATTGGTAAATATACCACATATGAATGTTTTGTGAAGATCAAAAACATGATTTAAGGTAGATATACTCTGTTCATTTCATGAACATATTTGTACAACGTGCAAGAAACTGGAAATAAGGGTGACAATGAAAAAATAATGTAGTGGGGTTAATGGATTCCTAAATGAAAAATGAAATTGTAATTCAAGAGAAAAAACCAGAAAGAACTCAGATGCTTCTGTCTCAGGCATGTGCTAATGTGGCTATTAGTCAGAGGAGGGAGGTACTGGAAAATCATTGCAGGAATAGTTTACATTTAGCAGTAGTTGTTTCTCAAGCTACATATTAAATTCCATTATGATGAATATTTTAATTGTACCTCCACCCTTGCAAAGAAAGGGCTACATTTGCATTAGCACAGCACAGATAACACTTAATTGGCACAGAAATTTCTTTGGAAGGCAACATTCTTAATTAACATACTTGCTACAGGGATTATGCAATGAATTTTTTTTTTTTTTTTAAGATTTTATTTGACAGAGAGAGAGAGATAGAGAGGGAATACAAGCAGGGGGAGTGGGAGAGGGAGAAGCAGGCTTCCCACTGAGCAGAGAGCCCAATGCGGGGCTCGATCCCAGGACCCTGGGATCATGACCTGAGCCAAAGGCTTAATGCTTAATGACTGAGCCACCCAGGTGCCCCTGAAATAATTAAATTTCAAGTAAGTTAATAGATAAGTCTATTGTGCTGGGAGGGTTATGGGTTCAGGAAACAGTCAACAAAAAGTCTAGTTCTATAACGTGACATTTTTATGTACCATAATTTATTTAAAAAGGAACATAAATGCCTTTTTCCTTAACTGAAGACCATCTAGTCTTTTATTTTGATTGAGTTAATTATAATAAGACCTGTAAATTCATAGTAGCTAGTTAACCATTACAGATTAATGAGTAAATTTAATTTCCCTTAATACACATGCAGGGAACAGATGAAATTCCTACACTAAACGAGGAAATACGCATTATGATCTTAAGGTTAAGAGTTACTTAACAAATAACTCCCGATGTTAAAATAGACTCTTACATGGGGTTTGGCACATCATCACTCTTGGCAAATGTCATTTCCTATTATACTGAATTTTGAATTCAATATAATTGAATTAATTTTTGAATTCAATATAATTGAATTGAATTTCTCCTATTATATTGAATTTTCCTTATTAAGTACCCTACACTTTTGGCTTATCTTTAGATGTAAAATTTCAGCAAGCATTGAGTACACCTATGATTATCGGCCAGTCTTCCAACCTTCCTGGATGACCCAGGCTGAAGGGAACACAAGATAATGTCTGGGAAAAGAGGGGAGTAAACTATATAAGAGTAATAGGTATAAGCAATTGTCTTGGGCAAACTGCAGGCAAAAATCAAGAGATCTACACCTTTCCTCCTGCTCCAGTTTAATGTAATTTTATCATTCACAGTAGTTGATTGTGTAAGGAAGGAAGAGAAAACCTAACAAAGTTTTATGTTGGAATTACATCTTTTGTGTTTACTGTGATCTTGAATAACTGAGCAGAACTTAGAATGTCTTAGACTAGAAAACATGAGAATCCAGAACTTGCAGTTGGTACTTTCATTAGTTTTTCTTTTTAATTATTTTTACTAGTAGTTCACAATGAAACCTATGAGTTTCCAAAATTTACTTAGTTCTAAAATATAATTAAACATTTACTACTTACAGAAAAGTAGAAGAGAGTCTATTCAGAAGGGGCTTGTAATCCAAATTCATGCAAAAACATGAAAAAAATCATTTATCTAAAAGATCAAAATGATTAAATACAAAATAAATAGATAGTGCACATAAAAGAGTGGTCAGTTGAGCTGTCTTGGTCAGGGTAGGTTTTCTGAAATGGTAGTTGTGAGCCATTTCCTCTGATACTCTTTAAAAGAACTTAATATGTATTCATTTTCAATGAAAATTTTTCTATAATTTAGTAAGATATACAAAACATAATTTACTATCTTAACCATTTTTTAAAAAATTTATTTGGGAGAGAGAGCACAATCGAGGTAGAGGGGCAGGAGCAGAGAAAAGCAGACTCTGAGTTGAGTAGGAAGCCCAGCACCGGGCTGGATCCCAGGACCCTGGGATCATGACCTGAGCTGAGGTAGACACTTAACTGATCCACCCAGGTGCCCCTTAATTTTTTTTTTTTTTTGGCCCCTTAACCATTTTTAAGTGTACAGTTCAGTAGTGTTAAGTGCATTCACATTGCTGTGCAACCAATCTCCAGAACAGTTTTCATCTTACAAAATTCAAACTCTACCCATTAAACAACTCCTCATTCCCCATCCCCTGTTCCCTGGCAACCATCATTGACTATGAATGGGATTACTCTAGGTAACCCATATAAGTGGAATCCTACATTATTGGTCTTTTTGTGACTTTCTTAATTCTATTAACATGTGTTCAGGGTTCATCCATGTTGTACCATGTGTCAGAAATTCCTTCCTTTTGGGGCGCCTGGGTAGCTCAGTGGGTTAAGCCTCTGCCTTCGGCTCAGGTCATGATCTCAGGGTCCTGGGATCTAGCCCCACATGGGGCTCTCTGCTCAGCAGGGAGCCTGCTTCCCCCTCTCTCTCTGCCTGCCTCTCTGCTTACTTGTGATCTCTGTCAAATAAATAAATAAAATCTTTAAAAAAAAAAAAAAGAAAAAAAAAGGAAATTTCTTCCTTTTGAGGCTGAATATTCCTTTTTTTTTTTTTTTTAAAGTAGGCTCCATGTGGGCCTTGAACTTAAGACCTGAGATCAAGATCTGAGCTGAGATCAAGAGTCTGACCCTTAATGGACTGAGCCACCCAGGTCCTCCCCGACTCTTCCATTCTCTCTGTCAAATAAATAAAATCTTTAAAAACAAAAACAAAAACAAAACAACTTTTTGCACTGCAAGATGTCTCAAGAATTCTGTCTTGACCTTTGGGGTTGATGATCCCACATCAGAGACTGACATCAAAACAGAGGTAGGTAGTTGGCACTCTCTTTCTCTTTGTAAGTAAAGGAGTCAATTTCATCCCAGGCCTTTTGTCTTTGAGCCTGTGCTCTTAACCAAGGCCATAAGACGCCTTTCAGATAGCACTCACACACTCATTCTGAAACTGAATTACTGAGGAATTTATGCTGCATTCGGTTTGACACCAAAAAGAAGACTGAAAATGTAATCATATTAAGAAAAGGGAAGAATTTGTTTTCACAGCAAAACTACACCAAAATTATCCCCCAGCATCTCCTGTACACCCTATCTCTTGCCTAAACCAAAAATATCAATCAGCACTCTTTCACACTAAGCCCAGGTTAGGCTTCAGAATCCTTCTCAACACAACATTTCCTCTTGAGTTGGCGCACAAGAGGAAACCTGTACGCCATGTCTGGAGGTACACTAAACATGTGGTTTCATACAACACAAGTGTACATTACTGCCTTTCTCCTTCCCCCCCACAATGTATCTTAGAGAAAATGTATGAGGCCAAAGCAAGTTGAGTGGTCAATGCTTCCATTGCTGACAACCTACTTAATGGTAGAGCTGACAGTCAAACGATGAGGGGGTTAGAAGCACTGATCCTCCACAGCCAAAAATCTGCACAGAACTTTCGATTCTCAGAAACAGCCTACTAGGAACCAGAGGCCTTACCGATAACAGTCCGGTAACACATATTTTGTATGTTATGTGCATTCAGTACTGTAGTCTCACAATAAAGAAGTTAGGGAAAAGAAAGTTATTAAAATCATAAGGGGGGCCACCTGGGTGGCTCAATTGTTTAAGCATCCAACTTTTGATTTTGGCTCAGGTCATGATCTCGTGGTCATGAGATCGAGCCCCGTGCTCAGCTTTGCATTCAGCACCCAGTCTGCTTAAAATTCTCTCTCCCTCTCTGTCTGCCCCTCCCACTCGTGCTCTCTCTCTCTCAAAAAAATAAAATCTTTATTTACTATTTTTTAAAGATTTTATTCAACTGAGAGAAAGACAGAGCACAAGCAGGGGGAGAGGGAAAGGGAGAAGCAGACTTTCCCGCTGAGCCAGGAATCCCATATAGGGTTTGATCCCAGAACGTGGAGATCATAACCCAAGCCTAAGGCAGATGCTTAACCATATGAGCCACCCGGGCGTCCTTAAATAAAATCTATAAAAAAGAAAAAAACCAAGATCGTAAGGAAGAGAAAATATATTTACAATACTGTACTGTATCCAAAAAAAAAAAACAAAACCCACTGATCAGTGGAACTCACAGTTCAAACTTGTGTTGGACAAGGGTCAGCTGTATTACCGCTTGAGGTCAAATTCTCTGGAAGCAGGACTGAAACAGAAAATAGCATGCAGGCAGTCCACTGAGCGCTTCCCGGAGAAAGGCAGTGAGGAAGGCAGGATAAAGCTGGAGAGGTAACCAAGCAAGACCACATTCTCTACCTGATCCCACCCTGAAGCAAAGGAGCCAGCCTCTTGTACCCAGGCATTGGGCCAATTATTGGCTGTGGGTGCAGCCAGGGGTGGGAGGTAATCACCCCAGGGAAGCAGCTGCCATTTGTCCAAGAGCAATTCTCTGGAGAAGGCTGCAGCTGTGAGCGTTAGAAGCCAACACTCAGCAGCTGAAAATGGGCGTGCTGGCCTGGCCGAGGACCTGGGTGGGCGTCCACATGTTGACTGCAGTGTCCTTTAATATTTGAAATTTTGTTCCTGTACATGTACAACCCATTCTAAACAGCACTTATTACCTGTACTAGCATCAAACAGGTAAGTAAGGAACTGGGTTTCGTTGAGAGGAAATCTTCTCTACCAACTTGGTCTACCTCATCAACTCGTGGAGTGGGGTGGGGCTGCAAATTAACTAACAATAGATGAACGGGAGAAAAGTTGGTTGCTCCTGGTGGTTGGTAACTGCCTGAATGGTCAAAGGTAAAGGTCATACACTAACTTGAAAAGGAGGCTGGGGGTGCCTGGCTGGCTCAGTTGGTGGAGCTTGTGACTCTTGATCTCACGGTTGTAGGTTCAGACCCCGCGTTCCTGTAGAGATTACTTAGAAATAAAATCTTTTTAAAAAAAGGAGGGTGGTTTAGGGCTACAGGGGAAAAATATGGAAGGTTCTGACATTTAGGAATCACTCTGAGAGAGCAGAACAAGGCCAACTTCATTTTGTGCTACACCTGCCATCTTGTATATAACCCCTACACGACCTGCTCCTGAGAAAGGTCACAGAATGTCAGAACAGTGCCTAGCTGGTCCTTGAACCAGTTTGAGTTAGCCAATAGGAATACGGAACCCCTCACCGCCACAGGATGTAAACCCCACCTTTTGCCCACCAAACTTGCGACCAGAGTAATAGGTTGGTTCAAACAGTTATCTTACCCGCCAAACTTGCGCGCCAATTCAGACCAGAGTAACAGGCTAGTTCAAACGGTTACTATAGGGTAAATTGTAATTCAATTGGCCACCTGTGTGTGGACCGACATGACTATGCAACTTTTTGTGTGGCCACTGGCCCCTATAAAACTGTTACACCCTTTAACCTAGGGGTCCAAGTCCCGACCCTGATGTGTCGGATATACTTGGGCCCAAGCTCAAGCTTGTGAATAAACCCTTGTGCGTTTGCATCGGTATCGGCTCCTCAGTGGTCTCTTGGATTCGAAATCGGGGGCATTACAACTCCTTCCACTAACCCATTGTGGAAGGAAGTCATTCCTGGTGCCCCAAGAAGGACCAGATATTGGCAGAGAAAGACTGGTCATGCCTTGGGGCTCAGATAAGAAATAGATTCCAGTTTTAGTTTCTACTCTAAAACAATCACACAATATGAGATTCTTAACCACTCCTTTCTCGGCGTTCTTTGCATAAGTGAAGCAAGAATGGAGATACCCCAAATGTATAATAAAACATGTTCTATGTGAGTTCCTCGGTTCCATGAGCTCTTTCTCCACGAGAGCCATGCATCAATACCCCTGCCTTTCTCAGGTTCTGAGATTGTTTAATTTAAGCACAGTCTTTCTTACCTGCAAGGTTTTCATAACCACAGACACAAGGGTTCTTCACCTATAAAGGCCATCTAGCAGCACCCACATTTAATGTCATCAATTTCTCAGGGCCGACTACCCCTATAGTTCTGCCTCCCACAGCGTCTGTGATTCCTTTAGCCTCTTGCTCTTTTATCTCAGACCCAATATTCAGTTCTGGAACATCCTTGCTGTTCCCTTTTCCAGTTCTTTTCCAAACCATAAAGTTTTTAAAGATTTTTTTTTTAAGTAATCTCTACACCCAAAGTGGGGCTGGAACTCACAACTCTGAGATCAAGAGCTATATGCTCTTCTGACTGAGCCGGCCAGGTGCGCCCCGCCCATTATCTTTTTAATATTCTCCCACTGGAGGCTGTAGTGGTACTCAAGGTAACACAATTCCATAAATTAGAAACAGGTTTAGAAAAAGAACATCCCTGAAACTAAAGCCAGTATAAATTCACACAGCAAAATAGAATTTAGCTATTCTGCCGACAAAACCATTTTGCAGCCAAGAAAACTGAGGCTTAGACTGTCAGGTGGGACTCAAACTCTGTTTCCTGCAAGTACTCTAGACTTGCAGGGATAAAAGTATTACCACAAAAAATAACAAGACTCTAGCTGACATCAAAGAAAGTGGAAACCAAATTATACCTAAAAAGGTTCGTGGGAGTACAGATGAGAAAACATGACTTTAGGGATATTTGTTATCAAATGTGGCCACAATTTAATGAATTGCCTTTCTCTTTCTTTAAGGATAATTCTTTCTTCTCCTTCTCTTTCCCCTTCCCCTTCTTCTCCTCCTCCTTCTTCTTATAACAGCTATACTGAGATATAATTTACACACAATATAATTCATTCATTTAAAATATAAAAATCCTGGGGCGC
>CM053615.1:51471699-51532707 GCA_028646535.1 Procyon lotor
GGGGGTCACCACAGATCAGTCTTCCTCTGTGTGATAAAAATAGTTTATATTACAGAGGAACTACTAAAGTCATTTTTATATATCTACCTCATTTAATCCTCTCAACAATTCTGTGATGTATTCCGCTTTATAAAATCACTCACCATCTTTTTTTTTTAAGATTTTATTTATTTATTTATTTGACAGAGAGAGAGAGAGAGAGAGACAGAGAGCAGCAGAGGGAGAGGGAGAAGCAGTTCCTCACTGAGCAGGGAGTCCAACTGGGACTTGATCCCAGGACCCTGAGATCATGACCTGAGACAAAGGCAGATGCTTAACCGACAAGTCATCCCGACACCCCAGTCACTCACCATCTTATAGTGACTAAGATTTTTCAGAAAAGTCTCAATTTCAAAAATCTTGGTCCATTATTGTCATTAGCTATCAAAATGCTTCAGAAGTTTTGATAGCTCAGCATCTGAAACTATAACTCCCAGACTACCTCTACCATCAGAGAGTGGGCTACAAATACTTTTTTTTTTTAAAGATTTTTTTTTGTATTTGACAGAGAGAAACACAGCGAGAGAGGGAACACAAACAGAGGGAATGATAGCAGGAGAAGCAGGCTTCTTGCAGAGCAGAGACCCCGATGTGGGGCTTGATCCCAGGACCCTGGGATCTGACCTGGGCCTGTAATGCCCCCGATTTCGAATCCGAGAGACCACCGAGGAGCCGATACAGATACAAACGCAAGAGGGTTTATTTGCAAGCTCGAGCTTGGGCCCAAGTATATCCGACACAGCGGGGTCAGGACTTGGACCCCTTGGTTAAAGGGTGTAACAGTTTTATAGGGGCCAGTGCTCACACAGAAAGTTGCATAGTCATGTCGGTCCACATGCAGGTGGCCAATGAGGTAGTAACACACGCGGAAAGTTGCATGGTCATGTCAGTCCACATGCAGGTGGCCAATTGAATCACAATTTACCCTATAGTAACCGTTTGAACCAGCCTATTATTCTGGTCTAAATTGGCACGCAAGTATGGCGGGTAAGGTAACTGAACTAGCCTATTACTCTAGTCCCAAGTTTGGTGGGCAAAAGGCGGGGTTTACATCCTGTGGCGGTGAGGGATTCTGCATTCCTATCTGCTAACTCAAACTGGTTGAAGGACCCGCTAGGCAATGTTCTGACATTCTGTGACCTTTCTCAGGAGCAGGTCTTGTAGGGGTTATATACAAGATGGCAGGTGTAGCACAAAATGAAGTTGGCCTTGTTCTGCTCTCTCAGGCCGAAGGCAGGTGCTTAACCACTGAGCCACCCAGGCACCCCTACAAATACTTTTAATACAATTTATCCTGACATTTAGTTCAGAGAGTATGATTTCGGTGCGTCTACCCCCTCCCCCCACCAAGCTAGCTTCCAGCAAATATCCCACTCCCAGTTCCTGCTGTGCTGGTTGGTTATTTTTGTACTGGATGATACCTCCCTTGTATCCCATAACTGCTGATTGAGTCAGAAGTGGACTTCTAGTCCGAAAGCAGTCAATTCATAAGCTGCCAGCTTGTGTCCTGGCATGAAATGATGAGATGGGCCAATCATATTTTTTCTAAACACCAGTGTGTTACTTTGCAAAGAGAACTGTACTTTCTCAGAACTCTGGAGTGTTCAGGTTGGATGATGAGTCTATTTTTCCTCCTGTAAGAAAACTTTTGTAGAAACCGACTCCTATGTTAAGACTGCTTGTTGAGACTGGGTCTGAGCAAAGGGTAGACCATTTTCAGAGTTGTTCTCGACATGCAATACAGAGTGCAATGCATCATGTGTCTCCAATGAGGGGATGCACTGCCTGAGGCAACCATAGGGAAGGGATGAGTCACACGGATGTGTCCTTTCTCTATGGCTTCCTATTATTAGACTCTGTGTGGACTCCATGGTTCTGCTAACGTTTTCTACAGAGAAGTTATAACAATTTTATTATTAATAAGGAAACAATAGCTAACATTTATTATTTTCTATGAATATGGAACCCCCTAAGCCCTTTATAAATACAATACGTCACTGAATCATCAAACAACCCTATTAAGTAGGTATTGCTACTCTATTTTCCAGAGAAGGCTTAAACAGGTTAAGAAGCTGGTTCAAGGGGCGCCTGAGTGGCTCAGTGGGTTAAACCTCTGCCTTCGGTTCAGGTCATGATCTCAGGGTCCTGGGATCAAGCCCCGCATCAAGCTCCTGGGATCAAGTCCTGGGATCAAGCCCCTGCTGAGCAGGGAGCCTGCTTCCCCCTCTCCCTCTGCCTGCCTCTCTGGCTACTCATGATCTCTCTTGGTCAAATAAATAAATAAATAAATATTAAAAAAAAAAAAAAAGAAGCTGATTTAAGGGGCGCCTGGGTGGCTCAGTCAGTTGAGCATCTGCTTTCGGCTCAGGTCATGATCTCAGGGTCTTGGGATACAGTCCCACATCGGGCTCTCTGCTCAGCGGGGAGCTTGTTTCTCCCTCTGCTACTGCCTTGCTTGTGCTCTCTCTTCCTCTCTCTCTAATAAATAAATAAAATCTTAAAAAAAAAAAGCTGGTTCAAGAGCAAGGAACATGGAGAGCTAAGTTAGGAACAAGGAGAGAGCTGGGAGGGCAGTGACCACATTATAGGTCTGAGTAGATACGCTGGTCACATTAATTTCGGAGATTGTTTACTCTCTTGATTTGGGAAGGGGACACATGATTCAATATGAGTTTTCTGTGTTTTCTTAGCAGCATTTTGGCACATGGCTCATGTCAATCACCATTATTTTAAAATAAAAATAACAATAATAATGATACTGGTCATTTACTGAAGTGAAGACTAGACAGTTAATCTACCCTGCCAGGTAGGTATTATCATTCCTACCTTAGAATGAGAAAACTGAGATTCAAGGAGTTCAAATTAGTTCAAGAAGATATAGGCAGAGACACCTGGGTGGCTCAGTGGGTTAAAGCATCTGCCTTCGGCTCAGGTCATGGTCTCAGGGTCCTGGGATCGAGCCTGCATCAGGCTCTCTGCTCAGCAGGGAGCCTGCTCCCCCCTCTCTCCCTACCTGCCTCTCTGCCTGCTTGTGATCTCAATCTCTGTCTAATAAATAAATAAATCTTAAAAAAAAAAGAAGAAGAAGATATAGGCAGTAAAGTCAGGATTCAGACAGATCTATCAGTTAAATCCACTGCTTTTCCCATACTGTAACATCCATCAGTCACATTTCTAATCTCAGTTGACTTTCTATTTTCACACACCAATAGTTTCCTCCGGATTATACCCTCATTTAAGAAGGAAATATTCATGGATGTCTTACGTGGCATCAGGGTGGAAAGCTATTGGTAGAAATGGTGTATTGCCTTGGGTTCCAGTGAGCTAATTGTCCTAAAGTTTGTCAACAGCAATGCCCTCAGATGGTCTTAGTTTATAGGTTCTCCCTTGGACACAAAACACATTATTAAGATGACAAACAAGGAGCAGTTAAGACTCTAAGTTAAGTAAGTGTCTTTATTTTTATTGGTGCTTCTGGTCCTAGGAAATGTTTGAGTATTTCTTCATAGTCAAAAGACCTGGCTGCGTCTCTGTTTAGGGCCGTAGGTGGTGGGAGTAGGGAGGGCAGCAATAGTCTCATATCTGTAATACGGAAGTGAAAAATAGTGCATGTTGGTGGTGGTGTGGAGAATATGGAACCCCCGTACTTTGCTGGTGGGAATGTAAAATCATTCATTCAGCACTAGGAAAAGCTTTTTGGCAGTTCTTTCTTTCTTTCTTTTTTTTTTTTTAATATTTTATTTATTTATTTTGACAGAGGGGAGAGAGATCACAAGTAGACAGAGAGGCAGGCAGAGACAGAAGGGGAAGCAGGCTCCCCACTGAGCAGAGAGCCTGATGTGGGGCTCGATGTGGGGCTCGATCCCAGGACCCTGAGATCATGACCTGGACCAAAGGCAGAAGCTTTAACCCACTGAGCCACCCAGGCGCCCCTGGCAGTTCCTTTTTGGCAGGTAAACACAGAATTACCATAGGACAGAGCCATCTCACTCCTAGGTATGTATCTCAAAGAACTAAAAATAGGTACTCAGACAAACACATTCACAGGCATGTTAAGGGCAGCGGTATTCACCAAGGTTGGAAATAATGCAAATATCCATCAATGGATGAATGTATAAACAAACTGTGGTATACATACATTGGAATATTATTCAGCCATAAAAAGGAATGAAGAACTGATAGTACTCGTAGATACATGCTACAGATGCATGAACCTAAACATATCAAGCCAAGTTAAAGAAGCCAGACATAGGAGGTCACCTACTGTGATTCCATTTATATGAAATGTCCAGAATAGGTAAATCCAAAGAGATAGAAAATAGATCAATGGTTGCCAGAGTTTGGGGGTAGGGAGAATGCGGAGTGACTGCTTAATGGCACCAGTTTTCCTTTTGGGGTGATAAAAATGTTTCAGAACTAGATGAAGATATTGGTTGTTCAACATCGTAAATGTAATAAATGCCACTGAGTTATTAATTTTAAAATAGTTAATGTTATGTGAATTTCACTTTAATTAAAACAAAAAAGTTCAACAGCAGTTTCCGCCCTTCTGAGCTTGGAATCTTCCCAACAGATACAGAGCATAAGAAACAGGGGGCCACCATCCTTGTGGGAGGTGCAGTAAAAGGTGCCTTGTCCTGCAGTTCAGTCTGTTGTACATTCATTGATCCGCGCATGCATTTCCACTTACTCAGCACGAAGTGTCTGAGCCAGGTCCTGGGCTCCAGAGGGCACAGTCCCTGCCCAAGGAGCGCGCAGCCTAGGAGGAGAAACATCCCGTAAATTAAAAAACAAAACAAAACTCCATGAAGAACCCAGCACACGAGGGTTGGCTGTTCCAAGTAGCAGGGAATCCCCAAAGAATAGGGGGCCCTTTTGAGACGGAGGACTTGGACCGATCTAACTCGTGTCCATGGCCGCCAAATCCCTCGTGGTGAATGCATTCTTTTGTTGTTCCGGGAGATGAAATGGTTTCTCCGGCCCTCCAGCGCTTCAGTGCAGAGGTGGAAAGAGGGGACTCAATCAGCACCGGGCTGTCAGCCCCGAGGAAGAGCTGGGTAGGCGGGGGCCATCCCGCGCCCCGCCCCGCGCCTCGGGGGAGCCCAGCGGCCGCAGCTCGGGGAGGTGGGGACTGCGCGGGGCCGCGCTCCCGCCCTGCTCGGCGCCGACGGACCCGCAGCCGGCGGTCGGCCCACGAGGGGGCGGCGGCTCCCGGGCTTTGTGGCCGCGGCGCGCGCGGCGGGGCCTGGCCGGCCGGGGGCGCGCTGCCGCTGCCGCCGCCGCCGCCGCCGCCCGGCGCTCCGGAGCCCGCGGCCCTCCCGGCCGCCCCGCCTGCGAGAGGAGCCGAGGTCGTCCGCGCTCGCGCCTCGCCGGCCCCTCCCCCGGTCGCCGCGGCCGCCGCGCCGCCGCTGCAGGTAGGAGGCTCCCGTGGCCGCAGCGGGGCGGGGGTGGGGGCGCGGGCCGGGCGTGCGGGGGCCGCGGGCCGGCATGGCGGGCTTCCGGGCCGAGCCGCCGCGACCCCTGCCCCGCAGGCCGGGAGGCCGCCTCTGCGCGCCGCGATGGGACTTGGTGAGTGGGGCCGGCCTGCGGCGTACAAAGCCCCAGGGCGCGGACCTCGGGGAGATCCGGCGGCGCACTCGGGGCTGGGGGCACTCTGCACCCCCCCTCCCCGGGCCAGGGGAGCCGCTCGGGAGGAGTCCGGGCGACCGCGGTGCCCGGGTCTTCCCATCCAAGGTCCCCGCTGTTTGCCAGGCACCGTGCTCGGCGCTCTTCCATACTTGTCTCCCTTACGACCCCCAGTACCCCGTCCGAGGGTGTAATGAGAGGGGTCCCTGAGTCCGAGGCCGAGGGCCGAGCATCACATCGGTGCCCGCCTGACCTTGGGAAAGCTTCTTTACTCTGAGCCTGGGCTGCTGTTACTGTAAATGGGGGTACGGTGGAGGGGGTGTTGCGGGCGAGTGCGTGCTGTAATACTACCCCCGGTACTATTGTGAGAGATAATGTACATAAATGATCATAGCTAAATTTTGAGCACTTTCTCTGTACCAGGCCCCAGGTACTAAACAGTTGGCATGAGTTATCTAAATCATCACACCGGCACTATGAGGTAGCTACTGTAAATTGCCCGAATAATCTTTATGTATGAGTGGGAAACAGTGAAGGATTTATTTAGTCCCCCTCCTCCGATTCAGGAGATTGGTTGTTTCTTAGATGTGCTAACATTTAAGATTACAGATGTTTCTGCAGTACAGGAGAGGGGTTATAGGTCGCAGGGATCTATTTGTCATACATTTAAAATGAGGTAGAAAAATATCAGGGCCAGGGGTGTGGATTTCAGCATGTCAGATGGGAGGTCGTGTTACTAAGGAAATTGTTGAATATGAATTCAAAACCGTAGTTCCTGAGTTACTATTGAGGACTATTAGGGGAGTTTGGGAGGACAGAGAGAAAGGGGAGGACTGGGGAGGGGAAGAGAGGGAAGAATTCGGAAGTTCTGGAAGATGTTGAGGAAGAGACCAGGGTTTACCACCCCAGAAGCCTTCTGGACTAGGATTCCCTCCTGCCCTTAGAGACCAGGCATCCTGCCTGGGGGCTTAGGGGGAAGGGATGCTGGGATGAGATCACAGGTTGTCTTTTCTTACTCCCAGGCCACCCCAAAAATATTTATATGAGTTGAGAGCCAGACTCTTCCCAAAATATCATTGTTCCTTCTTGTGATCCTTGAAATTCTTTTCATATATTTGAGGAGACTGGGGTACTCACGGACCCTAAAGGTTGATAAGACACTTTATAAGATACAAAGGCCTACCTGATACAGTGAAGGAGTATGTTTGAACACACAGTTCACTTGGTTAGAGGAGCTTGGGTATGAGGAGAATATTTTGGGGTTCAGTTTGGAATGGAGAGAATGGAAGGCTTCAGACCCTGAAGAAGGCAGAAGGGTAGGAAGGCCTAGGGACTGTACCCCTGGGAAAGGGACTGGAAAGGGGAGCTGAGGACCTCACAACACCCCCTGCAGAATACCTATGCTGCCTGCTTGGTTCTCACTTACCAAGAAGGCTCTCTTTCCTCTCCCCGTTTGTGGCCATTCCTTATTTGTTGTGGAAGGTAGGTCTGGGAAGGATTCAGGCTAACTTTTCTCCTAAGTAGGAAAGGCTTCTGGAGAAGGGTTCTTTTAAAACCAGGTCTTGACTGAGGGAGTATTTGGGTGCCTAGTGCTGGTGAAGGTAGGGAGCAGTGTTCACAGAGGAAAGTGCAGTTGCTTTGGAGAGAGAGACAGTTTGGGGTTCAAATCCTGGCTCTGCCATTTATCAGCCGTGCAATTGTTTATGAGGCTAAAACGATGTTTTTCAAATGCCTGGTAGGAAGCTCAACCAACACTAGTACCTTCTTCCCTGTCCATGGTGAGATTCATTCAACAAATGTCTGCTGCGCATCAGTTGTCTGCTGAGTCATATGCTTCTTGCTGGGGATTCAGAGATGAGTCAGAAATTATGTATTCCCTTATGAATTTCCCAGTCCAGTGAGGGAGATGGGCACAAAGAGCACATTACACAAAATATGGAAAGTGCTACAGTATAGTCAGATACAACTGGTAGTGAACTCACAGAGGACTAACTAATTCATACTGGATAGAAAACTCAGGGCCAGATTACCTCTAACAAGAGGACTATGAGATTTTATGATAGAGATTTTTTTTTTAAGATTTTATTTATTTATTTGACAGAGAGACACAGCGAGGGAGGGAACATAAGCAGGGGGAGTGGGTGAGGGAGAAGCAGGCTTCCCACTGAGCAGGGGGCCCATTGCGGGGCTCAATCTCAGGACCCTGGGATCATGACCTGAGCCAAAGGCAGATGCCCAATGACTGAGCCACCCAGGTGCCCCTATGATAGAGATTTTGAGTGCTACACCACCTTCTAACTTTTTTTTTTTTTTTAACGTTTGACTTGTCTTTGCCCTGATATCTTTCTCTTTAAACAAACAAACAAAAAGTCTAGCTACAGTTATGTGCATCTTTATAAGCTACCTCAAACTCATTTTAGAAGGAAGCTATTGTAGATAAACATAACAGCCCAGCCATTAGTTGAGGAACTGTCACAAAAATGTCACAAGAGTTGGACCTTGAGGGATGAAAATGAGCCCTTGCTGGGGTACACATGACTCTTGATCTCAGGGTTGTGGATTCGAGCCCCCTGTTGGGTATAGAGACTACGAAAAAATTAAAATCATTAAAAAGACAAAAAGGAAGGAAAGAAAATGAAAATGAGCCCTTGATGGACCTTGGAGTAAAGGATTCCAGCCAGAGGAAACCCTCGTGTACAGAGTCATGAGAATACAGCAGGTTCAAGGGCTTGAAGGTGAGTTTGTTCTGCTGGGTTGAAAAATACATGGAAAGAGGGGGCTGGCATGGGGTGGCGGGGCACACATCTGGAAGCCCTCGAATGCCATGTGCGGAGTTTGGAGTTGATCACTGAGGAATGTGGGAGATGGAAGAGGTGTATCCGCAGGTTTGGGGCATGATCACTGTGTTTTAGGAGGAGCTCTCTGGTAGTTGTGTGGGAGAGGGGCCGGAAGTTGAGAGATTATTTTGGGAAACCAGGGCCTGACCTCAGAAATAAAAGGCAATAAAAATGAGAGAGGAGGTAATAAAGACTGAGGTAAAACGTATAGGAGGTCCTAGTGATTGGGTACCTGTGATGGAAGAGCACGCTGATTTTTCTGCTTTGGGCCACATTAAGGTGGCTAAAATCGTCAGAAATCAGGAGTTTCGAGAGTCGGGGAGTAGTTTGTTTGCTCTTGGCCATGAAGAATTGGAGATTTCAGGGCGCCTGGGTGGCTCAATCTGTTAAGCAGCCAACTCTTGGTTTCAGCTCAGGTTATGATCTCAGGGTTGTGGGATTGAGCCCCGAGTTACGCTCCACACTCAGCAAGAAAGCTGCCTGAGATTCTCCCCCCTCTGTGCCTCCTCCTCCCTCTCAAATGAATAAATAAATCTTAAAAAAAAAAAAAAAGAATTGGAGTTCTGAGATGCCTACATGGACAGCTAGACAGAGGTGACAGGTGGACAAGTGGGGATGTGTGTGGTACTGAGGAGAGAGAATGGGGCTGGGGAGAGAGGATCTCCCCGACACCCTTGCTTTCTTTTGAACAAACGCTGAAAATCTACTATGTGCTAAAGATACAAATAAAATGTAGTTCCAAGCCTCAGGAATTCACTCTTGACAGTGGCAGCACTTGAGAACATAGATAGATTGTGGTACAGAGTACTTCTGAGTGCTGCGGAAGGGCTACGTACTTGGGACCCCTGGGCCAGAGTCAGAGTGAGCGCCCCTGGGTGTTGTGAGGCAGTGGGAGGGGAGGAGTGAGTACTCATGGGTGAGGAGTGGGCTCGAGTGGAAAAGCGCTTTCTGTAGAGGATACTTTAAAAATGATTCCCAGGGAATTTCAGGGAGCTTGGGGTTGGGGTTGGGAGATGGTTTAGGATGGAGCCATAGCGGGAGGGGAGGGCGGGGTAGGGACTTTTAAGAACCTTCATCTGGTCTATAGAGGAAAGTGTAAGGGTAGAGGCATGGGAGGTGGGAGCTCATGCCTTAATCACAGGGCTGGTTCTGCTCACAGTCACACTCAGACACAGATGGTAAAAATAAACACTTCCGCGTTACAGGGCCGCCTAGGCAGGCGGTGAAGGGGATGAGGAGGGAGAGCATTAGAGGAAGCAAGTTCATCTCAGGGTTTAAGACTGCAAAGCCCTCTGAAGGAAGGAGAGACGGTGGAGAGGGCACAGGTGAGTGGCCATCCTGGCTGGTCAGGTCTGAACTTTCGAGGGCAGGTGTCTGGGAAGGTGGGCACAGGCACAGTAATGTCTCATTACTTCTGCCTCTGGATAAAATGAAATCAGGAGGTCGTCATTGTCACAATGCAGCTCTTAAAAATTTGGCACACGGGGTGCCTGGGTGTCTCAGTTGGTTAAGCCTCTGACTCTTGGTTTCACCTCAGGACGCAATCTCGAGGTCTTGGGATCGAGCCCCGCATTGGGCTCTGCACTCAGCACAGTCTGCTTCCGATTCTCTCTCCCTCTCCCTCCTGCGCTCTCTCTCTTATCTCTGTCAAATAAATAAATAAATAAATCCCCTGTCTAAGGAGAAGTTTTAGATAGTAGAAAAACTAGATATAATTAGTAAAAAAATGCAAATGGTAAGCGGGGTAGTTTCAACATATATCCCGCCAATATATGTCAAGTGCCTTCTGTGTACCAGGCCCTCTTCAATTTGCTGGGGCTACAGTACACCTGCTTTCAACATTTCACCGGAAACTACTTAACCTCTAGATTAAACCTGTGTGTGGGCCTTCTGTGGTCTAACGTGCTAAGATCACTTTATTCTGTGGCGGTGTTCTGTCTCATGGGCCAGTAGCGCCTCCAGCTTCATAAATAATCAGAAGATACCATCTATGCGTATTTGGCAGAGAACTGTGGAAATTAGGTCTCAGGAAAACCGTCATAGCCTCAGAGCTATCATGGATGGCTGGCCCTGGATGGCACTTTAGAGAACACCCACTTTAGCTTCATAATTTAGGGATGAGAAACCGACAGGGAGGAAAGGGGACTTGCTTAATGTCACACATTTAATGTCAGTGTTGAGAGCAGTACCCTTCGAGTTCTTAGATGGGATAGTGGGGAAGGCTTGAGGGCACCTCTCAAAAGGGCCTCTTGACCATGAGAAGGTTCTAAAGAGATGTTGGAAACAAATGAGGAAGCTTTGCTTTTAAGTTCTCTGTTACTGGAAACCCAGGAAGCCCCCACTTTTGCTCTGAGCCCCATTTTCCTCATATGTAAGAAGATTGGACTTTCAGTTGTTTTTTTTTTTTAAGATTTTATTTATTTGAGAGCGACTGAGCGAGCATGAACAGAGGGAAGGGGAGGGACAGAGGGAGAAGCAGACTCCCTGCTGAGCAGGGAGCCCATTGGGGACTGGATCCCAGGACTCCGGGATCATGACCTAAGCAGAAGGCAGACGCTTAACCGACTGAGCCACCCAGGCGCCCCTGGACTTTTCATTTTAACATGTTAGGATCAATGTCCCTTCGAGAAAAGTTTGTTTTGGGGATGCTGGGTCAGGGGACAGTCAACAGGCCAGGATAAGAAATGGCCTTTCACCTCTTGAGAGCAAAATGGTCACCCATAACGTGTTGCCTCATTTCCTTCAACTTATTCACGCACCGCTATGCGTTCTTTCTCTCAGCCTTTCCCAAGTCGTGGTCTTCCTTTGCTCCAATGCTAATTCTAATCCAATCTATTCTAATAGGAATTAAGGTTCTTAATCTAAATCCCCCTAATCCTAGGGGGATCCTGCCCTCGGGTCCCTGGGCACATCTCTGTCACGGTGCTTATCACCCTGCCTTGTCACCAGCCTGCCCTACAAGATGCTGTACTACGTTAGGTCTTCATTGGACTGTGGCCTCCTCGATGCTAAGGACACTCTCTCTGGTGCCTGCGAAGAGTGGGTGCTTCTGGATCCTTTGCTTCCTCTTGATGCCCCACCCTCGCGTGGACACACACACACACACACACACACACACACACACACACATATGTCCTGGTAATTCCTCGCTTTGAAATAGTCTCTGGTGTGCACCTTCTCCTGTCCATTAACATTGTCACCACTCAGCATTGAGGCCCTTCTCAATTATTTATCTGAACGATCTCCTTCAACTCTGTGTTCATATCCTGTACATTCTTAAAGGTCTAGCTCAAATGTCTTCTTGTTCAAGAAGAATGCAAATTAAGCTCTTCCCTCCTCTGAGGGCCCAAGGTGCTTTGTCCTCTTTTGCGGTGTCTGTTTCAGCATGCTTCTCTTGTAGTTAGCAGTTTCTGCAGGCCAGCTTGCTTTCCAGGCTACGGGGTTCGGTTTGTTTTTGTGTCTCCCATGGAGTCTGGGACAGTACAGAGCCTTTGGCAGGAGTCCATGACACATTTGTTGAATTGTGTGTCTATGCAATAAGAGCCAGTAAGTATTTGAGTGTATCTTGTATATAGACCACTAGTGTATTTTCGGAAGTGGTTTAATTTTATTAAAGATTTTTATTTATGTATTTGAGAGTGAGGTGGGGGGAGGGAGAGCACAAGTGGAGGGAAAGGCAGAGGGAGAGGGACAAGCAGACTCCACACTGAGCACAGAGCCTGACGTGGGGCCAATCCCACGACGCCGAGATCATGACCTGAGTCTGAATAAAGAGTCAGATGCTGGTGCGCCTGCGTGGCTCAGTAGGTTAAAGCCTCTGCCTTCGGCTCAGGTCATGATCTCAGAGTCCTGGGATCGAGCCCCACATCAGGCTCTCTGCTCAGCCCGGAGCCTGGTTCCCCTTCTCTCTCTGCCTGCCTCTGCCTACCGTGATCTCTCTCTCTCTGTCAAATAAATAAATAAAATCTTTAGGAAAAAAAAAGAGAGAGGCTTAACCAACTGAGTCCCCAGGCGCCTCTGGAAGCAGTTTAATATGGAAGAAGGGGTAGAACGAACTAAAAGTTGTTGAAGCTTTAGTGTGTGCTTCTTCTTTACTCCCAGAAGGGTAGTTGTGCAGGTGCAGTGAGGCAGAGTAGGGGGTTGTAGCCTTATTTTATAGATGAAGCACTGGAGATAATTGACTTGGCCAGAGTCACACAGCTTGGTGAGTGCTGAAGTCAGGATTTGAGCCCGGGTTTTCTGCATTTCTTGGTTCATTTCACTTCACTTCATGAGCAGGAATTCATTAAGATTTGGGGCTCCTGGGTGGCTCAGTCGTTAAGCGTCTGCCTTCCACTCAGGTCATGATCCTGGGGTCCTGAGATCCAGCCCCGCATTGGGCTCCCTGCTCGGCAGGAAGCCTGCTTCTCCCTCTCCCACTCCCCCTGCTTGTGTTGTCTCTCTCTTGTCAAATAAATAATATCTTAAAAAAAAAAGAATTCATTAAGGTTTAAAAGATCCTGACACCTGTCCCAGGTCTCAGTACTACATCTTCCATCTTGGTTCCTATTCTGAGTACTGACTTCAAAGAACTCCCTTTTCCATGAAAGGCAGTAAAAGTAAAATCTGGCCAAGTTGCTCTAGTTTTTGCTCAAAATTTAGGACTTAGATTGACCCTTGGTGGACTTAAAATTTCATTAGATGGTGTATTAGTCAGCTTGGGCTGCCGTAATAAAATACCACAGACGAGGTGGCTTAAACATCAGAAGTGCGTTCCTCATACTTCTGGAGGTTGGAAAGTCCAAGATCAAGGTATCGGCAAGGTAAATTTAATTCTGAGTGAAGCTGCTTCTCTAAGCTTGTAGGCTTCTGCCGGCCCTCTCTGTGCTCATGTGACCTCTTTGTGAGCCCTTGGGAAGACAGGGAGAGGGGAGAAAGGGGGCAGGGAGGAAGGAGGGAGAGATGGAAGGGAAAGGGAATGTTCTCTGATGTCTCTTTTTTTTAAGATTTTATTTATTTATTTATTTATTTCCTTGACAGAGAGAGAGAGGGAGAGATCACAGGTAGGCAGAGAGGCAGGCAGAGAGAGAGGGGGAAGCAGGCTCCCCGCTGAGCAGAGAGCCCGATGCGGGGCTTGATCCCAAGACCCTGAGATCATGACCTGAGCTGAAGGCAGAGGATTTAACCCACTGAGCCAGCCAGGTGCCCCTCTGATGTCTCTTATAAGGACACCAAATTCCTTTGAATCAGGAGATTCATCACCTTATTTAACCTTAATTACTTCCTTAAAGGCCCAATCTCTAAGTACAGTCATCCTGGGGATTAGGACTTCAACATGTGAATTTTGGGGGTTTACAGACATTCAGTCCGTAACAGATGGATTTTTGTTTTAGAGTGATATCAAATGTGCTTATTACAATCTTCTGGTGGTTTAGTCAGTGTTAGTGTTTGGGGAATTGTGCTGTTTCTGCTGTTCTTTTTTGGTATTGGATTTCTGCTGTTATTTAGCCCTGGCTATGAGTCTTTGCCTGGCCCAAGGGGAGTTTTCGTTGCATTTGGATTTTGCTATTTTTTTTTTGACCATTTTTACTTTAACTCAGCTTTTGATGTACAGAGTGTCACCATGTCTGATACTCGTTCTGTGCGTGATGGCAGTTTGACGCCTCTGTCAATATGTATTCACTCATTAGATGTTTAATGAAGGCCCACTACTGTGAGGGTCACTGGGCTGCTGGTTGGGCTACAACCGTGCATTAGGACCGGCAGCACTGTTGTCTGGCACGACAGTGGACAGAAAGGATGATCGATATTGAGCAGAGTTGAGGGGCAAGGAAGGCTCGTCTTTCTCTAACAAAAGCTGATGCAGCAGGAAAGGGTTAGTGTCGTCTGTAGCCAGTTATGGACATTGCTGAGTAGTTTTAAGCTAGAATATACTTTCCAGCCTCGAAGTTTCTATTAACAAGCTCTGCCTGGAGATGTCTTACTTTGAGAAGTGTTTGTTTACTTGGACTGTCAGGTGCTCAAGCAGAATGGCAGTGTTCCTGGGAGGCATGGGCCATTTTGAAGCTCCCTATCATCTCAACACTTACTTTGCAGGCATGCGTTCTTATCAGATCAACAGCAGAAATTATTTCAGAGCTCTGGTTAGAGTGAGAACGGTTCACCTCAGGGCGGGGTGGCTGTGGGCCCTAGGTTTGAGACGTGGAGGCTGAGGAGATGGGGGGAGTTGAGAGGAAGAGCCAAGAGCCGCCAAAAGGAGATAGACTGATGCAGGAACAGCTCTTCCTGAGTTGCTCTACCCTGGGAACTTTCCCTGCTGACAGATTGCTGGTTGACATGTAATTTGAGTGGGGATACAAGTGGCCACCAGGTCTGAAAGAGAGCTACGCAGGGTGGAGAGCAGTGAGGGCACTGGGTCTGGGTTTGAGTCCTGGTTCCACCACTTTATGTTTTGTGTGACCACAGGCAGGCTACTGAGCCTCACTTTTCTGATCTGGGAAATGGAATAGGTTAGTGGAAATGAACAGCTTACTTCATGAGGCTGCTGGGAATCCATAGGGGAACTTTAGGGTACACTGTGTCATACAGAATTCCTTTACAGCCCTGCAGAATGCAACCACATGGCCCAGCGAGGCCTGCTGTTCTACAAAATTAAGCAAAGTAAATTGGCGACTCTGGATTTACTTAGCTAGTGATTAAATAACAGTTTAGTTAATAGGCTATTAATGGTCCCCAGGTGTTGGTAATTCTGAGTATTTGCTTTTGAGAGCAGTTGTATAATTTCTTCCGGTACTTTTATAAAGTTCTTTTTTTTAAAAAAAAGATTTTATTTATTTATTTGACAGAGATGCAGTGCGAGAGGGAACACAAGCAGGAGTGGGAGAGGGAGAAGCAGGCTTCCTGTCGAGCAGGGAGCCCTATGCGGGGCTCCATTCCAAGACCCTGAGATCATGACCTGAGCCAAAGGCAGATGCTTAATGACCAAGCCACCCAGACGCTCTGTTTTTTTTTTTTGAACAGAAAATACTATAGTGTAACAAATGGTGTCTCAGGAGCTATTTTTGGGTGGATTAAATGATATAGGGCACGTTAAGCACTTAGTCTAGTGTCTGATCCGCAGTAAGGACTCAATAAAGGTTATCTGCTATTGTTACCATAGTTATTAGAGACTGGTCACACAGGTCAATATACTCCCCACGAAGTCACCACCACCTGGTGGCAGCCGGTGGTACTACATACATTGTAAGGTAAAATCATTTAATTGCTTGAAGTTAATTCCATGTAATTTCAGCTCCACTAGGTATCGAGGGGACTTTGTTCAGAGTGTGACTTATTTGCCTGAGAGCAGGAATTCATATTTCATTTCAAATGAAGTGACATTTTTCACCTCTACAGTTGGCACAGAATAAGAAAAAAATGTTCACGTCACCAGTAAACAAAGTAGGGAAACAGAAGTGTTCCTGTGCTATTAGTAGGAATGTGAATTGGTGCACCATTTCCGGAGGACAGATGGTGATGTAACAGAAGTCTTAAGTGTTTTCGTCTTTTGTGGCAATGATTCCTTTTCTAGGAATTTATCTTGAAGTAAAGTTAGAAAAAAATCTATTTAGAAAGAAAAAGTATATAAATAAATACATACATAAAATAGCATTTACCTATAATAGAAAAACACAGTGAACAATTCCTTTTTCCTTTGTGAATCAGATTTTTCAATCTTTATAGCAATGATTTTTTTTTTTTATAGCAATGATTCTTAAGAACAGTGAAGGTATAAGGGAAGGTAGGCATATTGACATTTCCTGGTGCAGAGGAGCTGGGGTGGGGGGATCAGAATTTGCTCTAGGATCTATGTAGTTTAAGAACATTCAGTTGAGCACAGATATCTTGGTAGTTAGAGATAGTACGGAAGAGCTGTGTTGTAGCAGGTGTATGTCGATAAATTTCTATTTAGGGAATGTTGATTTATAAGGAATAGGAATATTGATGAAGGCAAGAAATTTTAGACCTTTGGGGGGAAGGGGCCTGGATTGGGTTATTATAGGGATATTAGATCAATAGGATGGAAATACAGGTCTAGGACTTTAGGGGTGCAGAGGTATATCCCCAAAGATGAATTTTTCCTTATTTAGCTTTGTCCAAGACCTGAGGGTCAAAGTGCCTTAACATGTATCTAAATCTCTTGATCTCTGATACAGATATTCCCACAGTGAATGTGGGGCAGGGTACTGGTTATGTGGAGACACTACTCACATGAGTACTTCAATTTAACCTTAACTTTGGGGATGAGGTGGTACACAGTGAGAAACCCTAATAGGTCCTGTTGCCTTCCTGGAAAGCCTGGGCTCCTTGGTCTCAATCTCAAGGTTTTCTGATATGGCCTGGTCCTCCCACGTCAGGTCTGACAGAGTTCAGCTCTTCACAACTATAGCAACCCCTCCCCAGGTGTAGGATGTGAATAATTGGCTTGTAATAGTATACTTTTAAATTAGTATACCATTTATTTAAAAGTCACAGCCTTTTCCCCTAACTTTTTATTGTGGAACTTTTCAAACATATACAAAGATGGAGAGATTAATTTAATGAGTATTTCTGTACCTGTCACCCTTGTTGACATTCAAATGTTTCATTCCTTTCAAGTTGGTTCCTAATTCTTTTGATATGAGTTGATCAGTTTTAAATGGACTATATCATCAGAATCTTGATGCTTGCCTGTTATCCCAAAAAAATCAGAGGCTTGGAAAATATAAGGACTGAGGTGTGTTGGCCCTTTCCAAAAAGAGAAACCTGCAACCCTCATTTTATTGCTGTATTCAGTGTTGCTTAGCAACATTCTTGCCATAATGTATTTGAGAGATTAATTGTGTAGGAAACTTCTTGTAATTAAGAGATGTGGGAAACATATGGGGTCACAAGACTGCACTTAGTAAGACATTTACTAAGCACCTTCTGTGTGAAAGTTGCTGGCTCAGTACTGGGGAGGATGCTAAGATGCCTAAGGAAGTCGTGGTTGTTGAGTAGTTTGGAATGACCCAAGGTATGAGCCCAAGATGTGAAATGATGCTTAGAATACTAGACTATTTGAACTGCTAGCAGCCGATTGTAAAACACAAATTACCAGAGAGTGAGAATAGGGGTGGGGTAAATGGGAAGATAGTAGACAAGGGTACAAGGTTGCAGTTATGTAGGATGAACACATCTATGACATATCATAATCCATGATAGAGAATAATACTGTATTGAATACTGGAAATATGCTGAGAGGGTAGGTTCCAGGTGCTCTTAGCACACACACAAAGATGGTAACTATATTGGGGTGCCTGGTGGCTCATCGGTAGAGCATGCGATTTTCGATCTTGGGGTTGTTAAGTTCAAGCTCCTGATTAGGTGTAGAGATTACTTAAAAAATAAAATGTTTAAAAAGAAAAAGGTAACTGTGAGGAGATGATATGTTTATTAGCTTGACTGTAGTAATCATTTCATTATGTATATGGCTATCAAATTAAGTTTATATTAAATATGTTTTTTTTTTAAGATTTTATTTATTTATTTGACAGAGAGAGAGAGAGATCACAAGTAGGCAGAGGGGCAGGCAGGGGGGGGGGAAGCAGGCTCCCTGCTGAGCAGAGAACCCGATGTGGGGCTTGATCCCAGGACCCTGAGATCATGATCTGAGCTGAAGGCAGAGGCTTTAACCCTCTGAGCCACCCAGGTGCCCCTCTTTTTTTTTTTTTTTAAAGATTTATCTATTTTAGAGACAGGGTAGGCAGAGGGAGAGAGAGAGAGAGAGAATCCCAAGCAGATTCCCCACTGAGCAGGGAGCCTGACACGGGGCTTGATCTCACGATCCTGAGATCACTACCGGAGCGGAAATCAAGAGTTGGACATTTGACCAACTGAGCCACCCAGCCACCCTTAAATATTTATTTTTAAACTAAGTATATAATAAGGTATGTAGACTTACTCTTAAAAAGTAATGGAGAAATGTAGTATTTCAAAAATTATAAATAATATACAATTGGTAACTGTTATTATATGTGAACAGAGACTTTAAGGGAATATCCATAATAAAAATGAATATTTGGTGTGTTAAAAAAAATACCAGATTATTAGGACAGCCTAGATTCTTGACTTCCTGAGGCACCATCTTTGTGATCTTGAGAAGTCCATTTACTGGCCCTTAGGTCCCTCAGTTGAAAAGAGGGCTGTTTGGCCCTTTCACCTCTGAAATTACATAGGCCTGTACGTAAAATTATTTATATAGGCCTGTACACTTGAAAGTGGCCCTTAGACCTTAGGGATCACAGACTCCATGCCCTCATTTTAAAGATGAAGAAACAGGTTCCCCTAGGAGCATGGCCCTGTGTAAGGTCACAGACATAGTGATGGAAATGTCAGGTCTTTTGGGGTGATCTCTTGATGATTCTGAAATCTCAGTTTGTGTTATCCATTCCATTTGGTTACACTGTGGCTTTTCTCATCTTCAGCTGTGACAGAACTTCGAGAAAGCTGTTTAGTTGAAAAGCAGCCTAACATTATGAATGTGGGGAATGATCAGTTCCTTGACATTGAGCAGAAATAAGTGAACAAATTAAGAGTTCCATGTAGATGTTCAACTTTTCTTTTTTGCAGTTACATACAAGATATTCACAGAATGGCCAAGCCCTACCATTAAGGACCTACTTGAAACATCTTCTTTGAAGTAAAACCCTTCTTCTAGTGACTATCTAAGCGTTTTTTCTGGGACTCTCCTAATTCCGCATTCATGGGGGAGAAAGTGCTGCGTTTCAGGCCAGGGAATCAAGTCCGGGATTAAGCTGATGTGATAAGACGACCATTTTCCTTGCCGGAGTTTGTAATGATGTTTCAAACTTCTTTTACAGGATAGCTGACAGCCAGGAGAAATAGGGTGGAAAATGCAAAACAACGAAATCATAAAACCTGCCAAATACTTCTCGGAGTTGGAAAAGAGCATCCTGCTTGCTTTGGTAGAAAAGTACAAATATGTGCTGGAATGCAAGAAAAGCGACGCGCGAACTATTGCACTCAAGCAGCGCACCTGGCAGGCGCTCGCCCACGAGTACAACTCTCAGCCCAGCGTGTCGCTGCGGGATTTCAAGCAGCTGAAGAAGTGCTGGGAGAACATCAAGGCTCGGACCAAAAAGATTATGGCCCATGAGAGGAGAGAGAAGGTGAAACGGAGCGTCAGCCCTCTTCTGAGCACCCACGTCCTGGGGAAGGAGAAGATCGCCAGCATGCTGCCGGAGCAGCTGTACTTCCTGCAGAGCCCTCCGGAGGAGGAGCCCGAGTACCACCCGGACGGGGCCGCCCAAGGTATCGGTTCCCCCGGCCAGCGTGCGCGCGCGCCCTCACCCGGCACCTGCTGCACGGCTTCGCTTTACACTCTCTGCGTCCTGAGGGTGTTTGGTAAAGAGAAGCTCTCATGGCAAACCTGATTCTTCCCGGTTCACAATCTCCAGGTTCTGTAGAACAGGCAAGACCTAGAGGCACAGAACGACAAAAGGACTTGTTGGTACCCTTGTTCTCCAGGGCTCTCTCGTCTCTATCGTGAAGAATAAGGAAAGGGGCGCCTGGGTGGCTCAGTCGTTAAGCGTCTGCCTTCGGCTCAGGTCATGATCCTGGGGTCCGGGGATCGAGCCCCGCTTTGGGCTCCTTGCTCAGCAGGAAGCCTGCTTCTCCCGCTACCGTTCCCTCTGCTTGTGTTCCCTCTCTCGCTGTGTTTCTCTCTGTCAAATAAATAAAATCTTAAAAAAAAAAGAATAAGGAAAGAGAAAGGGCTGTGTTAATATGGTTACTAATGAAGTACCTCAGTTGCTTATCTCGACCTCTGTCATCTCCATCAAAGAGGATTTCTTTGAGAATATACATTTATTCACTCCATCTTAATTTTTTAAAGATTTTATATATTTATTTGACAGAAAGAGAGAGAAGGACAGACAAAGAGGGAGTGAGCACAAGCAGGAGGAGAGGCAGAGAGAGAGGGGAAGCAGACACTATGGGTCAGGGAGCCCAATGCGGGGCTCCATTCCGGGACCCTGAGATCATGACCTGACAAGAGTCGGAGGCTTCACCAGCTGAGCCACCCAGGCGCCCCGTCACTCAAACTTATTTTTTACAAAAAGTATTTTTTTAGGACCTATTATGCGCAGAGTACTGCATTAAGTTACTCAGAGGCCACATTAAAATAGTGAACTATTTCTAACTTGAGAATTAAGTACTAAGACAAATATAGCAAACATCTGTTAGCATTCACCCAGATTAAAAACCAGCATTCCGACCCATTATAATATCGTGATCCACAGTTTTGGTTTGTGGCACGCCAGCAAACTTGAGAAATTCTGGGAAAAATTCATTTTAGTTTTAATATATATACTTTCACTGAAAAAAGAAAATTATGCAGAAATTTTAGGGAAGGAAAAGACTGTCATGGAATCAAGGGTGCTGTGTGTCATAGGATTGTCACAGCTTGGAAAGGCTGAAATGAAGGGGCTGTTGAAATGTCTTTAGGCAAGGGGAGGGTGGGAATGCATATAGATTGATTGCCAATAATTCTTGCCTCCTTTAAGATAGGAATGGCCAGTTTACATAATGATTCATTGCAGTTTGCAGAAGATACACCTTAAAGCAGAGGAATATTTCTGGGGAGGATGGAGGGCTGCTCCGAGGATCTAGCAAGCCCTTGCCTAGGAAAACTATGGACTTTGGCTTGCAGGATGACAAATTAGTGTCCCCAGACTAAATTGAGCTCTGTGGGAGTGGTTAATTATAAGTCACAGGAAACTATCTAGGGGCGCCTGAGTGGCTCAGTGGGTTAAAGCCTCTGCCTTCAGCTCAGGTCATGATCTCAGGGTCCTGGGGTCGAGCCCTGCATTGGGCTCTCTGCTCAGGGGGGAGCCTGCTTCCCTCTCTCTCTGCCTGCCCCTCTGCCTGCTTGTGATCTCTCTCTCTGTCAAATAAATAAATAAAATCTTTAAAAAAAAAAGAAACTATCTAAAACCAAGAATGTTATCCATATCGAGTGAAAAAGATGGTAATAATAACCACATGAACCAAATACGTGTTTTCAATTAGCTCTTTTTTTTCCCACTATAGACAGATCATCCTGGGAAGGGACATTATAATCAAAAATTTGTTTGCTGATCATTTGACCAAGATTAAGTGCAGGGAGCCAGTTGGATGACCATAGTGCTATGAACCTCATGTATTGTTCTCCAGTGTAGAAGCCCTGTGTGAGTTTTGACTCTTGAGTTCCCAAGCCTGGGTACCTCCTGGTAGACAGTGTTGATATGGACACTGTCGACTCTCTCTCTTACCTTCCCTTGTTTTGTTTTTTATTTGAGAGAGAGAGAGTGAAAGAGAACGTGGGAAGGGAGAAGGTCAGAGGGAGAAGCAGACTCTCCATGGGGCTGGGAGCCTGATGCGGGACTCGATCCCAAGACTCCGGGACCATGACCTGAGCCGAAGGCAGTCACTTAACCAACTGAGCTACCCAGGGGCCCCTTACCCTTCCTTGTTAACTTCTGTCGTGGATGGGACCTTCTGCTAATTAACACTGTCCATCTCCTGGCCTCAGAGCCATTCATACTCTGCCAGCAGTGAAGGGAGTAATGCCGAGGGAGGGAGGCAGGTGAATCAGCAGGGCTGTTTTTTGAATTATTTAGTTCCTTGGGAGATGTTGCCAAGGAAAATGCTGGGATAGACTGCTTTCAGTTAACATTGCAGATCTTTGATTTAGATTAGTGTGTACCAATTTCATAGGGTTACTTTATTTTATTTTTAAAGATTTTATTTATTTATTTGACAGAGAGATAGAGGGGGAAGGAACACAAGCAGGGCGGAGTGGGAGAGGGAGAAGCAGTTTCCCCACTGAGCAGGGAGCCCAACGCAGGGCTCAATCCCGGGGATCATGACCTGAGTAGAAGGCAGATGCTTAACAACTGAGCCACCCAGGCGCCCCTCATAGGGTTATTTTAAGGGGACAGTATTATTTCCCCATTTTCCAATTCTAGAGTAGGATCAAGCAAGTTCATTCCAAAAACTTTTTTCTTTCTTTTTAGAGGAAATGCTGTAATTCATCTACTCATAAACACGATTTATAAATTTCCAGATAGAAGGGAATAAATATGGTTTCTCAGTGTCCTTCTGCAGTGACATTTCTAGAGACTCATACCTGCAAAAGAGATTGATTTTATTTTATTTTTTTATTTTTTAAAGATTTTATTTATTTGACAGAGAGAAACACAGCTAGAGAGGGAACACGAGCAGAGGGAATGGTAGTGGGAGAAGCAGGCTCCCTGCTGAGCAAAGAGCCTGATGTGGGGCTCGATCCCAGGACCCTGGGATCATGACCTGAGCTGAAGGCAGACGCTTAACGACTGAGCCACCCAGGCGCCCCAATGAGATTGATTTTAAATTGAGTATTTGTACCTATATGACATGGGAAACTTCTCTTTTTGCTGGTGATGGTCAAAGTACAGCCTATTCTGACTATTCATGTTTCTAGGCCACATCTGAAGGGCGGTGGAGAACCATGGTGCTTTGTCAGTTGGGAAGTATGTCCCAAGTAATGTTAACACTAGTAGTTTAGGTGCTGGAACTCTCTTTATACATTAAAACAGCCTTGAGTTTACCTCATTTTGTATTTCAACTTACTTTCGAGAAAGAGGAAGAAAGCTGTAATTGTCAGTTATCCCTTCTGGGTCTTGGGAAAAAGCTGAAAACTTGCAGTAATATATGGCTTTCATTTTGTGGTATGTATTTTGTTTGACTGATAGTCTCGTGTGTGTGTGTGTGTGTGTGTGTGTTTGTGTGTGTGTGTGTGTGTGTGTGAGTATCCCTAACCCTGTGCTGTCCAATACAGTAGCTACAAGCCACAAGAGGCTAGTAAGCACTTGAAAATGTGGGTAGACTGAATTGAGATATGCTCTAAGTATACACACTGCATCATGAGGACCTAATACCAAGAAGAGAATGGAAAATATCTTATTAATAATTTTTATTTTGATCACGTGTTGAAGTGATAATACTTTAAATATATTGGATAAGAAATATATTATTAAAATTAATTTCACCCCCTTTTACTTTTTTAAGGCAGCTATGAAAAAACTTTAAATTACATAAGTAGCTGGTATCATATTTATATTGGACAGTGCTGTTCTAACACCTTACAGAGTGCCTATTGCAGAATTAGGTGATTAGAGATTTGTTGAAATTTGTCAGGATGGAGCCTGGCAGTATTCCACTAGAGGCCTCCCTGCAACTATTTCTTGTGTGAGATAGTTTCAGCTGTCTCATCTTGATCACCATTCCCTGGATATTCTTAGCTTTGTCCATGACTTTCTTGAGATGTGCGTCTGTATTTGAACACAGTAGTCTTAAAATTTAACACTAAGGAAAGCATTTGCAAAAAACTGAGAGTTTTCCCCTTAAATATATTGAAACAATTTGTACCCTATAGATTTTTAATATGTGATCATTGGGCTCTGACACATACCTCCCATTATCTTGGGGAACAGGTTTAAAGTACAAACTAAGGGAGGCAACAAAATATGCTGGGGGTGAAAAGGAGGGTAAGATGACCAAATGTCAAAATGTCAAATACAGGGGCACCTAGATGGCTCAGTGGGTTAAAGCCTCTGCCTTCGGCTCAGGTCATGATCTCAGGGTCCTGGGATCAAGCCCCACATCGGGCTCGCTGCTCAGCGGGGAGCCTGCTTCCCTTTCTGCCTGTCTCTCTGCCTACTTGTGATCTCTCTCTCTGTCAAATAAATAAATAAAATTTTTAAAAAAGTCAAATACACTTAAGAAAACTAAGCTTTCCAAAAAAGTAAGGAAAACTAAGCTTTCAAGTAGTTCTCAACTATCTTAAGAGAACTTATATTCAATTTCATATGCTATTATATTATAGCTATTATTTCTCTTTTATAAAGGTATAAGTGAATAATGCAAACGGTACACAAAGCTATAATTAAATAATGTAAATATTTACTTATAAATTCCATTATTAATCACTTTTTAATCCAATCCTCCTTTTTTTGGGTGGGATCTCCAGTACAGGGACTGAGTTATGTTTCCAGTCATGGCACATTAATATCGTTGGTCTGTGAAAAGCCTCTTTTTTCTGTTACTTATGTGTTTTTGTTGTTGTTATTGTTATTTATCACCATTAACCACCTTCATCCTTTTCTTCTGCCTCCTAATCATTCTAGTGTGCTTGTATATTCTCTCACATGTTCTTGAGAGCAGGCATTGGTGTTTTGTGGTTTTTTTTTTACAGATTTTATTTATTTATTTGACAGAGAGATCACAAGTAAGCAGAGAGGCAGGCAGAGAGAGGGGAGGAAGCAGGCTCCCCGCTGAGCAGAGAGCCCGATTTCGGGGCTGATCCCAGGACCCTGAGATCATGACCTGAGTCAAAGGCAGAGGCTTAACTCACTAAGCCACCCAGGCACCCTAGCCATTGGTGTTTTGAGGGCATATATTTTAAATTTATATAGATTGGAAATTGTACTATGGATAGCATTCCTTGGTGGTTGTTTTTTGTTCTTTTTTTTCATTTAGAATTTTTTCAAAAAAGATTTATTTATTTATTTGGGGGCAGGGGGAGAGGGAGAGAAACTCCAGCAGACTCCCTGCTGAGTGCAGAGCCCATCATAGGGCTTTATCCCAGGACTTTGAGGTCATGACCTGAAGCAAAATCAAGAGTTGGATACTTAACTGACTGAGCCACCCAGGTGCCCCTCATTTAGAATGTTTTTTTTTTAATATTTTATTTTTATTTATTTGAGAGAGAAAGAGAGGGACAGAGAGAGCATGAGTAGGGGAGAGGCAGAGGGAGAGGGAGAAGCAGACTCCCTGCTGAGCTGGGAACCTGATAGGGGGCTGGATCCCAGGTCCTGAAGATCATGACCTGAGCTTTTAACTATCTGAGCCACCCAGGCGCCCCTCATTTAGAATGTTTTCAAGATCTATTCCCATTGTAGCATGTAAATCTAACTTGTTTCTTTTAGTTGATGCACCATACTGTGTAGTATGCACTCACTGCATCTTGTTTATCCATTTTCCTGGTCAGGCCTCTTTCCTTTGTTCTGTGGAGAAGAGCCGAGGTTTGGCCTGTACACGGGATCATTTCCATGCATTTACTGCCATAGTAGGTTATTTCCTGCTGATGCTAAACTCACTCAAATTGCCCAAGTTGAAGAACACTTCCTTGAGTGTTCCTGCTTCCGGGAAAGCCCTTAGGCCTTCCTATCCATTTTGTACGAGATTGAGTTGTTTTCTATTTCGGGTGGCTTTGTTTTACCTGGGAGAGAGATTACACGGTGTGTGTTTGCAGCAGGTTGCCATTCCCAGGATAGTCTTTTTCCAATTAAGAGAAGATTCTCCCCATCTGAACACTAGCTTGCATTCATTGGAGCTAATATTTGTTTGAAAGTTAATTAACTACTCCATCAGGCTCCTCTAGTTTTAAGCCCCAGCTTCTGCTGGAGTTTTCTTAAGAGGCCTGGATTTTTTTTTTCTTTAAAATTTATATCTTAGCACACATTTAAACTAAAGAAGGATAGTTTGAAAGTAGAGTAATATCTCTGCTCCCTGACATAACCGTACTTGTCCTCATCTTCACAGTTCTATAGAGACAAATTTGGAGTTCAAAATTTGGAATAGGTACCCATGTTCTTAATGGATGTTTTGTAGTGGATACAACTTGGAGGCAGCATTTTTGAGATGCATAAGTGATCAGCTGAGCAAGTAAGGTAGAGAGAGGCTGGGTGTTGTAGCAGTTGAGCTTGGACGATGGAGCCACGCAAGACCTGGCTTAGAGTCCTGGTTCTTTCAATTAGTTGTGTTTGGTTTTCTATAATAATACCTCCCCCTCAGAAGGTTGTTTTAAGGATTAAATGAGGAGATGCTGCAAAGCACTAGCCTCGTGCCTGGTTAGCTACACAGAAAATCGTAGCTGCCTTCATCATCGCCATCATCAGGCCCCTAAAGCCTGTAATAGTTGAAATTAAAAATGAGCATTTAGAAATGGGGAGAGACGGGCAGCAGCATGAGGGCACGAACTTTAAAGACTTAGAGGAGCATACATAACTATCCTCTGGAATGGAGTCACAGAAAAAAGAGGGTAGAGGTACCAAAAAATGTCCCTGTGTCCAGCCTCCACAGACGACACTTTCAGATCTAAAACTAGTCGGGAAGCAGATGAGGTAATCCTCTTTACAGCTGTTCACATCTGAGGGACTCTATTCTCAGGGCAAAGCCTTTCTCATTCTCTTGTTCTGCGCCTTGGCTGTCCGCTCAGAACACTGTCCCGTCTACACAGGTGTGCTGGGCTGGGAGGGATGTGACCCACTACAACCAGTTTGTTCCCACACATTTCTGACATGGCCAGCAGTGTCCAAGCCCTGGAGTGATTTCTCCACAAGGATGAGTAAGAGACAGGTTCTGTTGTCAAAGTACTCAGAGACCCGAAGGGGAGGTGGTTTTAAACCACCAGTTTTAACAAGTGCTCTGCCAGAGGTAGGCTCAGGAGGCAGCAGGAGCAGAAGGAAGGACATCTAATTAAGGCCACGGCTCTCGGAGTTGGGAAAGATTCCTAAGGAGACATCTTCACTATCTCTGGATGACAGTAGTACTTTTAACCTTCTCTTTCAGAAGTGAGACTTCTACCTTTCCTTTAATCTTAATTAGGGACCAGTTATGGTTGTTACCTAACCCCTTGGAGTGAAATAATCTAAACAGTAGCCATTTTCCTTTTATTAACAGAGTATCACGAGTTAGGTTTCCCCCAGTAGCCGTTAACATTCCTGGCATCCCATCTTCTGGAATAATGGAGTGGACGTAATAATGTAATCAACTCTGTTAATAAATTGATATTATTTTTCTCCAAGGAGACAGTTCCCATTATTAGAAACATAAAGCTTCCCAAGAAAGCCTTGGAGTCACAGCTGGAAGACCCCATGAGTTAGTAGAGTCAGTGTCTCCTTATGAAACTCCTTAATTGGTAAAATGTCGTTGTCCCATAAAAATACTAGTGCAAATGTATTGGCATCAGCAAAAATGACATCCTTTTGTATCCATAAGCTCTTCTCCCTTTGTGTTCAGAGCTTTGGCCAAAAAATATTTACTAGGCATCCTCTGTGTACCAAGAATAATCGGTGCCCGAGGATGAAAGAAATGAATCAGGCATGGCCCCACTGTGATACTAGGATGCGGTAAGTGCCGTAACAGTACTCGAGGAGAAAGGAGAGATCTGGAGTTTCACGGATCCTGAAAGAAGTAAGGGTTGGGGACGGTTGAAAAGGAGAGTCTGGAGTGAGAGTGCAGGTTTAAGCGAGTGCAGGGTCTGGGGCAGGGAGGGAAGAAAGAGGAATAGTTAGCCCAGCCTCAGGCTGAAGGACCAGAGACAGAATTGTGAAAAAGAGCTTGGCCTTTATTTTTTTAACTTTAAAAAAAAGATTTTATCTATTAGAGCAGAGGGTAGGGGCCGAGGGAGAAGCAGACTCCCGCTGAGTGCAAAGCCCGACTTGGGACTCAATCCCAGGACCCTGAGGCCATGACCTGAGTCATGACTGCTTAACTGACTGAGTCACCCAGGAGCTCCTTTTTTTTTTTTTTTTAAGATTTTATTTATTTATTTGACAGAGAGAGAGAGATCACAAGCAGGCAGAGAGGCAGGCAGAGAGAGGGGGAAGCATGTTCCCTGCTGAGCAGAGAGCCCGATGTGGGGCTCGATCCCGGGACCCTGAGATCATGACCTGAGCTGAAGGCAGAGGCTTTAACCCACTGAGCCACCCAGGAGCTCCATTTTTTTTTTTTTTTAAAGAGAGCTTGACCTTTAAAGAATGTGAAGTTTGTGGTCAGATTGCAGGGTGCCCAGGGTATTCTGAAGAAAAAGGCAAGAAAGATAAAGGAAGGCCAGAATGAGATGATGAGTGTTACTTAGGCCGCAATGAAAACAGAGCTAAAGACGGGAACCCCAGGGGAATATTAAAGGTGTGAGGAGTGGGGTGCAGCAAGAGTCTGAGTCCTGGAAGGAGGCTCGAGAAGGAGCATTCAGACAGGAGATATAGAAAACCAAGCAGCCATGGTGCGAGGCTAATAAAGAAATTTCAAGGATTGGCAAGTGCTAGGGAGAGGTTAGTAAGAAGGGCCCTGAAAAGTGTCTTTGAAGTCTGAATATTGACCTGCAGATGGCAGTGCTGGAGGCAGCAGCCGGATGTCCAAGGTTGCAGAGGAGTGGCGGGCTAGGTCGTCACGCCAGGGGATGTCGACTCACCTTTCGGGAACATCTGTGAGATAGCTATCCAGGGTTAAGACCTGTGACCAGGAAATCGAGCAGCAGCACCCCCGTCGGGATGGAACATACTACATCTTCACGGCTGGAGGAGAGACTGAGGGAGGTCAGACTGAGGGAGAACTTAATCTGAAAACCCTCAGTGGGTCGTGTGCATGGTCTTCTGCTGACTCCAAGTTGTCGCCCTTCCGTTGAGAACTTAGGTCACTGTAATAAGGGGTCCAGTTCCTGATCAGTGCAGTCTCGGACCACTGTCCCCGGAGTTCACAGTTCTAGACATGACAGGACAAAACACTGTATCATGACTTCTGAAGGGAATGTTGGTTTTGATTTGCCGGTTTTTCAAAGGTCAGGCGTGACAAGGGTGCCCGTAGACATGCAGGCCAACACTCCATCCTGTGACGGGGGACCTGTCATTTGAAATAGGATTGATTTTCTCTCTGCCTGTAAAATCCTTGAACGTGTGTTTTCTGCTACTGTTTTTCAGAGTCATTTGCTGTTTCAAATAGAGAACTGTGCGATGATGAGAAAGAGTTCATACATTTTCCAGTGTGTGAGGGGACCTCCCAACCTGAACCCTCGTGTTCAGCTGTCAGAATCGCAGCCAATAAACACTACAGGAGCAAAACCTCTCAGGAAGGTGCTTTAAAAAAGATGCATGAGGAAGAACACCATCAACAAATGTCCATCTTACAGCTGCAGCTGATACAAATGAACGAGGTGCATGTGGCCAAAATCCAGCAGATAGAGCGGGAGTGTGAGATGGCAGAGGAGGAACACAGGATAAAAATGGAAGTTCTCAATAAAAAGAAGATGTATTGGGAAAGAAAACTACAAACTTTCACCAAGGAGTGGCCTGTCTCCTCATTTAACCGGCCCTTTCCCAATTCACCCTAAGACTGCGGGGGGCGGCTCCCCTGTAACCGATCCGGAACGTGAGCTCGCGGTCAGGACCTCGTAACAGAGCTACGGCTAGGAAACTTAGAGCGGTAGTAGTCACGTATTTAAGAATACATTCAGGTAAACGGCCGCAGCCCATACCGCCCCGCCCCCCGCCCCACCAGTGGCAAAGAAGCTGTTCCAGTCTCCTGAAAATGATCACTATGAGTGCTAGAATTCTGAATGTAACGTCTCTTAATTAGAATTCATAACGAGAACCCTGTGCGAGTGTTGTCGTTGTTATTTTTTTAATCAGATTGCAAGTGTGACTATAAAGAAGTGTGGCTGATTTTTTTTTTTTTTTTAAGTAGACAGCAGAACTTTTCTATCCAAATGAATACGCTGCTGTTGAAAGCAGCTGAAAGACCCGGGAGGCCACATGTTGTGAGGCTGTTGCTCAGAACTGGCTGGAGGTCTTTAGGGAACCTCCCTGGGAGCCAGACACAGCACCTCTTGTTTTGTCTTTTGTTTTTGTTTTATTTTGTTTTGTTTTCACTGTCGTTCTTTGAGTGGCTTTTCTGATTTTAAACAGTCCAGCATTTGGAAGGATGTTTTCCACTGTGGCTCCTAAACCACCTTTGAAGGCCTTTCCCCAAAGAGGGGTTGCAAATAGTGGCTCCAACGGCGGTAGCTGTGTTGGAACTAAGGCTGTACCTGCTCTGAGGGAGACACATGCATTTAGATTTCTACGATCTGTCCTGTCTGTTTTATTAAAAGATAAGACTTGCAATTTTATAGTCACACTGTGTATGTTTTTTAAAGGTGCTGCCTCCCCCACCGTGCTCGTATTTGCTTTCCCTCTGTAGCGTCCTCCCAATTTGTGCTACTGAGTTAATGGGTGCCCTGTTTTCCATCTCCAGCCACCTAGGGAAAGGCCCTTCCCTCACCGTGCTCATGGTGCTAGCCAAGAGTGATGCTATGGAGTTTGCATTGCACAGTTAGCCTTGGGCTTCTTAACCCATTAGCAACATATTTGGAAATATGGATTGGCAAATGGACATTTTGGTTGAGTGGTGATAGAGCTTCTCCTATAGCCTAGTGTTAAAAACAGTTCTGGGATGTTGGGCACGGCAGTCGCTGGCACAAGCAGAGTGACACCACGTGCCAAGGCAGGTCAGCAGTTTCTGAGTGTGAAATGTCAAGGCCGTGTGGGGGGGAAAGGAAAGTATGTGTGGCAGAGGCTGTGTAGGGAGTGTAGGGCTAGGAGTCAGGGCCTGAATTCTGATCGTGGCTCTGCCTCAATGTGCTGTGTGACCTGGGGTAACTCCTTTTAATCTGTGGCTCTGGTCTTTCCTGTCCCTACGACAAGGAAGTTAGTCTAGATAATGTTCAGAATCTGCTACCACTCCTTGACTGTGGTATGGTTGGCATAGCCTTGGATGGGTACTGCTAATATCATAGCTGTCCAGAGGGTGTGGGCCAACAGGGAAGAATTGATCACTGCATTGGCTCAGCTTCCTGCCCTCGTAGTTTTGGAAATTTGGGTCCTGGGGACTAGAAGTTCAGTAAGATAAACATATACTTGTTACTGAAGCACTGCATAAAACTTAAGTGGATATCAGTTGATTCTCTCCTCTGATCGTATTTTAAGTACCTTAGAGGAACGGGCGATTTGAAGGAAAGGTGTGTAGACTAGTCTTTGAAAGGAAGGCTCCTTTTGTAAGGATTTGTGTTCTTCATTTAGCTTTTAGCAAATGGACGCTTTAGACAGGACACATCTGGATAAAGTCTCAAGCCTGAACGGTTTATGGGAGGCAGGCTTGACTCTCCATGCCCTCCTACCCCCTCAGGATTAGGGCAGGGAACAGCACACCCTCTCAGCACACCAAAACTGAGAGAAGTCTTGCTTTGCTTCACCTACTGATTCACCTGGAAATCTTGTTAATGGCAGCTTCTCGAGTGGGACCTGAAATTTTGCGTTTCTTTTTTCTTTTTTTTTTTTTTTAAAGATTTTATTTATTTGACAGAGAGAAACACAGCGAGAGAGGGAACACAAGCAGAGGGAACGGTAGCGGGAGAAGCAAGCTTCCCACTGAGCAGGGAGCCCAATGCGGGGCTCGATCCCAGGACCCTGGGATCATGACCTAAGCTGAAGATGGACGCTTAACGACTGAGCCACCCAGGCGCCCAGATTTTGCGTTTCTTACAAGCTCCCAGGTTATGCCCGCTCTGCCTGCCTGGTCACCAAACTTCTGTGTGGCAAGGTTTTAGAGGACTCTGAAGTTTTTACTTACTCTCCCCCCACCCACACCCCCCAAATTGGGTCGGGCACACTTTGTGTCCAGCAGTGTGCCTGCCCCCATCCTCTCTCAGACTTTATCTCTCAATCACACAAACCAGGCAGAACACGATACAAAAAGTGCTCACACACATAATGAAAGTATAAAAAACAGAACTAATTCCTAATCAAATAAAGGGTAATGCCAGAAGCCTAAAGCACCTTGCTCTACTGTTAATGGTATTTATAAGTTTATAACAGTTTTCAGTCTGGGCTGTGCATTAGAAATAGTATTTGATAAATAATTAGTCCCGCCTGGTCCCACTCCCAGAAGATTCTGATTTTGTTGATCCAGGTCGGGGCCTGGTCCTGTACAATTCTGGAAGACTTTATTGGAGATTGAAGACTTTATTGGAGCATGGAAATTACTAGATCTCAATCATTGGGATTGAGAACCAGTGGTGTAGAGCTCACAGATATGTCTCATTTGATCCTTAATCTTGTGAGGTCATGCAGGGGTGAGGAAATGATGCTCAGAGAAGAACCACCTTGTACCAGACCAGCAGCTAGTAAACGGCAAAGGAGAAGTTCAGTCCCAGCTCTCTCAGCTCCAAAACAAATGGTCCCATCTATGGCCATACCACCTGGAACGCGCCCGACCTAGTCTGATCTTGGAAGCTAAGCGGGGTTGGGCCTGGATAGTACTTGGATGGGAGATGAATGGTCCCACTTGTCTGCCCCTGTCCCAACAAAGTTCTATCAAGGATTCCTTTTATCCTGAGAGCCAGATCGCACCCACAGTGTACTTCAGCGTCTCCATTCATGGACAGGTATATGTTCATTTCAATGCTGAGCAGTTCCTTACCGGAAGTGGAAATACAAAAGCATTTCTTGGTAGGTGCTGTAGGGAATAGACAAATTTTATGACAGTTCACCATCCCCCACCTGGCCAAATCATGGACGCAGCCCAGTAGGGGAGGTAAGACTTGTACACAGCTGTCATGTACTTCATTAGTGCGTGTCTTCAAGTGCATTTGTAGCTCAGAGCAAATGCTACCTCCTCCAGGAGGAAGGATGGCCTCCCGGAGAAGGTGGCATCTGAGCTTAGTCTTTAGAGTTGGCATTTGGACAGGTGGAGATTCAGAAAGAGGAGAACCTTTGCCAGATGCAAGGTCTTGTGGAAGATTCAAGATGATGAGACATGTAACTGGGAGGCAGTGAGAACCTGGTGAATTTCCAAATTGAGCAGTAACGTGATCAACACTGTGCTCCAGGAGGAAGATGAGAAGGTGCAACGGAGTTTAGAGAAGACTGGAGCCTGGGAGATGAGGTTGGAGGGTCTGGCCCTGGTTAGGATGAGATGATAGGATCTAGAGGAGGCTGTAGTCGGACTGAGAGACCCATGTCTCCCTGCAGAAGGGCACTGCAGAGGTGGAATCTGTCAGGCTTGGCAGTTGATTGCTTTTGTTGGAGAGGAGGGGTGAGATGTTAAAGCTGGATGCCTGAAAGAATAATGCTGCTGATTAAAATAGAGGCAGAAAGGATGCATTTCTGGCTCTGACTCAACCAGAGTTGAGAGGCCGAGAGATGAGCTAATGCTGCTGCCTGCCACTCAGCCTCACACACGAGCACCTGCACCCATCTCCGCTTTGCTCGTCCCCTCTTCGCTCTGACTTCTGCCTCTCCTCCCTGTCCATCCTGCACTGCAGCCCCTCCTTAGGTCCTTGTCAGCCCCCTCATTTGGTGCTGCCTCTGCCCCGAGTACTTCCATTGCAGCTGGTGGTGCATGTCACCATCTCTTCTAATAGCTTTGTGCTAGAAAGAGCAGAAAAGGTTCTTTCCTTAGTGCCCCATGTTGTAGAAAGGGGCATTGGCTGAGAGGGGCTGGCAATCCCCAGGTATGCCTATCACGGCCCCTTTACAAAAGTCAAACATGGAATCCTACCCTGTTATGCAGCAAAAATTTAGGGAATGTCTTAGGAATTTAGCAGAGAGGATTTTAAAATGCATCGGCCTTATTATTTTTTTTTCTAGAAGAGAATGGAGGAAGTGAGGTGGCATGGTGGCAGAGTGCATTTGAGTTGTCAACAGCCTCTGCAGTGTCAGGTCAATTACATCAGCACTTGGCCTGGACCAGGGGAAAGGAATGGCTCTGCCTCCTGGGAATGTCAGAAGGACCTGATAATTATATTTGGCAAAGCCACGAGCAGTGGTTCTGTAATGTCATTGCTAAGAATTACCCTTTTAATAGCATTTCTGGATGTCTGAGCTTTTCAAGTGGAGTGACAGTTCTTTTCTGCTGTGGGTTTCCTTGTGGTTGGGCTGCCTTCAGCCGGTCCTCTTGTTCTTCCTCGCTCTTGCTTTAATATCAGTTCATATTTTCTGTCTTGCGCCTTCCCGGCCCTGTTCCTCCAGCCCCTCCTTCTGCACCCACAACAGCTCCCACTCTCCCCCGTTTCAGAGGTGGGAGTCCTGTGAGAACGTGTGTGAGGGAAATCCTTGCCCAAGGGCAGCACATTCAACATCAGGTATCAACAAGGTGCAGCATAGCCTTAGACTAGCCAGACTGTGGACAGCCTGCTTCTGGGCTGCGTCTGCTGTTTTTGTGTCGGTGGGACTCAGAAGTCTTGGGAAGGATCACCAGTGATCTGTGACAGCGACAAATTCTTTTCCTAATCGTGCCATATATTATGCCCTTTGACACAATTTACTAATCTTTGCCTCCGTTTCTCCATCTGTGAAAGTGGTGTAATACTAATCTACCTCCCTTAAATGTTGTGAAGATTAGTCTATGTTAGTAAAGCACTTTTGAAATAAAGAGTGATGTATAAAGCATTTTAACATCATTGTTGTCATTGTGATGTGGATGCCGTCCTGTAGAGAAGCTGCCTTCTAGGGGAAGGGCCCGAGGTACACTGTGGTTTAGGAACACCCAGTATAGACAACTTCCACGACGGATCCAAGAGTGGGGTTATTTTCTTTGTGAAAAATTTCAACATGACATTTTCTTCAACAGCCCTTTGGTACATTTAGAATGAGATTCAATTTATAGAAGAATGATTGAAGTTAAGATTTTTAAAGAACCTATCTATTGAATGTCCATTACCCACTGTAATTGTTGGGTTTGCAAGCTGATTGTTACCCTAACAGTGCAATTTATCATCACGAGGTGGGAAACTTCTGATCCTACATTCCCCATATATCCAGATTATGTGCGAAGGTTGTCTCACTGTTGCCACTCCTTGGAATGAGCAGAATGGTGATCCTGCTGCTTCTGAATGAGAGGATCAGAAGCTCTAGCTCTACTTGCAAAATGCCCTCACAGCACTACCAGTGTGTGTGTGTGTGTTTGTGTGTGTGTGTGTGTGTGTAATATTAATCATGTATCTTCATTAAAGGGCTCAGAGTGGGAGGTTCTCTATCCATAAACACGGGCTCCCTTTCTTAACTCCTGGTGACTGCCAAGAGATTTAATTGGGTTCTGGTTTCAGTTTTCTTTTTATGGGTTCGTTGGGGAAAAAAAATCCAAACCCTGTTATTTAGGAAGTTGGTTATTTTTGATAAAAAGGATACTTATTATAGAGAAAATTCTGTAGTTGATGTAGAAGTTAAGGTTTCAGTTTTTTGTCTCATTTTCTCATTCAGCTTCCAGAGTAACCAAGAAGGGAGGTTGAGGTTGAGCTCTGCTGGTGAGGTGCATATGGATCTAGACTCTTATCCTTGAGTCTCGAAGAGTATCTTTGGATGGGCTAGTATTAGATCCTCTGCAAGACTGGAGGGTGGTCAGTCCAGCCACTCGACCCCTGGGAAGTCTGGGGGGTAGCAGGGCAGATCTACTCTCATGTGGTCACTCTGAGCCCCAGGCTGAAGGGGGAGGAGCTGTTATGCAGGGGAAGCTCTTCTTACTGTGACGGCAGAAGTACAAGAGGACAAGCCCAACTGCGGAAGCACATTTCAAATTTCAGTGTTAAATCTGCTAATATTTCCTTGGCCGAAGCAAGTAACTAATATTTCCTTGGCCAAAGTCAAGGGGAGGGAAGTAGAGTCCTCCTAAGAAGGTGAGGGGAAGAGGCGAATATTTTGAACAGCCATCTAATCTGCCACGGTATCAAAAGGAACTTGTGGAATACCAAGAAGTTGAAATAATAAGTCAAAGGACAGAGCATTTAGGAAGAAATGAATCCCTGTTTTCCATCTTGTGAGGAACCCCTTCCTTACTTCTTTCCTTCCTCTCTTTTGGGGGAGCAGGCTTTAAAACAGTGATGATAATAAGTAATAGGGATGTTGGATGAAATGAGTACTATGTGCTTAGTTCTGTGCATTTAGAACAGAGCCTGGCACATAAACACTTAAGTTTTAGTCATTGTTTTTTTTTCCTCTCAAGTTTATATGGCCTCTAAGTGGGGCCATAGAGGTTTGAACTCAAGTGGCCTGGCTCTGGAGCTCATGCTTTTAAGAATCACAATATATACGGGGCACCTGGCTGGCTCAGTCAGTAAAGCATGCAACTCTTGAATTTGGGGTTGTGAGTTCGAGCCCTATGTTGAGTGCAGAGATCACTTAAAAATAAAAAAAATCTTAAAAAAATCATAACGCGTAGCCTTTCTATTCAGAGCCTGAGTTCAAATCTTAGTTTTGCAAACAATGTGACCTCCAGAATATCAGACTATCATCTGTTGCCCAAGATTGCTATAATGATTATATGAGAATACAAATATGGAAGCGCCATAGCAACTATAAAATAAATTTATTTATTTTTTTAAAAAAGATTTTATTTATTTGACAGAGAGAGAGATTACAAATAGGCAGAGAGGCAGGCAGACAAAGGGGGAAGCAGGCTCCCTGCTCAGCAGGGCTCGATCCCAGGACCCTGAGATCATGACCTGAGCTGAAGGCAGAGGCTTTAACCCACTGAGCCACCCAGGCACCCCTAAAAAATAAATTTAAAACCTAAAACTCTTTTCTGATATTCTGTGTTATAAGAGAATCCCAGACTCTCTTCTGACATCACAGAGCCTCATCTTAACCTCTCCTTGCAGCCTTCCCTCTCTGACACTCCCTGAGTACACTCATCAGTCTCTCTGTTTCAGAGCCTGGCTCTGTGCAGTAACTTCCATTGATCCCTCCAGCCTCAGTGCTGTCAGCCTCTCTACAACCCCTTCCCATTACCTATGCTGCTGAAGTGTCACCCACTCTTCAAAGTCAGATGACACCAGGACACACTCTTGTGGGCTCTCGTCCCAGGTTTACTGGTAACTCATCATACAAGTGAGGACAAGTTACTAGGTCTTTCTTGATATTAATTTCCTTGTTTGTAAAATAAGGGTGTTGGAGGAGAGGATCTCTAAATTCCCTTGCCCTCTTCTCGTTAGTCTAATTCTCAAGCTAAACTAATCCTTTCAACTTACTGCATGCAACCCAAATTTAACAGATAATGAGCACATAAATGGAATTCAAATCCTGCATCCAAGTGGATCAGTCCCAAGGTTGAAAGCTCCATTTGTAAAAGTTATTGATATTAGGATGAAGATTGTATTTAAATTGTTTCTAAAGCTATGTATAGTCAATACAAGAACTTCTATATAATGGGCACAAAAGGGTTTCTGCTTCCCAAAATGTAATTTGCTGAACAATATGTAATTGGGTACTACTTCCATTAGCTGTTTCAAATTGCCCAATTCTATAGATGATAGAATACTTCTATTTTACAAATTGCCCTCTCCTAAGGCAATAATGTGTGAGGATTTTTGCATGTTTTTAAAATTCCTATCAGTTATTTTCAGTAGATGACATCTGTTGTAGAACCAGGGGTGTCTGAAACCTATTTCAAGTGAAGGAAGTAAGGGAGTTAGCATTTATTGAACACCTTCTTTTTTTTTTTTTTTTTTTTAAGATTTTTTATTTATTTATCTGACAGAGAGAGTTCACAAGTAGGCAGAGAGGCAGGCAGAGAGAGGAGGGGAAGCAGGCTCCCTGCTGAGCAGAGAGCCCGACGTGGGGCTCGATCCTGGGACCCTGAGATCATGACCAGAGCCAAAGGCAGAGGCTTTAACCCACAGAGCCACCCAGGCGCCCCTATTGAACACCTTCTGTGGGTCTTGGGCACCTTTCCATATTAATTCATTTAATTCTTTTTTTTTTTAAAGATTTTATTTATTTGACAGAGAGGAGAGAGATCACAAGGAGGCAGAGAGGCAGGCGGGGGGGCGGGGAAGCAGGCTCCCTGCTGAGCAGAGAGCCCGATGTGGGGCTCCATCCCAGGACCCTGAGATCATGACCCGAGCCGAAGGCAGAGACTTTAACCCACTGAGCCACCCAGGCGCCCCAATTCATTTAATTCTTAAAGTACTCGGCAGGAATAGGTAATATCTTCTATATTTTATTTTTTTATGATTTATTTATTTGGTGGGGGGAGGGGTAGAGGGAGAGGAAGAGAGAGAATCTCAAGCCGACTCTGCTGAGTGTGAAGCCCAATGCAAGGCTTGATCTCAAGACCCTGACATCATGACCTGAGCCAAAACCAAGAGTCAGATGCTCAACCAACTGAGCCACCCAGGTGCTCCTCATCTATATTTTAAAAATTATGAAATGAAGAGTGGAAATGTTAAGTGACTTGTTCAAAATCACATAACTGGCTACAGTGAGTGCTGTGAATTATGTAAGACTGCTAATTCACACACCTGTACCCCCGAAACGAAAAATACATTATATGTTAATTTAAAAAATCATATATCTGGGGGCATCCGGTGGCTCAGTTGGTTAAGCAATTGCCTTCGGCTCAGGTCATTATCCCGGAATCCCCGGATCTAGCCCCACATCGGGCTCCATGCTGTGGGGAGTCTGCTTCTCCCTCTGCTTCTCACCCTGCTCATACTCTCTCTCTCTCTCTCTTTTAAAATATTTTATTTATTTATTTGACAGAGAGAGACACAGCGAGAGAGGAAACACAAGCAGGGGGAGTGGGAGAAGCAGGCTTCCCACTGAGCAGGGAGCCCAATTTGGGGCTCAATCCCAGGCCCCGGTATCATGACCTGAGCTGAAGGCAGACTCTTAACAACTGAGCCACCCAGGCTCCCCCCCGCAAAATAAATAAATAAAAAACCACATACCTGAAGTGTACACTTAAAAATGGTTAAAATGGGGGGTCCCTGGGTGACTTGGTTAAGAATCTGCCTTTGCCTCAGGCCATGATCTCAGGGTCCTGGGATTGAGTCCCTCATGGGCTCCCTGCTCAGCAGGGAGTCTGTTTGTCCCTCTTCCTCTGCCCCTCCCCTATTTATGCTCGCTCTCTTTCTCTCTCTCAAATGAGTAAATAAAGTCTTTAAAAATGGTTAAAATGGTAAATTTTAAGTCAGCACAATAAAAAAGAAAAGCCAATCACATACCTAGTAAATACCTCAAGTTTTAGGTAAATATCTCTAGGTTTAGATACCTAATCAGTATGCTTTGATTAGTCAAATATAGCATGGGAGAAAGTAAGCAACTTTGACTGGTTATGTGTGTGTATTTTTTTAAATATTTTATTCATTTATTTGACAGAGAGAGAGATCACAAGTAGGCAGAGAGGCAGGCAGAGAGAGAGGGAGAAGCAGGCTCCCTGTTGAGCAGAGAGCCTGATGTGGGGCTCGATCCCTGGACCCTGAGATCATGACCTGAGCCAAAGGCAGAGGCTTTAACTCACTGAGCCACCCAGGCGCCCCAGGAAATCTACACTTTTAACAAGCTTTCCAGTTGCTTGTTAGGTATTATAAAATTCCAGAACCACTGCTAATAGGATATCACCATGGCGTGATAATACAAATCGTTTCACTTGCATACTCGTTTCCAGTTGATAAAGCCTTTTTCACAGCCTGTTTTTCCTGTACCTCTGCAGCAGGATGACGAAGGCAATACCATTAGCCCCACAGTGCTGACAAGGAATCTAACATAGCCTGTGGTTAAGTGCTGGATCCAAAGGTCCTCTGACTCCCAGAAAAGTGTTCTTTTTATTATTTTGTGGCTCTCTTTCCCACTTTACCATATCTTCACTTACACTCCTACACAAATTAGAAGTTCTTTTATGTCTAAAAAGCTTTGCAGAGTAATTTTCTTGCTATGATGCTTTTAAAGATTTCAATCTAATTTAATTTAGCACATCAAGAAGCACAGTTTATGCTTATAAGCATAAAGCTACCCAAGGTCATGGCAAAAAAAAAAGTTTGATAAAGTAATGAAGAAATAGACTGCATTGAGGGTTTTTTAAATTTATTATTTTACTCTCCACCTAGATTTACCAATTGTTAACAGCTCTTCTCTCTTTCAAGCACTTGAAAGCTGCAGATGTTATGACACTTTGCTTCTAAATTATTCAGCATGCATGGACTAAAGATAAGAACATGGTCCAACCTTACCATGATCCCATTATTACACCTAAGAAAACTAATATTAACTCAATAATATCATCTATGTGTAGTCTACAATCAAATTTCTCTAGTTGCCTTAAGAATGGTTTTTATTGCTGTTGATTTTCTCAGATTCAATCAAGGTTTATTGCATCTGGTTGTTTTTGTCTTTTTAGTCTAATTTAATCTAGAACAAACATTTCTCCTTTTTTGTTTTTCATGACATTAAATTTCTTTTAAAGTCCAGGCCTTGCCAATGTGCCCCATATGCTGGACTTATTTGATTACTTCCTCAGGATTAGATTCATGTTAAACCTCTTTGGCAAGACTATCATGTTGATAATGTCATGTACTTCTTATTACATAACTTTGGGAGTCACGTGGTTGAAAGCTGCCCCACCATTGGGGAAGCTAAATTTGATCACTTGGTGAAGATAATATCTGCTGGATCTCTCCATTATAAAGTTACTTTTTTCACTCATAGTTAAAAACATCTGTGGGGTGATACCTTAATACTGAATATTCTATCTCCAACAAACTTCCACCCAGTGATTTTAGCATCCATAAATGCTCATCACTCTGATTAGTTATTTCATAGGGATTGCGAAATTATGATTAAATCAGTCTTGACTATTTGCCAGCATTCATATGGAAAGAAAGTATGCCCAATCTGAGAAAAATCTGAATTTAGTTTGCACTGGCTACCCTTGAGAGCAAAGGGTCCACTCTGCCCCAATCTTCTTAAGGAGCTATCTTTCTTAGAACTCCTCTGCTAAAGGTGTAGTTTTTTCTTTTTTTTTTTTTTCCCCCACCAATGTTACAAAATGCCCACCTGAGAGAAAGGGCTCCTCACTTCCTTCTAAGCACACCTGCTTCAGGTTGCTTCTCTGGTCTCTGCTTCTGGTGCTATGGATCTCTCCTGAGCTCTGCTGGGGAAAACACATGTTTTCTCTTCCCTTAACATCAGTGACCACTCTTCCCAAATCTGACCCCAAATTTCCCTGTAGTAGGGACTTGGCCAATAATCTGGCTAAGAGGGAAGGCCAGGGTACTGGATTTGAAGTAGTGTCTATTACATATATTGCATGTTTTAGATAAGTTTAAAAAAAAAAGTAACTTTGTATAAAAGACGGGAGAATGTAATTGCCCACATCAATGATGGTAATGAAGATTGGGGTAGAAAGGCTAAGAGGGAGCTGATGGTGATCACAGTGGGACCATAGCTTCATTAAGCTACCTTTTGACCCAGCCACTCCCCCTGCCCCCCACACACCATCCCCATTGCATCCCTACCTCCCTTTCTCTCTGGAGAACATCCAAGCCAGGATCCAGGAATTTCCTTGATATCTCAATACTGTATCTACAAACCCACTTGAGTCAGCATCCATTTGCTCTACCTTCTCTCTTATTACAAAGAAAATGTCTTCTCTCAAGTCAATCCCTTTAGTCTCTGCTTTGAATTCCACCTCTTCCTGTCTTCTCAAGTGTCTTGAAATTATCCTCATCCTACTACTGATTTTTTTTTACATTGTGTTTTATATTCAATTCCCTCCACCCCACTGGATCTTTATCATCATTGGTTTTATGTTTTGTTTTGTTTTTTGAGAGAGAGAGAGAGAGGGCAGGGAGGGACAGAAGGAGAGAGAACGAATCTTAAACAGACTCCATGTTCAATGTGAGCCCAGCCCCGACACAGGACTAGATCTCATGACCCTGAGATCATGAACTGAGCCGAAACCAAGAGTTGGATGCTTAACAGACTGAGTCACCCACGTGCCCCATCATCATCATTTTAAATATTGTACAGTCTCATCTTAAAAAGTCCCTCTTCCACCCACAGTCACCTCTAGCTTTGTTTTTCTTCACAGCCAAGCTGTCTAAATGTTCTGTCTCCACTTCCTACTTATGTCTCAACATGCTCTAATCTGTATTCTACCCTTACCACTTTCCCACTTAACAGGCTCTTGCTAAGATCACTGATGACTTCAAGTGGATGTATCCATTGGACACTGTTTAGTACTCATCTTGCTTGATCATTCAGCAGCATTTGACTAGTTGTCCATGTCCTGGTTCTTGAAACACTTTTTGGTCACTGTAACATTGTTATTTCCCCATTTTCCTCCTAATTTTCTGGCAATTCTTTCATAGTTCACTCCACTGGAGATCCCCAGGGATTCAGCCTAGACCCTCTTCTCAGACCTTACACTTTCAAGTCATCACACCCACTTCTATGACTTCAATTAATTTATCCTCTGATGACTCCCATACTTCTGTGTCCAGTGTAAATCTCTTAACACCAGATTTATAAATCCAACTGGTTCAACCCAGATACCTCACTGGCCACTCAGACTAAGTGAGCCTACATCTGAACTCATCATTCTCTCTCCAAACCTGCTTCTTCTCCAGAAATGGCTATTTTAGTAAATGCCACTGAACCGAGGGATAGCCCTGGCTTGACACTTTCTCCCCACATCTAGTCAGTCACCAAATTCTGTTGATTCTCCCCCCTTAATCTAATTCATTTACTTGTTCCCATCGTCCCTAGTCCAAGCCACCATCATCACTCAGCTAGACTACTGCAATAGCTCTCCCATGGTCCTCTCAGGTACTTTGAGAATATTGGCACATTCCAATCCACTCTGTACACTGAAGCCCCAGTGATTTTTTTCAATAGCATCACTGAGATATCACTAACATACCTTACGGTTCACACCCTTAACTAAGTGATCTTTTAAAAACACAAAAATCATCTTGGACACTGAAAAAATAAAATAAAATTAATTACAAAAAATAAAATAAAAATAAAATACAAAAAATAAAAAATAAAAACACAAATCTGAGCAGGCAATTTCCTGTTTATAATCTTAGGATGGAGTCTGAATCCTTGTTCTGGCTTGAAAGGCCCCGTGTGATCTGGCCTGTGCTTCCTGAAGTCTCCAAACTTCTTCTTCTTCTTTTGTTTTTTTAAAGTTTATTTATATATTTGAGAGAGAGAATGAGAGAGCGAGCACACAGGAGCACGAGAGGGAAGAAGCCAGAAGGAGAAGCAGACTCCCTGCCAAGCAGGGAGCCTGATGTGGGACTTGATCCTGGGACTCCAGGATCTTGACCTGAGCCAAACGCAGCTCCTTAACCAACTGAGCCACCCAGGTGCCCTCAACCTTATTCTTTATGTCATTTGCCTCCTTACTTTCTAAAGCGTCAGACATAGCTGCCTTCTCTGCTTCTAAACTTGCTATATTCTTTCATTTTTACATGTTGAACTTTCTTCATGGAATACCGTTTCCTTTTTTACCCCTTTCTAACTCTCCGGTGTTCCAGCATTAGCTTACATATCACTTCTTTGGAGAAGCTTTCCTTGATACCCTCCACCCCTGGTATGTGAGGGATCCCTATCTGATGCTTTCATACATGCTTTGCAAAAACCCTTCACAATTGTAGTTGTTTGTTTAAAGTCTGACTGCCTGTTGGATTATAGGACAGGGACTGTGTCTATCTTGATCGCTTGTGCATCCGTAGAGGCTAACGTGGTTGCCTGGCACATAACAGGCAATCTCTAAACACTAGTGCATGAATGTGGGATGAATGGTGCTACTGTCACCACTCTCCATACACTGCTCTGACCGCTGCTCCTACTGTTGTTGAAATCACCACTCCCAGAGCTGTCCTAAGTCTTATCATGATTGCTCTGTGTTGAGAGAAACAGCTTCAGAATGTGGTCTTTGTTTCACCTTTATAAATTCCTTAATTAGGAACCCAGACTAAGTGCCGAGTCTAAGTGTATGGACCCTGATGCTGAGTCCTGAGGCCATCAGACTGTAGGAAATAATTTTCAACTAAGAGCCAGGGAGGGGGAATTAGAAAACAGTTGACTCAATTTAAGCTCACTTGTACATATATAGATGAGTTGCTATATACAGTGCATGGATACATACATGTAACAGTGCATGTACAAACACGGAGCCCAGCTGTCACACTCAAATATGCATACATACGCACTCTCACAGAGGCAACCTGATATATACTCATTCCCTACATATGTACACAGAGAGTAAAATGACATATGCTTGGCACTTTTGCATATGTACAGAGGCAAGCTGATACACTCATTACATATGTATACACAGGCAAATGACATATGTTCCATACATATGTATACATACAGTGGCAAGCTGACATACTTAAATACACAGTGGTAAAATATCATTATTTAACTCCATTGGACTCACTCTAATTCCTCTATGTAGTTAGCTTCTTGCTTTATCTCTCTCATGATTCTTAGCTCATGGATGCCATTTTCCAGTTCCAAGACTCTTGGCTGTAACCTTATGTTCTTCCCTTTGACCCACCTGGCTATTTGTTACCACTTTTCCTCCCAGTTGCTTGGCTGCCTCTGCCCATTAGCAGGCTGCCCTCTTGCAGGTCTCTCTAGCAACCAGCCAGCTCACATGAACTGTTTTGACTGCTGACTTTAACTCTTTGAATTTTGTTTTAGACCACAGGCTCTCGCGTCAGACAGACCTTGATATGAGTACCAGTCTGGCTGCCTACTCGCTGTATCACCTGAGGCAAATTATTTAACCCCTCCAAATCTCAGTTTTTCTCAGCTACAGAATGAGGATAATAATAGCACCTTCCCCATTAGGTTTTTGGGAACATTACATTAGATAAAAAACACAAAGCTCTTAGCCTAGTATATAAATGCAGTTAATGGCTACTGCCACTGATAATAGTATTTATTTATTTTTAAAGATTTTATTTATTTATTTGAGACAGAGAATGAGCACAAGTGGGGAGAAGGATCAGAAGGAGAAACAGACTCCTTTTTTTTTTTTTAAAGATTTTATTTATTTATTTGACACAGAGAGAGAGATCACAAGTGGGCAGAGAGGCAGGCAGAGAGAGGGGGAAGCAGGCTCACTGCTGAGCAGAGTGCCCGATGCAGGGCTCCATCCCAGGACCCTGAGATCATAACCTGAGCCGGAGGCAGAGGCTTTAACCCACTGAGCCACCCAGGCGCCCGGAGAAGCAGACTCCTTGCTGAGCAAGGGGCCTGATGTGGGGCTCAGTCCCAGGACCCCGAGATCATGACTCGAGTCGAAGGCAGATGCTCAACTGAATGAGCCACGCAGGTGCCCCAATAGTTAACATTTATTATGTGCTTACTTTGCCACTCCTTTTCCTACCCAATTATTTATTGAGTAATGACAATGTACAAAGCATGAATGTAAGCATTCTATCCATAAAAACCCATTTTATCCTTACAGTAACTCTATGAAACAGATAGAAATTTTATTTCCATGCTACAGATTATAAAACTGAGACAGGGAGAAGTTATTTAACTTGCCCAAGGTCATAGACTTAAGCAAGCGGCAGAGTTAAGTTGCAAAACCAGATGGTTTGGTTCCAGAGCTTACACTCTTAATTACAATGTTGTACCCCTTACTACCATTTATGTGTCATTGTCTTTGTCAGAGAAGCTATTTCTTTGGTACCATCCCTTATGAGTTAAACCCTCTGAGAAATTTTTGAATTCCAACTGAAATTTTCCATTTGCTGAAAGATGGAGAAAAATCTTCCTTCTGTACTCAGAGGAATACCAAACAATTGAACAAGAAGACCTGCTGGAAAAACCCAGAGAGGCCTCCTCAGTCTCCCTACCCACTCATAGGGACTGTTTGAGTGAGATGCTTTTCAAATTGGCAGAATTATAGTGGTGAAGCCTGTTCTCCAGGCAGAGTGAGGCTACTTCTCTGGATCCCCATAGCACTTTTTGTTCAGATATCCGTAACCCTTGGCTCCTTGGCTTCTGCCCATCTACGTAATTGAGGACCATTAAGGGGATGTGGGTAACAATCATAGTGCTTTCAACCAAAGTTGTAATTACAAGCAATGTAATCACATTACTGTAATCCCAGACTGATCACAGGAAGACAAAAGTCTCCTGATATGCTGGCAGGGGGCTCAGGATTGTTGTGCACACTCCTTGGTGGCTGCCGTCTTAGTGGTGCCAAGCTTTGCTCCATTTTGTATCCGATGATGATGCCCCTCCAGCTGCTCGCCTATGTTAGTGATGTGGTGGAGCTCTGGAGTCAGATCTGGTGACTCCAACTTTCTAGCTTTATGGTTTGAGTTGTCATTTTTCTTTTTAAGATTTTATTTATTTGAAAGAGAGAGATCATAAGTAGGCAGAGAGGCAGGCAGAGGGAGAGGGGGAAGCAGGCTCCCCACTGAGCAGGGAGCCTGATGTGGGGCTCGATCCCAGGACCCTGAGACCATGACCTGAGCTGAAGGCAGAGGCTTAACCCACTGCTACCCAGGTGCCCCTGAGTTGTCATTTAACCTCATAAACCTCAGTTTCCTAATTTATCAAGTGGAAATAATGCCTACCAACAGGGTGGGTGGGAGGATTAGTGACAACAAATACGAAATGGCTGGCGATAGCCAGGATGTGGCAGGTCTTCAGTGAATTATAGTTGCTGTTATTATGGCCTGATCCAACAATTATTCTATCCCACAGTATTATTGCCATGGGGTCTTCTCACTAGACTATAAGTTCTAGGAGAAGCAGGGACTTTGTTTTGTTCACTGTTGTTTCTCTGCATCTAGAGCAGTGCCTACATCACAGTAGGTCCTCAGTAAATATTTGTTGAATCGGTGAGGGAAGTTTAAAACAAGCTGACCTTGCTCTCTTTACTACATTGGCCGGCATTCAGACCTTTTCCTTTCTTTCTTTCTTTCTTTTCCTTTCTTCCTTCCTTTCTTCCTTCCTTCCTTCCTTCCTTCCTTCCTTCCTTCCTTCCTTCCTTCCTTCCTTCCTTCCTTCCTTCCTTCCTTCCTTCTTTCTTTCTTTCTTTCTTTCTTTCTTTCTTTTAAAGATTTTATTTATTTATTTGACAGAGAGAGAGAGAGAGATCACAAGTAGGCAGAGAGGCTCAGAGAGTGGGCGGGGGGGAGGCAGGCTTTCATCTGAGCAGAGAGCCCGATGCGGGGCTGGATCCCAGGACCCTGGGATCATGACCTGAGTCGAAGGCAGAGGCTTTAACCCACTGAGCCACCCAGGCGCCCCCATACCCTTTTCATTCACAGGCATTTGCTAATAATGTTCTCTCTGCCTGGAACACTCTCGCTTCTCTTGATTAACTTCTACTCGACCTTCCGATCTTAGCACAAGTGTCACTGTAACAGGTAAACCTCTGACCTTTCCCTTCATAGCATTTATCAACATTGTTGCAATTTCACTTTTATTTGTATAATTGGTTGATTAATATTTGACTGTAAACTTCAGGACAGGAACTAGGTCTGTTGTGCTCACCATTGTGTTTTCAGGGAGGAGTAGGCCTTCAGTACAAACTTACCGAATGCATGAGTGACTTCACTCACTCTTTCCATATTTTGAAAAGACTGCTGATTGTAGGAAGAGTTGGGGGGGCCGGGGCAATTTCCCAAGATGGGCCAGAGGTCAATCCCAAGCTTGTGTCAGTGCTGCATCATAAATCATTCCAGTGTTTCTGGACTGAGCTCAAGTGCTGTGACTCTCCTACCAGGGCCAATTTGTCAGTCCCAAATTGTCTTATTACCATTCATCAGGGCTTCATTATGCAGCTAGACTCTGCAGCAGGAGGTCCAGAAAAGCCAGAATTTTGGCTAACCTGGGAGTGTGGAGGAGGTTTGCCATTTACTCCTACCCCCACCCCCATGCTCCATTCCTATGTAGTATGTATCATACTGAGTTGTAATCTTTAATTTTCAGAGGTCCTCCCACTCTGCCCCCAGGACAGCAAGGCAGAATTTTCTCTTGCCCTCTAAGGCTACTGTGGTGCCTAGCATACAGTGGATGCTCACAAGGTTTCTTGAAGGAATGCAATGTTTTCCATGAATGAAGCCTTATTGAAGACAAAAAGTAACTCACAAGAGAGGGTACTACCTTTTGCTTTTTAAAAATTTTTAAATTTTATATCTGAGCCAATAAATCTCCTTCGAGTTAATTTGGGTTGGGTTTTCTGTTACTTGGACCTAAAAACATTCTCTCTCTTTTTTTTTTTTTAAGAGAGAGGAAAGGGTGAGGAGAGGCAGAAGGAACGGGAGAGACAGAGAGAATCTTAAGCCGGCTCCACACCCAGTGAGGAGCCTGACCTGGGGCTCTGTCCCACAACCCTGAGATCATGACCTGAGTTGAAATCAAGAGTAGAACGCTTAACCCACTGAGCCACCCAGGTGCCCCAGAACTGAAAACTTTCTGACAGAGCATAAACAATAGCTTTCAAGTATTGGATTTCTGATAGATCACTGTTCAAGAATATTCACTCCCTATTCACTCTCTCTCACTCACCTCCAGAAGAATAGAGCTCCCTACCCCTTTTCTTTGGGTTCAGCTATGAGACTTGATTTAGTCAGCGGGATGTTAGCAGACAATTTACAAGCAGGGGTATGAAAAATGCTTGCACAGTTGGGCATGTCCCCCTGCACCACTGCTAACTTCATAAGAGTTCCCCCTGGGCAGCTGCTGCCCCTTCAGCTGGGGCCCCTGAAAGAATAATCCTGGAGAAGATCAGAGCTCAACCTGCACCCAGCAGTCGAGCCCAGCTGGACCTGCAGTTGGAGGCAGAGCCATTCAGCCAAGCCTAGCCTAGATTCATCAACCTCCAGATGAATGCTTATTGTGGGCACACTGCTAAGGGTTTATGGTTGTTTGTTATGGAACAATAACTGACTGTTTCAGGTTAGGTCAGGGGTTTCCAAACTGGCAGTTCATCTGAGTCAGTAGAGAACTTTAATACACATAAGGGGTACTTGAGTAGTCTCCTCCCACCATCCGCCCCCAAGCATTTCTGGAGTGTTCACAAATCTACAGTCTTAAAACTCTCCGGGTGATTTTCATATAGTAAGTCCCCTACTCTTTTGCTATCTAACATTTCGGAGTCACCAATATTAAAGCATGTTATGCGGGTTATATTAGATGACCAGTAAGATCTTTTTTCCTCTCTGAGATTGGATGATTGACATCAGAGAAACCCTTTTTCTGAAGTAGAGTCCTTTTTAGTTTGACAACTTTCGAGAAATCTGAGCTGAATTTTTCCTACCTAATTTGGAGAAAGATGCATATGTAAACTAATTTGTGATTTATGGCCAAAGGGTTTTTGCTTTTTATTGCAGGATTGTCTCCTCTTAGTATTTCTGCTTGGACTATGGGTAATAGTCAAATGAAAATTAAAGGCAGAATATTGGGGGTGTGGAGGGGGGCGCGAGTCAAGACAGAGGGCGGGAAAGAAGCATAGAAGAGATCAGGATAAGCAGAGAAGCTGTTGAAGGAATGCTCTGAGAAGGAGCCTTTAGCTGTGACTTAGCAGTCAGGAACCCGGGATCACACCTGAATCAGAAGCCAGGGGCTGAATTTTCATTATAATAACTGCCATGCTCCTGCTAACAGTTTAGAGGTTTGAGGCAAATCTTAACAAAATATTAACATATGAATTTATAAAGAAGCTTGCTGAAAATATAATTTAAAAGAAAATAAAGTTTTAAATTATAACAATAAAAATTTTCATCGAAAAAAATCAGACAATACAGAAAAATATAAAGGACAAGTGCCAATTACTCATAAGCCCACCTTTCAGAGATAAGCAAAGTTAATATATAGCTGTATACTCTTCTTGATTTCTTTGCTAGGGATGTGTACACACACACACATATTTTAGAAATACGATTTTCTTATGCTCATCAGTATCCTGCTTTTTTCCATGTTATTATAAATAAAACTGCAAAATATCCCTCTGTACAACGAGGCACCATACTTTATCTCCCACAGATGGACATTTAGATTATATTTACTACTATAAAAAAGTTATGAACATCCATATATACATTTTTGTGTGCTTGTACGATGATTTCTTTAGGATAAATTCCCATATATGGAATTCCTAGATTTAAAGGATAAACCTATTTTATTTTTTTAATTTTTATTTTTTTCAAGTTCTGTTGTTTTTAATTTTAATTTTTTATTTTTCCCAAATATGTTTATTTTATTTTTTTTCAGTGTTACAAGATTGTTCATGCACCACACCCAGTGTTCCATGCAATATGTGCCCTCCTCAATACCCACCACCAGGCTCGCCCAACCCCCCACCCTCTCCCCTCCACAACCCTCAGTTTGTTGCTCAGAGTCCACAGTCCTTCATGGTTCAGGATAAACCTATTTTAAAGGTTTTTGATATATACTCGAATTGCCCTCCCAAAATGTATAAATTAATAGTGCTAGGTTTTAATTCTTTTAACTATCGTTAATCATGTTCAGGAAAAAAAATCTTGTGGTTTTAATCTGCCCTTTATTACTAGTGGGTTTAAATATCTTTTCATATAAATATTGTCTGTATTTTATGTTAAAAAGACAAGTCAGTTTCTCATTTTTGTTATGTCAACTTTTTCTTCTTGATTTATATTCTTTATAGTAAGTGTATTGTCTCTCTCTCTCTTTCTCTCTCTCTCTCTCTTTTTTTAGTGTATTGTCTCTCATTCACATCGAAAATATTTTCCCTGATGTGGCTTTGCTTGTGGTGCCTTTTCACACATTTTAAAATTTTGAGTCAATTAGATTTAAAAAATTTCAAGGTGAGAAGCAGCATAATCTATGAAAAAGGCAGAAGACCTCCAAACAATTCAGTCCATATCTTACTCCCTGAGTCTGGGTCTCATCTATCATGTTGTAATGGGAAAAGCACAGAACTGGGAGTCAGATCACTTTACCTCTCTGGGTCCCAACTTCCTCATCTGTGGAATGGGGATGAGAATGAAAACTCTCTTGCAGGGCCATAAAAAAAGAATTGGAGAGAATGTTCCTAAAGAGAGCTTCGTCCAGGTCTTGCATATGGCAAATGTTCTCTCTGTTTTAGCTGTTATTAGTGGGAGAGGACAATATAGACTTTTATTTATTATTATTTATTTATTAAAAGATTTTGTCAGAGAGAGAGAGAGAGAACACAAGCAGGCAGAGTGGCAGGCAGAAAAAGAGGGAGAAGCAGGCTCCTTGCCCAGCAAGGAGCCCGACGCAGGATTCGATTCCAGGACCCTCGCATCATAACCTGAGCCAAAGTCAGCCGCTTAACCAACTGAGCCACCCAATGCGTCCCAGACAATATAGACTTTTAAAAGCGTATTTTAAATTCAGCTGGTGTATGAAGGAAAGGGGTGGGGGAGAGGAGCTTAGAAATTTAGCCATTTACCCTATCTCTAAGAACTGCATAGTTGGGAGTCGGAACTTGGGTTCCAATTCGAGTTCTGTCCATTTCTTGGTATGCGACCTTGGACAAGTCACCTTCACCTCTCCGCGGCTCAATTTCTTCATCTAGAAAATAGATGTATAATAGCCCACCTGCCCTTCTTCCCAGCCCGGCTGCCGGGCGAAGGGAATGCTTTAAAACCACTCGCAAAGGGCGGCAAAAATGTCTGTCAGGGTAGTAGCTACAGAGCATCCCCGGCGCCCGCCAGCCCTCCGCGGCCCTGCCGAGGAGCACCCGCGACCCCCGCCCTCGGCGCTCTCGCCCCGCCGCAGGAACAATAGCTCCCCCGGAGGCGGCGCCGGCCGCGGGCGGGGGCGGAGCTGCCGACGCGGGCGCTGGGGGTGTGCGTGGGGCGGGGTCGCAGCCACCCCTCCCGCCCGCGGCTCTGTCACGCGCCCCTCACCGGGCGGGCCGGGGTCTTTGTGACGCGGTGGCGACGGCCGCGGACACAAAGGGAAGGCGAGCCGCGAGTGAGGGGCTGGGCCTGCCCCCGCCCCGCGACCCCCGCCCGCCGCGCGCGCGCCCGTTCACGCCCCCAGCCTCGGTCTCCCCCCACGCGGGCTCGTACCCTCGCGCGCACCGTCGCGCGCCCGCGCCCCTCGCACGCGCCCAGACCCTCCGACTCCGTCCCGAGCGCGGCTGGCCGGGGCCTGGCGGGCGCTGCGGGTGGGACCGAGATGCTGGGGGGCTGCTCCCGGGCGCAGCCGCGCGGCTGCTAGGAGGCGCCGAGGCAGCGGCGGGGCTCCCGGCGCGCGGCTGGATGCCCCGGGCCTGCGGCTCCCTGCGCTTCCCGCCGTCCAGGGGCGCCAGCCATGGGCGCCGCGGCCGCTGAGGCGCCGCTTCGGCTGCCTGCCGCGCCCCCGTTCGCCTTCTGCTGCTACACGTCGGTGCTTCTGCTCTTCGCCTTCTCTCTGCCCGGGAGCCGCGCGTCCAACCAGCCCCCGGGTGGCGGCGGCGGCGGCGGCGGGGACTGTCCCGGCGGCAAAGGCAAGAGCATCAACTGCTCAGGTAGGAGCGGCCGGAGCCCGCCCCTGCGGCCCCTCCCTCCCTCTGCTGCCGCCGCCGCCGCCCTCCCCGTCCTGGCCGCCGCGTTTGGAAAGGCCCGGCTGCGGGGCTCCGGGAAAGCGGGGCCCGGGGGTGGACGAGGGCGGAGGGCAGGGCGCGAGCTTGTCTTGCGGGCTCGGGGCCCGGCGGCGTTGGGCTTGGGGAGTGGCGGTGCGTGCGACCATGTGTGTCGAGTGTCTGGGCGAGAGCAGCCCGGCGTGCGGTGAGGTGGTGGGGACGGGACCCGGCGAAGCGGGGGAAGCCGGCTGGGGCTCCTGGAGTGACCGTGGGTGTGCACGCGGGAGCGCGTGTTTGTGTTGTGAAGGCTCAGGGGAGGCAGGAATTGTATGTGTGTGTGTGTGTGTGTGTGTGAGAGAGAGAGAGAGAGAGAGAGAGAGATGGTGAGGGACCGGGGGAGGGGGGGCTGTGGGTGCCGAGCCTGAGGGCCAAGGGAGTGACCATGTGCTGGGGAGGTTCTTAGGACACTGGGATCTCGGAGTGATCCTAGGGGTAAAGGGAACAGAGGACATTGACGGTGGTAGAAGTGTGTGTGTGTGTGTGTGTGTGTGTGTGTGTGTGTGTGTGTGTGTGTGTGTGTGTGTGTTCATGTGTATATGTCCTTTGGGTTCAGGGGTGGACTCTGGGATCTTGGAGTGACCGTGAGGTCTGGATGTGAGCAGGGAAAAGTCTTGGGGCCCAGGAAATGACCCTGTGTGTTTGTGCGTTCTGCTTGGGGCTGGGGATATACCCTGGGGTATGCATTGAGGAAGAAGGATGGAAGTCCTGGAGTGAACCCCGTTTGTGTCCATTCAGAAGGAGGGAGCTGGGAAGTCATCTAGTGTAGGGTTTGGGTATAGAAAGGTAATTGATCTCAGGAAGTGCCTCTGTGTAGCTAGGTGTGATCCTGGGTTTTTTAGTGGTGTGGAAAGAGGGAACCGTTTTAAAAGAGAATGGTTCTGTGCGCGTGTTTGTGTGTTTTGCGGGAGGGCCCGGAGATTGGCAGCAATGGGAGCAAGGGAGTGACCTCTCCCCTTCTCCAACCCCCCACCCCCCGCCCGCTCTTGGAAACAAAGAGCTTGCTGGGGCTCTAATGGAAGTGACTGGTGATGAGGGTGTCTGGGCAGTAAAGTTCCTTCTTCCTTCAAAAGGGGTCCCAGAGGACCCCTGGGGGCAAGGAGAAGCTTCCAGGTCTCATTTAGGGGTGGGGAGGTGGGCCCTCCTGGAGCTGGCCTAGCAGATGGTAGTCATCATAAGCCATAGCCTTGCTAACTTACCGTTTTATCAATTCTTAATTCTCCACTTGTCTTCTCTAAACCTAGGGGGCGGGAGGAGAGGCATGGTGGGGGGTGGGAGGAGGGAGGAGGAGGGGAAAGAGGAGAGACTTCAGGCCACCGGGGATCACTGGCCTGCCTGCCAGACAACCTTTGTACCTTTGGGCTATTGAAGGGGCATTGTTTCTGGGGAAGTGAGGAGGGAGCAAGAGGGCCTCAGCACAGATGCTACCCTATGTGAAGAAAACCTTTGGCCTGCTGTTTAGATTTCAAGGTCTAAGAAAATCTCTTAGTAATTTTCATAATGGTGTGTTTTATGATGGGGGAGGGATTTTGAGCACTGTAAACAATGGCATGTCCATTAAAAGCTTTTCCATCCATGTAATAACTTTCACTCTATTTTTCTAATGTTAAGTGGGATATGGGATAACGCTTTAATAAATAATCACACATTCATGGTGAAGAATAAACACCATTTGTATATTGGAGTGCCTTTTTGTAGCAAATATTTGTTATCAAACTTGTAAGTGATCACACCATGTCAAAATATTTTACTGGCTAATGTGCTGTGATTATTTGTTCTTGCTAAGCTAATTTGTCCTTAGCAAAATACAGTGTGTGCTGATGGATGTTTTTGTGTATGTCTTCTAATTCTTTAGTGCAAAATACAACTTTTAAGAAAGGACACAGAAGGCTGGAAACCTGCATGGTGTAGGAAAAGGGGACTGATTTAGAGATCATGGCTCTTGCTAAGAGGCTGTGCTATTTGGAGCAAGTTACTTAATTTTTCTTAATTTCTTCTTCTATTAAGAAAGGGACTTAGAGGGGCACCTGGGTGGCTCAGTGGGTTAAACCCTCTGCCTTCGGCTCAGGTCATGATCTCAGGGTCCTGGGATTGAGCCCCACATCAGGCTCTCTGCTCAGTGGGGAGCCTGCTTCCCCCTCTCTCTCTGCCTGCCTCTCTGCCTTCTTGTGGTATCTATCTCTCTCTGTCAAATAAATAAAATCTTAAAAAAAAAAAAAAAGAAAGGGACTTAGATTTGATAATATCTAGCCTTCTTTCAAGGATATATTGATATACATGTCAATAAATTAGGCTTACCAAATAGAATGTTTTCTAATGCTAAGATTCATGTGAATAACTCTGGGTCTAAACCTTGAGTTTTGGGGCGCCTGGGTGGCTCAGTGGTTAAGCAGCTGCCTTTGGCTCAGGTCATGAATCCCGGGAGTCCTGGGATGGAGCCCCCTCTTCAGGCTCCCTGCTTAGCTTTTCCCTCTTCCTCTCTCCTTGCTCGTGCTCTTTCTCTCTCAAATAAATAAATAAAATATTAAAAAATAAAGCTGGAGTTTTAACTAAATGATACTTGTGGATTCTTGGTATAACTGTTTCTAGGATGAAAGTCCAGGAGTGATTCATTTGGAAAAATAATTTTTTTAAGAGTTATAGTGTGCATCTGTTAATGCGTCTTGAGATTTCACATAGTTGTTTTTTTTTTTTTTGCAATCGCTTTTATTACCCGGGTATTTCCACATAAACTGAAGTTTATTCCTTTATTCCTGTATTTGAGTTTCAAAATCCAAATGCTGGCCTTGACTTCCTGTTAATTTTCTTTTTTTTTAAACTTAAAAATTCAATTTGGGGCACCTGGGTGGCTCAGTCGTTAAGTGTCTGCCTTCGGCCCAGGTCATGATCCCAGGGTTCAGGGATCGAGACCCGCATCGGGCTCCCTGCTCGGCAGGAAGCCTCCTTCTCCCGCTACCATTCCCTCTGCTTGTGTTCCCTCTCTCACTGTGTTTCTCTCTGTCAAATGAATAAAATCTTAAAAAAAAAAATTCAATTCAATTAACATTTACTGTATTATTAGTTTCAAGGTAGAATTTAGTGATTCATCAGTTGTACACAACACCCAGTGGTCATTACTTTAAGTGCCCTCCTTTTTTTTTTTTTTTTTTTAAAGATTTTATTTATTTGACAGAGAGAAACACAGCTAGAGAGGGAACACAAGCAGAGGGAATGGTAGCAGGGGAAGCAGGCTTCTTGCAGAGCAAGGAGCCCGATGCGGGGCTCGATCCCAGGACTCTGGGATCATGACCTGAGCCGAAGGCAGACGCTTAACGACTGAGCCACCCAGGCTTTAAGTGCCCGCCTTAAGCCCCATCACCCAGTTACCCATCCGCCACACCCTTCCCCTCCAACAACCCTCAGTTTGTTTCCTATAGTTAAGTCCCTCTTAATTTTCATTTTTAAATTTTGGATCATTTCAGCCTACTCTGACCTTTCTGGGTTCTGTCAGGCTTAGCGTGTTTTGGTCACTTAAAGTATTGTGGCCTTTGCAAATCTAAAAAGCAGGTCTATGGCTTTAGTAAATGAATAGAAGTTGTCTAGATCATGGAAAAAGATGCGACTCTGTGATATTTTACTGGAGACTTCCTTCTGAATTGGTTAATGTTCATACATTAATCAACCAGATGTTCAACTACCTATGCATCCTCCTTGTAGAGTTTAACAGATTTTTGAATTTCTGCTGTTTAACATTTTCCCATTTTGTTCACTAGCCTATTTAAAGATTCTGTCAGGGGGTGCCTGGGTGGCTCAGTGGGTTAAAGCCTCTGCCTTCCGCTCAGGTCATGATCTCAGGGTCCTGGGATCAAGCCCCACATCGGGCTCTCTGCTCAGCAGGGAGCCTGCTTCTCCCCCCCATCCCCCCCCGCCTGCCTGTCTGCCTACTTGTGATCTCTCTCTCTGTCAAATAAATAAATAAAAATCTTTATTAAAAAAATAAAGATTCTGTCAGATCATCTTGTTAGAATTGTTTATGTATATGTATCATTCTCCCTTTTTCCATTTTAGTAATCCTACCTAATAGCAAATGTTGTATAGCTTGCTTTAATACTAATAAAGAGCCCAGGTGGCTTTACTTTTTATTGTGTTCAAAATGTATTTACCCATTCTAGACTTTTTCAGGGGGTACATGGCAAGTTTACCCATAGATGTTTTTCTGGATTGGCAATTCTCATTTTTTGAAAATGGAGCATGCATTCCCTCATTTCTGGTCTTCTGGCATTTTGTCAAGATAGCTTAGATAATCAGCAGTCATATCTAAAAGTTTTTTCAGTATCATGGAGTGTGATTTGTTTAGATCAGAATGCAAATTCTCCCCCCCCATTCATTTTTCGTTTTCTCAATTGGGCACAGCATTATACCTATTTATAAAAAATTCAAGAAAAGAGGTTCTCTGCCCTTGGGTTGCTCACAGTCCTGTGGGATTTATTTATTTTATTTTTATTTAAATTTCATTAATATATAATGCATTATTAGTTTCAGAGGTAGAGGTCAGTGATTCATCAGTCTTTTAGAATACCCGTTGTTCATTACATCATGTGCCCTCCTTAATGTCCATCACCCAGTTACCCCATCACCCCACCCTACTCCCCTCCAGCAACCCTCAGTTTGTTTCCTATGATTAAGAGTCTCTTACAGTTGATCTCCCTCTCTAATTTGTCTTGTTTTATTTTTTCCTCTCTTCCCCTATGATTATCTGTTTTGTTTTTTAAATTCCACATATGAGTGAGATCATATGGTAATTGTCTTCCTCTGATTGACTACTCAGCCATCAAAAAAATGAAATCTTGCCATTTGCAACTATGTGGATGGAACTAGAGGGTATTATGCTAAGCAAATAAGTCAATCAGAATGCAAATTCTTTTGAACTAGCTCTGTATTCTGTAACTATCCTTTCTTCATGCCACTTACCTCAGATGTTAGCTTCGTTTTATCAGAATTCTTCTCTTTAAGACCGAGCTCCTTGATGAAGATTATCAAAGCAAAGAAGAAGCTAAATCGATCTGTACTTGTCCTTATCATCTCTTGATATTACATCTCCCCAAAGCAGTGGGCCCTTTGTTTATTTTTTCTTATTAAAAACAAGCCCCCTCTTTTTTTAGATTTTATTTATTTATTTGATAGAGACACAACGAGAGAGGGAACACAAGTGGGGGAGTGGGAGAAGGAGAAGCAGGCTTCCTGCCATGCAGGGAGGGCTGAATCCCAGGACCTTGGGACAGCGACCCCAGACGCCCAATGACTGAGCCAACCAGGTGCCCCAAACAAGCCTTTTTTTTTTTTTTTTAAATTGTCCTCATGCCTCAGCTTTCCAGGCATTCTGAACTTTATAATTATTGGTTTGGGGTTTTATATCTTTTTTTTTTTTTAAGATTTTATTTATTTATTTGTCAGAGAGATCACAAGCAGGCAGAGTGGCAGGCAGAGGCAGAGGGAGAAGCAGGCTCCCTGCCGAGCAAGGAGCCTGATGCGGGGCTTGATCCCAGGACCCTGAAGATCATGACCTGAGCCGAAGGCAGAGGCTTTAACCCACTGAGCCACCCAGGCACCCTGCACTAGAATTTTTAAAAGGTGTATAATTAAATATATTCACAAAGTTGTACAACCATCTTGACTATCTAATGACATTTTCATCATCCCCAAAAGAAAACCCATACCTATAAACAGTCATAGTCACTTCACGTTTCTCTCTCCCCACAACCCCTGGCAACTGCTAATCTCCTTTCAGTCTCTATGGATTTGCCTTTTTGGACATTGCATATAAATGGAATCAAACAACATATGGCCTTTTGTGATTGGCTTTTTTTAACTTAGTATAATGTTTTCAAGGTTCATCTATGTTGTAGCTTGTGTCAGAACTTCAGTGCTTTTTATGGTTGTGTAATATTCCATTGTATGGCTGTATACCATGTTTTGTTTATCCATCAGTTGATGGACATTTGGATTGTTTCCACTTTTCATCTATTATGAATAATACTGCTACAAACATTCATGTGGAATTTTTGTGTGGACATATGTTTTCAATTCTCTAGGGTTTATACCTTGGAATAAAATTTTTGAGTCACATGGTAACTGCATGTTTAACATTTTAAGGAACTCCCAAACTGTTTTCTAAAGCAGCTGTACTGTTGTATATTTTCACCAGCAATGAGGGTTCCAGTTTCCCCATATCCTGGCCAGTACTTGTTATTGTCTTTTTGATTATAGTCATCCTTGTGTATGTGAAGTTGTATATCAATGTGGTTTTGATTTGTATTTCCCTAATGAGTAATGATGTTGAACACATTTTTATGTACTTATTGGCTATTTATATATCTTTTTTGGAGAAATGTCTATTCAGATCCTTTACTGGGCTTGATTTTAACATTTTGGATTAGACATTCCCTTAGTTAGTAAACTACACTAACCAATTCGCATTGCACACAGATGCTTAAGCTGGCAGGTTAGCTCTAGTTGGCTTAGGTTTCCTTTATTTCTCTGTTTACCAAGAAAGAATCATTTGTGTTTGTTCTCAGAATTATTTATACCAGTGGCCCTTTGAGTATAAATTAATAAAAATTACTCAATTTGGTGCAATATTAATGCAAAAACTTATTTTTTATGAAATGCTTTGGAAAGACTTGATAAAGATTAGAGGATGAGAGAATTGCCTTTCAGTGAATTAGATTGTGGTCCAGACAACTGAAACAGATTGGGGAAAACATTGGGGAAACCTTATAAATCTCTGGAAGGATTCTGCTCTTACAAAAATTTCAGTATTTTTAAGTCTCCTTTTTACTTTAAAGGAAAGGAAAACGGACATTGTAGATAATAGGTTATAGGTGAAGTTTATCCTAGAAAGGGGGGAACTGTGTTTGGTAGACCCAGAGGTTTTGGTGCTACATGAGGAAATATATGTTTATATGTGTGAAGTTCAAAATGTATATGTCTCATTTTTAAATGATTTAAAAATGAGTTCCTACCTGACTCTTGATTAATTGATGAGTGGTCACTCATATATGCTTAAAAAGAAAGTTTTCACTATCCAGGTGACCTAAGGAAGATGCAAGTACAGTGTTGAAGGAATGAGTACTTCTGATTTGTAGGAATCAAAAGCAGTCTCCCTGAGTAAGTGGCACTCAGTCGGGCCTTCCAGGCAGAGTAGAATGTCAGCTTGAAACACTAGGCACAGTTTTGCCTGAGGGCTTTGCTGTTGATTTTCCTTTTGCCTGGAACCTTCTTTAAGATTTATTTTTTTTAAGATTTATTCTTTAAGATTTAGCTTATTTATCTCCTCAGCTTCTTCAGGTCTTAAATGTCACTTTCAAAATGATGCCTTAAAATTTCAGCCTTTTCTACCTTCCATCCCTTCTGCCCCTCTCCCACCTTAATCTTTCTTAATGCTTTTCTCCTATTCCAGAGCACCTTTCCCTTTGTGACCTACTCTACCTGTTATTTATTTATTTATTTTTTTACTCTACATGTTATTTTCTGTCTCTTTGTAGCTCAGAGAGGCCAGGGAGTACTGTCTGTTTTGTTTAAAGATTTTATTTATTTATTTGACAGAGGGAAACCACAAGTAGGCAGAAAAGCAGGCAGAGAGAGAGAGAGAGAGAGGAGGAAACAGGCTCCCTGCTGAGCAGAGAGCCTGATGTGGGGCTTGATCTCAGGACCCTGGGATCATGACCTGAGCCGAAGGCAGAGGCTTTAACCCAATGAGCCCCCCAGGTTCCCGGGAGTACTGTCTGTTTTATTCACTCTTTACTGATTGTTCCTAGAGTAGTGCCTGGCGCAAAGTTAGGTGCCCTTTACATATTTATTTGTAGGATGAAAAACTGAATGAACATAGAAACCAGGGAGAGCTGGGAAGGGTGGGTATTCTAGGCCAAGGGAATGGTGATAGAAAAAGCACAAAAGTGGGGCAGCAAAGGGAATCTTTTGGGATATTGGGGTGTGGGGATTAAAGCAAGAGATGAGTCACATGTTGCCACATTAGTGGAAGGCCTTGAAAGCTGTGCCAAAGGTTTGGCACTTGCTCTGAAGACGAAGGGAAACTTAAAGGATTTGAGTGACATCGTGGTTTTAAAGATTTTATTTATTTGACAGAGAGAAACACAGTGAGAGAGGGAACACAAGCAGAGGGAATGATAGCGGGAGAAGCAGGCTTCCTGCTGAGCAGGGAGCCTGATGTGGGGCTCGATCCCAGGACCCTGGGATCATGACCTGGGCCGAAGGCAGACGCTTAACGACTGAGCCACCCAGG